>CAIIXF020000010.1:23107739-24347180 GCA_903813345.2 Owenia fusiformis | reverse complement strand
ACACTTGCGAAATGGCCTAGCTACGCCTCTGATCTCCATAGTAATGATTCATTACTAATGATGCATTCTGGGATTAATTATGGAATTTATCCTAACATTGGTGAATTTAAACAATATCCAAGGATAAATCTTATCCTAATCTCAATCCATCTACATAAAAAAAATTAGTACCGTGGGTACTGGGCTCACATGGTCACATTTTTTGCTGATTTTTTGTTACAAAATTATTTCAAGCCATCTGTCTCTCAGTCAATTAAAATGGCTGAAAAAAAAAACGGATATAATTGTTTGCCAATAATTTGTAACAAAATTATTTCATACAACTACTCTTTACAGTGACATGGCTTTTTGCAATGCAAGACACCCGAAATTATTTGTAAAGCTAGGAAATGGGCCAAAATGGCGACCATTTTGAAATCAGGCAAGCTTTTGAACCAGGAGTCATAGGGGAGTTTTTTGTATTGATGTTGAACAAAAATAACTTAAAACTGGAATCCTATCGACAGAGGTTTTAAGCAAATGGTCCAAAAGAGGATTTCGCGAGACAGATGGACAAATCAATGTTAACTAAAATGGCTGAAAATAAAAAAAACGGATATAATATTTTGCCGATTTTTTGTAACAAAATTATTTCATACAACTACCTTTTACAGTGACATGACTTTTTACAATGCAGGACAGCTGAAATTATTTGTAAAGCTTGGAAATGGGCAAAAAGTGAATTTCGCGAAACAAGAATGGCAACCATTTTGAAAATAGGCGAGTTTTTGAACCAAGAGTCATTTGTAGAGTTTTTTGTATTGATGTTGAACAAAATTAACTTAAAATGGGAATCCTATCCACAGAGGGTTTAAGGTATATGGTCCAAAAGTGGATTTTGCGAGACAGATGGACAAATCAATGTTAACTAAAATGGCTGAAAATAGATAAATGGATATAATCTTTCGCTGATTTTTCTTAACAAAATTATTTCATACATCTACTCTTTACATTGGCATGGATTTTTACAATGTAGGACACTTGAAATTATTTGTAAAGCTAGGAAATGGGTCAAAAGCGAATTTCGCGAGACAAAAATGGCGGCCATTTTGAAAATAGGCGAGCTTTTGAACCAGGAGTCATAGGGGAGTTTTCTGAATTGATGTTGAACGGAAATAACTTAAAACAGGAATCCTATCGACAGAATAACTAAAATGGCTGAAAATAAAAAAATGGATAAAATTTTTCTGATTTTTTGTAACAAAATTATTTCATATATCTACCCTTTACATTGACATGGATTTCTACAATGTAGGACACTTGAAATTATATGTAAAGCTAGGAAATGGGTCAAAAGTGAATTTCGCGAGACAAAAATGGCGGCCATTTTGAAAATAGGCGAGTTTTTGAACCAGGAGTCAGAGGAGTTTTCTGAATTCATGTTGAACAGAAATAACTTAAAACAGGAATCCTATCGACAGAGGTTTTAAAACGTGCCACTGTTATTGACAGAAAGTGGATTTCGCGAGTCAGATAGACAAATCAATGTTAACTAAAATGGCTGAAAATAAAAAAATGGATACAATTTTTCGCTGATTTTTTGTAACAAAATTATTTCATATATCTAATCTTTACATTGACATGGATTTTTACAATGTAGGACACCTGAAATTATTTGTAAAGCTAGGAAATGGGCCAAAAGTGAATTTCGCGAGACAAAAGTGACGGCCATTTTGAAAATAGGCGAGCTTTTGAACCAGGAGTCGTAGGGGGGTTTTCTGTATTGATGTTGAACAGAAATAACTTAAAACAGGAATCCTATCGACAGAGGTTAGCTAGGAAATGGGCTAAAAGTGAATTTCGCGAGACAAAAGTGACGGCCATTTTGAAAATAGGCGAGCTTTTGAACCAGGAGTCATAGGGGGGTTTTCTGTATTGATGTTGAACAGAAATAACTTAAAACAGGAATCCTATCGACAGAGGTTTTAAAACGTGCCACTATTGTTGACGGACAGACGGACAGACAGACGGACGGACGGACGGACAGACAGACGGAGTGAGTGATTGCAAAAGCTCACCTTGTGAGCTAAAAACATTGTTTATTCTCATTGAGACGATGTTAAAAATCTTAATGTTGACTTCCTAAATGTTGAATTCTTTTGATTGTCATGAATTTAAGGTTCACACAAAATCTGAAGATCATCTAGTTTCAAACATAATCTGAATCTCATAAGGTTTGATGAGAAAGCAGTTTTACTTTAATCCAAAATAACAAATATGGTAAATCAATATGTGTCTATGGTAGATGCTAGCGTGTAGTCCAACCAGCACAAGTGCTGCCATCTACCTATCCATTCATCAGTTTAGCATCTAATAAGGTCAGTACTCATGGTAAAGTTTTTGTACCTTGTCTATGGTAAAAATAAATCAAACAGAAATGTTAGCTTGACACGATTGGTAATGCCCACCTTGAAGGGTGTAGGGATAAAGGGAAGGGTCAGGATAACACTTATATGAAGTGTCTAATAATGATAATTAACATATTACAATGTTACACAACATTAGTAGATGCTAATTAAATGTCAAGTATTGTTAGTGTAATCTGCATTTTTCATTTTATGCTGCAACAAGCGCACAAGTACCAAAAAGTGCCAAGCCCACTTTTCCCTGAAAGCAGCTATGTGTGACTATATTTGATAAATATAATTGATTTATAGGATCATTATATCAACTTTTAAGTGTTTTAGTGTTAATATAGACATAATATTACAAATTTTGACAAAGTATTAGCCATGAAATCCAAACAGATTTTGAAATATTTCACTTTGAGAACAATGGGACACATTTGGGAGGGGGTCAAATTGAGAATATCTGGAGATATAAATACTGTTTCTATGGTAACCATATAAGTTAGAGATTGGAAATTTCTGGCACTTATTAATCATAACATGCCCTACCCAATATAAAACAATGAATATCTGACATGCATTAGTATTCTTTTTATTGGATGGTATTAAAGTACCCCCATGGTTTTTTGGGGGTAGGGGTATAAATTGGTCTGAGGGCAGTCTGCCACCCCTATAGAAAGTCCAACTACCCAGAAAGTGTCCAGTATAATCATACAGATGGTTTGAAATAGGTTGGAATGTGTAACCTTTCATGTAAGGAAGGTTGCATTTCTAGAGCACTTCTACAGAATGGGTTACAGTCTATTATGGTTGCTACTTTTCAGAAAAAAAATTGAATCGCATGAAAAGTGTTGCAAAAGCCAAAGTGACGGGTAAAGATATGGTACATTCACTAACTGAAGCTAGAGAGGTTCACATGAGTCGATTTATGGATGGATCATCATCTACATCTGAGTATACTGAAGGTAAAGTAAAACCTAGTTGTTGTAATACTAAGTCCTTTTAAAGATGATTTGATGTTTACTTTGCCATTCATCATTTACCAGTTGTAAACGGATTTTCAACAGGTTGCAGTACAAGGTTGATCTCATACTGGGAAGATCACTGTTGTTTATTTATGGACTAGCTGATTCCAGTTGTACTGTCTTAATTTCTCACAGTTAATGTACTTTCAATGCATGTACTTGTTTCAGATACATTAGATACAAACAGCAACCTAGCTGCTTTACATAGGCGCCTCCATCCAGAAAGACAAGCTCTTACCACAGAAGAGTTGCAATACCTTATAGACAATGATGTATTAAGTCAAGCCAATTTACAGAGTACTGATGTACTAAGTCAAGCTGATGCACAGAAAACTGCTGGTGACAATGGCATTAAATTTGATAAACTTAATAATGATCATAAATAAGTGGATAAACACAGCTAACTGTTCTGATATAGACACACACCAGGAGCTAAGCCAGGATACAAGAATATACATGGCAACTTAAACTTTGGTGAGCCTGACCTGCCTCACAGCTACACTGTAGCCTACACCCATGCTAAAACAATTTTGTAAACAATAACTGATTTAAGTGACTTAGGGGCAGACCAAATGTTATTATCTAATCTTGGTGATATATCCCTATCCTAGATAAATATGATACCTAGACTCCTAGAGTCTAACCAATTTAGTGAAGAAAAGGGGCTTTTAAACAGGAGACTTAATTTGTTTTCCCAAGCTTTTGATTATGTCAACTCAAACAGATGTATAGCTTTTTCGAAATGATCATCATGATTTTAAGTTACTGGGGTTCTGAATGTTCCAAATAAGGCACACGCACATTTTTACCTGAGCCCTGCTCATATTGCATGTGAAATATTAAAGATTGCAACAGATGCAATATCATTTTCGAGCAATCATTGGAATCGATGGACAACTAAAAGTATATTCTGGCACTAACAATGACTAAGATGTGCAAGCATCATTTATCATTTTGGGTAAAGGCAAAACATGTTGTGAGCAATCAAAACATGTCAAATATCTTCAAAAGTGTACACTTACACGTTGTTGTGTTTTCTGTAATAATCCTTTTCCTGAGAAGTCTACCAAGCGCAGACATTGTGTTGCAAGTGACTCTAGATGTGTTTGGCGTATTAGTACAAGTTATTATTTGAGTTTTGAACACTAAACATAGGGAATGACAAACGGCATTCAAAATATAATATCTATGAAATGAACCATAGCATGGGGAATGAGAAACATCATTCAAGGTAAGTTGTATGCTTACATATGTGTCAGTAATGGGAATAAAAAGATAGCACAGCATATGGAATAGGAATGTAACCCTACTATCACACCAAACTAGTTTTCACTACGTTCTCGAAAACGGGCTTCAACTGTGTATGAATGGACTGGACATACCTAGAACTGTTTGGGGTCTATTTACAAACTTCATCGAACGTACTCGAACGGGTAGTTCCCCTGGAACTTACAACATGCTCAAAATGTTCTCGTGGTCGATACGTTCTACAATTAGAACGAGTGACAACGTACTAACGACGAGCTGGTTGTACTACGAAGGGAACTAATTAACTAATTGCTAACTAACTAATTGCAAACGGGTTTAAACTGATTAAGAACGTATTCAAAACTGCTTATGAACGAGTTAGCAAAAATATAGCTATCACACCAAACAAGTTGCCACTGCGTTCTTCAAAACTGGTTTTAAACTGTGTGCGAACAGAATGAACGTAGCTGCAACTTTCTAAGGTCTATTTACGAACTTCATGAACATTCTGACACGGGAAGGTGATTTTAGAATTTTGAATCGATTCAAAATTCGATGGCGACCATACCGTTCTGTAATCAGGTCATGATGACCTTCTAGACTAAGGGACGTGTTATACTACGTTGCACACTGACCTGCTTCGACCTGAATGAACTGTGAATGAGATGGACGTATTGAAGACTGTTTGTGAATGAAGTAGCTAATTATTTTAGACATATTTCCCGACCACAGCCAGATTGAGCCTGTTTTACGACTTTTTCGTAGGACTGGCAAGAACGGGTAAGAACTAGTTTGGTGTGATAGGGGTGTAAAGGTTACATGCTTCCCTATTCCAACAAAGTTATAGCATGATCATATGTAAAACTGAGTGTGAGAATGTGGCAATGACTCATACTTTGCCAATATTAAAATATAAACATAGAAATACGAATACAACAAACTTTTGATTGTGTGTTTGTATTTCACATCATTTTAAAGTCATTTTGTATCCTCCAACACATACTTAATACAGTTTTACAAAAATAATTGAAATAATTCAAAGATTAAATAATGATTTTTTAAATGTTTCATTTAAGTACTTTTATTTTTTGTACTTTTGGACCATTTGCTAGCCTTATAAATAATTTCAGGTGTCCTGCATTGTAAAAACTCATGTCACTGTAAAGAGTAGTTGTCATAATTTTGTCAAAATCGGCAAAAAATTATACCCGTTTTTTTATTTTCAGCCATTTTAGTTAACATTGATTTGTCAATATCTCTCACGAAATCCACTTTTGGACCATTTGTGTTAACAGACTTGCCAACCTCCCGTTTTTTAACGGGAATGTCCCGTAAATTTTTTTGTTTTTCCGTAAAAAATACCAAACTCCCGTACCGTTTTCTCCCGTAAAAACTCCCGTACCGTATTTCTACTAAAATCTCCCGTATTTTTTTTTAAAAATATGGCAGTAAAATCTCCAGTATTTTTGCTGAAATCTCCCGTAAAATGTCCCATATTCTGGTATAACTCCCGCAAAATCCCCCATATTCTTGGTATAACTCCCGTAAAATCAACCGTTTTCTGGTATAACTCCTGTAAAATCTCCCGTATTCTTGGTATAACTCCCGTAAAATCTCCGTTTTTTGCTGTCGAAATCTACCGTATTTAAAAGGAATTTGACAAAGGACAGGTGGCGGTAAACCCCTCTTTTAGCCCCCCTATAAAACAAGTGTATATTGCCATGGAATTGAAGAGGAAGTATGACTCATTACACCCATTAGGGTGGTTTAAAGGTCAACTTCAAGAGATGCTATTTTTGTCAAAATTTTGCCCTTTTCTAATACAAGAAATGAAAGCAATTGGCTTAATTTTGATTGTGACTGATAATAAGACATGTGAATGGAAATAAAAATATTTTTAATAAATTCTCACGGGCAATTACATGAAAATCTTGAGAATAAATCCCCATATGGGCATTTTTGGGGGGGCTAAATTTTCCTGTTTCAAAAATGAGTGTTCTTGTTGCCTTTTGAGACTCCAACAGTATCCTAATATAAGCATGTTTTAAGAGTTGGGATGTGATTATTATTTTAAATGCTGATGGGCAATTAGGGTAATATGGCTGCAATTAAATGCACACAAGGACACTTCCATGAGAATGGATTTTCTTATTTCAATTGCTTCTCGCCAGTTTTCTGTTTGCCATATTCTAAATAGTTATAGGGTCACTTTTAATAAATGCCAATTGGCATTTGCATTGGAATTTGAAATTAAATGTCTGTATGGAGACTTAGTTTTGAAGTTATTTGCCAATTTGCAGTTCCCATATTTGAATTTCAATATACATCATAAAATATAAGGCAGCATGATGTATAAATGGCATGACACTCAAAAGATTGCCTAAAATAAATTCTACTTATTCCCTATTTAGAAAAACACTTAGGCCATTCAAAGATTTTTTATAATTAATGTCACTAAATTCTATGTTTTCAGAAAAAAACAAAATGTTTCCATGTACTCTGTACTTGTAATGTATATAAATGACAGAGGGAATTGTGATCTTGAATTATATTGTATTGAAATGAATTCCAAGATTGATTAAAAACTACATGTATATAAGCTTTAGTATTGTCTTCATTAACAAGGTCATCTGAATCAAGAGGTGTTACTTGCTTTGCCACAATGTGTTATTGGAATTGCACTTTCACTATTAAATAATATATAAAACCCTTTAAAAAAATAAAGATTTTGTAGTTTTTAATATAAGGCCCTTCATCAGAATGCCAACATATAATTAATTTTGAATGGCCTAATCTGTACATGCAGTTATGTAGTGTACATGTATGCCCAGGTTAGCAGCCATATTGAAAACATAAACAAGTCAGCCTTATTTTCATCACAAAAGTTAAGTTTTAGTGGTGAGCCCACACTCCCACAACAACCATATTTGCAGAGAAGCTACTTTACAGTCTGCATTATACAGTTTCAATATCTTTTTTGTGGGAGAATGGGCTGATGGTTAAATTTTCAACGAAAGGAATTGAGCACCATGCTAAAACTTGATAACAAAGTGAACAAAATATGACAATGTTTTCCAGATTTGCAATGGTAACCTTCATACATAGCTAGGTTTTGTTAATGTTCTACTCCGAATGCTTGTATGCAATATGTTCCATATAATAAACTCTATGTAATGATAAGTTTTGATATTATTTTGATGGTAAACATAGTGTGTACCCATATTCAGAGAGCCTTGTGATGAAGAAATCTACCATAAAAACTCCCGTTTTTTTCAAAATCTAAAACAAACTCCTGTTTTTCATAAATCTACCGTAAAAACTCCAGTTTTTTCAGAAATCTACCGTAAAAACTCCTGTTTTTTCAAAATCTACTTTAAAAACCCTCGTTTTTTCAAAATCTAAAGTAAAATTTTACGTTTTTTCAAATCAACAGTGAAAACTCCTGTTTTTTCAGAAATCAACAGTGAAAACTCCCGTTTTTTAAGAAATCTACCGTAAAAACTCCCGTTTTTTTCAGAATCTATCGTAAAAACTCCTGTTTTTTCAGAAATCGACCGTTAAAACTAGCGTTTTTTCAGTAATCGACCGTAAAAACTCCTGTTTTTTCAGTAATCGACCGTAAAAACTCCTGTTTTTTCAGAAATCTACCGTAAAAACTCCCGTTTTTTCAGAATCTACCGTAAAAACTACCGTTTTTTTCAGAAATCGACCGTAAAAACTCACATTTTTTCAGAAATGTACCGTATAAACTTCTGTTTTTTTTAAAAATCTACCGCAAAAACTCCCATTTTTTCAAAACCTACCGTAAAAACTCTCGTTTTTTCAAAACCTACCGCTAAAACTCCCATTTTGTCTGAAATCTTCTGTAAAAAAAGTTTTATAAAATTTACCGCGAAAAATACCTTTTTTAAAATATCTCCTGTAAAAACTCCCGCTTTCTTTCAAAAAACTCCTGCAAAAACTACCGGAATTTGAAAAAAACTCCCGTAAAAGTACCGCAATTTTTTTTAAATCTCCCGAAAATTTTTCATTTTAGGTTGGCAAGTCTGGTTTTAAAACCTTTTTGGATAGGATTCCCATTTTAAGTAATTTTTGTTCAACATCAATACAGAAAACCCCTCTGTGATTTGGTTCAAACTTTATATGCTAATGCTTAGGACACAATAGCTCTGTTCGAGAAAGAATTTTCAAGATGGCGACTGAATTTCAAAATGGCCACCATTTTCTGTAAAAAAAGCATAATCTTTGATAACTCAAATACCAGTGAACGGATTTGGTTCAAATTTTACATGTACATTGTATATGCTGATGTCTTAGGACACAGTAACTCTGTTCAAGAAAGAATTTTCAAGATGGCATCAGAATTTCCAAATGCCAAATGGCTGCCATTTTTTGTTAAAAACATAATCTTTGATTGAAAGAAAGCATTGAACTGAATGAAAAAATTTTCAAGATAGCCTGAATCTCAAAATGGCAGCCATTTTCCGTAAAGATGATGAATCTTTGATAACTCAAATACCAATGAATGGATTTGGTTCAAATTTTTAATCCTGATGCCTAGGGACACAGTAGCTCTATTCGAGAGAGAATTCTGAAGATGGCAGCTGAATTTCATAATGGCCGTAATTTTTCATAAAATAACGCAATCTTTGCTAACTCAAATACCATTGAGTGGATTTGGCTCGAATTTTTATCGTACCTAACAAGAGGTACGATATTGTAGTCAGCTTGACGGGCGGCGGGCGGGCGGCGTCTCACTTTTCAGCTTGTCTACAGGTTTCCAGCCAAATCATTTGAGGGATTCATCTGAAATTTTCAGGGATGTTTATACATATCAACGTCAAGAACTGTTAGTTTTTGGGCATTCTGGGTAAATTTTAAGGTGGCCATTTTGGATTTTCCGTCCTAAAATCTTTACTTTCAAGACTTGTCTACAGGTTTCCAGCCAAATCATTTCAGGGATTCATCTGAAATTTTCAGGGATTTTTTTATTACATATCAAAGTTAAGAACTGATTAGTTTTTGGGCATTCTGGGTAAATCTTAAGGTGGCCATTTTGGATTTTCCGTCCTAAAATCTTCACTTTCAAGACTTGTCTACAGGTTTCCAGCCAAACCATTTGAGGGATTCATCTGAAATTTTCAGGAATGTTTCTACATATCAACGTCAAGAACTGATTAGTTTTTGGGCATTCTTGGTAAATTTTAAGGTGGCCATTTTGGATTTTCCGTCCTAAAATCTTTACTTTCAAGACTTGTCTACAGGTTTCCAGCCAAATCATTTCAGGGATTCATCTGAAATTTTCAGGGATTTTTTTATTACATATCAAAGTTAAGAACTGATTAGTTTTTGGGCATTCTGGGTAAATCTTAAGGTGGCCATTTTGGATTTTCCGTCCTAAAATCTTCACTTTCAAGACTTGTCTACAGGTTTCCAGCCAAACCATTTGAGGGATTCATCTGAAATTTTCAGGGATGTTTCTACATATCAATGTCAAGAACTGATTGGTTTTTGGGCATTCTGGGTAAATTTTAAGGTGGCAATTTTGGATTTTCCGTCCTAAAATCTTCACTTTCAAGACTTGTCTACAGGTTTCCAGCCAAACCGTTCAAATTTTTACATATGTTACACAGTGATAAGTTCTAGAGCTGATTAACTTTTCTGCGGCCATCTTTCTTTCTTGGTCAACAAGACCACAATGCTGTGTTTTAGGTACGATATTGTTCATGTCTGTGCCTTGTTATGTTATGCCTCTGGACAAACAAGCTCTGCTCAAGAAGGAGTTTTCAAGATGGTAAATGGCTGCTATTTTTCATTGAAAAAACATAATGTTTGATAACTCAAATATCAGAGGATCAATTTGGTTCAATATACAGGGTGTTCCATATGTTTAAGGAATGATACTGCATTTTACTGGTTTTCTCTTCAATCTAACTGAATTTTGACAAAATATCTCCAAATATGTTGTGAATAAGTTTGGAAAGTTTCATATCATAAAGCTCAGTTGACTTAATATTATGGTTGCTATAGTAACCCATGGGACAGGTAGAACAGGTGCGCGAAACATGAAATATTTGTAAAAATATTTGTTTTTGTATGAAGTTTGAGTAAGTAATTTACTGCATGGTGTTCATAGTCGCATCATTTTTGTCAGAAATTAAGCAAAACTGAAGGTGGATTCCTGGGAATGAAAAAAAAGTGTCATCATTGATGACCTAAATATGAAACACCTGCCATGTCATGAGTCACAAAGGAGAATGATCACAGATCATTTTGGCTGAACGGTGAAAATGTAATCAGAAAAGGAAAACATTCGACTTGGGCAACGCACAATGATCCAAGACTGTGTGAACAGGTTTTCTGCAGCAGACACAATTAAATTCCTAAGGAGTACGTATGGGGACTCAATGATGGCAACTTCTAGAGTGTATGAGTAGTACAAGCGGTTCAAAACTGGAAGGAAAACTGAGATTGATAATTCAAAATGTGGATGTCCAAGAACACTTCTGCAGATCCCGAATATCCCGATCCTACAGGACGATGTTTCAAGATGGATGTCATCAATGACAACAATTTTTTTTAATTTCCATGAATCCACATTCATTTTTGATAAATTTCTGACAAATGTTATGCACCTATGACAATCTAATACTTACTCACACTTCATACAAAGAATGACCATATTTTTCATATGTTTTGCAGTTTTTACACTTGCTCCACCTTCCCTACCCCTGGATTACTATAACAACCATATCATTAATTCAACTGATCTTCATGATATGAATTTCTCTCAACTTATTCACAACATATTTGGACACATTTTGTTAAAAATTCAGCTAGATTGAAAAGAAAACCAATAAAATACAGCATCATTCCCGAACCATATGGAACACCATGTAGTAATATCTCTTCAAGAAGAAATGTTCAAAATTGCCACTAATTATCATAATATGTTTTGTTAGGTGGGATTTGCTACGCCTTAGAGTTGCTGTTTTTTCTAGTTTAAATATCAATTATCGTAAATTGGCCCATTTATAAAATATAACTAGGACAGTAATAACAAGAAAATGCAGCAAACTCCTCGAGTCGAGGTCTCCAAGTCAAAAAAATGCCTGACCCTCTCATATCTGTTGATTATCCCTGTTTATAACTGATTCAAGAGCGTGGCACTGAACGAACCTATATGCCTATTTGTTATTTGTTTAGTTGTTGGTTGGGTAACATGTTAATGACGTCACAAATGATGCGAAGAATCTTTAAACCAATCAGTGAAGTCTATATTAATTGTTTGTTTAGTTGTTGATGTGGCAATACGTGTCTGACGTCACGGGTGATTGCATCATATTCCAGTCACGCCATTTTACGACATTGCATAATTTTAGCTGATTTTGGCTTCATTTCACTTTATTTAAAAGACTTTTAAAAATATATCAATGAGTCAGTATTTTTTCTTATAAATATTAATATTTGAATTTGAGGTCAAAGTCCGAACATTTGATCAACTGATTGAAATCACATTTTCACGCGGTAGTATCTCTTCGGGACGTATCGAAACCACTCCGTCCCGAAAAAACCGTTAATTTGAATTTAAAACCTACCCCAGTGTTTGAAAATCAAGGATTGTGAGTCTCACACTTCACCGTTTTTCTTCAAACTTGTTCCGTACAAAGCTTCACAGAAATACCTTTCAGTCGATACATTGCTTTCGTGTACAAAGTACCTCGTTTTAGCGGCGTTTTGGTCCCCAGCTGCGAGATAAAGCAAATTTTCATAACTTTCAACTGTAAGTCAAGTTATCTCGCCAGTCTTTTACCCATTCTCGCTCATAATTTCAGAATGGACTCCCATTACAACCTTCCATCGCTAAGTTTTGATTTTTGGGCATCAAACGCAGCAGTTTCTAAATCATCCACACATCTCTTAAAATTTGACTAATACGTCCCGTCACCTTCCACTACGCCCCGCCGAGTCTATGACTACAAACGTAGAGTTTGTTCATCGAATTGTGTAATTTTACATAGGTTTGCCTTGGTCGATTCTTAACACCAGTCTTAAGTTTACAGGCCTGTCAACTGTCCCGCAATTTGCGTATTTGTCACGCATTTGCTGAAGAATTTGAAGTCACGCCAGTTATTTTTGCGTGACAGAAAATGTCACGCAAATACGCATTTTAGCTGGTAATTGTCACGCAAAAATATTTCTGTAGAAAAATGTCTAAAATAGATCGTCTACACAGCAAAAATACGAACGCCGGAAAAAAAATGTACGCATTTCGTTCGGATTTTCACGCGAATTACGTATATGTCACGCATTCCGTTCGAAATTTTGTATATGTCACGCATTCCGTTCGAAATTTTTCGTACCTACCCCCCCCCCCCCCCCCCCCTTGTCGGATGTTTGAAACGCGAGCGTAGCGAGCGCGAAAAATTTGAGGTGTTCAAAATTTGGCAAGATGTCCTAAAATTTAAACCAAGGTGTTCAAAATTTGGATCAAGGTGTTCAGATTTGGACCAAGGTGTCCACATTTTGAGGGGAGGTGTTCAACATTTCCAAGTCACTCATGTTAGGTGTTCCCAAGTTGACAGGCCTGAGTTTAGCATACATATACGGAGTATAACTATAACTGATTGCATGAAATTGATAATTTAAATGTTTGTGAAGATGTTGCTTTTTAACTTTAATTATATGTAATTGTCCTGTATTTGATTTTGTGAGGTATTCCCAATACCTCCAAATTTTTTTGATGTTTTTCCTCAATTACAATAGATCGGAAATGGATGATAAATCTGATGAATTTTTGAAAATTGACATTCCCATGTAAACCCATGAGAATTGATATGTTTGTCGCATGTCATACGACAGAATATCCATCAATCTGAGTACTAGCAAAAAGTACAAGTTAGGTACAGTAGACAGCTGAATTTGCTATCTTTATTTAACAAAAAGTTGATACGTTTCTTCAGGTTCAACAAAGTTATAGGTTAGGGTTGTCCAAATCTGCAAATTTTTCCAAAAATCTGTCATCTGATAGATTCTAGTTACAAATTGACTCTTGGTACCAATATTTCCACTCTAGACCCCTGGGAAATTTTGCCACGCGTCTCACTTGAAGTTTTGGTAATTTTGACAAATATGCCGTTTTCATAAATGGTTTATAACTCAAAATTAAACTGTTGTATTTCAGGAATATGTATTTTTTCTTCATCATGTATGATTTTCAATAACCCTACAGGCACCACTTTTTTAGCTAAATCCATCGGGAAACTTTGCCACGCTTAATTTCAAAATAACGGAGATGTTATCAAAATTGAGCAATATTGGCACAAAAACGTTTCTAGATTCATATAAAGAATGCATCATCATACAACACTTATTGGTATATAAACAACATCTACTGACTTGGTCTGATAATGTAATATAAAGATTTTAACTGTTGTGTGTCAACCTTTCTTTTGTATGATTCCATTGGATTACATTATGAAACGTGTACCATATAAAATGATACATGTTTCTAACGTTATGCTGAAAATAATGGAGAGGTTAAGCAAATACGGTTTTTCAAAACGTATACGTAAACGCAAAGTACATTGAATCAACATAGGATTGTATCGCTTTAGTCTACTTCAGATACCCGTTCAACTTCAAAGTTGCGTGTTTAGAACGGGAGATTTTAAATTTCACGTTGCTATCAACGGGAATCATTATACTCATGTCTGTTGAATACTATCCTTGCAATTTTGTTTCGATGCAGAGTATAATTCTTTCTGAAGAAGATGATGTATGTTACGCATGATTTAACTCCAATAATCTTACGAAACGAGCTCGTTTAAAATATGTATTATGGTACGTTCACACCAACGGCGCTTTGATGGCGCTTTAAAGCGGCTTGTAAAGCGGCACCAAAGCGTAACAAAGCTTAATTAAAGCGTCGGGGTCGTAATAGGTCGTAGAAAAGCTCGGGAGTAAAGCGGGATATTCGGCAAGAGCGCTAAAAAATTTAAACTGTTTAAGCGTTCGCACCAACGGCGCTTTGATGGCGCTTTAAAGCGGATTGTAAAGCGGCACCAAAGCGTAACAAAGCTTGATTAAAGCGTCGGGATCGTAATAGGTCGTAGAAAAGTTCGGAGTAAAGCGGGATATTCGGCAAGAGCGCCAAAAAATGTTAAACTGTTTAAACATTTTGGGCGCTCTGTTACGAATTGATTGAAGCGCCGAGAGCGTATCAAAGCTTAACAAACCGTAACAAAGCTCAACAAAGCTTGACTCAAAGCGTAGGAAAGCTTAACACAGCTTGGTTCAAAGCGGGGACCCCAGTCTATTCACGGTCTGTTACCACTTGACACGCTTCGTTAAGATGTCTCAAGATTTGCTACGATCTGGCATGAAGATCTGACCCGAGGTCAGACGCTTTCATCAATATCTGACACTCTTTGTTACACTTTCATGAGGGACTCTCAAGCTTTCCAACGAATTGAGACGCTTTAATCAAGGATTGAAACGCTTTGCTAGGCTTTGTTACGCTTGAAAGTTTTCACACGCTATATCACGCCGTGCGACAAACGTCATGTCTTCTTCAGATAGGTCATGCTCTGGTCTATCTGGAATTTCTGGATCTCGTTGTTCTGCCATCGTATTCTCGAGTCAAAGATGCAATGGTTTTATGGATCTACTGCATCTTTATATAGTCATTGGATCAAAAGCGGCATGGAATCGGCGATCTCGACATTTTCCAATGCGTGACAGAGCTTAACAGAGCGTAACAATGCACAACAGAGTTTTGCAATCGTATCAGAGCCTGATTTAAAGCGTCATAATCGCATCAAAGCGTAATAATGCTTATCAAAGCTTTTCAAAGCGTGATTTCAAGCGTAACAAAGCCTGATCAAAGCGGGATCAAAGCGTGAGGAACCTTTTAGAGCTATGTTAAGCTTTCCTACGCTTTGGATCAAGTTTTTCTGAGCTTTGTTACGGTTTGTTAAGCTTTGATACGCTCTCGGCGCTTAATCGATTCGTAACAGAGCGCCCAAAATTTTTTCAGAGTTTAAAATTTTTTGGCGCTCTTGCCGAATATCCCGTTTTACTCTGAGCTTTTCTACGACCTATTACGACCCCGACGCTTTAATCAAACTTTGTTATGCTTTGGTGCCGCTTTACAAGCCGCTTTAAAGCGCCATCAAAGCGCCGTTGGTATGAAGAAAAATGACAAAAATGACGGCGCTTTGCTCGCCGATTTAAAGCGTGGCATTCGCCGTTGGTGTGAACGTACCTTTAACAAACACTAGAGCTGAACGGCTATTTATGTGTGAACTTTACATGTATTTGTATTGGGGCGATTGATACGTTTAAGTTGCGTTTTGGATTTTATACGGTAGCTTAACCTCTCCAGTATAATTGACATCACCCATCCTTTCGCATTTTAACATTTTTTCAAGGATAGGGCACTTTAAACGTTTCTTAAAAATATTTTCAATTGTTCAGTAATTAAAATCTTTATATTGCAATATCGGGAAATCTAAATTTTAGGGAGATTTTGGACAACCCTATTATAGGTATATTGAAAATGGACAAGAATGGGTAAATCTTAAAACACAATCCGATTGGTATTTAGAATCGACAATGGCAACCTACAAACGGACACATCGATGGACAAATTGTTTTAGAATGCAACTCTACGTGTATAGTGATAGACTCGGCGGGGCGTAGTGGAAGATGACGGGACGTATTGGTCAAATTTGAAGAGATGTGTGGATGATTTAGAAACTGCTGCGTTTGGTGCCCAAAAATCAAGACGTAGCGATGGAAGGTTGTAATGGGAGTCCATTCTGAAATTATGGGCGAGAATGGGTAAAAGACTGGCGAGATAACTTGACTTACAGTTGAAAGTTATGAAAATTTGCTTTATCTCACAGCTGGGGACCAAAACGCCGCTAAAACGAGGTACTTTGTACACGAAAACAATGTATCGACTGAAAGGTATTTCTGTGAAGCTTTGTACGGAACAGGTTTGAAGAAAAACGGTGAAGTGTGAGACTCACAATCCTTGATTTTCAAACACTGGGGTAGGTTTTAAATTCAAACTAACGGTTTTTTCGGGACGGAGTGGTTTCGATACGTCCCGAAGAGATACTACCGCGTGATTTTAAAGAGGTGAAGAAGTGAATAATTACAGGAGCAAACGTGATCAATGGTTCGAGGTCTCCCGCAAAATAGTCGCTACGCTCCTACTTCGCGCTGCCTTCGGCAGAGGAGACCTCGAAAAAACAACAATAACCATATTTCACACACATTTAAGCGAGGGACCAAAAGGGCATATTATATATCCTGACTTATCCTTTGAACAGACTTGAGAAGCTTATCTTTTCAACATTCATATGTCTGAATATTTGTTCCACTTAATTAAGATAGAAATGATGAATAAATTATTAAAATGCAAACGTTGTTAATGCCATTAATAAATGAAAGTTAAAGAATGGGTTTTATGATGCATGGCCTGTCAATGACGTCATTTAAAAAACTGATCAAGTATAATGTTTTTATTAATTACTGACAAAATCATATCGGCTGATCTGACAGATTTTGGATTTAATTTGCCACAAGTTCAGTGTGCTTATAATCAATCATTATGAATGATTTGAATGTGGACATTAATCACTTTATATCAAAATCAGACATCTATGCATCCACCAGTCAATCATCATTTTTTATAAAAATAAATAATGAGTTCAAAAGTTAATTATAATCAAACAAATCAATTTATATATATTGTTTTTTACTTTTGATATTTTGTTCGCATATGACTTGCTCAACTGAATTTAGATTGGTTCATGTTCATTTCTTTCAACGTGGAGATAGGGAAAGGCAGTCAATATGATTCTAGAATTAGGTATAGTAAACTATGACAATAGAATCTCCTGGTAATTTTTGCGCCCTACTATATTTCGTGAGTTTTGGAAAATTCGCGAAATTTAATAGCCGTGAAATTCCTACAGTTTTGGAAGCCAAAATCATTCAGCGAAGGAACAACCATGGCTGATATAGAAGTCGCAAGGAGTTTTTGTATGACAATACGCAAAAATTAATAGCTGCGAAATTTCAAAAAACTGAAAATTAACTAAATATAATAGCCGCGAAATTTCAAAATGTAAAAAAAAACGCGAAATATAATAGGGTCAAATATTAGTGGGAGTACAGTACATATATATTACATTTAGGTTTATGCTGAAGATTTTTTAAAAAATATTCTTACTTTAATTTATTTTACTTGGATCATGTTTGATGTCATGTGCAAATCATGCTGTTAGATAATTTTATACATATACATCTTTTTCTAGATATATCCTGCTCCAATCTGTTAGAATGATATAATTATACAACTGCATAGATTGGTATACATACATACATGTGGGTATGCAAGTAGAAATAATATAATGAAAATACTAATCAAACTCAGTATCTGCGTCAACATTTGAAAATAAAAATTTGATAAATCATACATCTTTAATTTTCAAAATAATTTGTGAGGTGGATTAAGATTATAATACATTTTAACATATTTATTTTGAGTACATCTCAAATCCAATCTCCACAAAGCATTTATGAAAAAGGTATTTGAAATGTTTGTCCCGGTGAATTTTTGCCAGAAAATGAAACAAATCTGGAAGATTTATATTTTCAAGAGAAACTTTACTATTTAATTGCTCAATATGGTAAAATATGTTAGGTCTTCTAATATACTCCCCTCCATAAGTTTGGCAAACCTAACTCCCTCATTAGACTTCATGTTTTTTTAATCAATAGGTTTATTTCATAAATACACAAAGTTGTTGATTTTCTTTCTCAGAGATATTTATTTTTCTTTTTGACGTTTCGTAGGATGTCCATTCTACTTCTTCAGAAATAAAATTATATTTGAATCAAACTGAAATAATTAATTATTACATAACAATGAGACAAATAGCAACCGTTACTATAGAAAACTTCATTGATGTTACAATTAAAAAATTATTGAGAAAAATAGCAACCGTTACCATAAAAAGCTTCAATGATGTAATATACAATTAAAAACGTTACTAAGGTATTACACAACATACCACCTAGAAACGACACTAAGACATTATGAATATGAATATATAAACTATAACATCTTAAAATAGACGGGATCCAGTGTGTAACCCTGATCCCTGTTTAATTCTGGACTTTTAAGTTTGATATGGATTGCTTCTTTGATTTTTCTTTTTAACCAGTGTTTTTCATTATCAATAACCGATACACCTGTCCAATTTATTTCATGTTCTTTATTGATAGAGTGTTCCATAATGGCTGAAGCTATCTGTCCATTGGAAGATAAGGTGACCCTCTTGTGCTCCTTTACTCGATTTGTCAAAATAAAAATCACCCTTTTATAAATGTGTGACGATCTATAATATACTTATGCTGTATAACAGTTAGAGGTGTTGACACAACGACCTCGAACCTGTGAACCCTTGAGTATTATTCCGGGATCGGGCCTTTTATACTAAACGGTGAGCAACACCAGAAACGAGCGTTCGATTTGCTAAACGATATGCGTCACCCTTTAAAGGCACATTCGGCTTGTGTACTTCAGGCAGACCATAGAATTTAGGAACAGTCACTGAAGACGGATAAAGTGTTTTATACTGTTCATCAGTAATTGCTCTCTTCTTTTTTAATTCTTGTAACATCTTTATTAGTTTATCTTTGTATTTTTTCGTAGGATCATTTTCCAATCTAGAATACGTTTCCCTATCTTGTAGTATTTCCATAGCTTTGTTCTTATAATCTTGGTAATCTAGAACCACAGTAGCTCTACCTTTATCAGCAGGCGCAATAACGATATCACTATTCTTCTTCAGATTCGATATAGCAATACGTTCATCTTTTGTTATATTAGGTTCAACTTGTTTAACATTGGAAAGCGAGCTAACGACTTTACTTCTCACCTCAGCAGCATCTCTCGCATTTAATTTACTACATGCGATCTCTGTGTTAACAATAATAGACCGGGTGCTTTTCTGCAAAAGGTCTCTCTGTAAAATGCGTTTAGTGTTAAAAGTGTTCTGACAAGTGTTTCTTATGTAACTTTTTATGCTGAATTCAAAAAACCATGTTGGCAAGCTGAAATATGATTATTTAACCCTTAAAATACCATGTTAGTCCCCCTACCCCCAAATTTCACCCCTATCAGGGGGAAAAAATTCTTCAACCTAAAATAACTTTGATTTTATGGTTTTTGTAAGTGAAATACATGGACATTGTATAAAATAAACATTTGAAGTATGAATGATACGGATTACCCTTAAGAAATTTGAATAAAAGCAAAAAGTATGTACCCCAGGGGGCAAATTTATGACCCATTTTTTACTTTTCGTGTCATAACTTTTTTATTAGACAATGATGGATGCTTAAAAAAATCCATGTAAAAGGCATAATACCTGGTCAACTAATCCTGCAAGAATCAAAGTAATTCATTCGATAATTGCCTCGAAAAAAATTAGTGAATTTAAGAAAAAATGACATTTTAGCTGGGACTGATTTTATGTGTGACTATAACTGACCTCTATTGCTTTAACATTCATCCCTCTGTGTTCATATATTTAGCATTTTAGAATAAATCTAAAATATAAAACTTATTTTAGCAAAGTTTTAGGAAGATTTAAGCTTTTTATCATGTTCAACTATTAAAAATTCATGAAATATGATGTCTAAAATTGATAAGTTATACGTATACCCTTGGAAGACCCTTATAATTTCTTATTTATGAACATATTTGTACCAATATTAGTTTTCTAGCTTAGACAAATGATGTATGATATATCCTGGCTTGGCTTTTTGGTGGTTTGAACAATCTTTTAAGTGTTATCATTGAAAATTCATTCTTAAATCATAGGTCTGCAATCGATTAAATTCATGTATACCATTAGTATCATTCTACTGGTTTGAGCATAATTGAACTAGCTATGATTTCATAGATTAGTTGTTTGATGTATGACATATTCCAAGCTGACTTTCTGGTGATTTTAATCATCTAAGAGGCTTAATCATTGAAAACCATTACAAATAAAGGCCTAAACGGACAGTATTAAGGTAGACTATTAGAACACCCTTAATTCCAGGCTTAGAGTACATTGGTACCTACTACTGTCTCATAGCTCGGAGGTTTGATATATGACATATTCTGACTAGTTTTTCTACAGGTTTGAACCACCTAACATGTCTAATCATTGAATATACTTAATATACTAGGTCTAAAATTGAAGTATTCAATAGAACCCTCTATGATAAATTCAAAAAAGATTCAGAATGACATTAACCTTAACACTGGATCTGAATCAGAATTACAATTCTTCATAGAGCTGAACTAGGAAGACAAGGCTAATTTCATTCTAAGCAGCCTGACAATTGCATGACGTGAGAGCAAAAGTACCAATGATTCATACAAATCTTCATTTTATGGAGTTTTCTTCCCTGTACAATGTTTAGTCATATTAAAAAATCCCCCCCCCCCTGTCCCCATTAACCTTTCTGTGTTACTCTTGGGGTTGAGGCAGAAATTCTTGACAAATGGCGTATACTCACTTTGACAACATTTTGAATTAGTGGGATGTTTCAGTTAATGAGAGTTTTTGCAGAGTAGCAATTTTTTGGCAATTTAAATCCAATAGGACCATATATGGGAAATTCAAAAAAGATTCAGAATGACATTAACGTCAACATTGGATCTGGAAATCAAATAAAGCAACTGATTGATGTGATCTCGGATGACTCTTGTAAATCAGAATTACAATCCTTCATAGAGCTGAACAAGGAAGACAAGGATTACTTTTCATTCTGGTAGTAATACATGGACATGGTCCAAATCTTGATACGCTTCACCATAGCCCAAAGAAAGGGATTTTGGGAGCTTCATCTCAATGTATTTCAATGCATGAATCCTTTTTTCATGAGATATGACCACCAAAAGTATGCAAGATGGGGCACAGTACACTTCACTGCTGAAGTTTTGCTTCCTTGAAGACTGTAGCCAAATCCTAAGGTGTAGATGCAATTGATGCTAATTTGTAAGAAGGATCATACATTGGAAATATTACAGTTGGCATTCCAATGCCATTTGTTAAACAGTTAAGGAGTAGAGTACATTTGAGTTGGCTTGAATGTTTCATTCGTCAATGAGGGCTATTGGAAAAGACATCAGCTCATGTTTCAGCTCATGTTTCATTGATGCCCACAGGTCTGTGGTTAGCTTCATATGCAGTGATAAGATTCTGCAAAACATTCCTGTCTGCCTTAACAACTTTCTGCTCGTTTATATTGGGATTAGGCATATAGTTTAAAAAATGTTGGTGCTTGCTCAGTAGATCAAGAAATGTTGTGTCTTTCATTTGACCCTGTTGGTATCAACCTCTAAGACACAAAGACATCCAGTTGTTGTTGGCCAAACTGTCGAGCCTGTTGATTGTTTCTGTGAGTACATCTTTTGTACATATACTTTGGAGATTAAGTAATGGATCTTCTGAAAACATGCCAAACTTCAGCAGCATGTCACATATTTTAACTTCTTCCATAGATTCTTGTTTTGATTTGCAAATTACCACCCCCCCCCCCCCTCTATGGAATCTCAAAACGCAAGTCCAAACATCATTCTTGTTTGGACTCCCCATGTGTGACCTAAGATTATACCCCGGTGCCCATCTGTTCAATGCAGATATTGTCTTTGTGTTATGCCTACAATTCTGCCACCCTTCTAACCAATAGCATACTGGCATAGGGGTCAATCAACTTGGTTGATTGAATTTGTAGAGCCTTTTACCACATAGTTCAATGCAAGAATCCTCGCTCAACTGCAGCAGGTACTATATTCTAATAGTTAGTGCATTTCCTCTAAGTTTACTGTGCCACACCTTCCATAATTTTGGTGGTCATGAAATAAGGGATCATGCATTGAAATGCATTGAGATGAAGCTCTAATTTCCCTTTCTTTGGGCTTGGATGACGTATAGCAAGATTTGGACCATATTCAGCTCTATGAAGGATTTAATCCTTATTCAGATCTAATGTTGAGGTTAATGTCATTTTGAATCTTTTTTGAATTTTCATAGAGGATTACATTGAATACTTCAATTTTAGACCTAGTATATGAAGTATAATCAATGATTAGACCTGTCATTGGTTCAAATCTGCAGAAAAACTAGTCAGGATATATCATATATTAAACCCCGAGCTATGAAACAGTAGTAGGTACCAATAAACTCTAAGCCTGGAAATAATAAGGGTATTCTAATAGTTTACCTTAATACTGTCTGTTTAGACCTTTATTTGTAATGATTAAGCCTCTTAGATGGTTTAAATAAACAGAGAGTCAGCTCGGAATATGTCATACATCAAACTAATCTATGAAATCATAGCTTGTTCAAGTTGATTATTTTGGTCAATCTTGCATATTTTGCTTTAATATTTCAGAATTATTTACTTCATTTAATGTGAATTTTGTTGTGAACATTTAATGATAATCTGCTAATAAAGTAAAAAACTACAGCATTTTACAACACATGCCCCATGTGGCCACCACTCCAGCCAACGAAGCTGTTGATGACTCTCTTGCACATACCAACATGAATTGCAAAGCTTCTGATGAAGCTATCCACTTAAAATTGAAGAACATCTGAGAATTTGTCTGACACTAGTTTTACTTCTCTAGATAGATTTTAGTCACGCCATGGATAATTGAACAATTGAACAACTTCCTTCGCCAGATTTGATTGTGCATGTAGAGGAGAAGTGGCCACATTGGACATATGATGTAAAGTGCTGTAGTTTTTGACTCCACAGGCAGATTATCATGAATCTTTCACAACAAAATTCATATTGAATGAACTGAATAATTCTGAAGTTTTGAGGCAGAATATGCAGGATTGACAAAGTTAATTAACTTTTCTTCGGTCCTGTTTTTGGACACCCTGTACCAGTAGAATGATACTAGGCTAATGGTATACTTGAATTTAATCGATTGCAGATTTAAGAATGAATTTTCAATGATAACAGGATATATCATACATTATTTGTCTAAGCTAGAAAACTAATATTGGTACAAATATGTTCATAAATAAGAAATTATAGGAGTCTTCCGAGGGTATACCTATAACTTATCAATTTTAGACATCATATTTCATGAATTTTTAACATTTGAACATGCTAGAAAGCTTAAATCTTCCTAAAACTTAGCTAAAATAAGTTTTATATTTTAGATTTATTCTAAAATGCCAAATATATGAACACAGAGGGATAAATGTTAAAGCAATAGGGGTCAGTTATAGTCACACATAAAATCAGTCCCAGCTAAAATGTCATTTTTTCTTAAATTCACAATTTTTTTTTCGAGGCAATTATCAAAGGAATTACTTTGATTCTTGCAGGATTAGTAGACCAGGTATTAAGCCTTTTACATGGATTTTTTTAGCATCCATCATTGTCTAATAAAAAAGTTATGACACGAAAAGTAAAAAATGGGTCATAAATTTGCCCCCTGGGGTACATACTTTTTGCTTTTATTCAAATTTCTTAAGTGTAATCCGTATCATTCATACTTTTAATGTTTATTTTATACAATGTCCATGTATTTCACTTACAAAAACCATTAAATCAAAGTTATTTTAGATTGAAGAATTTTTTCCCCCTGATAGGGGTGAATTGGGGGGTAGGGGGACTAACATGGTATGTAAAGGGTTAAATAATCATATTTCAGCTTGCCAACATGGTTTTTTGGATTCAGCATAAAAAGTTACATAAGAAACACTTGTCAGAACACTTTTAACACTAAACGCCTACCACATTTCCTCTAGATGAAAATGCACCTTGTCTATAATGTCATGAACTGGTAAATCTCTCCTTGATGGGGCTATAGCGAAGTTCATACCTTTACTTAAAATATCCTTTTCTGTATCACTCAGTAATTTAGAAGATAAATTTACCACCCAGCGTTTTCGGAAATTATCGTTCGTTTCACCATTAGGGCTCAGGCGTATGTCTTTGCTTTTGGGTTTTCGTAAAACACCGACCGCCGACCACCGACCAGTCACTCTCCACAGTTGGGTACATGTGGTCGGTGGTCGGCTGACGGTCTTTTACATAAAGATGAAAAAATGCAAAATTAGAAGTAAAACTAAAACTGGGAATCCAATGACTATAGTACCTTTACTAGGTCGTGATTTAAAAACGTATAATTCACTAGGGCAGAGCATTTGTACTTAAAGGAGCGTTTTCAGTACAAATATGTACTGAAAAATGTACTAGTTTTGTTTCAGTACAAATTTAAGTATATTTTTGTACTGAAAAATGCACTGAATTTTTTTCAGTATATTTTTCACTACAAATTCATGTACTGAAAAATATACTGAATTTTAAGTACAAATTTAAGTATAAATATGTACTGAAAAATGAACTGAATTTTAAGGACAAATTTAAGTGCAAAAATATACTGAAAAATGCACTGAAAATTTAAGGATAAATTTAAGTACAAATATATACTGAAAAATGTACTGAAATTTAAGTGCAAAAGTCAGTATAAAAATGTACTGAAAAATATACTGAAATTTAAGGATAATTTTAAGTATAAATATATGCAATGAGAAATATTTGTGCCCAATAATGGAAATAAGAGAAAACGTAAATGTAAGGCATACTTTATAAACTCTAAATCACTCAAAAAGTTCTTAGAATGGTGAAAAAGTGTATGATTTTAAAAGAATTTTTGGCCGGGGGGGGGGGTTCGCTTGGACCCCTGAAACCCCCCCCCCCCCAACAGGAATGCTATTACATTATGAAATTATTTTGGATGCTTCCTTTACAGCAGCCTTTAACCAAACTTAAAAGAGTCTCTCAGTAATCAGGTTTGTTTTGCCTTGTCAAAATATTTTGTTTTGTTAGTGGATTAATAAAGTTTCTTTAGACACATCCTTTAAATCAGACTCTAATCAAACTGGAGAGGCTAGGTTTACTGTAGCCTTGCCCAAGTCGGTCTCTCTTACTTATCTTGATTTCTATTATGACCGCCTTGTACCAAAGAGAAAGCCACGTGCTTTACCGACAGTTTGTTGATGTCGGTAAAATTTGACCAATCAACGACAGCCCTGTAGCGTAAGCTCATTATTATGCACGGTCAAAAACAAGTACACTTTTCACCGGGACTTTTCACGAACAAATCTTGCACGAATCTGAGCACGAATTCATCATGAAAATACAAATATTTTATCAGATAAATATCAATGAGAGTTTAGTGGATGCCGGGGCATCGATCGGATAACCAAAGGTGAGAAGATTTCAACAATAAAGGTTGAAACGATCGCTGAACATGTAGGCTGAGATTCAATCACCGATCGACGACAACATGACCCGCTACATTGGACTACATGTAGGTCTTCGTGCATTTTCATCGCGAAATCAGTTTTAAATCAACATTGAATCGCATGATTTAATTTATATTAATGACTCTTACCTTCCAATGTACATTTAATAACATAATATATTGTAACTATAACGAAACACTCGATCAGATCATGGAATTTCAAGTCGTAGATGGGAAGTTTGTTTTGTTTATGCAGCTCAACCTGATAACGTTTTGATTGGTCATTCAGCCTGAAGTCACACGTCGTGTCCACGCGATATCTGTCAATCAATAAGGTTTCGCGATACCCCTGATAGCGTAGGTATTATGGAAATCTCGAAACCGTTGAATATTTCAGCATAATAACAGCGGAGATGTATTGGATTGTACAAGGCGGTAATAATTCAAGATCAGAGAAGTAAAAAAATACCGACTTGGGCAAGGCTAGGTTTACTGTAATCAAGTGATTTCCTTTTTAGAAGTTCTTAGAATGGATTTATTAAAAATGGCCTAAATCACTCAAAAAGTTCTTAGAATGGTGAAAAGTGCATGATTTTAAAATAATTCTTGGCCGCGGGGGGGGGGGTGGGGGTGGTTCGCTTGGACCCCTGAACCCCCCCCCCCAGGAATGCTATTACACTATGAAATTATTTTGGATGCTTCCTTTACAACAGACTTTAACCAAACTTAAAAGAGTCTCTGTAATCAGGTTTGTTTTGCCTTGTCAAAATATTTTGTTTTGTTAATGGATTAATAAAGTTTCTTTAGACACATCCTTTAAAGCAGACTCTAATCAAACTGGAGAGGCTAGGTTTACTGTAATCAAGTGTTTTCCTTTTAATAAGTTGTGTTTTTGGATTTAATTATTTAAGACGCATCCTGTAATAATATCTGACTGCATTTACTCCATCAATAAATTTCTTTTTAGCCCGATCAAAACTATCAAATATAATGCATATATAAGGGTTATGTACTGGGAGGTTTTGGATACCCATATTTCCTGAGGGATAAACCCTTTATTTAAAACTGATCATACATAACATGTGTATTCCATACCTTTTGAGGTTTCTAGATACATTCTACCTTATTAAGTTCTTAAATTCAAAAACATTAAAGGTACACATTTTCTCAGTCTTAAAAATAAGTTTTTCATGAGATTTTCACTCATATTGCTTGAGCAAATTAATTAATTGATATCAAAATTAAAATATATAACATGAACATAGAACCTCATTTGTTCGAGTATAGCAAAATCCATGGTATAGATGTCAAAGTCAGGAAGATGTTGTAATTCAAAATCTAAGTATATTTTTCAGTATAAATTTACACTTAAATATGCCCTTAAATTTAAGTATATTTTTCAGTACATATTTGCACTTAAAATCACACTTAAATTTCAGTATATTTTTAAGTACATATTTGCACTTAAAATCACACTTAAAATTCAGTATATTTTTCAGTATAAATATATACTGAAAAATGTACTTAAAATTTCAGTACATTTTTCAGTACATATTTATACTGAAATTTGCACTGAAATTTTAAGTATATTTTTCAGTACATATTACACTTACACTCTGTTCGAGAAATAGAGATTAAATTCAAAAGGATGAAGTGAGTGCATGGCGAAAATGAAACTTCTTGTGAATGAGAGAACATCAATTTTGATACGAGGACAATTCCTTGTCTTCGTTTCCAGCTAGTTGATCCCAAGTGATTAAGTTTAGAATGTTTTGTTCTTTTACGATTTGATAGAGACTAAGCAATTAAATGCGACGAAATACTTTGACAACACAATATGTATCTGTTTTATTCTTAAAGTTACTATATAGAGTAAAGATATTTTGGTTTTTAATTTGTGATGGTTGTGGAATGTGGACTTAGAATTTTTTGACAGGACACGCTGGGATATTGTCAGCTTAGTTTAATAAATATAGGTTTTCTGTACACCATCACAATGGCGTTAAAACATCACATTTGCAGAAAGTAAACAAAGTCCAGCTTTTGGATCACATCACAACACTTTTTCAAAAAAATTTCAAAGTCCAACTTTTGATCGAAAAATATTGGTTTTTTGTAGACCATCACACATGGGGTGAAAACATCACTTTTTCAGAAAATTTTCAAAGTCCAAGTTTTTGACTGAAAAATATTGGTTTGCTCTAGACCAATCAAATGGGGTAAAAACATCACTTTTTCAAAAAAATTTCAATTAACACAGGCTGGTATCGAAAAATTTGTCCGCTGTGACGGAGCGTGCTATTTTGCATAGAAACACTAGGAAATCCACACAATTAATTTTTTTATTACTCATATGTTTTGCTATATCAAAGAAAATTACTGACTCCATGCAATGAATATATCATTTGCGGGTAACTTTAACTTCTGTTTGAAGTCCAACAACGCTAAGAGTAAAAGTTATTGAAAACGGTGTCGGGGTGTCATACTTCAAAATGTACCATTTCTTTTATTTCTTTTTAATGGTATAATATAGTGACACGATAATATTTACACATGTTTTCAGCATAACTCTGAAGCTATTAATGAGATTTTTATGTTTTGGGTATTTTGAATTTTTTTATAAAAAATAATGTTTAAATTTTTTGTCGGCTGTGACAGAGCAGTTTCAAACCTGAAATACGTTAAGAATTTAGATTTATAATATATCTCTTTACAACTACACTTTAGAGGAGCGAGCGTGTCAAATCTCTTTCGTAAAGTATTCTGAAAAATGAAACGTAATAAAAGTACACAATTCAAATTCTGAGATGTATATACGACCACTCTTTACGCTTCTTTTCTCAGTTTGCACTGCAATCCATCTTTTGCATGGTAACTCATGAAAATGATAGTCGACTTCATTTCAGTATAGGGTATTTGCCTTTCGTAGTGCCTACTGTGGATCCATCACCTGACATGGTCATTTTTTATGGTAACTTGATTATTTGAAGTAAAATTATTTGCTGAAGATGAAGTTAAATACATAATATGGTATGGACAGCGGATTGTTCTACCTCTTTAGTCGTTCCAAAAGGTAAGTGGAGTGTATCTTGAAATATGAAAATGAAAAGTTTGATTTTGATTTTTATTTGAATAAGAGTTATGGCTATCAGAACTGAACACATATGGAACACAAAAATATGTTCCCAGTTGGTAGATGTTCACTCCATAGAGGCTATTTCATACAGAACTCAGAGGAATATTTGATAAGAGGTGTTCTCTAGAGAAAGATAGGTAGGTGTGAATATTTTCGAAACAAATGCGTGATTTATACACATATTTTGTACCAAATGCGTGACATAAACGGCAATCGCGTGCAAAGACCGAACGGAATGCGTTCGCTTTTTTTCACCATTTGGTATTTTACCATTTCGGCATTTCACAAAAAACGATTTTTAAAAATTTCAACAAAATGCGTGATATTTGATCATACACGCTAAATTGATGCGTGATTTCTATTTTTCCAGCAAATGCGTGACAATCACGCCTAATGCGTGAGGGTTGACAGGGCAGCAGTTAAAACTGCTCCGTCACAGCTGACATAAAATGTAAACATTATTTTTTATAAAAAAATATTAAAAATACCCAATACATCAAGATATCATTAATACCTTCAGAGTTATACTGCAAACATATGTAAATATTATTGTGTCACTATAGTGTACCATTAAAAAGAAATAAAAGAAATGGTACATTTTGGAGTATGCTTCCCCGGCGCCGTTTTCAATAGCTTTTACTTTTAGCGTTGTTGGACTTCAAACAAAAGTTAAAGTTGAACGCAGATAATATACCAATTGCATGGAGTAAGAAATTTTCTTTGGTATAGCGAAATATATGAGTAAAAAAATAAATTGTGTGGGTTTCTCAGTGTTTCTATGCAAAATAACACGCTCCGTCACAGCGGACAAATTTTTCGATACCAGCCTGTGATTGAATTACATTCCAAATAAAACTTTCAAAATAATTCCTCTCAGACTTTTAAAAGTCAATTTTATTCATCTAAACCTCATAGATATGTCCATGTCGAATTTCTCTAGAGTTTGCTGGCACTAAATTTCCCGATATATTGCTAGAATTGACTAAGAAATCCACTTTTCCAGTGATTTTTCCCCAGCCTCTGCGACTGATTTAACCAATTTAATAACATTTTTTTGTAAAAAAACTGAATTTTAACATAAAACGGGTACTTTCTTCGACAATTTTTCCATGTTTTTTCCCTCTCAGATTGGCCATTATCCATGGTTTACGTCCAAAGGGGTGTTTACTCCATATCATGAAATCAAGAAAAAATACATTTGTTGTTAGTTCGTGATAAAAAATGACAAATAAAATATATCATTTGAAGTAGTGGTATGCAGGCCCGCGCGGAAATTCAAAAAATTTGGCCAAATCATTCAAGGATGCTTCACCATTACATAACAGAAAATCAAAATCATCATTTACACGTTTGGTGATAGGTACATGTATATTGAAAATAATTCAATTGTGGCACTATTCTCAGTAAATATTGATGAACATACGAAATGTGCATTTTGACGCAGTTACTGAGCCTGATTGACTAATCTAACTCATCAACTTTTATTTTGTGTTCATTTGAGAAATAACTCTCCACCTTATTTTACTTTTCAGTCCCGGTCTTAGGATTCTTCAGTGTCTTAGTTGAAGGTGAGGATTGTTGAATCTAAGGGTTATATATATCTTACAAGTGGATCCAAGAGACCAAGTGGGCAAGTCCATTATTTTGCAGTGGTGGCAGGATATACACATATCAATTTTTATTAAGGAAAACCTATTAAAAGTTTAGCAGTCAATAAATATCAGATCTGTAAATTCCGAAATCAGAAGCGAACTCAATAAAAACCAGATTAGAATGCACAAATACCGGATCACAGATTTTTCCAATGCTATGAGGGACCTGTTAAATGTTATACCAACAGTCCATTTTCTCCACTTGGTCACTCTTAGATTGAGCCAAGTATTGGATGATTGGAGGCAGTTTTGATCAAATTTGCAAAGGGTTAATTTTATTCTCATCTGTCTCAACAAAACAGGAATATCCCAGAATTCATACAGTCATACTTCTCTTATGTAAACTATATCATTGATTGGCCAAGGGTTCATCATAATCCTTGGAAATGACCTCTTCTGGATATAAAGCGTGGGAACATCTGATATGACCAGTTCCCATGACAGTGTGTCACCTGTCATTATCCCACCGAACGAAGTTAGAGGGGGATATAGAGAAGCCATCCGTCCGTTCGTTTGTCCATGTGTCCGGGCGATAACTCCAATACCGGTTGACGGATTTGGTTCAAATTTTATAGGCTTATGCCTTATGAGTGTAGGACCTCTGCTCGAGAAGGAATTTTCAATATGGCCACTCAATTCAAAATATCAGCCATTTTTCGTAAAAATGTAATCGTTGATAACTCAAATACAAGTTGACGGATTTGGTTCAAATTTTATATGCTGATGCCTAGGAACAAAGGAGTTTCGCTCAAAAAGAGATTTTCAAGATTGCCGCTTAATTTCAAAATGGCGGCCATTTTTCGTAAAAATATGTAATCTTTGATAACTCAAATACCAGTGAACGGATTTGGTTCAAATTTTATATGATGATGCTTAGGGACACAGTAGCTATGTTTGACAAAAATTTTTCAAGATGGCCGCTTAATTTCAAAATGGCGGCAATTTTTCGTAAAAACGTAATCTTTGATAACTCAAATACCAGTGAACAGATTTGGTTGAAATTTTATATTATTATGCCTAGGGACACAGTAGCTCTGTTCAAGAAATAATTTTCAAGATGGCGGCTGAATTTCAAGATGGCGGCCCATATTCATAAAAAAAGTAATCTTTGATAACTCATATACCAGTGAACGGATTTGGTTCAAATTTTATATGCTGATGCCTAGGGACAAAGGTGTTTCGCACAAAAAGAGATTTTCAAGATGGCGGCTTAATTTCAAAATGGCGGCCATTTTTCGTAAAAATATGTAATCTTTGATAACTCAAATACCAGTGAATGGATTTGGTTCAAATTTTATACGATGATGCTTAGGGACACAGTAGCTATGTTCGACAAATCATTTTCAAGATGGCCGCTTAATTTCAAAATGGCGGCAATCTTTCGTAAAAAACGTAATCTTTGATAACTCAAATACCAGTGAACAGATTTGGTTGAAATTTTATATGATTATGCCTAGGGACACAGTAGCTCTGTTCAAGAAATAATTTTCAAGATGGCGGCTGAATTTCAAGATGGCGGCCCACATTCGTAAAAAACGTAATCTTTGATAACTCAGAGACCATTGAACGGATTTGGTTCAAAATTTATATGATGATGCCTTATTCAATTGTATAAACTAACTTTGTGCCAAATTTCATGCACAAACATTTCAACATTTACACTAGCTATAATAAGCATAATATGTTTTGTTTGGTGGGATTTGCTACTCCGTGGATTTGCTGTTTTTCTAGTTTAAACATGAAAAGTACCTGACACCAATTTATTCATATTTAAGTGAGTTGGCCAAATGAGTAAGTTAAGGCAATCGTTTCAAAAGGATACATAAACAAAATAAAAGATACATAAATGTTGTATAAGTTTTTAACTATTCGGAAAACAGAGTTTCCTTACCAATTTTATTTTTTGAAAAAATCTGATCATTTGTGAAGTATGGTTATTGTAGATTCGAAATACTGTTTTCAAATTTGTTAGAGTCGAAAATTAGCACTTATCCAATTATTTGAAATGAATTTATAGCAAATGCATATGAACAAAAAACTATGTGAGATGCTTGAAACGCAATAAGTAAAATTGCAGTAACTTAACTTAGTAATAGTCCAGTTTTAGTTTGACTGCTGTCGTATATGAACTTGGTATCAAATAAAAGCATGGGAACCAAACGATAAAACTAGCTTAGGACAATAAATACCTGTGACTGTACTACTTGTAATTTATGGCATGTGTATTTCAGTCAGTTTTGGTGCTACATGTAACCCACCGTGTAATGGCGTAGGAGAAATCTGCAGTCTTGTTGAAGGGAATCCAACGTGCACCTGTGGCAGAATTTGTACATTTGACTACCGACCAGTATGTGGATATAACGAGAAGGGTAAGGATTATTAGAGGGATAATCAGAGTCAAGGTTCACAAGCTATCACAAGAGATCATATAGCTCTGATTGATTCACTCCCTAAACGCACAGGGTTTTATTTTTATTTACAAAATTGTATTTTGCGGCAAATTGATTCCAGCAGCCGAAGTGTCATTTGACAATCGTGTCATGTGACGTAAAATTTCTGCTCTGAAAATGAAATCAATTTTGCCTCGAAAAAAGACATATGTTAACTTTATATCCCCGATATCCTGATTAATAAAATTTTGAGTGGTTCACAGTCGTAAAGTATCACGGTGTTATACCATGACGGTCACATCAAGGTGATTTGATTCGAGCATGTTCTCTTTCTCGCCTGTAGGCAAGATTCACAGATATGATTCCCTTTTCTACTAGTTCCATTCGGACGGTTCCGTGCATGTACACCTTTCAAGTCAAGGTTGCTATCAAACCATTTGACATACTATGAAAGTCTTTACTTTGCCCTAAAATGTTGAAAGTACGCAAAGTGGGCCTTTAAAAACTAAACGTAATGATGTTAGTGCGAAAAATATTTTGTAATTTATTCTTAATAACCAGGTCCAAAAAGGACAAATAACTTTCTGCAAAAGCGGCAGCATTTGAACATTGAACATTCACCGTCATTTTTCCGGGTTCTGACATTTTTCCGGGCTGCAAAAACAAATTGTGTTTTTTTTCGTTTCCGGATCGTTCAATTTTATTCCGGGCTGTCTAAAATAATTTTTGTTGATTTTCTGATGATTTTTTGTGGGTTTAGAACCGTTATCCGGTTATTTATATCATTCCAGCGAGGAAAGACGATTTTTCTGCATCAAATTTGTTTCAATCTCAATACCAACACAAATACGAGCTCATATTAGGATTCACAAACCCAGTTTGAATCCCAATTTGAATCCTAATATGAAACCAAATATGGTACTTAAGGTAACTGGTCAACTCGTACCCAAGGCAATTCGTACCCAAGTCAAGTCGTACCCAAGACAACTCGTACCCAAGACAACTCGTACCCAAGTATATCTTTTGTTTTGAATCAAGTGTTGGGCTGGGAATGGGTATAGATATACATATTATAACGGTTACATACAGTTCAGAATAGTTTGAAGTATGTAGAAGAGTTTTTGGAAGAAATCGATTGAAATTTGTGACCAAATATATTGGTCACAGATTCAGATGTTCGAGGGAAGAGATTTACGTTTATTCCACATATTCATAATCATTGTTCACAATATTAGTGATATTTTTGTATGTTAATGAGTGTTTGGAACAAGTATCAGATCTAATTCATCTTGAAATATGGTATTATCAAAAATATAAAGATTTTCAAAACTTGCGCCTATTTCTTATTAAACAGATAATCTATTTAGGATTTCATATTATCAGATTAAAGAATGATAATTCTAAGAAGTCACCTTCATAAAATTAAGCAATAAAAAATATTCTAAATAATATGAATATCAAATATTATTTTGATACTTATTCATACATGATATAATACACTTTGCATGCATGTGTTCAAATACTGGTATAATCCAATTAAGTTCAAAATGGAAAATAAATTAACAGATTAAAGTTCCCTTATTAATTTTCTCTGAATGCATAAGCTAAATTAATTGTTTGATTCATTTGTTGAAAAGTTACTGTTTTAATTATATTCATTTATATATATGTATTACAAAAAAAGTTGAGAACAAGCCCTTCAAAGCACTTCAAAGGTAATCCAAGTTAAAACAAAATGCTTTGCTTAATCCATTAAGAAAAAATGTCTTCTAAATTCAGAAAAAATATTGAGGCACATTATAACATTAAACATTTTGACACAGACTCAATTTGTTTTCTTATATGCACCCATAATACAGAAAATAAACGTGGGTACGAGTTGTCTTGGGTACGAGTTGACTTGGGTACGAGTTGTCTTGGGTACAAGTTGTCTTGGGTACGGGTTGTCTTGGGTACGAGTTGACTAGGAAGCGTACTTAATACCATTGTAGCGAATGATGCTGATTTCTCTGCAGCAAATGTGGTCGAATATCAATACCAATACAAATATGTGCTCATATTAGGAACTCTTTGAATCCCAATATGAATCCTGATATGAATCCAAGTATAGTTATCTATATCATTCTAGCGAAGAAAGTATATTTTTCTGTATCAAATGTGTTCAAATCTCAATACCAATACAAATATGAGCTCATAGTAGGATTCGCCAACACTATTTGTATCATAATTTGAATCCTAATATGAAACCCAATAGTTTATTTCCTCATACCAGGAGACAAACAAACCGCGTAAGGATAGTACACTCTAATTGGGTCATGGTTGACTGAATATCCATGCTGTTCGATGTTCATTTGAATGTTAGGGGTTTTCTGAAGTGATTTTTTTGGCTCACACAGTGAGCCTATGGGATCGACCAGGCGCCTGTCCGTTGGTCTGTCCGTCCGTCGGTCCGTCCGTCCATCCGTCCGTCCGTCAACATTGGCCGCACAAATTAAAATTGCTATTCGGATTGAGTCATATCCACATTCATTTTATGCATATCCATAATGCCTATTTGACTTATCGTCGCCATTTCCCAAGTTCGCCCGGTTTCCGAGAAATTGCGGATTTTGACGTCAAAAAGTCAAATTTTCTGTAAATACTAGACACTTTGTTGAAATAGAACTTTCAAATAACTTTAAGTAGTTGCTGTATATGCATCTTATGTCCTCTGAATATTTCAAAGCTCTTGGAATTACAGTTTTTGGTGTTTACTCTATACAATTTGACAAAAAGTAGGACTATGTCATTTTCAGGAAACTTTCTCATGTATAAAGTCAATGGCAGGTTTTGTGATTGACAAGTTTCTCAAAGTTTGCCTTATACTTGATCATTTCTTGCAATGAATTACACCATTACTAGATTTAAGCATTCCCTACATATTGCTTAATATATGTCAGCATCAGATTTTTACAGTTTTTGAGATATTTGACGTCAAAAAACAGTAAAAATAAGTTATTTTTCAACTTGCTTCAATTTGACCAAATTTTTTTTGAAAATCATCTACCAGTTGCCAGGAACTAAAATCTGACATTAGTTTTAGGATTTGACCTTTACTTGACCTTCAGTGACCTTCGAAAGGTCAAAAAAGTTGATTTTTCAAATTGATTTTTGGATGTTAATTTTGGTCAGCTTAATCACAAAAGACCTTACTGAACTCTGAATAAGTAAAATTTTCAAGGTCAAAGGTCATCAAACTAGGTTCTCAAAGTTCGAGACTACAAATCCAAATCAATATTTTTGGGGTTTACGTAAAACACCGACCACTGACCACCGACCAGTCACTCTCCACAGTTGGGTACATGTGGTCGGTGGTCGGCTGACAGTCTTTTACATAAAGATGAAAAAATGCAAAATTAGAAGTAAAAACTTGACTAAAACTGGGAATCCAATGACTATAGTACCTTTACTAGGTCGTGATTTAAAAACGTATAATTATCATTTCAAATCACGATGAAAACGTTACATCATCGTGGTGTGTAATGTCATATTTTTAAGTGATGTTTCAGTTGTTAGAAGACCAATTTCATCCTGGTTAGTCACTTTGGAAAAAAAACGCACGTAACATTGCATTAAGTTCATTCTTCATTCATATGAAACGCAATAACAAAAACACACAAACATCGTCGATGTTGACGTCGTAACGTTATGTTTGATTTCTCAGTTGTTAAACGTCAACTGGTAAAAACTACATTTGATATGACAAAAAAAGCTATCTCATGGTGTACTGAAATGGTAAGTCACTTTTAATCCCGATAAGAGAACGCATGTAACATTATATCGTGTTCAGTATTCAGTAGGCTATGACGATAACAAATCATTTTTGTTTCGAAATTGTTAAATTTCAGTAAAAAATTAGGATAGATTCCCGTAGAAACGATAGGTTGGTTAATGATAGGTTAGGACCTAAGGCAGGACAATTAATCGAGAGGAGACGGTCATGACCAATTTGTTTGCTTGCCATTCGTTGCAAGGTACAAAATCGGTAAAAAACATTGCCTAGTCCAACGATTGACATTCAAAATCAAATTATTAATATTCTAAGGCTACAAATATGTTCGGTCTTTTACATGATATGGTCGGTCTTTTACACATTTTCTTCAAACCCTGTTTTGAGGCTACCAGTGGAAAGCACCGACCGGTCGGTGGTCGGTGGGGTCGGTCTTTTCCGTAAACCCATATTTTTGTTTTAAAGTCAGGATATACATTCCTCTGAAGGTTCCAAACTGTGTGAGCACAGGACCGTGGGTCCTATTTTTAAATTTTCAGTCCAATCCCTTCAGCCTTTTCGATTTTATAGTTTTATTAGTTATACGTGTAGTTATAATTTGATATTTTTAACAAAAATTATGCCTGGATATCAATTTGATTTAACCAATGGAAACACTAATTAAGTATGAAGGCATGTGTGTATTTCCTTGCTTTTTTCAGAAAAGTATCATTACACTGTCTACTTTTAGTAAACCTGGAAACAGGTCAATGGTAGCTCCCTGTGTTTGGAAAAACAGGAAGTGTGAAATATCAGAATTCCCTGGAGTTCCATTTGAACGCCTACCAGATATTCTAAAAGAAGACAATGTAATGATACTTTCCTGAAAAAAGCAAGGAAATTGATACATGCCTTCATACTTTATTTTGTACCAGAAAATAACATGTGCAGGTATAGCAATTTTTTACCAAAATGTTACTTTCCAGCTGTACCTTAACTATGACTCTGGACACTGTACTGTTTAATTCATAGTTATCATATACAGGCCTGTCAACTGTCCCGCAATTTGCGTATTTGTCACGCATTTGCTGAAGAATTTGAAGTCACGCCAGTTATTTTTGCGTGACAGAAAATGTCACGCAAATACGCATTTTACCTGGTAATTGTCAAGCAAAAAGATTTCTGTAGAAAAATTTCTAAAAAAGATCGTCTACACAGCAAAAATACGAACGCCGAAAAAAATGTACGCATTTTGTTCGGACTTTTCACGCAAATTATGTATATGTCACGCATTCCGTTCGAAAATTTTCGTACCTACCCCCCCCCCCTTCGAAAATTTTCGTACCTACCCCCCCCCCCCCCCCCCCCCCCCCCCCCCCCCCCGTTGATGGATGTTTGAAACGCGAGCGTAGGGGAGGTGTTCAACATTTCCAAGTCACTCATGTTAGGTGTTCCCAAGTTGACAGGCCTGCATATATTATTAGAATCTCTTATCATGAAATGTTTTATACATGGTATACTTTAATATTATGTTTCCTTTGTGGGGACACAAAGCTTTCAAATGGAGGGAGAGTATTGTTATGCGTATTGCTATGTGTTCCTAAATATTCGTCAGTCTACTACTATTGTAACTCAAGAGGCAACATCTCTAGCTAACATCTACTGATCTTGGGTTGCAGTTAGGTGATTCAAGGCTTTGCATTAGATGAGTCTTAAATTGTGAATAATAAAGGAGATCATATATTTTAGTTACATTATCGTACCCCTAGACCAGAGACAAAAGGACTATACCACAAGAAGCGGCAAGCGTAACAAGTGTACCATTCTAGTTAACAAACTTACTCCATAATTTGATAAAAATGCAATATTTAATTGCTTCTTGTGTATTATATAATATTATTGAATAGAAGAATTTATTTGTTAGACACTCCCTGAGATTTTATTTATCTTCATATAGTATAGCCAGAGATATATCAAATACCATGATTCTCAAGTGAATTTTGGATTAGTAGATTTGTACATTACATATGATGTGATATATCTTATGTTACGTCATATAATATTATTAGGTTATATAATGGTTGATTCCGTATATCGTGTTTATACTCAAGTGAGTATATGATATATTCACGAGTGACTGAAGGGAATGCGTGAATATATTCACGAGTGACTGAAGGGAATGCGTGAATATATCATATACTCACGAGAGTATAACGATATACAGAATCAACCATTATATGGTCTTATTATCCCACCCTTATCTTTAATCAATAAAAGGTTAATCTAAATTCAGCAGTTGTATATCAAGTCGAAGAGTTGTATACACTGCCCAGGAGTTGTATACGCTATCCAGGAGTTGTATATCGTTCTCAAGAGTTGTATCCGATGAGTGTTGGTTTTATACTGCAGTTATACAATGCTATTATACAATCATATGAAGCACTGAGGGTGGGATAAAACATTTTATATATCTATAGGGTGTCCACAAAAAAGTATGCCCAACTTCAAAGTTGGATTAATAGAATTTTAAGCAATATTTTTGAAATACAAAGGTAGCAGTAAAAAGTATATTTTGTCCTCCATCAAATGGTACTTAGATCATTGTGTTATTGCCATGGATAACTGAGCAATCATGACCATTATGAGAGGTGGTAAAATCAGCACTGTGTCAAGTTAGCATTCAAGTGGGATTGACACAGTGTATTTTTTTGTGGTCAAAACATTATTTATGTTCCAGTTCAAAATTGTACCGTTTTCTCCACACTTTCACACATTTTTCCATATTGTCTTTTTGTTTGTACCTCCCTCTCAGGAAATTGGATCCAGTGTCGATTTTACGGTAATTTAGGTGCAATATGTAAAACTGTAATTGCAATATGTTTTAAATGTAAAAAAGATTATGTAGGACATTAATAAAGCTAGCACATGGCAGCCATCTTGAAAAATGGCAGCCTTTACTCGTTATTTTACGATTTTTGCTGTAACTCGAAAAGTAGTGGAGCGATTTTGTTCATATTTGGTATGTGAATAATATAAGCTGGCACACTGTCTAATGACACTTTTGGTAGAAGGTGGCCATTTTGAAAAATGGCGGCCATTTTAACATATTTTACTATAACTCGAAAAGTAGTTGAGCGATTTTGTTCATATTTGTTATGTGAATACCATATGCATGGCACACTGTATAATGACACTTTTGGTAGAAGGTGGCCATTTTGAAAAATGGCTGCCACTTGCTATTTACTTTGTTTGTAAAAATGCCAGCCTTGGCTGTTCGATGGGATTTGCTACGCTTTGGCGTTGCCATTGTTCTGGTATAAATAAGATTTCATTTCAAGTCCATAAGGGTTAGTGGTCTCAATTCTCCCAGTGATTTAAAAATAAATAAAACAAATGAAGGCCTATCCTTATTTTTCAATTTTTTCAGAAAATTATGACTTTTTATATTTATATTATTTATATTTAAGATGTACATAATAGGAATGTGATTTCATTTTCAAGTCCTTAGGGGGGTTAGTGATCTACATTCTGCCAGTGATTTAAAAGTAAGAGAAGCGAATGAAGGCCTACCCCTAATTTTTTAAATTTTTTCGAAAGTTATGATTTTTTCTTAACAACTAATACATGCACAATTCACTTAATTTGCATACATATAGAGTACACAACAAAGTTAATCTACGATTAATTTTATACATGGTTAAGTGGCTTTTTAGGAATATAATGGCGTTCACGTAAAATTACTGTGCAGATTTAATGCAACATTTTAGATGAATAACCTTATTACAAGCAAGAAATTATAAAATTACTTTTAAAGAATGGCAGGAATTTGAAAAAACCCTAGGGGGTCTATTTTTCAAAGGGAGGGGTACCATGTTCCACTAAATAGATTTTTAGTATGTCATTTCATATGCATTTACGAGGGTTATCATAAAGTTCTCTTAATATCTCTCTGATTTCTTTATTTTTTAATAATTTTCAATGAAATTTTCACAGAATGTGCAGCATGGAATGGTATATTAATCCAGCAAACAATATTTAGAATAACACAAACATTAAATAAGAAATGGTTGCCATAGTAACTTTAAATCAAGGCACCCGGGGCAAATAAAAAAAATAGCTAGAATAGCCCCCATTAACCATGTTTAAATACATAATAAGTTGTCAAATAAGCTATTAAACACATTAAATTGTCAAATAATATGTGCTCTAGACTGTTGTGAACTATTATAATGGTCATGTGAATTGTGTGATCGCATAATGGATGATTGTTATGCTTCATTAGAAGTGACTGTGAGACCCCATGACTGTTTTGTCAAATATCCTGAGGAAAATTGATTTTGCCCCTTTAGTTCATTTTTAACATGTACAGTCCACACACAGGGTGTAATTTTGTTGATATCTTAGTAATATATTTGTTTTAGATCATGTTTAGTCTGACCAAAGGATCTTACAAACTTAACAAAACATTTTATCAGTATGAATTTTATTTTTCTGAAGATCTCTGCATCTATTGCATTCTCTTACTCAGTCATTTCTGATCATCAGCTTTGAGTGTCAGACTCTGGTATCACATCTAATGAAGCATGAAATCATCCCCTATGACATCACCTAATTTACACGATCGATTTATTTAATTGTTAAAGCACTTTACAACATATTCAAGTTAACATTTTAACGTGTTTGGTAATTCATGAGAGTTTATTATGTATGTAAACATGGTTAATTAAGCCCATTCTCTCAATTATTTTTATTTGCCCCGTGTGCCTTGATTTCCCGCTACTATGGCAACCGTTTCTTATTTAATATTTCTGTTAAACTAAATATTTTTTGCTCAATTAATAAGACATTCTATGCTGTACATTCTGTGAAAATTTCATCGGAATATATTGAAAAGTAAAGAAATTAGAGAGATATTATGAGAACTTTATGATCAACCCTCGTATAAATTGATAAACAATTACAATTAGTTTTGGGTTAAATGTTTCTTTGACTGGACTATTTGTATTGGTAATGATATAAAATATAATGATATAAAATAACCATATTCGGATTCATATTAGGATTCATATTGGGATTAAACAGAGTGGTTGGTGAATCATAATATGAGCTTTTTTGTATTGGTATTGGCACTCGACCATGTTCGCTGCAGAGAAATCTACATCATTTGCTAGAATGATGTGAATGACCATATTTGGATTCATACTAGGATTAATATTGGGATTCAAACAGAGTTGACGAATCCTAATATGAGATCATATTTGTATTGGTATTGGTATTCGAACCCTTTTGCTGCATATAAATCAACATTTATTATTTCCTATAATGATATAAATAACAATATTTTGATTCATATAAACATTCTAATTCTAATATATTCTGTTCTCGATATTATGTATTCAATATTGGCACTCGACTTCGTCTCGTTCCAATACAAAATGTCTCTAGTAGAATATATCCTGTATTGCATTTCAAATCATTCAATAACTTATATTTGTATTCATATAAGGATTCACATTAGGATTTAAACAGAGTTGACGAATCCTAATACGTGATCATATTTGTGCTTGTATTGAGATTCGAACACATTTGATACAGAAAAATCAACATTATTTGCTATAATGATATACATGTAAGTAACAATGTTTGGATTCATATTAGGATTCATATTTGTATTAATATTGAGATTCAAGCTCACCAGCTGCTGTTGATTTTGAATCCCAATACCAATATGCAGGCAACTTTACCCACTTCATGTGTATGGTTGTTGTTATACTTAAAAATGGAAAACTTATAATTACAATTGTTGTTTGATTTTAGAGATGACAAGTAGAACTTTTGGCAATAAGTGTGCATTGGATGCAGCTATCTGTAATGGAGAAAATCTAAAACTGGGTCACGCTGGAGAATGTTTACTTAGTAAGTGACATATGACATATACGTATACAAAAGGAAGTTACCTTTATGTCAATATCAATGACCTGCAGTTGAAATTTTGTCATTTTGTTCAAAGGTCATAAAAAACTAGATCACATGAGAGTTTAAGTATTATTATAACATACCTTTGATGATGTATAGTGTAAACTGTTCACAAGACAGCGGGCTAATATAACTTTTGAATAGCCCGCGCCCGCTAACTTTCTGATTGGTCCAGGACCAGATTTGAAATGCAATCCAGGACGCTGGGACTACGTCATACATTAGGCCTAGGTCAAATTGACTCGTACATTCGTAAGATACAAACATGGGAATAAATCAACATTTCCGAACCATTGCTAGTCAATTAGATAAGAAAACGGTACTCTCCACTGGCGGATTAGGGGGGAGGGGCCCGGGCCCCCCCCCCCTTGGGTGGGCCCAGAAAAAAAAAATTGTGCCCAAAAAAATTTTTGGGCCAAACAAGGCCTTCAGGCCCCAAAAAGTGGGCCTTTTTGGTCATTACTGGGCCTTTTAAGGCCTTATTTGTTAATTTCAGGCCAAATTTTGAAGAAAATGGCCCCAAAATTTCAAAATTTGGGCCCACTTTTGGATTTTAGGGGCCCAAAATTTTTTTCTGCGCAAGCGCGGACATTTTTTCTCTGACCTGAAATTTGGGCCCCCCCCCCTTGTTGCTTCCTGGATCCGCCCCTGCTCTCTGACCAGACTAGATCATCATAGGTATGTTATAAATCGTTTGTGTCACGTATAGTTGCACATATGCCCTCAGTTCTCAGTGATCAATGACCCTTCCAAGGTCGGGCCATATATCACTGAAACCCTCGGGCATATATGCAACGATAGTGACATAACCTCTAAGTATACATGTACACCTGGAAGCCTAAAATCCAGCATAAAAGTGAGTTGTTCACTAGCAATAGGTGGCTTGATGTTAAAGCGGGTTTGTTGAAAATACTGGGTACCGGGTAGTAAATCCTCCATGCTGGGTTTAAACTTGGTACCGGTACCCGGTCAAAAAAAACCGGGTACCCCAAAAAACGGGTATGTAAAAAACGAACTATATAAAAATAGAGTAGGATTGATTTGTCATGTTTTTCAAATATAACTTGCTATATTCATGTCAAAAAAATTGGGTGAAAAAGACAGAGGCTTTCTAATGATATTTAACTTAATATGTTATACTGTATATTTGTATTTTTCGTTTTTTGGGTACCCGTTTTTTTCAACCTGGTTCCAAGTTTGAACCCAGCATGGAGGATTTACTACCTGGTACCCATTTTTTCTACAAAGCCTGTTTAAGCATGGGAGAGCAATGATTTGACGAGTGTTCAGCTTTAGGACATACACATTTGGGATACGAAACTTTCATGAGGGGTGGGCATGAAATATTTTTATTGAATTACATAATATTATTACATGATAGTTATTATGATACTTTTTATCACACCATCGATGGGATACATGTATACTCATCATGATGACGGCGTGATCATTATCGTGGTTGTTATCGTGATTGTCACGCTTTTTGTCGTTGATATTTCAGGGAAAAGCGCTCATCGAATTTGCAAACATGATAGAGAATATCAAGTTCTAGAGCTGATTTACTTTTGGCCAGCCATATTGCTTTCTGGCAACCATTTTGAAGGTTTTTCGATGTTTTGATCTAGTTCATGTCATGTGCCTTGCTGGTTGGGGTAAAATGCCCGCATATTGTTTTGTTTGAGGTGTAATAAGTACATGATTATAAGTATAACAGTATTTGAAAAATAACAGTATTTGAAAAATGAGAAAAAGTGATGGCTCGGAACAATTTTTGCTATAATATAAATATATGATGAATATGAAAATAACTTGAAATTCTGTTTTTAAAATGGACTGTTATCTCTACTGTAAACCGAAAAACTGTGGATGGAGACCTGGTTTATGAAACAGTATCCATAGATAATTAATTCGTCACACGAGGAGTGCCAAAAGTTGCATGGTTAATTATTGCATCATCACATAAACATCCTAATGAAACATTAGGGATAATATGGAAACATAATTTTGATGAATTAAATGAATAATAATTACCAAAGGTTGAAACACATGAATATTTTAGGTTGGTCAACCGTATCTTTTGCACCACATATTCATCAAATGATTAGTGAAATAGACAAACTTTCAAATACCTTAAGGGCACTAGCCCCTATAAGTTGAGAGGGGAAGACTTAAAATTGATGTTTTCCTCCTTTATTATGCCACATTTTGAGTTCTATGACATAATTTATGAATGTGGTCAAGTAAGAGATTTAAAATAACTCAGATTTATTACAAATCTACTCTGGCGCTAAATTTGGTATGTTTTTAACTAAGGTCTTCAAAATGTAAACTGGAATTCTCTTGAAATAATGAGAAAAGTTCACAGAATGTTGTTGATGTTCCAGTGCCTGGATACTATGTCTCAAAAATTTTCACTAAATTCCATAGACCTTTCAGACCTATGTATCAAATTTCGACTATTTTTGATAAATCGTGAAAAGTTTTAATAAATAAATGGAATGTAATTCAACCGGAAATAAAGCAAAATTAAAATGTCAAATTATTTAAAAAGCTATTCTCATCATATATCCTGATTATATAAGACAACAAAAAATAATTAATAATACAATCAGATCAGATCTTATTTTTCAAGCACATATTCATGCTCACAATTTTACAAATGTCAAACTCCTACATGCAATTACAACCATGGTAATGAAACCGCACATCATGTAGTTTTTAATTGTCCTCTCAGGAAACCAGCTTTAATAAACTTTGAAGTTCAACTTATCCATTTAAGTTTTGATTATCATAATACATTTAAAAATAAAGTGGAAAATTGTAACTTTTCTTATATGATAATATCAACATACTCAGTCCCAGTGAAGTATTTCTTGAAAAGTGTGAAACCATCACACAGGCCCCAGTTTGAATATTTTAACATGTGTTACTTTGATTACTGATTCGATTGTATATTCACTTGACTTAGCCAAATCCTATAGTTATAAATTAAAAAAGAATAATATAGTTATGGAATTTTAATGTATTTTTGTTACACTTTCGTAAACAATTAGCAAAATATTTGGATGAAAGATTAAAAAATTGTATTTTTTCGATGAGTAAAAAAACAAAGATTTTCATTTTCTTAAAATTAACTTACATACCAAAATTTTCAGTGTGAAAAAACCGGGGCAAAAAATTAAGAAATCCTCTTTTGGAGATAATACTGTAATATCATGAAAATGTGCGCCAAGTTTGAAAGCGCTGGCGCAACAATGCGCTGTTTAGAATGATCGATCCCGAGCCCATTCGAGTATAAAGGCTAGAGCACTGGTGATCCACTCGATTTAGAACAAAATGTCAGAACTTCGTATGTACAATTTTTCTCTTTTTCATGTTTCACTGCGTTGTAGGTAGAATTCCAACGACCTTTTCATCACAAACATGTGTCAAAATCTTATGTATCAGAAAATGCAGATGTTTACGAACGAATAGTTCAAAAGACTCTAGAATCATTGATTTAATACATCACTATTGTTATGTAAACGGAATGGGTTAGAAGTGCAGATCTTAACCGTTTTTTGAAGCTCTGTTTACGTAACATAAGTGAGGTAATAGAGAGGTTTCGCACAACGGATTAGCTAAAACGTATCCGCATCCATATCTCGTTACGTTTACAGATAAGTATTTTGATAATTTTCGTTTCGCAGTTCGTTTTTTTGAAGTACGTAATTACAAACGCATCTCAATCCACTGTGTTTAATAGTAGTGAAGATTAGGGTCAAATAAAAGGCTTCATCTGCGATAACATTTCAATACACCATTGAGAGTGTCCGCTTTCAGAATCACAACTCCAACACTCTACTATACCTTGCATTGGGTGTTCATGAGCAATCCTTTTGGCTTATTAGTAATGATTATGTTATTTGCTTTTATTTGTCTGTTCCTTATTAATGGTTTATCGGATAACATTAGATGTTAATGAGGTTCTCTCAAAAATATACTAAACAATACAATTGGACAAACAGAGTATCTTATGCATTTCTAGGGGTTAGGTATCGTTGAGTGTCCAAGTATTTCTGGTGAATGCAAAAATACATATTAACCCTTTCTTCCCCAAGGGCTCATTTATTAGCTCACATAGTGAGCTTTTGCAATCACTCACTTGTTAATTTCATGAAATCAATTTCAAAATGAAGAATATCCATTAGGCCAGAAAGAACACAGATATGCTGAAATAGTGGTCATTAAGAGAGGTGCATTATCACGAGGGAAAAGTCTATCCGCCTATATACAACCTACCGCCGAGCAAAGACCCGAAGATGTCTGAAAATGTAGGCGATAAGTAAATAAACTGTTTATATATTGAATTTCTCAATATGAGAAATAGATAAAACACAGAATTGTTTGTAACCGATAAAGTTGTTCTTCCAGGCACTCATGTTTGCAGAATAATGAGCACTTAATGCGATATTTACTATCAAATCGCTAAATTCAACTTCTGAATATTAGTATGATGTTTTACATCTTAAATAAGTAAGAACTCCATTTGATTCAAAGATACAAAAGGTGCAAATATATCACATTTGTTTCACTGCCATACGTTGCATATCATTGAAATCACCGGTGAAAGTTGAAAATGAAAGACCCGATTATACCACGAGTACGATTCAATAGGACCCGATGCTACCGCCTGAGTATTCCGATTATACCGTGAGTAAAACCCGATGAGGTAGTGAGTAAGCTTTCGGATGATCATATAATAATCATTGAAGTATATCACAAACATTCCTGTTAATATGATATAATTCCCGCAACACTATATGTCAACGTCTGTGTCCCGCGAAGTTCTTTAAAACATTGAATTCATGCTTTCACTCGAATCACCATAATTTTCATTGTTGATGATATCATCATTTCTATCTACCTATGTTCACAATCTAATGATTTTGGTACATGTTATTTTGTATCTACCAAGACGGTAAACATATGAAATATAGTTATTTATTGGTCTAAAGGTGCAAAGTTAAAAGACCCGTTATGCTCATTCGCTCTCAATTTCGAATAAAATAAGATATTAATAGAACGGCTACTTAAATGAAAAAGATTGACCAGTAAAGATTAGGAACGTATAACACATTCATTTTTATCCATAAATATGGATAATTATTGATTTAGATGCAATTCCGCGCTATTTCTATCCTCCAGTGTTGATTATAGCCTAATTTCTGTTGTGTCAGTCTGGGTCAAAATGTTACAATAGTATTAATAACGAGTAACCCTTCTAATAAAGGCAATTAAATCAAGGATCGAAAACTCCCAAAAGTAACCCTAACACTATTTCATCACCAGCACGTCATAAACTCGACGATATAATCGGATCTCAACAGATTTTACTCAAGATTCTGAGATCCTTTACTCAAGATATTTTCGGATCTTTATAATATTACTCGTCAATCACATCGGCTCCGATGTCCGATAACATCGGATCTTTTAGGACAAAGTTTAAGTGAAGATTTTGCTGTTCAAAAGTGCTATTTTGACCTAATACAGGGTGACCCAAAAAAATGCAACCCTCCATTTCTTCAATATTTTTCTTAAATGGAGGTAAATTGCTCTAAGATTTGGCACACAAGGACTTCATTCAATGTGGGATCCTCTTGCAAAGTTTTAATAATCATAGTCTTATATTGATAGAGTTATGGTTGTTTCAAAATATACTCCAGATGTCGTCAATTTCGCTGAAAACAAACGTGCAATGTTCAAGGAAAACTGTTCATAACACTGATGCATTCTTCCCCATGGGTATGGCTCAAATTTTTGCAGCAATTGCTTGTTGGAGTTCTGCAATTGCGGGAGGGTTATTTTCATACACATTATCCTTTAAATAACCTCATATATAGAAGTCAGGTGCATTGAGATCAAGACTTTGGGATGACCATGGGTTCTCCGTCCTCGGAGAGACAATCTTCTCATAGAAATGACTAGTGAGCCAGGCTATGCTATCATTAGAAGTGTGAGGAGTAGCTCCATCCTTCCCACTGTTCTTGTCTATTCAAGCCTCTATGTCACTCTAGAACTGCCTAGAACTTCCTGGGAACGCCAATATTGCGCTGTGTGTTAACAGTAACAGTGTTGCCATTATCAACCTTAAACCAAAAGGGGCTGATGATTTCATGTTTGGAAATTGGCAGCCCAAGCTGTGCATTTAACAGAATGAAGGGGCCTTTGAAGCACTTCATCTGGAATTTGTGATCCCAGAACACATTATTTCTTGAGTTTACATGTTCAGAAAGAAGGGAATGTGATTCATCCGAAAACCTAACATTGGAAATGGATGACATTTGGAGCATATTTTGGAACGACCATAACTCTATCAATATTAGACTATGATTATTGACACTTTGCCAGGGGATCCCACATTGAATGAAGTCCTTGTGTGCCAAATTTCAGAGCAATTTACCTCCATTTAAGAAAATATTGAAGAAATGGAGGGTTGCATTTTTTGGGTCACTCTGTATTTTGACACTGAATGTATTATGCATATTTCACATCCATTTACCGACCCAAGTGTGTCTTATGTATGGCTCATTATCAATTAAAGCGAGTATGAATGAGAAAAACAAACCGAAAACCATTATACATTTAACTTATCTCTTAATTTGGACATAGAAATATATTTCAACAATAATTCTAGGTCAATTGCGCCTGCTAGAACATCTCAATAACAATTCTAACCATCCAAGGAAATTGATAGTAACATTTTCTATTGTTTCAGTCAAAAATGATAATATATTTTGGTGAGGCGCATGCCTCAAAGCACATTTTGTTGAGGCACTTGCCTCAAAGCTGCCCACAATCATGTTGAGGCAAAATATGTGATTGCAAGAATACAGAGGCTATGAAACATGACACCCTACAATATAATAAAAATACATGTACTGGTTGAGTCCATTTTCCTACGAGATGTACCTTACCGAACATTGGACTGACGGTATATGCGTGTCTTACCCGGTCGAAAAAACAGGGTTCCCCAAAAACGGGTATGTAAAAACATACGTTTCTTTGTAGCCTTGCCCAAGTCGGTATTTTTTTACTTATCTGATCTTGAATTATTATAGAAATCAAGATAAGTAAAAGAGACCGACTTGGGCAAGGCTAGTTTTTTTGCAGTAGACTAGAAACAGGAATAAAGCTTGCAATCCCTTTATTTACGTCCCTTTATTTGCGGGTATGTAAAAACATATGTTTCTTTGGAGTAGACTAGAAACAGGAATAAAGCTTGCAATCCCTTTATTTACGTCATATTTTGCTGTTCTATTCACACCGGAATTATATTATTATATATTACGTAAAGGCTAGAGTATCGACAGTTGTTGAATGTGGACACTGAAGCCACTACTAATAGGACCTAATAGAGAACCGACCAAAAGTCTGGTTCTGCTAAATACTGTAAAACATGCTAAATTTGCAAGCATAGTGATTTTGCCTTTATATGCCTTAAATTTCCTGAGTAATGTGGATGAATTAATAGGACACAACAACGCACAGAAAGCGTTAGTTTAAGTACTAATTCGGTATTGCTTTCGGTAAGACAAACGTATTGAGTACACTTTTACTCCATCGATGCATTACGGATTTTGATACGGGGAACTAAAACGTTGTGCGAAACATGTACACTGTAATTATTGCGATACCATTCCATAATACAGTGTAAAATGAATTGAACATACCATTTGAAAAACTCGATTTATGTCAAACAATAAACAGATTCATTCACCAAATTTAAGTCAAATTATACACTACACACTGTGCTTGTTCATATAGTGATACCTTTAGAACTTAACAATATAATCGAAGGATAAAATGGGATATGTAAATGTCCAACGTAAAAAAAGCCTCATTTTTGTGTTTTCCGTATCGCTTCACGTATAAATTGAACTGACTTCGCATAAATCTGGTAAATAGAGGGGTTTTGCAAACGTTTTTTAGCTCAACGGATCCGTAGCCGTAACATTATTACCACCTTGCAGGGCCTGTTCTAGGGGTTTTAGTACTAGTTGAGAAGGCATTTAAATTGCTATATTGACGTGAGCAATATTGTGTCGGGCGTTGATGACTTTGGTCGGGCAATAATGACATTATCCACTCGGTTATGTTTCCCGGGAAAAGTGATATCGTCCAGTGCGTAAGATTTTCTATTTCAAATTTGCTATTTCAGCCCTGGGCATTAACGGTGGTAATAATAGTAATAACGTCATTTCTGCGGGCAAAATAGTGAAATATTGGACCTTTTGCATGGGCCCTTGGTCCAATATTTCACTATATTGCCCTTTGAAATGACGTTATTGTACTATTATCAGATTTATGCATAGTCAGTTCAATTTATTATGTCCCCACCACATAGTGTGGGACCATATTGCTCAGCTCACTTCATTCTACATCTGTTGGTTTTGGACCTGTTAGCTCAGTCATGGCAGCCATTTTGAATGTCTTAAGAGAAGTAAGCGCGCGATAATACTTTGTATCATATTGAATGGTGTTTTTGAGTTTTCATACTTTAACTATTCAGGAGCTTCATAAATAATTTCATGTGTACTTTATTGTAAAAGCCTATGTTATTGTTAACAGTAGTTATATGTGATAATTTTGTAAAAATAAATCAGCAAAACTCAAAATCACATTTTTATTGTCGGCCGTTTTGGATTTTTCCATCCTAAAATCTTGTCTGTGAAGTCTAGTCTACACGTTTTCAGGTGAACTGTTCGGTGGTTCAATTTCAAATTTTCAGGGATGATTCTTACTATGAAAATCTAGATCTGATTAGTTTTTTGGCATTCTGGGTAAATGTCAAAACATCCATTTTGGATTTTCCTTCCTAAAATTTTGTCTGTAAAGTATCACGCGTGAGTATTGTCTACGCGTTTTCAGGTGAACCATTTTGTAGATCAATTTCAAATTTACAGGGATGATTCTTAGTATGAAAATCTAGAAGTGATTATTTATTTGGCATTCTGGGTAAATGTCAAGGCAGCCAGTTTGGATTTTCCGTTCTAAAATCTTGTCTGTAAAATCTTTTCTAAGCGTTTTCTGATTGATCTTAGTATGAAAATCTTGAACTGGCTAATTTTTTTGGCTTTCTTGGTAAATTTTAAACAGGCTCTATGCCATAGGATAGCACAATCCAAGACCCCTCTGGACTTTTGCATATCGAGTTTCACCACATACATACCCATCTACTTACAAAGAAGTCCCAAATCCCCCTCTTTCAGTGTTAATTTCGCGATTGTGCTGGCCGATCTAATTATTTTCGAAGAAATTAATTCAATCTGAAGTTTGAATATTCCGGGAAAGTCCTCCTGTATCTGATTGGTCGTTGAATTTGTTTATCATAAACCTGATTGGCTCCCTGGTTCAAGGCGCTTGTGGGCCTTGTGTGACTCAATGGGGATTCCCCTGGATAGCCGAGGAATCGATTGTGTTTAATTCTGGAGTTTGGTTGTTCTGTTGATTTTTTCCGATATTTCGGCAATAATATACCCAAAAGTTATTCTCAAGATATATCCATGGTATGTGAGATATTATATGACAATAACAATAACAAAAAATTCATCATTGATTGTCTGGGGGAGAAACCTATGGCATAATGCATCTTTAAGGTGGCCATTTTGGATTTTCCGTCCTAAAATCTTGTCTGTAAAGTCTTGTCTATGTATTTTCAAGTTAACTGTTTGAGGGATCAATTTCAAATTTTTAGGAATGATTTTTAATATGAAAATCTAGAACTAATTAGTTTTTCGACATTCTTGGTAAATGTTAAGGCAGCCATTTTGGATTTTCTGTCCTAAAATCTTGTCTGTAAAGTCTTGTCTTTGCGTTTTCAGGTTAACCATTTGAGGGATCAATTTTAAATTTTCAGGGATGATTCTTAGTATTTAAATCTTGGAACTGATTAGTTTTTCCGCATTCTGGTAAATTTTAAAGTGGCCATTATGGATTTTCGATCCTGAAATCCTCTCTGTAACACCCAGTCACATTTCCCACGGCCGCCTTGCGGTCTATCATTTCTGCGGCCAGTAGCTTTTCTACGCTAGCCGTAGAATTTCTGTGCTCTCATACTTTTGCAGTCACATTTCCCATGGCAGCCGCACGGTGAATTTTAAATTTCTGTTGATAAATAATACTTTTTTCATTTTATTTACATCAGGACAATTTATAAATGTTATTCATAGTGCTAGGATGTAATATCAAATGATCGTGAAACATTGACAAATAATGGTTCAATCTTGTTGAGCCAGTTGATTTCTACGGGGACCTCAGAAATGAACAAATATTATAACTCCGAGTTATAATTTCTACGGCGACCCTGCGGCGTGTAAAAAACTGGATACGCCGTACGGAGACCGCAAGGCGAGCGTAGTTTTTCTACGCTCGCCGCAGTAATTCACTGATTTAATAGTATAGTTTCTAAATAGCTGAAAAGTGCTGACATAATAGATGTCACCCTTGTTTGTCTTTGATTTTCTAAGGCCAGACCTCCACTCACTCCAATGTTAGAAACTTGCAACAGTCACTTAATTTCATAATTTATCAAAGAGTGTTGGTTGAATCCGTCTGAAACTTGAATGGCATACTATTGGATGACCCTGTCCATGTACATATTGTGATTAACCATGAAAATATTGGTTGTCATACGAATAAACCAAGGTCACGGTCCTACATTCACGACGGAGCGTTTCATTACTGAAGAAACGCTCCGGAGCAGGAAAACTGGCTGGCGGGAATGATGAGCCGTCTGACGATTTCCCCAATAATGGGAATAAGAGGTATGAGTTACATATTTCGAGTATACCATTCGATGGGTGTGATATTCATGCTGTACTTGGCCGGCTGTTGACGTTTGGAACAATTAGGAAGAGCTGTACGAAGCAGTATAGTTATCAAAATTCAAAAACGTATTTGTCATTCTACTGTTCAAAACCCCTTTTGTCGATACATGTGATTAGTTGAGCCAAGATTAGAGCACCGACGTATATTCTAGTCAAATTCCAATGCTTCAACGCACCATACATTATCGTAATAGTGATTTGATGACCGAAAATCCAGTCTTAAAAATGATGACATTCTCATATTCAAGAAACGCTCCGATCTGGTTAACACAGTGAACTGGAAACGCTCCGGTAGTCTAGATCAGTTAAGGAAATATATAGCTTGCCTTTCCTTTTCAGGAAGAGAAAGAAAAGATGTATTATACCCCTTGGCATCAAAAGAATAAAGATTAATTCACATATAAATTTTAGTTTTTTTCTATAGTTTTATATTTTAGCACACATGTAGGCATGACATCATCTAATGTAGGCTTAAATCAGCTAGTTGCACGTTTAGCACCACCAGGTTCAGATGTTTCAATTTGCCAAACAAGTACAACACGTTTTTGAGAGATAGATTCGATTCGGAACTCTTTCTCTAATAATCTGAAAATGATATCAAAACAAAATGGTAAGAGCGTTTCTAAAATTGGGTTCTAAATCGACGGAGCGTTTTGGGGAAGACAAGCGATTTCTCGAGAACAAGCAATAGATTTGGACTGGAATTTTAGGAAATGAGAATATACGAGTTTGTGATCTACTACTTTAACAGAAAGATTAACGTTACATAGAAATACTAGTTTAATTCGTAATTTGTGGTCAAATCGTCATCTTCAGATTCGTTCGATCTACACTACGGAGCTTTGATCAAGCAAATAACAGTTTACCACCAGAAGTTGAATAAATAAGATCTTTGCTCACGGTATTGTTCATCGAATGGTACATAATATTTCACCATAACATATGATATGTAAGAGAAACGAGAGAAACAATACTTACGGTCATAGTGGAATCTTCATTAGCCGCCATTTTATTTCGCTCCGGAGCGTTTCCGCGTAAATGAAACGCTCCGTCGTGCATGTAGGAGCGTTTGGGTTATACACCGTAAAGGTTTTAATGAAGCGGGATCAAAGCGTGAGGAATAATATGGTTTGCCAACCTACCCTATGTATGCACGTGTTGTTTACGGCCCGTGTAGACGTGAAATTACGCCCGTGCAGACGTAATTTACGCCCGTGGAGGCGTTAATTACGCATGTAGCTTTAGTCTAGAGTCAATTTGCAATTGATCAGATACTATAATTCTAGTATCTGAACACATCGGGGATACATTAGCGATCTGACTGTATAGTGAGACTGTAAGCTGCAATGCATGTCCCTACCTCTGAAGCCGACGCCTAGATTGGAGAATTATCCAAAAAATCATCGTATTTAGAAACCAAACATGTATACCTTCTCAAAATATACTGCAATTTTGTCGTTTCTACAATGAGTGTTGATAACTGCCAACACAGTACATGTCTCTTCAATTTGCCTTTTAATTTGCTCTAAAAATTGAATACTTCTTTGGTTAAATCTAACAATCTTGAACGAATATTTAAGGACCTCAAAGCAACACACTAAAATGTAAGCAGGCTTCTGATTGTTATTCACTTGCGCAAGGATCTTGGGGTTGCTCTTTAAGCAAGGATGCATTAAATCATAATGTACACTGTTGCTCATAAATATGGAATATCATATTTGGCAGCTCAGAATTCAAATTTTGGAGTAAGAGAACATTTATTTGGAGGCGGTTGAGACATTTATTTTCTGGGCAAATCATAACCACATATTTCATCTACAAATCAACATTTTTGGGGGAAAAAATATTCACATTTAAGTTTAGAAAATTACTTTTATTTAAACAGGGGTACGCTAAGAATTTTGGCATTTTCAAAACACCCCGATCCAAATCGTCATGTAAAACAGAGCAAACAAAATAAACATCTGGTCATAAAGATTGAAGTGTTCTCTATCAAATAATAGCACTTATATGCGTTATGTCCTCTTTGTGCTGCAATCAGAGCATCAACCCTACGGGACCAGCATTGAATGAAACATTTGACCTTTCTAGTGAAATAAGGCCCCATTCCTCAATCTGAGCAGTGCGTAACGTGTCTAAATTTTGAGGTTGGGGTCCAAGTCACGAATCTCATTACCAAGGTCGTCCCACATTTGCTCTGCATTAGCCTGATTGGCTGACGTTTGTGCCCATAGTAGCTGGTCCACATTGCCTGCCCTGATGTAATCCAATACAATGCCACTCGCATATGCAACAGCATTGATCATTCTGCAGTTGAATGTTGCCCCAAAACACTCTGTTTACATGTGGTACTTGATGGAGGTCCAAAAGGTCAATTTACTCTGAAATTATGTTTGGGAATCACCAAGGGGGTGCAATTTCTGTAGTACTGCTCCAAAGAACCTCTGTAATACTGCTCTAAACATAAAAAGGGTCGCCTTTGTGGACTGGCACATTTTGGTGACATAAATGCAGCAGGTGGTGGTCTTTTCTTACATTTTTCTATCTAGGCCTACTATTGCTGTGACCTGGAGTCACATTTCAGTGCCTTTGGTATCACTGCAGAATTTTAGAGACTGTTCCTGACATACCCCTATGGTCCTGGCAATGGTAGTTTGTTTCATGCCAGAGAGCACCATCCCTTTGACCTGCTATGCTCTTTTTCGCTTATTTTATGGGACGTGCCTTCTAAAAACTCTTCCAACTCTAAATTAAATCTTTATAAAATGTGCACAATGGTTAAAAACTAAGATTTGGACACCTCTTTCAAGTTACCAATATCATGAGGTCATGGAGTCACCTGAGTGAATGCAAGTTTAATCAACCATAAATGTTTTAACTTCTCATACTAATCAGTTTTATATGCAAAACTGATGAGGGAATGAAAACACATTACAAATTTTCACCAAAATGATATCATTTTGTATAAATTCCATCGAACAGTTCGTATCTATAAAATATTCCATATTTATGAGCAACAGTGTAAGTAAGGTTCTGATTGGTTCATAATTTACGCCGCGAAAAATAAACTCGACGGGCGTGAATGTTTCTCAGCGCGTGTAAAATAACCGTCTTAACGCCCATAATTATCCCATCGAACGAAGTTCGGAGGGATATAGGGAACGCCTCCGTCCGTCCGTCCGTACGTACGTCCGGACGCGTCTGTCCGTCCGTCCGTCCGGGCAATAACTCCCGATTTGCCGATTTTGTTCATATTTTGTACACATATACCCTATGGGGGTAGAAGTTCTGCTAAAAAGCTGATTTTCAAAATGGCCGCTCATTTAAAAATGGTGGCCATTTTAGTGCCGATTTTACAGTTATTTAGGTGCAATGTGTAAAACTGTGATAGCATTATGTTTTAAATGTAAAAAAATTATATAGGACATTGATAAAGCTAGAAATGTAGAAATTAAAATAGCACATGGCAGCCATCTTGAAAAATGGCGGCCTTTACTCGTTATTTTACGATTTTTGCTGTAACTCAAGAAGTATTGGAGCGATTTTGTTCATATTTGGTATGTGAATACTATAAGCATGGCTCACTGTCTTATGACACTTTTGGTAGGAGGAGGCCATTTTGAAAATTTGCCGCCATTTTGAAAAATGGTCGCCATTTTAACATATTTTACTTTAACTCAAAAAGTAGTGGAGCGATTTTGTTCATATTTGGTTTGTGAATACTATAAGCATGGCACACTGTCTAATGACATTTTTGGTAGAAGGCGGCCATTTTGAAAAATGGCCGCCATTCTAACGTATTGTACTATAACTCGAAAAGTAGTGGAGCGATTTTGTTCATATTTGGTATGTGAATAATATAAGCATGGCACACTGTCTAATGACACTTTTGGTAGAAGGCGGCCATTTTGAAAAATGGCCACCATTTTAAAGTATTTTACTGTAACTCGAAAAGTAGTGGAGCGATTTTGTTCATATTTACCATGTGAATACTATAAAAAAAGCATATTACTTCTTCTGATGACAAAAAATGGAATTTGAAAAATGGTCGCCATTTAAACGTATTTTACTCGGCCTTTACTCGTTATTTTACGATTTTTGCTGCAATTTGAAAAGTAGTGGAGCGATTTTGTTCATATTTGGTATTCGAATACTATTAGCATGGCACACTGTCTTATGCCACTTTTGGTAGAAGGCGGCCATTTTGAAAAATGGCCTCCATTTTAAAGTATTTTACTATAACTCGAAAAGTAGTGGAGCGATTTTGTTCATATTTGGCATGTGAATACTATAAAAAAGCATATTACTTCTTCTGATGACAACTTTCTTATGTGTGTTATTTTATGATATTTGCTATATATTTCATTTGTAAAAATGCCAGCTATTTCTGTTCGATGGGATTCGCTACGCTTTGGCGTTGCCTTTGTTCTGGTTAATCATTTTAACGCCGTAAGTTCACGCCAGTAAATGTTATCTGAACGCCCGTAGAATTTACTTCTTCACGGGCGTAATTTACGCCTACACAGGCGTAATCTTTCGTCTGCACGGGCGTAATTTTACATCTGCACGAGCGTAATTAACGCCTACACACCCGTTAACTACACGTGCATTCTTTGGGCGGGTAAGCCAACTATGAGGAACCGTAACAAGTCGGGAGATCGCCGTTGGTGTGAACATAACTTTAATGACTACTATTTCATCCTATCTGTGTTCAAACCCTTAAATATTCACAAAGTATAATTTGATATACTTCATTTTGAAATTGATTTCCTGAAATAATATAATGACCCTTTAGGGAAGGGTTAATATGTATTTTTACATTCACCAATAATACTTATGAAGTTGTGATTCTGAAAGCTGACACTCTCAATGGTGTATTGAAATCATAGTGCAGATGAAGTCTTTTATTTGACCCTAGGTTTCACTAGTATTAAACACGGATTGAGATGCATTTATAATTACGTACTTCAAAAAAGGAACTGCGAAACGAAAATTATCGAAAAACGCATCCGTAAACGTAACGAGATGTGGATGCGGATACGTTTTAGCTAACCCGTTACAATCATGCGAAACCTCTCTAATATGTTACGGCTACGGATCCATTGAGCTAAAAAACGTTTTGCGAAACCTTTCTAATAAATCGACGATTCTGTTGTCTTCTGAACTTTGTTCGCAAAATGTTCTTAAGAATATGATAATATTGACACAAGTCTGTGATAAGAAATGTCGTGGAAATTCTGCCTACAACGCGGTGAAATAAGGAAAAGAGAAAAATTGTACCTTCGAGGTTCCGACATTTTGTTACCGAAACGGACCAGCGTAATCGAGTGGATCACCAGTATGCACTTTTGCGTTCTCACTTTTGCTTTCATATTTTCCCAATTGTAATTGTCCGGGGTTTAGTGACCTGATTAAATCTGACCAATCACAAGTCTTTCCAATGGTAGGACCATTTTTCCACGCGACGTATCGCGTCCTTTCAAAAGATCCCTAGATAAATACTATATTTGGTTTTAATTGCCTTATCCATGAAAAGGACGGGCTACAAATTACAGAACCATAAAGTTGAAATGCTTCTAGCCACTTTGGAATTCCATTTTTATTCAGTCACATATCTATCTGCAAGGGGATTTCACATCCTTGGCCTCTGGTAGCAACAACAAACTAGCATGAAGAAAAGATTATTGGAGTTTGCCTGTGCGTTCTAAGTTATTAATTCAATATATCAAAATTTTCAAAAAAAGAAAAGTGAAATTTGTTCGAGAAATATTTAAAAGCCTAATTTTTTCGTATATACTTTATGGTTCTGAAATTTGTTCCAGAGATGGACTGTGCCTGGTACTGTAAGGATTGCAAGCCAGTTTGGACAGATGTCTCCAAAAAGGCATACAAAATGGCCGCCCGTCAGTGTGGGACTTGTTCTAAGGGGGTCAAGTCTTCAGATTCAACATATTCTTGTGAAGCGTGCGCAAAAGAGAAGCAACGAGGCCCTTCATATTGCTTTGTTTGTGAATCACTGGCAAAACAATCCACGCCTATAAAATCAAAAAAGAATAGAAAGCAAAATAAGCAAAATAGGAACAAGAGACCCAAACCTAATCACCAAGGGTTCCTTTTCAAGAATTTCTTTGTCATAGGTGGTAGTAATTGATTCATCCTCTGCTCCTGCTGATCAATTGATAATAAAAATTGAGAACGAAATATATATTTTTGTTTTGACGTAGATGTAGAGTTCAAATATCTTTATCATATGTTTAATTGTATGCGCACGTCAGAATAGCCTGACAACGATAAAGTCAGATACCGTTGTCACAAATGGCGGACATAACCGTCGGCCCAACTCTTCAGTCACTTGGTCCTCATTTTTCATGGGATTTTATCGTTGCTAATTCTGTGTACTAATTAAGCTCTTGTGATGATGTATCATTGCCAAAGAAGCTGTTCATATTACCTTCGGATACAGGATGCCCTGATGTTATCTTCTAGGGGGCGCTCCGTAACGAATCTATGACCTGTTGATGCTGATCTAATATTTTCTACAGCTTGCTTCTTGTATATTGTTCCTGAATACGTATAGTATAATCTATGATTTTGAGAGAAATCATTTTGATCCACGAGTTGATATCAATATCTGGACGAGTGAGCGTAGCGAATGAGTCGAAAAAAAAATTGACAAAAAATTATTGAAAAAATCTAAATCATCGAATATCACTTTTGAAACCATCGAATATCACTTTTTGAGAAGTGATATTCGATGGTTCGAGAAGTGATATTCGATGGTTTGGGGATTTTTTGCTAAAATATGATATCTTGATCCTCATATCAAATATATCTTCACCTGATATTCGATCTATATCCGTGTAACCATGGAATAAATACAGAATATCACATCATTTTGAGTGATATCACTTTTATCGCCGAGTTGATATCAAATATCAACACGAGTGAGCGAAGCGAATGAGTGTTGATATTTTATATCTACGAGGCGATAAAATGATATCACGAGAAATTATGTGATATTGGGTTTATCCCGTGATTAAAATCACCTTGTGATGTTCTGATCCAATTTCCAGGACATTGGCAGACAATGTAAACTAGAAATTAGAATATCAATTGAATATTTGAAACACTTTATTTTAACAATTAAAAGTAAATAACATGATATAGTTCGTCATAAATACCATTTTTTAATCGTTAGTTAGGAGCCTTCTAATCAAATTATGTACATAATCGTAATTCAATGCACCAATGAAACTTAAAGAGAATAAATTAACGGACCTATTTTCTCAAAAGAGAATAAATTATCTGACCTAATTTCCAACAATATTGTGGCGCGAAATGCAAATGTGATATCACATGGATATGCGTGAGTAAACGATATCACACGCATATGAGTTTGATAAACGATTTTCTGGAAAATATCACACGGATTTCAATAATATCAGAAATATCAATAGCTGTTATTGCACAGATAACACATTAATCGTGGGATAAATACGTGTTATCCCACGATTAATGTGTTATCTGTACAATAACAGCTATTGATATTTCTGATATTATTGAAATCCGTGTGATATTTTCCAGAAAATCGTTTATCAAACTCACATGCGTGTGATATCGTTTATCTCACGCATATCCGTGTGATATCACATTTGCATTTCGCGCCACAATAATGTTGGAAATTAGGTCAGATAATTAATTCTCTTGTTATATTTTATTATATTTTATTATTAAAATGTGATTGTAATCATGGGATAAACCCAATATCACATAATTTCTCGTGATATCATTTTATCGCCTCGTAGATATCAAATATCAACACTCATTCGCTTCGCTCACTCGTGTTGATATTTGATATAAACTCGGCGATAAAAATGATATCACTCAAAATGATGTGATATTCTGTATTTATTCTACATATTTGACCTCAACTATGGGATAAAACTTCTTATTCTAGGTTTCTAGGCTTCTAATTATGACTAGACTATTAATTGTTTCATATCTCATCTCAGCTCAGGTTCTCATTTATACCCTTTCTCTCTAACTCTATTTCTGAGATCAGCTGACTACTACCAACTGCCTGTAACTTTTTCTCGACTAATTAATCTTACTTTTTCATAGTTAGAGACCCATGCCTCTCTATCGTTTCAAAAAATTTACCCAACGTTGCGGTCTCTGTTAATTTATGGCATCCATACTTTTTTGAAAGGTAACACTTTGAGGCTCAATTTTTTGCCGGATGCCCTTGCAAACTCTCATTGGTTGCTCAGTATTGTAGCATTCCGTTACCATGGTTACGCATCTATAGACATCTTACCTTGGAATCTTAAATCATTTGTTACTTTGTCATTATTTGGTCTATAGAGATGATATTGGTATCAAATTAAACCTTATTAAATTTCTCATAAAGTAATGATATTCAATTATGCAAATTAGATAATTTGCATAAATTGTGACGTCATCAATCAATTTTTGATTCAGAATTTTCGAGAATAGCAACATATCTATTAGAACTGAGACCATATGTCAGAATTTCGGCAAAGTTTTGCCCTTTAGACTATAAGAAGAATGTTTAAGCAACATAAAAGTGAAAACAGATTCAAAATTAGATCAGTATTGCCAAAGTTATTAAACTTTCGAGGCAGCTACTCTGAGTGTCATTATTTGACAATTACATTCAGACGTCTTACCATGGACGTTTAAAGTGTTTGTAGCTTTGTCATTATATGGTCTATAGAAATGATATTGGAATCAAATTAAACCTTTTTAAATTTCCTGTACGATTACAATACTCAATTATGCAAATTAGCTCATTTGCATAAATTGTTACGTCATCAATCTATTTTTGTTCAGAATATCCCAGTTTAGCAACATATATATTAGAACACTGTGGCTAGTCGATCAATGTGGATGCAGTCATGTATATGCAATGTTTCGTGGGTTCTCGCGTACATTATAGTGAATGGGGTCGTTGAAAAAATATGACAGAAAATCGAGGTAAGTGATCTCAGAGTTTCTACTTAACATATTGACTTGAAATCTTGCATACATATTCAATATACATAGTATGACAATGTGTGAAAGTTTCAGCTAGCATATTCCTGTTATAGGGAAGATATTTGAACAACATTTCGTAAACGTCAACATATATGTATCAAATGGATTCAACTATGTATCATTTGGATTCAGAACGGTAACAAATGGATGCTATAATAAATTATGCTTTTATCATGATGATTTATTTACAGATGGACAACTGGCCAGATTTTCTTTGTATCCATTGTTCGGATAAACATTCCTTATTCAGTGAAGTAATTAGCCACACCATTACAATACACCCTCATGAAGAATTGAAAATTGATAGACTTTATATAGACCCGTCAACTGGAAAATGCCATTACAGAAGGAAAAACTATGGTTTCATCCCTAATAGTGTTTATTTGAAAAACGGGTCCATAACATGTAATGATGACAATGAAGATGTTGAAATTAGGTACGCCAATCAAGTGAATTCAGAGCCCAAGAACCATCAACCCACTGAAATACCCACAGATCAAGTTTTAGAGCCATTAACATTCCTTGAAAGTGACAATGAGCAGCCAACAGACGGACCATCTGTAAATCTTGGTGATTTTGTCAGCTCAGCTGTATTTACAATTTTTTTGAAATCGTGGTAAGTGGAATCTTTCCAATTACCAATATAGGATTATTATTGTCCAGTTGTCCAAGTTCAATTTCAGACTCCAGATCTAGACTTTTTAAGCCCAGTCATCCAGAATAAGCCGAGTCATCCAGAATAAGCCGAGTCATCCAGAATAAGCCGAGTCATCCAGAATAAACTGAGTCATCCAGAAAAAGATGGATGGATGGATGAAATAGGAAGGAGGGATAGGATAGAATAGGAAGGAACGATAGGATAGAATAGGAAAGCATGAGATAGAATAGAATAGCAAGGAATGATAGAATAGGAAGGAAAGGAAAGGATAGGAAGGATAGATAAGAAGGATAGGATAGGATAACATGGGATAGGATAGGAAGGATAGGGTAGAATAAGAAGGAACGATAGGATAGAGTAGGAAAGAAGGATAGGATAGAGTAGGAAGGATAGGATAGGAAGGAAAAGATATGAAGGAAAGTTAGATAGAAGGAAGGATAAGATAGGAAGGATGGGTGGAAGGATGGATGGATTTTTCAACATTTTCTTCACTTCTCTTGACTTTCTAATAGGATACCATAAGATCGATTTTTCTCGAAATTTCAAAACGCCATAACATAAGTCGGATCGAAATTTGGTTTGCAGATTCAGATTCCTTAGAAAATTCTATCCTTAATTCATAACTCATACGTTAAATTTAGAGAAGTTTTTATTTTGACCTACTTTTCAGACACCATATCTCAAAAGTGGGTCAAAATATTTTCTGACAGCAAAAAGCTAACACTATAAGCACACTCTTGGCTACATATATACCAAATTTCGAAGAATATAATTAAAGTGTAGTGTCAGAATCGAAAAAATGAGGAAAAGCTTTGAATTTGACCTGGATCTTGACCTAGGCCCTGGACTGGACTTGGACCTAGACTTGACTTGGACCTAGACAAACACTGGACTTGGACTTGGACTTTGACTGGACCTTGACTTGAACCTGGAAATGGACTGGAAAGGTATTTTTCAAATTTTTTCACTTTTTTTGACTTTCTATAAGGTTATCATCAGATCGATTTTTTCTCGAAATTTCAAAGCGCCATAACTCCGGAAGTCGGATCGAAATTTGGTTTGCAGATTCAGATCCCTTATAAAATTCTATCCTTAATTCATAACTCATACGTTGAATTTGGAGCACTTTTTATTTTGACCTACTTTTCGGACGCCATATCTCAAAAGTGGGTCAAAATACTTTCTGACGGCAAAAGGCTAACACTATAAGCACACTCTTTGCTACATGTATACACCATTTCGAAAATAAGGAAAAACTTTGAATTTGACCTAGGCATTTTGGTGTCCAAATTTTGAAGCTAGATGGCCTTTGAGGTTCCATTCTTTTAAAAGCGTTCGTTGTATTTAGCTGAACTCAGTCTATATTTCGTATTTTTCACCTCAAAAAATCTTTTTTCCCATTGACTTAACATGGGCACCAAATTTAGCGATTTTTGGGCTTTCAAAACGCAATTACTTCCGAACCGGAGGTCCGAATTTGGTTTGCAGATTCGGATTCCTGAGATCATTCTACACTTATTTCATAACTCAAATGTTGAATTTGGAGATTTTTTTGTTCTGACCTACTTTCCGGACACCATATCTCAAAATCGGTAACAGTAATCAAAAATCTGATGGCACATAATGAAAGGGCTGTTTCTAAGCTACATGATGAAAAAAGACAAAGTTGTTTCGCTAAATAACGACGAAGATAATAGACAGATTTAAGATTTGACCTAGTTCTTGATCTTTGACCTAGATAAAAAATTGACCCAATTTCCGAGAAACTAGATACTGGACCTAAATTGACCATATACAGGACTTGACTCAATGTCTTCTAGTTAAGGAGAAAATGTGTGTAGAAGAATAAAGAAGAAGAAGAATACTGACAAAAGCTATAGACTCCAGATTTACATCTGGAGTCTAATAAAAATGGTCCTGATCAACACAGGCTTCGCTATAAGTATTGCAGTAGCACATTGGTTGAGGAGGCCATGGTTCTTTACCATGCATTTTTAGTGCGCTTGCTATTGAAAAGGTTGCCGCATTCATCGCACATGTGGCGTGTTGGGGCAGTTTCCTCCACTGGCTGTACGACAACCAGATTCATCTACAAAATAATTGTGATATATATTGAAAATAAAATCGAGATGTCCATCATCTTGAGTAAACATCAGATTATCGTCGGGCATCAAATATTCACCATATACTACTGTAAAATTATAGTTTTGTTGAATTATTGTCCCAACTCAAGTTTATATGTAACCATATTTGTTTCTTCCTGATGTATCCAATGAGAGCGTTTAAGAAATATATGTAAAATATTAAAAATACACACATTCAAAATGATTCAATTAAAACCTAGCCAGTCTGTTCATTGAATCCAATTAGAACGTCTACTAATCCACATGATACATCATAATTAAATTGCTTTTTTAAAGCGGATATTTCATACCATAACCCCAAAAATATTTTAAAATGCGTTGTATTTGTATTTTATTTCACACAGACATATTTGTGTACGTGAAATAATTATATTACTTGAATGTTTTATTCCCCATTATAAGGTAAACCTATGGCAATTATACATACCTTCTCACAGCTATGAGCAAGGTGATAAAACTGGTCGAGTGAACTCGTTTGAGTTATCTATTCGCTGTTAAATTATCAGAGAATGTGTGTTTATAGCGTTGCTTTGGTTTGGTAAATCAATGAAGTATGATATACACGGATGAGTAAATGTAGATTATTTAAACAAAAGTGCAAATTTCTTCCATTGAAAAGTACAGAGGCGGGTACTCACGAAACATTACATGTGATTGACTGCATCCACATAGATCGACTAGCCACAGTGTAGAACTTAGGCTGAATGACAGAATGTGTGCATAGTTTTGACCTTTATTTGATGAATGGAAGATATAGGTAACATTCAAGAGACAACAGATTCAAATTGGGTCGGAGTTATTCAGCTTTTGGAGCAGCTACTGTGAACGTCATTGTTTGACAATTATAAAAATATTACAATAACAAAAAAAGAAACAAACATAGTAAAAATGTACATGACTTGTTCATATTTTTCCATTGAACTGAACATGAAAGTATGTGGAAATGTTACATGTATTTTGACTATCATTCCCAGGGGTCAAAATCATGTGATCTTGATCCTTTATTTTAAAATCCAATTTTATAATTTACCATACACTGTCAATGATATTTGGACATAAACTAAATAAATCTTAATTACCATTTTATATTTAAAATACAGATAGAGTGTCAACTTTAGAACTTAGATGTTAACATTTCCAAAAATCAATGCCCAAAATAAGTCAATCGGTGGCAAATGGCGAGCCCACACAGCTAATGTGACAACTACTTTAGGGGAATTTTTTACCTTCAAAATCCTTGGTGATTCAACCTTAGAATGATTTATGTTATAGCTTTTCTGAAAATGGACTATAAGCAGAAAGAAGGTACTTAGAGAAGCAAAATGAAAAGTAGTTTTTATATAATTTTACATAATATAACCTCTTCGATATGCAATGAAAAATGATGACAAAATCCATACAAGAGCTCAGGAGTAGTACTAGTAATCCTGAAATTAAAGTATATTGATCAAAATAGCCACGAAGAAAAAATGCCCTTTAAAATATTTTTGAAAGAAGTGATTTTTTGTAGGACTTTAACTAACCCTTCCTACATCTACAGGGTGTGCCAAAAAAGTTTGCAACTTTTTTAGAAGGCAAAAAAGTATCGTAACATTATGGTATTGACATGAAATCTTTTTACAGAAACTTAAGGATAGGCATATTTTACCATTAAATACTTAAGCTAATACTGACTTCACATTTTTTGTCAGATGCTTGAATATTAATAGTAAATTGTTCATGTGTCCGAGATTTACCAATTTTCTATTATTTCATGTGATCATCGATAGAACATTTATTATGTTCACTAAATCTGCTGCAATCTTTGTTAAGTGGTGTATTGAGCGGCTATTCATCAGGACTAATGAATTGAGGGGTATTTTGCTCCAGATATTCCATAGTGACTTTTGCCCTATGGTCAGGAGTGCTCTCCTGCTGGAATAAGTAATCGCCTAGGGCTGAAAGAGCCCTCATTCTTTGACACATGAACAAATTACCATTAATATTCAAACATCTTGAGACAAAAACGTTGAAGTCAGTATTAGCTTAAGTATTTGAATGATAAAATATGCCTATCCTTAAGTTTCTGTAAAAAAGATTTTATGTCAATACCATAATGTTATAATACTTTTCTAGTCCTCTAAACAAGTTGCAAACTTTTTTGGCACACCCTGTACATATAAGTTTCCTACATCTATCTCTTATGTCCCGAAGTATGAATGGTATAGGACTTATAATCTGAACTTGTTGTAAAAGGTTTCCAAAATAATGAAAAAATCTATGAAAAAATATGAGTCTCAAATGGGTGGATTTCAGGTATACCCCCATCGACTATGGATACGATTCAAAACTGAGAACCATAACAGCAGTAGATTTAAGTGCAAAATAAAGGAGTTAATCACGTAGTATGATTGACAGAGGTTGAATCTAAACTATTTTAATTTTCACTTTTTATAGTTTAGAAGCTTTAATATGGAATGATCTAATCTAATGAAGATCTAATCAATATAACAAATTTCATCAAAAAGTCTCAGATATCATGCTAGCCTGGACGCTGGGGCAAAAGTCATCACAATAAGATGTGCTGAAGGAGCTGAATCAATGTCACAGCTATAGATGATGTTAACAAGGAGATTAATGTCACACAGATGATATTTGGGAGTCAAATCACACTGGTGAGGTGAACATGGAGATGTGACAAAGATGATGGAAATATTAAGAATATAAATTTCTCTTTGGGTGTTGGCTTTATGTTGTTCTAGGTCTTTCGGCTTGTGATTAGCTTAACATGCTCCTTCAAATAGCCCCAGAGAAAGAAGTTCCAAGGTTGAAGATGGCAGAACAATCACAGAGAACCAGCTCAATTATCGTCAAATGATTTAGCGGTTAATTGATAATGGCGTTCCATCTGCCAGAGTTACAGAGACTGAATGATATCCAAATGAGAACACTGTTGGTCCAGACAGTTTGAGCCCCTCCATGTACGGCAAGGGCCACACAAAAATTCCCATGAAAGCAGTTTTTATCGCACTTTGAAAAAGTGCTATATTGTCGTCGTCTTGTGCTGTTGGGCGGGCGTGCGGGCGGGCGGCACATAAACCAAATCTTGTCATCAAATTTCCAGGATAACTGCTTACCTATTCAACTTGAAATTTTTACAGATGCAAGAGCAGACTAGTACCAAGATCTGATTAGGTTAAGGGCATGCTGGGTAAACTACGTGGCGGCCATTTTGAATTTTTCTACAAATCTTGTCATCAAAATTCCAGGAAAACCACTTATCCGTTCAACTTGAAATTTTTACAGATGCAAGAGCAGACTATTGCCAAGATGTGATTAGGTTTTGGGTATGCTGGCTGAATTACATGGTGGCCATTTTGAATTTTTCAATTTGGCGGCCATTATGAATTTTTCAACTTGCTCCAAATTGACCAATTTTTTTTTAAAAACATCTACAAGTTCTCAGAAGTTCAAATCTGACCTTAGATTTCAGATTTGACCTTTCGTTCACCTTCAGTGACCTTGAAAAGGTCAAAAAAGTTGATTTTCTAAATTGATATTTTGGATTTAAATTTAGGTCAGCTTAATTACAAAACACCTACTGAGGTCTGAAAAGGTGAAATTTTCAAGGTCGAAGGTCAAGGTCATTTAACTAGGTCACAGATTTGACCTTTCATTCACCTTCAGTGACCTTGAAAAGGTCAAAAAAGTTGATTTTCTAAATTGATATTTTGGATTTAAATTTAGGTCAGCTTAATTACAAAAGACCTACTGAGGTCTGAAAAAGTGAAATTTTCAAGGTCGAAGGTCAAGGTCATTAAACTAGGTCACAAATGATGTTATCCAAGTTTCTCAAAGTTTGAGACTACAAATCAATTCTTGTCATCAAAATTCCAAGAAAACCGCTAACCTGTTTAACTTGAAATTTTTACACATGCAATAGCAGACTAGTGCCAAGATCTGATTAGGTTTAGGGCATGCTGGATAAACTACGTGGCGGCCATTTTGAATTTTTCGACAAATCTTGTCATCAAAATTCCAGGAAAACCACTTATCCGTTCAACTTGAAATTTTTATTACAGATGCAAGAGCAGACTATTGCCAAGATCTGATTAGGTTTTGGGTATGCTGGCTGAATTACATGGTGGCCATTTTGATTTTTTCAATTTGGCGGCCATTTTGAATTTTTCAACTTGCTCCAAATTGACCTTTTTTTTAAAAAAAAACATCTACAATTCTCAGAAGTTCAAACCTGACCTTAGATTTCAGATTTGACCTTTCGTTGACCTTCAGTTACCTTGAAAAGGTCAACAATTTTTATCTAAATTGATATTTTGGATTTAAATTTAGGTCAGCTTAATTACAAAAGACCTACTGAGGTCTGAAAAAGTGAAATTTTCAAGGTCGAATGTCATCAAATTAGGTCACAAACAATGTTATCTAAATTTTCCCAAAGTTCAAGACTACAAATAAATTCTTCGCATCAAAATTGCAGGAAAACCGCTAACCTTGTCAACTTGAAATGTTTACAGATGCAAGAGCAGACTAGTGTCAATGTCTGATTAGGTTTTGGCCATGCTGGGTAAATTGCATGGTGGCCAGTTTGCTCTTCAAAGTGCGATATTTATCACTATGTGTCTTGTTTCTCTCTTTATAAAGACGTGTGAAGGCCTCCCTATTCAACAGATTTGACACCCCAAACATTTTCTATGAAATGACTTCAAGAACCATGTTTATGTTTATCTCAAGCCAAGAGACATAGAACAATTTGAGGTCAACATGTGAAAGGAAATTCAAAACATTCCACCAGAAACATTGTCATATATGATAAACAATGTAGTAGCAGTAAGGATGCAGACTTTTATGGCTTGCGGTCGCTTTATTCGTATGTAAATGAATGGGAAGGATAAGTACAATATAAGTACACATGGAATGCATATACTAAGTACAATATTTGTATAAATGGAATGCACAAAACAGTTAAGTTTATTTGAGAAAAGTGTTGTACAATTTTTATAACACAGATTGTTGCATCGGATTTATATTTACCAAAAAGGGTGTGAATATTCTTACATAGTTTATGAAAAATGAAAACACCGATTGATTTTGGGGTCCTTCACACCATTAAAACCTAACAATTAGGAAAGGTATGGAATTACCCCTCCACCTATCGGCATTTGTTAACAGTTTTATTCTGTGAAGTGTTCATGCATAGGCGACCAAAGCCAGAATGATCCTAAATATCCAGCAATCAACCACAATAACAATACAACTCGCTCACTCAGAAACAAACACATGCATGAAACTACACGCCAATCTGATTGGTAACCGAGTTCACAAGTACACAATAGAAAATATTTATGTTCTAATTCATTACACTCAACCGAACATAAATGATTATTCTATACCATACTTTACACCTCGTTACAAAATAACATGACATCATTTTAAGAATAAGCAAATGGCTTGCGGTCGCTTTACAGAAAAACTAGAGAAAGAAGTAATGCTATTTATGATATTTTGTTTATTTATAAACCCAAGTTCAATGTTACACCTAATTTGTGTATTAAATCGTCTTTAACGTAACCATCTTTGGCGGATTCAGATTTCCAACGTCCATGACGTTTAAAATTACGATCTAAAACAGAACCATTGGCTGCAGCAGTTGCACCACCTGAACGTAACGAATGAACGCCAAATAAATTTGGATCAAGACCAATGGTCTTTAACATACTACGGACAATTTCCCTGACTGTTGTATACGATAATTGTTTGTTTTCTGTTCTTGCAACAAAGGCTCTTTGAAGTGGCTTAAATGACAGTGCCCTAAATATAAAGCACTCTTTTGACAGCTCATTTTTTGAGTTCAACGCTTTTAGATAACGTTGTAAAAGAGCGTAAGGACAAGTAGGATTGCCAGTTTTGGCAACAACAACTGAATTACCTTCTCTGTATACATCAGTCTCGGAAGACGGAATATTTATAGTAAAATGAAATTCACTAAAGGAAATGTCACCAAAAGTGATCTGAGCTAATTCACTGTAACGCAAAAAACCTGCGAATCCCAAAACGCAAATTGTCACATTTCTTAATTCTTTGAGAGAACTTTGATCTGATAAAGAATCGACCAGTTTATGCAACATATCCGCTGTGAAAGGTTCTTTTTTCACAACTGGTTTACTCGCTTGTCTCTTAGCTGCATCTAGAATGTTTCGAACTAAGTAAGACTGACAGGGGTCCTCTAAACCGGCAGATGTGTGAGCCCAGCTTATTCCAGATTTAAGAGCATACAGAACGTTATATGATGAACCACTTTGTAACTGTGATAACAGGAAGATGGCTACGAACTTTGAGTTGGCTGGTAGATCGTTTACTTCATCGAAACTGTTGGTCCACTTAGTCCATTTTTCGAAATAAAAACTGTACTTCTTAATTGTATTTTCGCTTTTCCCATGTTTTGTGATTTCAGTCATAAGATCCAACGACAAAGATTTGAGGCGAGTGTCTTTCACATTGTCGAATTGTAGCATACCATGTTTAATAACCCTGGAACCATATTGTATTTCTAATAAATAAATCAATTGACAAAAACTCCTCTCATGAGAACCTGCGGAATCTCTAAAAAATAAAATTATGTTTAAAGCCAGAATGCTGCCGATCCCTCTGCATCAATCACTGTAAAACGATGTTCATTCATATAATTCTAATAAAACATTTCAATTTAAGTTGACATTTTGTAAGTCAATGTATATATTTAATTTAATTTGAATAATTATCAATGATTTTTAAATATATTCTTAGTATAATTATAAATATACTCTTAGTGAGAATTGAAATAGTATTCCAGTGGCAGTCTGATTTTATAAGCACTCGGGAATATTCTAAATATGATTTTTGTAGCATTCAACATATATTCTCAGTGGCTATCAAATTTTGCTCTCAGTGGCAATCACTATGGTATTAAAAATAATCTCATATTAGCAATCAATGTATTATGTTCTTATCAATATCTAGTAATCGTTAGTAATACAATTGAATTCTGATTTACATTTATTATATGCTCTCAGTGGCTATTAATATAAGCTCTCAGTGGCTATATTTACAAACCCTTAGTGGCTATATATTTATAAGCTCCTCGGTGGCTATCAATATAAGCTCTCAGTGGCTATCAATATAAGCTCTCAGTGGCTATCAATATAAGCTCTCAGTGGCTATCATTATAAAATCTCAGTCGTTATCTATTCAAGCTCCTCAGTGGCTATCATTATAAGCTCTCGGTGGCTATCAATGTAACTCTCAGTGGCTATCAATATACTTTTACAATTGAGATCTATGAAATCAAGATATATCTGTAAATTCAGTAAATATTTTGTTTAAAAATCAATAAAGACTTTCAATGCTATCTTTAAAACGCTTAATAGGATGTGCCCAACTTTCCATTTAACCTCAAGGCCAGAACATGTGATTTTAACTTTTCCGTTCCAAACACAGTGTTAAGAAAACGTCCTTGTTGAAAAATATTCATGGGATTGCAAAACTCTATGTGATCTACCACAGTTGGAACAAAATTCCCATCTTTAAAAATGAGAGGCCAGAAATAAGACGATGTCCACTTTGGTACGATGAGCGTTCCCATAGCCTTACAAGCTATCAAATGATCGACTACCCGCCCTACAAGTTGAATAGGTGGAACAAGCCAATTGTTTTCATTTTCCCAGTTGAAACTGAAAGCATCTACCCCTTCGGTAGAGGGTTGGGCGAATTTGGAATTAAAACGTGGTAGTTTTGTATTATCTACGCTAGCGAAACGATCAATGGAATGAGGCCCATATCTTTGATTCAGAAATTTGAAAATAGATGGACACACCATCCAATCATCTGGATCGATCATTTTGCTCAAATCGTCTGCTCTTTGATTGAACTTTCTTGGAATCCAGTAAAAATTCAAGTCTATTTTGAACTTCCTACAAAATTCAAAAATTCTAATTGCCAAAGCCTGAAGCTCAGTGACCATGCTTCCTTTACTTGTAATTCTGCACACATTTTGATTGTCTGTAGACCAAGAAACGGACTTGTCAATAAGCTCACTTTTGAAAGAACTTAGAACAATTTCTACTGCCTTTAATTCTCTCCAAGTTGAACTTTTTACCTTTTCTGAATCCGTCCACGCTTGATAACTGATAGATTGATTTTTGAGTTCGCCATGCTCAATTATATAACCAGCTGCTGCGCTTTCAGAAGCGTCAGAATATACAAATCGTTCTGGAGCGTGACATTCTATCAAATCGACACCGTTGTATACATGTATGTTTGATAACCAAAATGTTAATTCTGTTCGATCAAAATCTGATAGCACTGTATATTGATCCCAATTTGAAATTCCAGCAGTTTTCATGCTGAGATACCTAGTCATTAGCAAAGTGATCTTCCCTAAACCATGTCCCATTGAAATGATTTTTCCGACAATTGATGCTATTTGTCTATAAGTAACCTTTTTCTGTTTCAACGTAAGGATGACCAAATTCTTCAAATGTTCAATTTTTGAATCTGGAACGAAAATTTTGCCTTGGTTCATATCTAGAACAAAACCCAACCAAGTCAAGGATCCCTGTGGATTGAACTCTGACTTTTTCTCATTAATGACATATCCTGCACTGTTCAAATCCGACCTCAAAAGAGCGGCGTCCAGTTTTGATTGTTCAGTAGTCAGAAACGTTTAGAGCATCATCTAAATAGAGAATGACCTTGAGACCTTTTGACCTCCAATGGGTGACAAGACTTTTGAAAACTTTGGTGAATACTAAACCTCCAGTACTGATTCCAAAAGGCAATACAGTGAAAACGTAGAACTTTTGTACACCTAACATGTTCCACGAAAACCCTAAAAAAGTTTGATGAGGTTCGCAAATATCGATGTGATGGTAACCGGAAGTGACGTCAAAGGATATTAATTTTGATCCTTTTTTCAAATAATTTTTAGCAGTTGACAAATCTTCATATTTCACACTAGATTTTAAAATGTACTCATTCGGATGTCTCATATCTAAAACCAAACGTTTCTTGCCAGATGAATTTTCCGCAACCGTCAAAGGATTAACAACCCATGGAATCTCATCAACTTCTTTTATACAACCCAGAATTTCTAGTGCCTGTATTTCTTTTACTACAAAATCGGAATTTTCAATTGCAGATTTGTTGTTATTCAAAATAGCTCTAGGTGGAATTTGTTCAAATGGAATTTTATAGCTATTATGTCAAGTACATAACTATTTGTGTTAATGCTTTGCCAGAAACTGAAATGCCTCTTTAAACTGCCTTTTACATTTACTTTGTTTCCCAGTGAATTCAAAATATCATTTGAGCTACTTAACTTGTCTATAGCTCCCTGACCAGAAGTGTGGGGTCTATCGAGATGCAACGTCGGTACTGGTCTTCTTTGTACAGGAATCTGCCCAGTGCGAAAGGTCCCCGCAGACCCAGCAGCCGCCTGGCTTGAAGTGACCTCTACCACGTTGGCTGATGTTGTTGGCAAAATAATTTCCGCGCCAGCCGTAGCCCCGGTTCCCGTAGGTCGGTCCACCGTAGAAATTCCCTGGTTGGAATTGGTTTCCCCATGCCGCGTCTCGTTGATAATCTTCTCTGCCGAAACTGCCGCGATGCCTGAAATTATAACTACGACGAGAGAATCTTGATCGACTTGATCTCATTTTTCTAATAGCGTCTCTATCTGCGGAACGTATACGTTTATCATCGTCATCATCTAATGCTAATGGTTTTCTGTCATATTCTTCAACGGTTTTCCAACCTGCATCTGAACTATCAGCCATTTTGATTAATTTATTTCTATAATCAATTAAATTCATACCTTCTTGAAGCGTTTCGTGCGTTTTCATAATCAGTTCGTCTTGCTTTTCACCGGATTCCACCTTTGCAGCACGTTCCAACAGATTCTGGGAAGTATCAAAGCGTTCTTTTAGTTTCGAATTAAATTCATACTGCACTTTGTTACCCTTTCTCTTGAAGTTGAAATCGTCTTGCTTGAATTTCTTTAGAAGTTGTGTATTTGTCTCCTCATTATCTTCTCTAAGAGCTCTCGAAAACTTGTTGAATTCTGAGGAAATAATATCTGTCACGTTTTTTAACGTGGCAGGCTGATCCATGTTGTGTGTTTATTGAACTGTATGTGAAGTGTTCATGCATAGGCGACCAAAGCCAGAATGATCCTAAATATCCAGCAATCAACCACAATAACAATACAACTCGCTCACTCAGAAACAAACACATGCATGAAACTACACGCCAATCTGATTGGTAACCGAGTTCACAAGTACACAATAGAAAATATTTATGTTCTAATTCATTACACTCAACCGAACATAAATGATTATTATCCGTTCAACTTGAAATTTTTATTACAGATGCAAGAGCAGACTATTGCCAAGATCTGATTAGGTTTTGGGTATGCTGGCTGAATTACATGGTGGCCATTTTGATTTTTTCAATTTGGCGGCCATTTTGAATTTTTCAACTTGCTCCAAATTGACCTTTTTTTTAAAAAAAAACATCTACAATTCTCAGAAGTTCAAACCTGGCCTTAGATTTCAGATTTGACCTTTCGTTGACCTTCAGTTACCTTGAAAAGGTCAACAATTTTTATCTAAATTGATATTTTGGATTTAAATTTAGGTCAGCTTAATTACAAAAGACCTACTGAGGTCTGAAAAAGTGAAATTTTCAAGGTCGAATGTCATCAAATTAGGTCAAAAACAATGTTATCTAAATTTTCCCAAAGTTCAAGACTACAAATAAATTCTTCGCATCAAAATTGCAGGAAAACCGCTAACCTTGTCAACTTGAAATGTTTACAGATGCAAGAGCAGACTAGTGTCAATGTCTGATTAGGTTTTGGCCATGCTGGGTAAATTGCATGGTGGCCAGTTTGCTCTTCAAAGTGCGATATTTATCACTATGTGTCTTGTTTCTCTCTTTATAAAGACGTGTGAAGGCCTCCCTATTCAACAGATTTGACACCCCAAACATTTTCTATGAAATGACTTCAAGAACCATGTTTATGTTTATCTCAAGCCAAGAGACATAGAACAATTTGAGGTCAACATGTGAAAGGAAATTCAAAACATTCCACCAGAAACATTGTCATATATGATAAACAATGTAGTAGCAGTAAGGATGCAGACTTTTATCGAAATGTAAGGAGGTTAAATTAAACACATAGTATAAAAAGGGTTAAAGCATCAAAAAGGCAAGACTGAACTATAAAATAAGTATTGGAGAGAAAACTTACATGCTTTTCCTAAATGACATGCAAAAATGTCTGAAAATATTGATTGATTAATCTTTGCTGTTGATATACCTTTGGTTCATTTTTTGAGACACTAGATAATAAAAATTGTCTCTTTAATGTCACTGCCAGTAATCTGACAAAATGAGTGAAGGGAGTCGATTTCTGCTAGAGAATCCAACAAATCTTTCTTCAAAAAGCATATAGTATGGTAAAATCAGCTAGCTTTTAGGTGTAAGAATGGCGCAACGTCACCGGAATGCAAAAAGTCAATCTTTGAATCCTCTTCAATGCAATAAATCAAAATGAATGTTTTTGCTTTTTTTAAATGAGTCTTTAAAAATACAGTGCGTATCAAAAAAGCGCAACAGATTGTTATCTCGGAAAAGCACAAAACCAGTGATAACAGCATTGATTTCATTCAATGCACCATGAAGCCATGTGTCTCCTCTTTACAATTATATATCATTCATTGATATTTGGTCATGGTTGGGCGAGTAATCATTCCATTTGCAAAGTGGGCCAAAATTAGCTTCGGACCAAGTTATAAACATCGCAAAAGTCAGTGTACGGAGCCCGATGTGTCCGAATAATCATTAATTTTGCAAAGTGGGGCAAAATTCAGCTCGGACCCAAGTTTTAAACTGTACAAGGGGCAGCTATAGCTATTGGAAGAAGGTGTGACAGGTGTGTCATAGACATTAAAGTGTTTATACTCATACTCTTGCAAGAATACATCCTATAACCCCTCCAATTTGCCACCACTTCCTGGATTTCTCACCCAACCATTACCAAATGTGAATGAATGGCATATCATTGCAAAGAGGAGAGACGTGGCTTTATGGTACATTGAATGAAATTGTTGTAGTCATCACTAGTTTTGTGATTTTATGAGATAAATACTTGTTGCGTTTTTTTGATACACCCTGTATATTATTTTGATAATTTTTATAACATTTTGTGAATAATTCAAACGACGCATAAACATGCAAAATGTCACAACCTGCCATTTGCTACAGATGCCAAAGGCCAGACACCAGATGTCAAACGCCGTCTCAAAAATGGAGACAATGGAGAACAATATGTCACCGCTTTTGGTGGTGACATAAAAATTCATGTAGATGTTCACTGCTTGAATTGCGGCACAAATATTGATGTTTGACCAGTCACGATGTTTCGCATTTTTAAATAGATTGACGCCTATGAAGCAAACCATTTCAAAGATTTATAGATTACATAACATATTTCACCATACCATTCACCCATTCACTAACTGATTAATCCTTTACTTTCTCACAAACAATAAATCATGTTACAAAATCAAAAAAACTGTTTTGACCCCTGTCAATGATAGTCAAAATTATGTATTCCCATATCGCTTCTATACACCAACTAATTCAGTGACATGTAAAATATATATTTTTCACTCAATAAGCTTGAATCAGCTTTGTTTCATTTTTGTTATTTCAGTGTTTTATTTATGATTGTCAAGTAGTAACGTTCATAGCAGCTGCCTCAAAAGCTGAATTACTTTACTAATACTAATTCAATTTTGAATATCTTTTTTATGTTGCTCATACCTCTTCCACTCATAGAATAAATGACAAACTATGCAGAAACTACACCATCCAAACTCGGATCTAATAAATGTGTTGTTATACTTGGAAGTTCTGAACCCAAAATAGATTGATGACATTATAATTTATGCAAATGACGTCACAATTTATGCGAATGACCTTATTTGCATAATTGAATATTGTAATTATATGAGAAATTTATTTAGGTTTAATTTGATACCAATATTATCTCTATTTCTAACTATCACACTTACTTGTAAATTGGCTCAATATCTATACTCTGTTTACATCACAATCATATGAAATCCCAATTTCGATCATATTGGGTCGTGAATCGCCACAATATAGCGTCTTCGATATCGTCAATGACAACGGAATATGAATTTGAAATAATTTACAAAGACAACGGCATATGGTAATGCAGTGTCCATTGTCCCGTATCTGCTTTTGATCGGTTAAATTAAAGACTTTATTTCGATGGTAGAACCGCCATTTGTGACAACTGTATCTGACTTTACCGTTGTCAGGCTATTCCGGTGTGATACGTGTACATTTTAATAACCGACATTGATTTTAGTGTATACTATTCTTGTATGTGTAAAACTGTATTGTTGAAAATGATGAAAATGATATCGCTGATACAAAATAATAACGAATGAGTTATCAAACTAAACAGAGTGCTCCTACCAAAATGGATTTGCCTATATACCCCTGAGACTTTTAAACGGGTAGATAGAATCTAGGATCTTCATCCTAAAGGCCCCCTAAATAGAATGCACAAATTAAACAAAAGTTTTGCTATTATAGGTAAAAAAGTTCTCTTAAATTTCGAAGTGATTTTACCTGTTAATTCTGTCATTGGTCCGCCATTTATGCGGAAGCTACACTGAAACACTAACTTCTTGGAACGAAACGAAATCACTAGAAAAGAACATGGAACACACCGTGCGCATGCGCACTAAAGTTTAAACCAATCAGATTTTTTGATTATTTTGTGCACATGAATTATTTGCTTCTGAGCACGCGGGCTTTCAATAGAAGGGTAGGCAACTTCCCATATTTCATACATAAGCCCTGTCTTAAGTTTTCAAAATTGGAGAAAAATGATTCCTTTACGCATTCCAAGGAAAATCTTGTTTTGTGCTTTTCATGTATGATTTTAAGAAATAACCCAAAAATAAAAACATGATTATCTGCATCATGGACTTTCAATTAGAAGGCAGTGGAGTAGGAACAATGTACGCCAAAACGCCAGTGCGTTGTGTTGAAAAGTGAAAATAAAAGGGCTTTTTAATTTTCCTATGTTCTTTAGTCACATTTTCTAATTACTCAGATGCGAGTAGGTAGTTACCAGTTTCGCCACCAGGTGGCTGAATCGGGGGAAATAACATGACAGGGTATTACAAAATTCCCTTAAACTTGAATATGCATCAGTTTTAGTGGTTCACTTTTTATATTACCCTTATGTATGTGATAGTTATACAAATTAAAATATGTCCAGTAAAAGAAAATAGTATCTGCCCAACACAAGAAAAGACATTTCACTTTCTGTGGTTTTACAACATGGTGTCTATGGGGAATCCCCCGACCTAGAAGTCACATTTTCAAAGAAAATCAAATTTTCAAAGTTGATAAACTCTTTTCAAAACCACATTTCTGGATATAATTTTATATGTAGATTCCAAATATGACATCAGTTTGACTGAATAGACTGGATGCGAGTAGAAATGATCTTGATTTACGTCATTAAATATTCAAAATTCAGTCAAAGTGATGTCATATTTGAAATCTACATGTAAAAAATACATCTAAAAATATGGTTTCGAAAATTGTTTATCAACTTTGAAAATTTAACCTTTTTTGAAAATGTGACTTCTAGTTCGGGTTGATTCCCCATAGACCCCATATTAAAAAATCACAAAAAGTGAAATATCTTTTCTTGTATTGGACATATAACATTTTCTTTTACTGGACATACTTTAATTTGCATAACTATTCGATACATATAGACTAGAATCATATGATGATAAAAGCCTCTAGAAAATGAAAGTACTTATATTTCAACGAGCAGGCAAGAGACCTGTATCAAAATACTCCTTTATATATAACAAAAGATTTGTGAGATTTAACATGGTGAACGAGGTGTCAAAAGGCACTAATTAGACAATTAATTAAAATAATATTCTTCATCCCTTAACTAGTTCAAACAATACAATCAGTGTTGATCACCACATAAATAGTTGTGGTTAACTTGTCATTGTGCCAGGTTGGAGCTCTGCCAGCCAATCTAGTGTTACGATAATGGTACTCTTTCTGGTTTGATTGGCTTTATTGAACTAGTACGGTCTAGTACCAATAATCACCACTCACAATCATCTCCCTATCAAAATAGACTTGTTAGTCAATGGTTCAGACAGTGGGGTCTATCACACAGAAAACAGTATGCAGTTTCTGTACTAAATCCAGAAGAAGGTCAAACGTTATAAAAAGCTCAAAAGAAACAGTCGAACACAATAAAGAGACCCTTGAAAATACAATTGATGCATAACATCCAAACAGGATCTCTACAGATAATTCATAAATCATATGATATATTTTCAACAATGGGGAAGGTACAACTCCACAAAAGTTAAAATAGCACAATACATTTCTGATATACCAGTATAGTACACCCGGGATAGTACACAACCACCAGTATAATATAATTCTCGATAGTACCAACAATATCCATCATTGGGATTGGTATCACCTAATGTCAATGAAATGCAAAGATCATCGAGACTATTCTTTCAAAATTCAAACGTGATATAACATCAGTATCTATTTGGCATGCAGCATTCTCTCACAAGTGAATTATCTTCTGCTGCTTAGAGGAACATGTTCTTAGTTGTCAGATGTGAGAGAAAGAAATTGTGTGGAAACATTGAAAGTTGTAAATACAACCTGGTATACCCCATTGTTCAAAATGGCTGATCGATGACAGCCTGTGGTGATGATACTGAAGAATATGTTTCCATATAACATTGTATGTATCAATGTCAATTTTATAGTGTTATTTAGCAAACTGATCATTGTGTTTGCAAAGGTATTGAATATATTAAAGTATGCATTTTTGGTATGATATTCTTTACTTTTATGAATATTTGAATAATATAACTGAAGGAATATGACAAAATGTAGTACTGAATAAAATTGAATAAGAATATATTGTTATCTTTGGTGAAATGCTAATTCGAGTAGTAAACCTAAATATTGTCTCTATTAGTTATGCAAAAGTAGTAAATTGACTATTTATTCCACTATCCATATTATGCCAACCACTAAAGAAATCTCTAAAAGCTTCCCAAAATCGATCAAAAATGGTTTATTTTCACTTTTTTATACTCTGTAGCCAGATTGTATTTACTAAAATAAAATTTCTAAAAAAATTTAATGTTTTTCTGCAAAAAACACATTTTTTACCCAAAAACACATTTTGACACCTATTTTTTCTTGTTAAATCTCAGTATCAATTGAGAAACCATTTACCTTTCAATTAGTTAACATGAATTGCCTGCTCGTCAATAAGAGGTCATTATATTTTCAACGCATTGATTCTATTCTACATTCATTTCACTATGCCAACCACAAGAGAAATCTCTAAAACCTCTCCAAAATCACCCAAATTGATCAAAACTGATTTATTTTCACTTTTCCATAATCAACCAGACTGTATTTACTAAAATAAAATTTCTAAAAAAAAAATTTAATTTTTAAAAAAAAATCTGCAAAAAAACACATTTTTTACACAAAAACACATTTTGACACCTATTTCGTCTTGTTAAATCTCAGTATCAATTTAGGAACCCTTTTCCTTTCAATTAGTAAACATGACTTGCCTGCTCGACAAAATATAACATGTCATTATATTTTCAACCCCCTGATTCTAGTCTAATAAGGGCTATATGAAAAATTGAACCACTAAAACAGATGTAATTTAAGTTAAAGGGAACTTTCTACTATACCCGCCATGCTATCTGACCCAAGCGAGCCACCTGGTGATGAAATTGGTAACTACCTACTCGCATTTGCGTTATTGTGAATTTTAATGACGTAAATCAAGATTATTTCTACTCGCATCTAGGATATTGTGCATAAATTGTAATAGTAATCTCGAGCTCGCTAGCCTAAAGAAATGCTTTTTGGATAGCATATGATATGCTAGATTGTTTCAATAGTACTCCTTTGCAAGGTTTCTGTGCCACAGATAAATGACATTTTTTGAAAAATTAAATTCATAAAATATTGAAAGTTACTGCCTTGTTTCTATTCTAATACTGTAGAAAATGCAAAGTAATTATTTATTATTGCTAGTGTTTCACAATTTGAGATTTTTTCAAAAGCTTTTTTGCATGTTCCATAATGCTAAATACTGTGCACTGGTTAAAAGTGCAGATCTTAACTGTTTTTCGAAAAGCTGTTTATGTAACTTAAGTGAAGAATTAAATCGACGATTCTGTTGTCTTCTGAACTATTTGTTCGCACATATGTACATTTTCTTAAACATATGATACTGATACACGTTTGTATCTTACATATCTGCATATAGCACTAGCAGAAGATACCCTACAGTGCCTGAAATAAAATTTCAAAGAATTTGGCTTTTCTATTGCTGAGAAATTACTTGTTACTGAACCTACAAACGCTATGAAGTTCCCATTGCATTGCTCCGGTGTGGGATCTTTTGACATGCTATTATGATTTTCTTAGTACTCACATGGCATTAACTTGATCTTTTTCATAATTTTGTACCTTGCTAACGATACTCTTGGGCTACGTTGTGCGAATTTTCAGTGGATTTGATTATCAGTTGCCGAAAAAATACTTGCAAAAAGTGTCAGAATTTTTGGCACACCTGATATATTGGTGAATGGTATTAAGCAAAAATTTATTCAAGATGGCCCCCACTTTGAAAATGACGGGAATTTTTCCAATTCTAACCAAAACAATGAGTGTAACTGTTTGAAATGTTGATAGAAAATCCAATAAATATATCTTTTGACATTTATTCCTTGTTTTTTTATTACGACGCCCAGGGGCTGTGTACTGGGGGTCGGAAACGGGAATTTTCGTTAATATTTAGATAGTATCAAATGATAAGCAATTTAGAGTTGATTGTAACTACTATATCGGTTTTCTGATTGGAGACTGGGAGAATTCAAAATGGCCACCTAATGTGGAATTTTGCAATAATTTTCGTGATCTTTCCAAAGTAGTCCTCTGGCTATATTAGCATGGCGAGTATACTAGATATAGTAGAAGGTTCTATTTAACTTAAATATTCATCTGTTTTAGAGGTTCACTTTTCATATCACCCTTATGTATCTAATAGTTATGCAAATTAAAATATGTCCAGTAAAAGAAAAGGTAACATATCCATCAATACAAGAAAATATTTAACTTTTTGTGATTTTATAACATATATATATACGGTATGTGGAATCTCAATGGGAATTTTCAAAATAAAAAATTTCAATGTTGATAAACAATTTTCGAAACCATATTTCTAGATGTACTTTTACACGTAGATTTCAAATGTGACATCACCTTGACTGAGTTTTGAATTATTTAATGACGTAGACCAAGATTATTTCTACTCGCATCTAGTCTATATCATTTTTTCTGATTTGTACCTCGGAAAATACTCTCCTAAATCTAGGATTAAGGAAATTTTCCAAGTGCATTGGCATACCCTTACTTGCATATTTTTAATTTTGCGGTAACCAAATTATTTCTTACTGGAATTCGTGCCTGACAAAGTGAGTCTTAGAAGGTTGTAATAACTGAGCATTGTGACTTTTTAACTAGTGTTTATATATTTTACACGCAAATGCCTCTGTTTTAGCGAAACCCTGTGGATGGCATTGTGACAGTTGTGAGACATTAAGTCGTAAAAAGAAGCCGTTCGTTGTTACACTGTTTAAAAGGTGTAGGGGATGTCGGAAAGGTGGCGACATGACATCAGGTTTCTACAAATGCCCTGCATGTATACCTGCTAGGAGACTTCGACACGGCCATGAATGCTTCGACTGTAACATGAAAATGAATAAATAAAAAAATATATAAACTAACATGATAGATAAATATCGTATCGAATTTTTAGCATATCGTATCGAATATTAGCATCTGAGCAAGTTTTTTAACAATGTAATGATATCTCTGTGTGTGAGGACGAGCCTTTATACCTGTCTGACCACCTTCCCTTAAAGTTAACATTCACACTTAAGGAACCTTTACCGCAAAAACACGATATTAAATGTTCGGTAGATACTCGTGTCTCTTGGAAAAAGGTTACTGAACACAGTTGGCTCAAAAGCCAGCTGACGGGCCGCTCAAATATACCGTCTTGTGAAGTGGTTTACTCCAACTTCCAGCAGGCGCGCTGGAATAATTTAACGGTATTTAAGAACTTGCCCTTTTCATGACGCGTGGTGACAATAAGGCCTACTTGTTGTGTAATTTGCAGTTTAAGTGGAGGAATTCCAGAGCTGGTTCGCACCATTTTTTAACTTTTGCGCATGCGTCCACATGCGCATTGTATTTTGCATGCGCATGGGCATTGCCGCTAAAAGATCACGTGACTATTCATATTTAGCTAGTCCGAGTTATTTTGTAACAACTTTTTACTTTCAAGTCAAGAGATCTCGCGAGACCCAAAATGGCTACAATCTAAATTCAAAAGATTTGTTGTCTAATAGAACATTGATTTACTACAACAACAGAGTTAGTTTTGTAAGCATTTAAAACCTTACTGGCCCGAGACTCTGAAGACTATGGTTAAGCAAAAGAAACTAACATGGAAAAGATGGATACACATCCGTAGACCACGCCAAGCTGGAAATGTCCATTGGGAAGGGATAAACATGCAAAACGGTGTTTTAGGAAGGAATTTCGGAGGTGTGAAAGAGAATATGAGATAGTAGTAAATCCTCCATGCTGGGTTCAAACTTGGTACCCGGTACCCGGTCAAAAAAACCGGGTACCCCAAAAACGGGTGTGTAAAAACATACGTTTCTTTGCAGTAGACTAGAACAGGGATAAAGCTTGCAATCGTCATCAGCACGACATGACACGTCATCAGCACGACATCATCACTCCAAACACACGAAGAACATTCAGGGGCGTAGCCAGCTTTCAGTCAGGGGGGTGTGTGATCGTGACATACATGTAAGCAACGACTTAGATTTGCTTTGAATTTACAAAAATGTATGTAACTTCCTTCAAGGTTGAGCTAGAAGCTTCAAATAAAAAGCATTTCAAGGCTCTTTTCTTCCTCTATCATCATGGTCACCACTCCCCCCCCCCCCCCCCTTCCATATCATGCACCATCGCACCCCCTCCTGGCTACGCCTATGACATTGTAAGACGTAACTATTTACACTTCAGTGGACGCATGGTGGACGTTTCGTCGAAAATTGGGATAACTTAAATTATTATTAATAATCAAAATCTTACACGTTGCATCATGTAAATTTACACACGTCACCTCTCTGCTAAAGTAACGATAGTACAATAACGTTATTTCAAAGGGCAATATAGTGAAATATTGGACCAAGGGCCGCAAGCCCAAGGTCCAATATTTCACTATTTTGCCCGCAGAAATGACGTTATTACTATTATTACCACCGTTTATGCCCAGGGCTGAAATAGCAAATTTGAAATAGAAAATCTTACGCACTGAACGATACCACTTTTCCCGGGAAACATGCCCGGGCGGATAATGTCATTATTGCCCGACTAAAGCACGGTTATGGGAAGTCCTCCATATATTACTTATATTATTTGTCAGGTTACGCAGCTTCCATCCAAAATAAAAAATATGTATATTAAAAAAAATTATTTGTCTAGTTTTCGTTAAACAAATACCCTGAGACACATAGGGCCTGTAGAAAACACTAAACAGAAAAATAAAAAAAATATTCATATCTCCAAATCTGCTTTATTGGTCAGATAATGCACCAAATCATAATGGTTGTTCAAAATAAAAATTTAAAATAATCGAAATAGATTAATATTGGATGGAAGGGGGGGGGGTGGATTGAGGGGGGATTTATATGTCTTTACGATGGAACAAATTCACAAGAACTCGCGTATTTGAAAAAACTTAACTCAGTACCCCAGTAAGAAACTGGATATTATATCTCTGGAGAATAACAAATGGGAAAATTTGGAGTCATAAGAATAAATTCAAGTAGCATGTCTTATCATGTCTTACATATTACACGTGATCCCCCCTCCATCCAATATTAATTTATTTCGATTATTTTTTGTACATGGAAACTAACTTTAAAAAGTGAGCAATGCCATTAGTATTATGATAATAACGTCCCTTATACCTATTTATTACAGGTCGTGTAGACCTTTGCTGCCCGATTTATAGCAAAATCATTGACTTTTGCACGTTGGTGATGATGCGCCTTTTTTAATAGATCTCATATCTTAGAAGGGTATCAGTTCAAGAAAAATACTTGATGACCTAACATATTTTGCCATGCACTGCGCCTATTCATTTAGCAATTCAGTTGTAAATTTTCTCTTGAAAAAATAAATCTTCCAAATTTGTTGAGTTTTCTTGCAGAAATGGCCTAATCCCCCCTCCGTCCATTTTGTACGATCACCAGGCGTGATATTAATATACCCTTTCATTCTACCCAGAAACAACTGATATACCAACAACATTATTCCCTAAACCAGCCATTTGCCATTTGTATCTTAACCCAATTATACACCACAACCCGATCGGCACAGCCCATAACACAACATTTATAACCTATTACAACCAAACACAGCCTAGGTCACCAATCATACAGCAGTACAATAGAACATAACCAAGTGACATATACAGAACGCAATAGAGCATAACCCAGTACCAAAGCCAGCATAGCGCAACCTGACTTACAACCACCAAAACACAACCATCTGTCAAATTAACACAATATGTCACAACCCAATAATAAAACAACAAAGGAAAACACAAACCACTTGTTGAATTAATGCAGCACAATTGTGCACAACCCAACACTAAACAATTAAAACACAATCAGGCACAACCAATAAAACAAAACTAAACTAACAACCACGAAAACACAACGAACTGTGAAATTATCACCACCGGTTTGGCACAACCCAACGATAAACCGACAAAAGCAAACACAACCCATTGTTCAAAAAGCACAACACAATTTTTTTAAACCCAAAACCAAAACAAAATCAGACAAAAGCAATAAAACACAATCAAACTGTAATACCAATATAGACAACTAACTTACGAGACAACGCCAATCACACAATCAGATACCTCACCCGACTAGCCACAATCAGCTATCAAACATAATATATTCACAAGAGAACACAACCCATTATAAAATTAACATAATACAATGGGACACAACCCGATACTAAATCACCAGACTAACAACCATCAAAAGACAACCGACTCTCCGACTGACACAAAACAATTTAGCAGAAATAAATACCTACCTGACAGTAACCCACCATTACACAACCAGGTATACCGATATACTCAACTAATTTATTCCAACTGGAGACAACCGCAAAATACAATCAGGGACAACACGATATCTATGAATTACAACCACCCCCCCCCCCCCTCCACATCATCACAAGGCTGCTGATGAAGAACATCTCATGGACCACCCCCCAAGAGCTAGAAACATTTTGGTCCATGCCGTGACTCTTATGTAAAGGAGAAGGTCCGTTACAGGATCGGGATGTCAGGCCTTTCTTTACAAAAATGAAAATAGGAAATGACATGCAAACATCATCATCTTGGGATCACCCCTTGCTGTTATAGATGCAGATTCAAGGATATTTCTCCATACCCGAGACTGCTTCAATCATTGCCTAACAGTTGATTTTGATGTGGTTTATCCTGGTGGCAACTTGTGCTGAAAAACTGAAAATGTCAATTTGGATTGCATATGGTAGGGGGTAAATCCTTCCAATATCTACCTGCCCACAATATTACAAGACCACTTGGCCATGACCAAAGTTTAGCCCTCCCATTTTTTCGTGCAATCACTGGATTTGATGTGTCACCTTTGCATTTTACTACTACTCTGAATCATCTGATTTGAAGGAATGGAAGGTGTATACCAAGAGCTATTGCAGTTGTTTTTAAACTTTGAATCTTTTTTGAGAAACATTGCAGTTGTAGAGTCATTTGTTATTCTGATGCATTCTAATCCACAGTTTCTATCACCACATGAATGTGGATGGACTATTCCCACTGCTGATACTGAGGCCAAAACATATGAAAATGTAGGTCCTAGGAGGTGGATATCTGTATAATAACAAAAGATGTTGCATCCAAGGCATGCAAAGAACTTGATGTTTAAGGAGTGTTGAGGGAACATATGCAAATGTTTGAAATCATATCTCATTTGCTCTAGGTTATGTAGCCGTAGGGGAGACTGTCAGAATCTATAAATCCTGACCTGTTTGATTATGTTTTATGGATTTGGATTATATTTTCAAATGATTATATATCTAATCAAGGGTAATATGATAAAACAAAACTATATGCACCATTTTGAGCTAATTTGAGATGCATATACTACATATCTTGAAAATAATTAAGGTAAAATATGGTTACCCCTTGCCTTTTAGAAGCGAAAATGAAAATTTGGATTTTTAACAAATTTCCAATAATTTTTACATCTTATTAGGAATAATATGACAAAACAATGCTCTATGCATCATTTTGAGCCCATATGAGATGCATACATTGCATATTTTAAAAATTATTAAGGTAAAATAAGGCTACCCCTGAGCTGCATGCACTTAAAAATTGAAATTTCGAGAATTTTTTCTCAAAAAATACATGAGCCGTCCATCATATTTTTTTTTATCTGTGATAAACACTTAAACCTCTACTACTATGAATTTTTGCAGGACTATCAGACATCACATTCTTGAAATACAGTACTGGATGTCCTGTATTTGGCCCTTTAAACAACGAATTATTTCTAGATAATTGGGTTAAAATGAGTCTTTCTTGCTACAGACAACTTCTTAATTCGGTTTTACACAATTTTAAGACTCAAAGCAATCACCAAATGAAGTCATTTAAAGAAAAATACTTTAAAACCATTTTTATTTAATTTTTATAATATACCCCTCCCAGTCTGGTAGGGGCGGGGGGTCAGAGGCTAAAAAATCCATGAAGACCACCCCAAATCACTTGCCCTGAAATCATTTTTCACTCAGATCATATGATTCTACAACTGTGCCAAGTTTGTTGCTTTCCTGAAAAAGCCGAACAAAAAAGGACATCGGAACCCGCCATTGAAATCTACATATAAAATTAAATCTAGAAATGTGTTTGTGGAACTTTGAAAATTTAATTTTGAAAATGTGATTTCTAGTTTGAGGAGATTCTCCAAAGACTCCATGTTATAAAATCACAAAAAGTGAAATATCAATCGCCCATACAAATGCATCGCTAAACTTCCTAATATTTTCTTTTACTGGACATATTTTTATTTGTTTAACTATCAGGTTCATCAGGGTAATATGAAAATTGAAACACTAAAACTGATGAATATTCAAGTTTAAAGTGTCTCACATATTCGATCAAAATTTGCCATGCAAACATGTTAGTCTACTTAACTGGCCCCCCTTGCTGTAACAAGGAACACAAAACACATTAAAACGTAAACATAAACCAATTAGTCAGACGATCACTTCACTATGAAAGTTAGGGGTGTTCAAGGCAAATGTGTATTATCACACTACCCTACCTCGATAGCGCATGCGCGAATTTTTTGGCTTTCAACCACGTCGCTTTTGAGTATTTCGACTGCTTAGTCAAAAGGTTAATACATTTGGTGCTCGGAGTGAGTCAATATTGCTATTCGCTGAACTTCAGTTGTGCAATAGTGAAGTCCATATTCCAAGTTATACGATAGTTGAAGAAAGAATGTAAATAATATCGTTTTAAATTTTAAAATATTTGATATGTCATAGTACACGGTACACAGATGCAAAAGTTGATCAATACAGGGTACAAGGAATGTAAATTGCTCAATAGTACAGGGAGCGAGAAAGTAAGCTGATTATACAGACATACTATGTCCCGACCTCATGTACATTTACGTTGCAAACAGTGAAAATAATGCTAAAAAGGCCGCCTGTTGATGCTTTGAGGTGTCATCAATTGTTATTAAATCCAAATAAAGCAAACATTATTTTGTAGATTTAGACACGGGCTTTCAGGTCGTATACTAGTACGCATTTTAGTCATTAAAGAACGCTAGATTATACGTGTTACTAGGGTATCAAATTGAAATGAAATGACGAAATTAAATATGAACACGTTAATGATAAATGACTATCCGCTATCAGGATTAATGACTATCCGCTATTCAGAATAATTAAAATTGCCTGAACTACATGTAAAGAATCTTTTTATATAACCCCTCGAATGGTCTAATTCACTACCGTCCTCAAAAACGATCATTTAAAATATTTTGTTCAAAATACCACCATGCCACGACTTGAGAGCATTTTGTTCTTCATGATTTGCTGTAGCGCTGATATGACATCGTATTTCTCTATTATTGTAAAAAAACTAATACCAGATCGATGTAGTCTTATATGACGTGTTGAATGTCAGATGTTTTTGGATGGTATCTGCTCCAGTGATTTTGCATTTAATCATTAAACGCTCATCACAAGACACCTCGAAACAAACATCATCCTCTTTGTGACAAGAAGAAAAATGTTTCACAATATGTTATGCCTTAGTAAAGATACATTTCTGGGACGACGTTTTTTGCATCTTAAGATTTTAGAAAAACAATTAATTCACAAAAATACAGTTGAATAACATACTGGAAAACGTATACACATATAACACGATGACACGCAGTTTAAAAAACAGTTAACTGGTTTTTTTTTGTGACATATCAATGTAAAATTTTCGAAGGGAAACTTACATGCTCCCTGTACGTTGATAGATTTACTGAAATGTATCGTGTATTGCATTGAGTTTTGCTTCACTGCGCCCACTATTATCTATCTTTGCCTATAGTGTTTTTTTGCCAACAATTTTCTACAAACTGCTAGATGAATTAATTTTATGTCTGGTAGAATACTAGAAATAAATGTAAAATGCATTTTACGTTCAGAAATATGGAATTAAACCCACGTCCTCCATTTGCAACTTAGCTGTACCCTGTTTCCATTTTAAACGTGGTCACGTGGTAGGGTAGTGTGATTATACGCTGTGTGCATGGACTAACACAATGTCAGTGGTCATTTACTGTGTCAACTTAGTAACCCTTGCATATCGTGCTCACTCAAGTATTGAATGATTTTTTTATGATCTAAATGTTTGTGGTTTATAAAAAAATGTGATATATTTTAGTTGGAAATACATTAATAAATATATTCATTCAATCAGCACTAGAATGCGGGAAGAAAGAGCAATGGTGACAAAATGCAGACCGGATTTTCCGTAAGGGTTTCAAACATTTCTGGACACAATCATACATGTACTTCATGTGTTCTGTTATTTTTAGTGCTGTATTTATAGATATAATTTCACGTATTAAAATCATATTTTCCAGCAATGACTTCAAATTCGGAACCACCCCCATATCACATTTTCTTCAATAACTCCAAACATGTGTAAACATTGACCATGTGCATATAAATTCAGATTTCACGAGCTCTTTTCTATTCGAGTACCTCATACACCCCTGCATGGATTTGAGTTGGATTCGCCTTTTATACGTGAGCCGGTACACATCGCAAACGCTGATTGGATAAAGATTGCGAGAATCTTTAAGGGAACTTTCAAATACCTTGCCATGTTATCGGCCCCGAATTAGCCTCCTAGCAGTGAAACTACTAACTGCCTATTCGCATCTGGGTTATTACATGGTAAAATCAGATCATCAGGTGATATACAGAATATAGTTTGTGGTAAGATAATGTCATCTTCAAGAACGAAGTCATATTCCAATGGGTCTAGCTGAGTATTTGATAAAATATGTATATGTATTTGCATATGAGTTCCAATATGGATAGGACTGGACTAGCATGGACCATTTAATGTAGTTGCCTAGAATTCAAAAATGACCTATGCATGAAAATTTCAAACATGTTTCTTTTTTCACAAAAAGTGAAAAAGCTATGAGCAAAGTTTACAATTTCAAGGATATTTTCGAGCCCAAGTTTTCAATGAAACATAAGTTATACAGTGAGTTACAGAAGCTAGTGTACGTATCCCCACCTATATAAGGGGTATTTCGAGGGGTAAATCAATAATTTCTGCTTAAATTTTATTTTATTATTTATTTTAAATGAATTACAGGCATCTACAGGGTGGGCCAAAAAAACCACCCCCCTGGCCAATATTTCTGATAAATATTCAATTTTTAACATGCACACCAAGAATGATATATCATTTTAAAGATAATTTAATTTGCAACAAAATGATATATAATAGAACAATTTTCAACAACTCTGGCTCGAGATATAACCATTTATGTGACATGGGGGTCAAAAAACACCTTTTCAATTTTCGTCGATTTTGCGAACAATTGCCTATTTCTACCAAATTTTAGTAAATTACAACATTGTCATGAGTCTTTCATAATTGGATATTATATATTATTTTCATTCAACTTTTGAACGACACATGCTCAATATACATGTGTATGCTTAAAAAACTAATTCATTTCTTCTTCAGTCTGTCAAAATATGGCTCAATAGACTCACCCCCGGACCCAACTTCTGATTTGATTTCTCGCTTAAATCGCGAAAGCCATCGGTATAATTGATGGACCTCTGCAGAAGTACCATCCAACACCTAATTATTCATTCTATCAGTATGTCTACACCCCTGATGGGCTAGGGATCTCCATAGACCAACTGTTCTAAATGCCCCAAGTACTATACATGTAATCAAAAGGCTATACTCTATATCAGTAAGCAAGAATAGTGACATTTGCGATAAAAGGCTACTCAAATCGAGATGACATTTTTTCTGAAAGGTAGGTGGTGTCCACTCGGTGTTTCCCAAAAAGGAAAGACCATACAGGCCCTGTTTTTTGAACAAGAAGCAAAAATATACTCTGAATGTTAATGACATGAGGTGGTAAAAAAGGACTCCTCAAGAATATAAAAATCATGTGAAAGAAATTTCATTTTCTGATAGAACAGTGCTCCATCACACAGGTCCAATGACCCTGGAGTTTTTGGAGATTCGAAATATCACCATCTCTAGCCCAGAAAAATGGCTTACTGGCAGTCCAGTTGCCAATAATGTTGATTCCCATACCTGGAGGCATCTAGAACAGTTGGTATTTAAATATACCCAGCCTATCAGGGATGTAGAGGAACTAAAAGAAAGAATAACTAGCAGTTGAATGGTACTTCCGCATACATCCATCAATTATGCCATCAACCAATGGCTTCCGCGTCTTAAGCGAATAATCCAATCAGAGGATGGGTCCGGGGGGTGGGTCTATTGAGCTATTTTTGGACAGACTGAAGAAGAAATGAATTAGTTTTATAAGCATACACATGTATATTGAGCACGTGTGTTTCAAAAACTGAATGAAAACAATATATAATATCCAATTATGAAAGACTCATGACAATGTCGTAATTTACTAAAATTTGGTAGAAATAGGCAATTGTTCGCAAAATCGACGAAAATTGAAAAGGTGTTTTTTGACCCCCATGTCACATAAATGGTCATATTTCTATATGGGGTTGTTGAAAATGGTGCTATTATATATCATTTTGTTGCTAATTAAATTATCTTTAATATGATATATCATTGTTGGTGTGCATGTTAAAAAATAAATATTTATCAGGAATATTGGCTAGGGGGGTGGTTTTTTTTGGCCCACCCTGTATATTGGTCTTAAATGAAAGAAAACTATTAATACTATGCATGGGGATAAGGTGTGGAAAGTAAATTGAAAATTATAGATGATGGTTTCTCTGAAAATAATACGAAACCAAATTATATGCAAATACGTTTTATTTTTTCTCAAAAAGCGATAAAGCTATGAACATAGGGTTACTGGGTCTCTCAACAGCATAATTGTACATATTCAGGAATATGTTTAAGTCCGAATCCTGAATTACGCAAAAGTTAGGGAAGTTAACTTAAAGGCAAAATCTGATCTATAGGGGGTGACAAAGTTACAAGCAACGTGCATAATTGACCTACCAATCTATTCCTTACAATATCAAATACAATATCTCCCAAAAGATTCACAATATGTTATAAATTGGTGAAGTTATTAATGATTCAAAGTGCAAAAATGGGTGAAAAATGTTTAAATTCTCCCAAATAATAAGAATGGTAACCATTCTTATAGAAAAATAATACATTATTGTAAAAATCTTTAGTTTTCCTTGAATAAAGTATGCACTTTTGTGATTTTTAGAAAATAGACATGACAAGGAATGACATGAGCCAAAAATATTCTAAAATTGACACAATTTTTTGTTTAGCATGCTCGCTATCTCTGATTCTCTCTTTAAGTACCTCGTTTAAAATAATAGGCGTTTTAAGGGGTTAACAACTTTTTCTCCATTAATGATGATTTTCACACATTGAAAAAAATGTTTATGCAAAATTTAATGTATCATTGATCAATTTAAGCTATTTGAGGTGTTTTTCTGTTTAGGTTATGAAAATAATAATTAAAGTTAAAATTAAATTTGGGGGTAAATTGTAGGGGGCGCCAACTTTAGGACCAGTTTTCACATTCGTTGCCGGGGCTAGCACAGAGAACCCAAGCTCAAAATAAGCCCAAAACCTTGTTTTACATGAATCCAGTGAGAAACTTAGGGGACAAATAATACTATGTTTTCAATAATTGGTTTAAGAGAAAAACATTGTTGAATCCAGTTCACCATATCGATACCTATTTAACACGTTCCTTTTTGTAATGTTGACTGATTAGCAACAATTTAATGCAAAAACTGTTTTTGTTAACATTTTTTGTTTTTTAGTGCAATTGTTTTTTGTTCCCTTCTACCAATTCTTGAGAATGTCGGAACAAAATAATAACATATACAACACGTTCTTAGACCTCTAAATATTATAGTTATACAAATGAAATGTTGGTTGATTTCTGAAAAAGTATGCAAAAATTTAAAACAAAACCCCGCAAAATGGGTAAAAATTAAGATAAACCTTTTATTTCATTAACAAGATACTTTTTAAAAATCAACCAAATTTTCCTTTGTACAATTACAATATTGAGAGACCTAAACACAACATTTTGTTCCAATGAGGTTCGGATAGATGTTTCATTTCATTCCGAACATATGACACCAAGAAAGAAAGAGGTGTCTGATGTGTTTTCTAAAAAATGTATATATATAATTATGATTATAATGTTACCATCCAAAAGATGACCATTAAATTGACGATGTGTAAAATTTTCAGAATATTTTGAAGACTGGTTTAAGAGAAACGCGTGTTCAAAAAGTTCACCATATCGATACCACTCCTTTTTTATGTCCCCACCACATAGTGTGGGGCCATATTGTCGGCCTAGGCGCGTCCGTCTGTCTGTCCGTACGTCCGTCCGTACGTCCGGCAGTTTTCTCCAAAACCGCTACAGATACCTACTTCCTGTCGGCCATTTTGAAGTCAAATGCTAAAATCCTTGTCTGCAAACAGCTTCACAGTTGCTTTTAAAACTTTAAAATCTTGTTCAGCTCACTTCATTCCAGATCTGATTAGGTTTTGGTCCTGTTAGCTCAGTCATGATCAGCCATTTTGAATGTTTTAAGAAAAGTTAGCGATAACACTTTGTATCATATTGAATGGTGTTTTTCAGTTGTCATACTTTAACTATTTTGTAGCTTTATAAATAATTTCAGGTGTACTTTGTTGTAAAAGCCTATGTTATTATTAACAGGAGCTATATGTGATAATTGTGTAAAAAGAAATCAGCAAAAACTCATAATCATTTTTTTATTGTCGGCCATTTTGGATTTTCCATCCTAAAATCTTGTCTGTAAAGTCTTGTCTACGCGTTTTCAGGTAACCCGTTTGGTAGATCAGTTTCAAATTTTTTTTCAAAGGGATGATTCTTAGTATGAAAATCTCTGATTAGTTTTTGGGCATTCTGGGTAAATGTCAAGGCAGCCATTTTGGATTTTCCGTCCTAAAATCTTGCCCGTCAAGTCTTGTCTACGCGTTTCAGGTGAACCGTTTGGTAGATCAATTTAAAATTTTCAGAGATAATTCTTAGTATGAAAATCTAGATCTGATTAGTTTTTTGGAATTCTGGGTAAATGTCAAGGTAGCCATTTTGGATTTTCTGTCCTAAAATCTTGTCTGTAAAGTCTTGTCTATGCATTTCCAGGTGAACTGTTTGGTAGATCAATTTCAAATTTTCAGGGATGATTCTTAGTAAGAAAATCTAGAACAAATTAGTTTTTTGGCATTCTGAATAAATTTCAAGGCAGCCATTTTGGATTTTCTGTCATCAATTTTTGTCTGTAAAGTCTTGTTTACATGTTTTCAGGTTAACTGTGACGGATCAATTTCAAATTGTCAGGGGTGGTTCTTAGTATGAAAATCTAAAACTGACAAATTTTTGGGCATTCTGGGTAAATTTTAAGGTGGCCATTTTGGATTTTCCGTCCTCAAATTGTGTCGGTAAAGTCTTGTCTACTCATTTTAAGGATAACCATTTGATGGGATCATCCATAGGTGGGGACATTTTGTACACATTTGTGTTCTTGTTAAAATTTGCTCAGCTGCTGACCTATATCGTAATTGACGATATTTTCGAGAAACGGGTTCCTGATATTGTTCGAATATCAAAGCATTACGTCAACTAAAAAGTGGTTGAATTCGACGAAAACAAAAATCATCGTAATCAACACGAACCGTCCGCTATCTTGGATGCGGAGGTTACGGTCTTTACCTTCGCTGATACTGACCAGTGGACATTTTCAGATGACAAGTTATCGTTTTAATTTTCTTTCTGTTTCAAAGATGTCAGTGAAAAAAGAAATATCCCTTAAATCCGCTTAAAAGATTTACAGTAATTCAATATAAAGCTTAAATAGTTCTATTAAGACTTCAATAAGTTGTCAGTTGCACTGTTTTGGATACAAAGTGATGTATTGTTTGAATTGCAAACTTGTGTGCGCTTTACAGTGTGGCAAGCCATCGCTGGTTTCGGCTGGTTTCCTAACGTTGTGTCAAAGGCCCGCTTGTTTCTTTCTTTTGTTGTTTATTGATTTGTTTGTTTGAAGTCATGTTCTTGTGAAGTTAATGTCTTGCGAATTATTCAAGTTCAATGATTTTAGAATGGTTCATATTTTATGAAATAAATTTCCACTATTGTAATTTTAGGTCTCGGTCATGATGAACTTCTACAAATGTACTTTTGAAGGCACTTTCTGTGAATACATGTATATCTGTGTATAGTTTTCTTATTGTTGATTGGGTCTATGATTTTTGGGGTCTTTCTTGTTTTCATTGCAATAGACTACGTGTTGCAACTTCGAATGTTGAACATAAACTTTGCATTCATTAAAATCCGTGATTCATTCCATATCATGAAGCTTGGTACTAAATATTATATGTACACTTCATGATGTAGTAGCAGTATCCATGTCTGTTATCTTGCATTAATTGAGACTGGCCATTATCACTTATTTTCTTGTATTTATCACGCCAAGACCTCGCATTGTTCACAATCATGATCGTCGTGTCATTGTGTAAAATACCAAATTAGGGCCTGCGACGTTTTCACATTATTTGTTTTAGCTTTGTTTGTTCTTGGCTCATTGACATTAATCAGAGACAATGGCATGGTACCTTTTTACATAGTTGAGTCCCTAATTGGATATCATGATCTTATTTAATATATATCATATCGGAATTTCGGAATTTCGGAAAAAATATTAGAAATATATTGTTCTTCTTTTTGCACAGTTATGAATTCTTTTTATATTAATTCATAGGTATTTTTAATAACTGCGCTTTAAATAATACACAAGTTAGTGTTCATGCAGCTCATTAAGATTTTAATAATGGTTGTGTCATCGCTTAATTTGCATTGGTTATTACCCTGCGCGCAGAGTCTAGTAAAACTAAGAAGACGAAGTTCTCTTTTAAAAAGTGAAAGTCAAACGAATGTAAAGGGTAATTGGTCATAGTTTATACCACAAGATCTAATTATGACTCGAGATTCGCAGTTCGAGATATGTGATATTGTATTAAACATGTATATGCATGGATTTATTCTCGCCATTTCTATGGCAAAAATCGTATAGAGCATTTCTAGAGCTTGAAAGTATATAACATGATTTGCTCAAATCCGACTAATTCGCAATTGGGTATATATAATACCTAATAGGTTCACTGACGAAACGTCACCAAAACACACAATGTTGAAAGGCTCGTTGCTGGAGCGATAATACCCAAAGACAGGACCAATTCTTTGTCCTTTAACTTTACTTTGGGCTTTTGTCAATAAGCTCCGTTTATATTGTTATTTGTGTGGACTTAGGGTTTTATTAACTATAGGGCCACCATTTTAAGTATACGGCGACATTTTGGATTTCTCCAATTGTGAAAATATCAATTTTATGAACGTCTAGAAATATGGATTTAGTATTGGATGTTGAAAATAAAGTGTTTGGATAACTCGCAGTTAACGTTGAATTCTATGTGGTGATACACTGTAGACGTGTTTATGGTATCGGCGTATTGTTTGGATTATTCTCAGGTAATGATAGGCGAGAATTGTTGGAATTGATCCTGATTCAACAGTGTGCTCTAGTGGAGCATCGATCTACAATCACTAAGCAGCCGAGCACGTAGAACCTCTGGATGTATACCTCTCGATATTAAAATGTCATAAAACATGGGATAGATGATTCAAATTCAATGGTAAGTAGAATATTTTATTAAAAAGAAGATCAACTGTAAGTATTATTAATATGTTATCGTTTTTATTTTTCTTATGAATAGTAAAGGAGTATTTGCAATCGGAGAAATGATTGTTTGATAATTATTTCGATTTACAATACTTGCATTATCATAGTCTATTAACTTGAACACTTTTCATACACATCTATTTTTGTTAAATTAAATCCCCATTGAATATGCCTTTCTCGAGAATATTAGTAGTTGTTTATGATATGCATGAATCTAATTATAAACATGAGAAATGTACTGTCCAATTATTTCCAAGTTTACGTTTGTTCCCAATTAACTTCAGTTAAGCTGTGAAATGTTATCGTAGACTGGTTATTGAGGTATACATATTAACGCGGGTTTGTGATATACTTTTTCTTCGGATTGAGGTTAACATGGTTCTGTGACACGTTCATGCTGATTGAGGTTAACATGGTTTTACGACACGATCATGCTGGTTGAGGTTAACATGGTTCTTTGACACGATCATGCTGATTGAGGTTAACATGGTTTTACGACACGATCATGCTGGTTGAGGTTAACATGGTTCTTTGACACGATCATGCTGATTGAGGTTAACATGGTTCTATGACGCAATCATGCTGATTGAGGTTAACATGGTTACGTTCTTTGACACGTTCATGCTGATTGAGGTTAACATGGTTTTATGACACGATTATGCTGGTTGAGGTTAACATGGTTCTGTGATTTATAAGAATCTGTCAATGCTGATCAAGGTATAACATATTTTAACAATATTTGGAAAATCAGATGACTGTCCAAGTTTATCAGCTTCAACATTTTCATAACTATTGACAATGCTAAATAATAGTCATGCAAACGTATACTTTACATGCAAAAACACTTTTGAAATTCCCAAAATTCGAAAAAACGCGCACATGTTCATTGTAAACAGGAAGCGTCTTTACTCAGTTACTTGTAAGTCGTCTACTTTGGTGGCTGTAGAATGATTTGTGCTCGTGTTTATGTCATTTTATCATTATATATACTGGATGAGACTCGTGAGAAATGGCCTGCCAAGTAATTACAGTTCCTAATCAGGATATTCTACATATTTTGTATTTGTGAAAATGAAATTTAGTATAGACTGTACAATATCAAACCGTTACTTGAAACGTTGACGCTTTGTTGAGTATTACTATTGTTTGTTGTTAAACTGATTGAATGAGCTACTAGTTTCAATCTCTTAATTTCAAGCATCAAATTACTTGGTGACCTCATGTTCAATACGGCTTAAGGTAGGTCAAGTATATTGTGTAATCAAAATTTGGACCATAAACCTCCAGACTTGCATGCCAATCATATTCTATCTCATCATTCTGCATGTTTATTTAATTTACGATGCTCTTTTAGAGAGGGGACGGTTTGGTAAAGTGACGGGAGCACCTCAACATGTCCAAAAGGCTAGGGATAGTAAGCCATGGAGTCTCAAAATATCGGGATGATGATTCCCATTCAAGACACAGCGAGCTTAGCGACATTGTTGACAAGGCAGATGAAGAACGCGGAAAGGACGCTACTGAGAAAACCAGTATTAAAAGTTTAGAAAACTCTCCAGATGATGGTACCACCATTACGGTACCACAGACGGCGGATGCTGTCAACGAGGATAAAGACGCTGACGTAGATGCAACAGTGAGCAATGACACTGGTCACGCCTCTGGGTCCCGGGGAGATCTGGAGGAGATACCAAATGAGGAAAATGATGACGATAAAGAAGACGATGAAGATGAAGAGGAATCGTTTGTTTTATTCACTAGGAAATCATATGAAAATCTAGTCCATAGAGATATTGAACGTAAACAAAGAGAGAAAGAGAAGGCCAAGCCTAAGGAGGGGCGTTTAGTTGACGGCGAGCTAGTCTATGATGACGACGACGATGACGATGCAAAAGAGAGGGATCCCTCCCTGGTGGAGGGCAACACTCTCCCATCTCAATACGAATGTCCAAAGAAGTATTACGGCAAAGCATTAGAGGATTTAGATAAAGCTATAAAAGACAAGGTGAGTTTTCCCACACCCGAATGAACCCATTTAAAATATCCCAGATCTTTGTATAAAATTTCGAATATATGGCGGCCGTGGCCAGTTTGTAAAATTCGGATAAAATGGAATAAATGTTTTAGGATTGATTGAATCTTCGCAGGTTGGCGTAATTATCGCCTATCGTTCTTTGACCAGAATTGAATAAGCCTTCACTGTTCCAAAACTTGTTACTTTGACGGAACATCAATATAACAAAATGCATGAACTTTCTGAATACGCTTTTCTTCGATTTTATGCTACTTATAGGTCAAGTTGCAGATTATAAGTTGGCACAAAGTTGGACAAAAGGTTTAGCTTAAAAAATGCCTTCGGTTTGGAAAGGATTTAAATGAAGCCGCAATTCATACATTTAGTCCCTCGCTTCTGTTACATTGACGCAAGTCCACGTCAAAGTAGATCAGTAATATTTGGATTTTCGTAATACAATAATAGTGAGAAACTAAATGCAATTACATTTACAAACTATTTTCTGATATACAAAATTTTTAATCGAATGCAGTTTTCAAAAGTGAAAATTGAAATGCCAGGAACCATTCTCATGGATTGGGGTTACTTGATCCAGGAGCTAGAAATTCTAAACTCTGTCAACAATAAAAAAGTAATAATGACACGATAAAGTTCTATGAGTGATATTTCTATTCCGTTTCCACGTTATTAAGTTGCATAAATAATGGATGGTTATGTTAAAGATTCAACGAAGATGTCTATTGTTTATCACTGTGAGGTCCCCTATTTGTAATTAATCACTTTTTATCATGGTTTAGGATTACGCTTTTCATATCTGAATATAATTAAGAATTATTTCTAGCCATACGTGTGTTAATCTCTGCTTGAGATGCTCATAAAATACCTCGTCTCTAAATGATCAATAATCTATTAAAGTTCCTATAGTCGTAGACAATAACGTTGACCACGATTGTAAACGTCACAAATTTTATGCAATACTGTGATATCAGTGGGGTCATTGAAGGAAAGAATTTCTCGTAATGCTTATCCTCATATGTTCATATTCAAATTCATTCGCTTGAATATTTTATCTATTCCCAAACGGTAAGGTGTATTGTCGTGATTGGCAGATGTATTGTTTATTTTACTAATGAGTTAGGAATGATTTTTAAAAGAAGATCTCTCCCTTGAAACTGTTAATAAAATTATGATCTGCTGATATATAGACACTGCTTTATCATACGACAGGTTCCATATGTTGCTGTGATGCGCGCTTCTTAAAAACAACCGCTGGCGAAAGCTTATTGGCAATCGATGTCTCCTTTGCCTGGGTATTAACGTATAGGTTCACAACTTCCTCTATCATTTAAAACTATCACTTATTTTATATTATGAGATACTAGGTTGCTTTTTGTAAGTGCTTTTCGTAAAGCAGCTATGTTTAACGTTAAATGTCATTTTGGTGGCGGAGGGACTCCTCAGTAAAGGGTGACGTATATCGTTTAGCAAATCGAACGCTCGTTTCTGGCGTTACTCCCCGTTTAGTATAAAAGGCCCGATCCCTGAATATTACTCAAGGGTTCACAGGCTCGAGGTCGTTGTGTCAACACCTCTAACAGCATAATTAAGTATGTCATAGATTGTCACGAATTTATAAAAAAAAGATTTTTATTTTGACAAATCAATTTCACATTTATGAGTGAAATTTCAGGATCTTCTATTTGTGTATAATAAAGAAAATTGACATCTAAATTTCGCCTTAACGTCTAGGTTAGTTGAATGGAGGTCTGAAAATTGTGATTAATATACACGAAGGAGAAAAGGACAAATGAGGTATCGTTGTAAAACTAGGACTTCAGCTTCACTTGTACCTAAGTTTGAATTTTGGGGCAAAAATTGCAAAAACACCCGTTTCCATAGCAACCATTTAAAATATAATCAATAAGGGGCGGGGTCAAAATATCAATGTTCATATGGAGACGAAAGTAATTTCGTTTGGACAACAACCCCCCCACCCCCCCCCCCCCCCCCCTCTAGACGAAAGCTTAGGTCACTTCAAAAAACATTGATTAATAATCGTATCCTATTTGCCGGGTTATTATTACGGTGAATTAACACACGTTCGCAATTTAACTGCATTGAACTCTTCAAAAGGAGGAGGGAAAAGTACGAAATTTATTTGAAAAATGATCGAATTATCGTATCACACAAAAAAGCTCACGAACTATTGAAAACAAGCCTTTTTAACAGAACATAGCGCCAGAAAAAGTGGGTAAGTCCAATTATTTTTTGTATATCAGATCCGAATTATCGATGTTTTTTTGGTCAACGAAAGTGCCCAAACCCCCCCCCCCCACTCGCGAAAGTACTTTCGTCTCCATATGAACATCGATATTTTGACCCCGCCCCTAAATCAGAAATCACATTTTGGAACATAGAACGCCTGCTATTTGTCCAATTCTAACGATACATATATCAAAATGAAGCTATTGACGTCCTCCTGTTTATTTTCAAGGAAATGTGCAAATAAGCTTATTTGCATATTTATTATGACGTCATAAGTAGATTCTTGAGCCGATTTGAGATATATTTTGGTGATATATCTGATATTATAATGACACATTCATTGTAATTGAAAATGTGTTGGTAGACATAACTACTGTACATATCATCATTGGAGTTCGAAATAAATTGGCTGCAAGCTTTGAAAAATGCTAAAAACAGCCGTTTTCATGGCAACATTTAAAATTTAATCAGAAGTCATATTTTTGAACATAGTACATATGTTCTTGGTCAGATTTTAATGATATTTATACCAAATTGAAGCTATTGAGGCCCCCTGTTCATAATTAACAAGATATGCCAATTTGCTAATTTGCATATTTATTGTGATGTCATAATTATATTTTTTCAACCAATGTTTAGGCAATTTTGAGATATTTTTGATATTAATGATAACATATTAGTTTTAATTATTAATAAACTGGTAGAATTACTACTACTTAAATATCATTATTGATGCTAGAAATAATTTGAGTTTTAGCTTTTAAATATGTATGAAAAGTCTACTTACTAATGCGTATGAAAAGTATCCTTATTGGTAACTTGTCCAGAAAAAGCATTTCTTGGTTAAAGGAATTGAGGGCAGAATGCACTTAAACCAAAATGTATTCATTTATCCTGTGAAGTTAGTATTTTTTAAATAATATCATATTGGTATTAGAACTATATTATTAATTTTATTCAAAATCCATTTTAGGATTAATCATATGTAATAGTACACAGCTTGGCGTATGAAAGATCTTCCAAATGAAACAAAGCAGTTCTATTAAGAATTTATATTGGCTGTTGTACATGCATTCTTTGAACAATCAATCTCTGAATAATGTTTTCAGAATCAATATAAACAGATTAATTTATCTCTAAGACAATTTCAACAAACTGGATTTTACAAAACTCCCCTTATTTCTTCAAAATGGACTGATCCAGTTGACTCGCCTGGAGCCGCCATATAGTTTTTATACGGGAAGCTTATTGGAACCCTTTAAGTGGTACTTCATTTCAATATTCATTATGTTTTTTACACATCACCCTGCACTAACAGTATACTTGCGATTAACTTCCCCTCCATATTACATATCCCTCTTGGGGAAACATCCTAGATTGTTCTCCATAACATAATTGAAATAACACATTTTGGGAATTTAGTTCTGAAAGATATATTGCTTATGAGAAAAATTGTCTGGTGTGTGGAAAGAGTATTCTGTGAAAAATGCTATTTGCACAATTCAGCATATTAGTGATAAGAATTTCAATATGAAACAAAGGATGGTGCCAATAAACTCATTACGTACTAAGGCTTTGTCAACCAAATGTAGCCAAAAATCTTAAGGGCCATATTCGTTATTCATAATAAGGTAGATTGGTAGTTGAAGTTGAATTCCCGTGGTTTGCTTCATTGAAACTGGAACATTAAATGGGTAGGCAGACGATGTAATCATTAAATATACCTAGTCACTCATACAGAAATAGATATAGATACTTTTAGGAACTAATACGCCATTAATGGTCGTTAATTAACAGGACAAAGGTTATGTTTGATGTAATGAAACAACATCATAGATTGATTCTACCCAGATCTGTATGTGATGGTTGCAGGCCTGTCAACTTGGGTACGTTTTTTTTCGACTTTCGTATTTTTGCTGTCTCGGCCTTTTTTAGAAATTTTTCTACAGAAATATTTGGGCTTGACAATTACCAACTAAAATGCGTATTTGCGTGACATTTTCTGTCACACAAAAAAACTGGCGTGACTTCAAATTCCTCAGCAAATGCGTGACAAATACGCAAATTGTGGGACAGTTGACAGGCCTGTGGTGGCCTTATGTACACAGGCCTACTTGGTTTATTCGGTAGCGTTTATTCTATATGTGAAAATTATTAGCGTATACTGCCCCATGGAAAAGAGCATTGACATAGCAATAATGAGAAACTGTGTTGTTAATTCAATTTAGCCTGCTTACCTCTGATGTACACTATTCAAATAATCTCTAATGTTTTTAGTATTAATTTTTATTAGTATCATTTTTTGTTTTCATTTCTCCCTCTGGGTTACTGGGATCATAATGACCCTTGTATATTAGTAAAAAGTGCTACTTAGCCTGTATTACAATATGCAGTGATTACTTCTATCTTGCCTTTTTATTTGATGACAAATCAATCAGGTTCCTTTTGTCATCAGCTTCCATGGGGAAATTTCCAATAATTAATGGATTGGAATGGATTCACTTCCATAACACTAATGTGTGAGATGAAATATAAACATGGGGAATTGGAAGTAGAAATTGTCATTAGACGAACTTAAGACGAAATCCGTCACTTGGTGAAAATTTACAGTAACTTATAATCAATGTGTTTTTAGCAAAACTATCCACTATATCAGCTTTTTGAAATTTCAAAATGTTAATACTTCAAACTGAAAAAATGAATTAAACATGAACCCAAAATAAATGTTTGAAATCTGTGATCCCTGAGATAATTAATTGAAGCTGAAATGTCTGACTGACTCATATTTTTAAATGGTTGTTTTCTCTTCCCCGTGTATTAGAGCATCTTGCTTCATCAAGCTTCGGACCTATCCTCGGGATAGAGGGATAGAACGTAGTGATTGAGTGTGGGAACCGACGATGATATTAGAGCCTGGGATGTAAATGAAGCTCTTTTTAAAAGAAACAAAACTGGGATATTGTCAAAGATAATGTATATGAGAAGCATCTACATGTATGTTGTATTTTTTCTTTGAAGAGTGTGAACACTATTACCCTGGACCCCAGAGCCCAGCCCCAGAGGATCACCAGTAAATAAATTCATATTTGTTACACTAGAGCCCTATTTTATTAAAAGCTTGTCGTAGTAAAGTTATTCACTTCTCTCCAAAAGTTCGGCAACCTTAGGCACATTATCAAATATCAATAATGTCCCACAATCTTATAACTTTTCTGCTGCTTCTTCTTCGGAGGGTGTGTAAATTGTATGCACTATGTATAGATACAAAAATGCTTTTATACAGTGCGTATCAAAAAAAACGCATTGTTAACAGATTGTTATCTCGGAAAAGCACAAAACCAGTGATAACAACATTGATTTCATTCAATGCACCATAAAGTCACGTGTCTCTTCTTTACAATGATATATCATTCATTGATATTTGGTCATGGTTGGGAGAGTAATCGTTCCATTTGCAAAGTGGCCCAAAATTAGCTTGGGACCAAGTTATAAACATCGCAAAAGTCAGTGTACAGAGCCCGATGCAATATTGGAAGAAAACATAAAACCAATGCTGACTGCATCCTTTTCATTCAATGTACCAAAAAGCCAAATTACACCTCTTTGCAATGGAATGTCATTCATTCACAGGGAGTCATGGATTCACTTCCATAACACTAATGTGTGAGATGAAATATAAACATGGGGAATTGGAAGTAGAAATTGTCATTAGACGAACTTAAGACGAAATCCGTCACTTGGTGAAAATTTACAGTAACTTATAATCAATGAGTTTTTAGCAAAACTATCCACTATATCAGCTTTTTGAAATTTCAAAATGTTAATACTTCAAACTGAAAAAATGAATTAAACATGAACCCAAAATAAATGTTTGAAATCTGTGATCCCTGAGATAATTAATTGAAGCTGAAATGTCTGACTGACTCATATTTTTAAATGGTTGTTTTCTCTTCCCCGTGTATTAGAGCATCTTGCTTCATCAAGCTTCGGACCTATCCTCGGGATAGAGGGATAGAACGTAGTGATTGAGTGTGGGAACCGACGATGATATTAGAGCCTGGGATGTAAATGAAGCTCTTTTTAAAAGAAACAAAACTGGGATATTGTCAAAGATAATGTATATGAGAAGCATCTATGTTGTATTTTTTCTTTGAAGAGTGTGAACACTATTACCCTGGACCCCAGAGCCCAGCCCCAGAGGATCACCAGTAAATAAATTCATATTTGTTACACTAGAGCCCTATTTTATTAAAAGCTTGTCGTAGTAAAGTTATTCACTTCTCTCCAAAAGTTCGGCAACCTTAGGCACATTATCAAATATCAATAATGTCCCACAATCTTATAACTTTTCTGCTGCTTCTTCTTCGGAGGGAGTGTAAATTGTATGCACTATATATAGATACAAAAATGCTTTTATACAGTGCGTATCAATAAAACGCATTGTTAACAGATTGTTATCACGGAAAAGCACAAAACCAGTGATAACATCATTGATTTCATTCAATGCACCATAAAGTCATGTGTCTCTTCTTTACAATGATATATCATTCATTGATATTTGGTCATGGTTGGGAGAGTAATCGTTCCATTTGCAAAGTGGCCCAAAATTAGCTTGGGACCAAGTTATAAACATCGCAAAAGTCAGTGTACAGAGCCCGATGCAATATTAGAAGAAAACATAAAACCAATGCTGACTGCATCCTTTTCATTCAATGTACCAAAAAGCCAAATTACACCTCTTTGCAATGGAATGTCATTCATTCACAGGGAGTCATGGCTGGCCGAATAATCATTAATTTTGCAAAGTGGGGCAAAATTCAGCTCGGACCCAAGTTTTAAACAGTACAAGGGGCAGCTATAGCTATTGGAAGAAGGTGTGACAGGTGTGGCATAGACATTAAAGTGTTTATACTCATACTCTTGCAAGAATACATCCTATAACCCCTCCAATTTGCCACCACTTCCTTGCACATAAAGATGCGCTCATCTGTCCATGTCATGCATGGTTCAGCCCTGAGTCATCTGTGGGTTAAAGCAAAGAAAAGCAGCCCATAGGCTTTTGTTTCTCGAGGTTGTGCAATATCTGGTGGAGGAATTGTGAGCACAGATGCTCCTGAGATAGTTCCAAAAGAAAAAAGTCACAACAATTCAAGTCAGGGGAACTTCCATTGGCACTTAGCCCTTGTACTGATTTTTGCAATATCCAGAGCCGATTTTGACCCACTGTGCAAATGAAACCATTACCACATGTGAATGAATGACATATCATTGCAAAGAGGAGAGACGTGGCTTTATGGAACATTGAATGAAATTGATGTAGTCATCACTACTTTTGTGATTTTACGAGATAACTACTTGTTGCATTTTTTTGATACACCCTGTATGTGCGACCCTAATAAGGTGGGGGGGGGGGATTTGTGAATAATATAAAAATAGAACCCCTGGTCACCAAGTCCTGGTAACGCCACTGACAGGGTAGTTCTTGTATACAATTAGAGAGAGAGAGTTGTCTTTTAGACACAAGTGAAGTGTTTCATGTTATGCCATTAGACATACTTTTCATCAAGGTTGATGTTTAAACGCATCATCATTTTTAGAGGGGGGGGAGGTGGAAGGTGACTGATGGTCGCGTTATCTTTTTTTTTCTTTCCTTAATTGTATATTTATCTTCGAAACTACTAGCATTTAGCAAGATAACATAATTAATTTCAGAAAACTTCGGGCCGACTCCCTTAAAATCATATTGAATAATGAAAAGTTCTGTAAGAATTTCAGACTTTTTTCACTATTTGATTATTATGCCTATTTGCAAAATGCATTTACATTTATGCTTAATATTTTGTATGGTACAAAACAGATTGGTTGGTTGACAGATTGTGTAATTTGTTGCTTGTTGCTTCCTTTCAATAACATGTTCTTTCTGCTTTAAACGTTCATGAGTTAAGTGTGTTGTAGCAGCAGATAATAATGTGCAGAATCCAGATTGATGACCTAACTATATTTTAACACCACATAATGGCTGTGTATTTATTTAACATACTGATGAGAACAATAGTGAATAGCATGCCTGTTGCCTTCCATTGTTAGGAAGATAAAACTGTTCATGCTTGCATGGTTTAACATATGTGGAATGTAACAAAAGATATGATTGCTTAACTTGGGGCATTGTCCAGAGATTTTGACTTCAAGGTATTTTCTAAGGTGTCGGTTTAAGTGAATCCAGGTTAGTTTGAGTACATTTGATTACTTCACCAATTAAAATTATTATTATTAAAACATTTAGGACCAAAATTTTCATTTCACATATAATTTTTTCAAATGTTAACTTTTAAGATCTTGTGTATTGTCATTAAGGCATCACTATGTCCTTAGGATAAAATAATATGTACACCATTATTCTTGAATTTGTTTTGCTGTTACATTCATGTAGTGAACTAGTATTTGTGTATTTGTATAGCACTAGACTTGTACATACCTAATCTATTAAGCAAGCTAGTATTTATTGTTGCTGTCTATTTCTGAGAATTCCTGACCCCTGCTGAGTTGGTCAGTAACCTTACCTCTAGCTATATCTTCAATTATGATATGCTCATTTCTGGACACATGTCATCAAACAACAGTACTTTACCTGGAAAGAAGCTTGATACAGCCTAGATAGAGCCTTGAAAGACCATAGATAAAAGCTTGATGGTCTGAGATATGACTACAATGTCAGACACCCAGACCTAGTATGTTACAAAAATCAAGAAGAATCCACATTACATGTATAGTAAATGTTTATGACTTTTAATAACACATGTATGGCTTGCAATATATATTCCTGAAGTTCTATCATGATGATGTATCATATCATGGTCCCTAGATATTATAATTAAAGTTTTTTTCTTTGATTTTTCCTATTTTCAAATTATTTAAAATATATATTAAAAAATATGATGAAAAATGGATAAACATGGAAAAGCTACTACCACATTCAACATAACAAATGTGTTGTACCATTTTGGTTGATCACAGTTGTGATAATCTCTAAATCTCTTTAACCTTGTTGACATGCAGATTGTGATTTAACATTAGAATTACAATCCTTTAAAGAGTAAATGGAGATTTTAACATTGTGCCAATGGGGTTTAGCCAGACCTTTTTTTATAAAATTTAGAAATCCTGGAAATTTCAGTATGGCAAATAACTGCAAAAGTTGTTTACAGAATTCGAATAGCCCATCAAATGTTGATCTTTGTTGGTTAAAAATGCAGATCTCCTGAAGGAGACTTCAGTGAGATTTAAGAAGTATTTAGCAAACGTTCTATTCTGTTAATTGCTGTTTTATGATGAACATAAGGGATGTAATTACTGAAGATCCTCATGAAGTAGGAATTATCAAAGTATTTTTGGGTAGAGTAGATGGAAATGTCTTGAAATGTACAAGGGATGTATTAGGTATGTGAAGATATACTAGTGGTCTATGTTAATCTACTAACCCATCTATCTGATACATTGATAAGTGTCACCCTGATGACAGCATGTACATAAACCTGCACTGAACGAACCACATTTGCCTGCATGAGAGGCTGTACTAAACAGAGCTTTGTTGTTATTGATTAATTGGAATATACTGTACACTTGATAATAAATTCATAAATTGCATGCAGTTTTGCAAAATAAAATATCTGGTTTGTTTTGCAGTATAAATAATTGATAGAGCATTGGGAAAATGGAGCAGAAATGGATTTAGCAGCATTGTATTACTATATTATTCTACTCTATTTTATTTTACATCCCATCTATATTTTTATAAGGGAAAAGTCTGGTTTTATGACATGTCATTCTTAGTTTTATTCTTCGTTAATTATTTTCAATTGTTCTGTATGTGGATGTTGTAGTGTACATATGTTCTAGTGTATATCGTGTTGTTTCTGTCAAGAATGTTGTGAATTTAAGCTTAACCTGTTTGCCATAATCTGTGATAAGTATCACTTCTTAATTAAAACTTCAATACTTTCTTATTATATTACTGTCAATGAAAGGATATGTCAAATAATAGTACATATCTATTCTTTATGATATCTGTATAGTAGCTATTAGTGGGGCTTTTTGGACTCTTTCTTGGAGAAAATGATGTCATATATAGAAATCACCAACAGACCATGAAAAGCGATTTAGTGAAGTGGTTTGTAAGTTGTGTATTAAAACTGGCAATTCTCAACTTATACACCACTGTGGTGTAGAAGAAGGGTTCTTAGGTTGAGTGGTTTGTAAGTTATGTTGTTAACTATTGGTATGGCCTATAAGTAGTGTTTTAAAACAGATCCTTGATTTAGAATGAGAAACCCCTTTTAAATGACTGAAATAGTTAAAATGTGAGGGAAATATTCTGCAATGAAATGTAGCATTACAACCAGAAGAGTGACTGGACTGAATCATAAAGCTATGTAGAAGATGCACATGTTGAATCTTATAGCACTATGGAGATGTTGTACCATATTGAATGCCTGGGGGTTCACTTTGTACAAAATTCAGCGGGGGTCCTAGGCTGAACCCTCATATATCAATATATTCCCATACCAATTTGTCAAATTTCGATGTGTTCCCATACTAACCGATATAATGCCCAAAAACCATACCAAACATCCAAATATAAGACCGATGCCATACCAAATGTCTAAATATAAGACCAATGCCATACCATTGCTATGACGGTCCAAAGTAGAATATTTCCCGAAAAAAAGCTACTGAAAAGGTCCCAAGAAAAAGGCGATATTTGAGGAAAACATTCCAAAACAACCTCAAATTAAGGACACATAGACTTCCAAACCAAAGGTGTGAGGTAATATATTTTCCATGACCATTCTCATACCAGAGAGTCGAAAAATCTGACCATTGCCATACCTCAATAGTCATGATTTGGGGGCATTCTCATACCATATCCTAAAATTTGGGTCCATTGCCATACCAAATGTAAAAAAAGGGTACCCTATGTTTGCGGAGGATCCCCGTCATGGTTTATATTCAGTGAACCCCCCAGGATTGAATGGATGTATAATATTCTGAGATTTCAGGAGTGATCTGTAAGTAGTCTATTAGACTAATACATGTAGTGGTATATTAGTGGTGTTTAAGCCTTCTGGGAGTGATGTATTAGTGGTCTATTAGTAATATTTGAGACTTCAGGAGTGATGTATTATTAGTGTATTACATGCTCTATGATTGGTCAATAATTTTTATCTCATTTGCATGGTAATTCTTTCAACTAATAAACCACCTGTTAAGTCAATGGCAAAAAGTGGTCTAACAAATCACTTATAGAACTATTCTACTAGTTGAATATTAGTAGTCTATTGTATTAGTGGTGAATAAGAGTGGTATGGCAAGCTGTTCTTTTCACTTCAGTAGGATCAAGATGGTAAATCTGGCTACCTTAAATTTCAATATGTAGAGGAAAATATAAAATTTAAATCTTAATTTTTTTATTTTTCAATCACTGGGTACACCCCAGTAGAAACCCAGTTGTCCGAAACCCATGCAATTCTCCGAAACCCAGTTGTCCGAAACCCATTACTCCGAAAAATATAGTCATACTTTACCAGAGAAAGGGGGGGGGGCGTACTTAAGCTTAGGCCAGTTTCATGCCATGTATTTGGCCAAATTAATGGGATGGACACATTTTGATGTTCATAGATCTCTCCCCCTCACTTTGAATTGCATCCATTACGGCGTTACCAGAATGGCAGGAACGGAAATTTAATTTACATTGTGATTCTAAAAAAGGTTATTAAAACACAATATATATTACGGAACAATTTATCTTATCTTCTCAAATCTCTTTTATATAGGCAAAATAAAATGAAACATTTTGAAACAGATAAAATAAGTTAACGCATAGAACTTTAAGAATAAAACAGTATACATATTACGTTGTCAAAATATTTAGTCAAATTTAATTTCTTAGTCTCTGTCTCTTATCAAATCGTAAAAGAACAAAACATTCTAAACTTAATTACTTGGGATTTATTTTTCTGGCATTTGTTTCCAGCATTTGTTTTTTTATGTTCTTCTCCTGAAATGTATTTGTTTGACAATAATCAGAGAAAGTGCGTATACGTATAAATTTGCGTTGCATATTCTGTCACGCAAACAAACGGGTGTGACATCAATTTCTTGTCTGTCTGAGGACGTATTAGGAACGAGGTAGAATTAAAGAATTCTTATGAATGAGTCATGCAAGATACTAGAACTAGTAAAGTAATGTATTGGATAAGTTAATTTCTGATGGATCTGGATAAAATATGTTTCAAAATTTTGTCAACAATAGATAACTACATTTAGGCAGATATAGGTATCTTGATATATTTGGCTATCATGCATTTAAAATACATTCCTAAATCTATGAAGACGTTAGGTGAGAAATATTGCTATTGTATGTTCGAAAAGTATTTGGTTGTATTTTGTAGTTCTCAAGTTACCCATGAACTTTCGTAGGCTAAACATTAAATAATTAACGTATTTAGCCTAATTTTGCAATGATGTCAACATGATTCCAATGTTATGTTGTCGTGATTCGCAGAGGTTGCGACAAGATTCGTTTTAAGAAATTATATTTTTTAGATAAGATCCCCTAATTTTCGGAGAACTGGGTTTCGGAGAATTGGGTTTCAGACAACTGGGTTTCGGACAACTGGGTTGACCCCTCAATCACTCATGGGTAGTATGGTACCAGATTATTATCGGGTTTCAAATGCCCATATACACATCACCTTATTCTATAAGGAAGGAAAAGAGTCCTAGACTTAATTTATTACATTGGAAATGATGTAAGTCTTCTTTGACCTCAGTCTGCTAACAGAAGAATTTATAATTGCAGTAGACATAATGAAAAGCACACTAAAGGTTCAGGAAGAAAATGACAAGAAAATTATTGCCAGCAGTTGAGACTACATATTGATATGTGCCTGCTGATTAAGTAAAGGGAGAAGTACAGACATATTGTGTCTTGAACAATCTGTTTTCATTATTGCTTACTGCCTGTAATTGCGCTCATAATGAAGACATAGTTTTTATTGCAATCAGAGCTGCTCATATTTCTTCTCGTTATTTACAGGAGATTTGAGTGGAATCTGTTCAGGTGTAAATGATAGCGCAATATCCTCATGGGCAGTAATATGACGTATGTTGAATTACTGATGTGTTCACTCAATCTAAATGTTCTTGACCAGACTTGGTCATCCATAAACATTTATACATGATGAGCCCCCAGATTTGATATCTGACCTCTATACTATTGCCCATTGAAAAAAGTTTCTGGAAATCACAAATCTATGAATTTAAAACAACACTCAAGGATTTTTATATTTTCAATGGTCTTTGGGAGTTCTTATTGCCATGTCAGTACTTTTTAGGTTTTACATTATCAGCCCAATGATCTTTTCATTTGTTTGGTAATAAAGCAATAAAGTATCTGCTATGTTTATCCATCTTTCTCTCCCACAGGAGAATTGCATCATAACCAATCAGATGTACATGTATGGGATATGGTTCTGACTGATATCTTTAAGGGGATTGTAATCGGATGCTATCTTGATTCTAATGGTCTGTTAGCTGTGTTTATATGCGGAGAAGTAATCCAATGTGATATTATCCATGTTTTAATGTCTCTGTTATCGATGATCTTACCTTCATTGATGTGTTTTTCATCATTATAAGTCTAGCGTCAAGTTGTTGTCTTACACTCCAATTTTCTCTTATTTGAGGGATTGTGCATTGAGAAAAAGAAAATATCAGAACTTACATAGCATGAAAGCAACATAACCATTATTGATACAAGTTGATAATGGAAAACCATGAACAATTAGATTTTTGACAATTCTTATTGATCCAGTTGATAAAGAGTATGTGGCCAGAAATGCAGACATAGTATATAAGAATGCCATTATAAATGCACAACATGTAGAAGGGCACAATTTCATGAAAGACATGTTAATAATTGTTTCTTCAAAGCACTAAAAATGAGTGTCCTTTTTATTAACATTGTCCCCATCATCACAATAATAAATGTCTGTGAATATATATTTAACCATGGGCTTTCAAGAGCTGAGATTAGGATGATAATATGAAATTATGGACCAGATTCTTACAAATGAAAAGTACTTAATGAACAATTCAAAATACTTCAAGGATACAGAATGAAAATTCTAACCCAACAGAAACTTTTATAATCAAAACATAACACCAGATCCTAACTTATCAATTCAAGGGAATTCATTATTTTGATTTTTATAGTAGCTAGGACACATTCTCCGTTTGAATCTTATGCCAATATTTGTATTTCGATAGAAATATTGTTGGTATTTCTTGTTTACCATCAAATTCAAAACTATGCTGGCTGTGGCATTGAAGTCATATTTTTTTCTGCAAATGTGATGTTTTAACCCTGTTTGTGCTAGAAAAAAAGGTATATTTTTCGATTCCAAAAGTTGGACTTTTCTGCAAATGTGATGTTTTTACCCCATTCGTGATGATGTACAGAAAACCTATATTTTTCGGACAAAAAGTTTATTTTCTGCAAATGTGATGTGTGATGTGTACAAGGAAGCTACATGTATATTTAAACACATTTGTGATGGTCTACAAAAAAGCTACATTTTTCAATTATCTAGACTGTAGTTTGACCATATAAATTTCAAAGTCCATAACCATCACAAATGAAAAACTCAAAAATATCTGCCCTATATTGTGACACTGATACTAGACATTGTTTCTTTGTGTGCTAGATCACACTTTGGCATATATTGGGGATTTGTTTTCATTTGTTGTTTGTTACTATTAGATGTTTCTTTCCTTGCTGTAATGCTCTTTGGTTTGCTTTTGGAACATATTTACATATATATTTTGCTGTGACTGGCAAGAATCACTAACATAAAAAAAATGTTAAAAATTGTTTATGTACATGTAGCCTTGCAGTCTCTTTGTTGGTGTAAGGGATTTGTAGATGAACTATCCTTGTTCTTAATACTAAGCAGTAATATCAACAGCTTTAGAAACTTTAGAAATGATTTAGGTACATTAAGCTCATTTAAAGGGTACCAAATCTAATGATATAAATGATTTAAACATATAGTTGCTCCAAGTTGAGCTTGATTATGATTTGAATCACTGAATGTCCTAATGGTATTTTTAAAACAGGATTTTGCACTTGCATTAGTGGGCAACATAACTCAAATGTAAATATGAGATCAGTCACTTACAGTTGCTGTGTTAAAGAAAATACTACATCCCTAATATTATATAAATTAATACATATATATAATGCTGACCTCTTATTTTAACAGCTATATGTACAGTTTTGATCTTAGTGATCCTAAATGGGGCCTAAATGTAGCAAGTGGCACTTTTATGAAGAGTACCTTTTGCTTGAAACCCTGTATGAGGCACAGTCGACTTTTGGACATGAATTTTAACACCAGGTCTAATGGAGATACACTGATTTCCCTTTAGACCCTAGGAACACTTAGGAAAGGTCACACCATTACTTGGATAAATCATTCCAAAAATCAAATTAACAAATATAATTTTGTGTCATCAGCCTTTGTATAGGATGAAATATGAATGCTGGTAATGAGTCACCAACATTAGAATTGGCCTAATTAAGCTAAATGTGTTAAATCATTAGCCTAAATGTCTAAGATACTCAATAAATATGTAAATAAACAAAAAATGAAAAGCACAATTGGAACATCCCAATGGAAGTCATTGCCTTTGAATGGATGTAGCATATTCTGATAATATAGAACATTCAAGAATAGTCTTAAAGCCCGAAACATTTGTTACCGGTATACTGTTTTCATCAATTTAAGGCTTACCCATGATATTGCCCATAGTTACATAGAAACAGACTGACCTTTTTGCATTTATTGCATATGAACCTTTGTGTACAATATCACTGGGTTAAATCCAATGATCCAATTGTACTGCTACCACAAAGCATATGAAAAACAGAAACTAATAGTCACAAAATCAAATCACAGTTTTGTTATAGTTCATTTAATGCATGAGTTAAAGTTGGAAACTCATTACTAAGCATCTTACACCTAGCTAAACAACTCCCAAAAATATTCTATCCACCATGATCCCATAAAAAATCTTTTATGCAGAACAATGCAAAACCATAGAATGAAGTGTATGAAGCAGATTAAATGTATTATATATATATCACTGAGTCATTGTACCAATACTTTTCACAATGGGTCTTACAAGTTACAAAACTCTAAATCTGAGTTGTTGGTAATCTGATTATACTACCTAAAGTTAAACAACACAAGGTTGAAAGATGGTATCCATTTAGAATTTCAAATTGTTAAAAGAATATCTGGAAAAATAATGAAAATTCTAAGATACCAAAATTGTTGGAAATGGATAGCTATGGATAGTTATTGTGTAATTCCAGAATATAGGAATTTGGGCCAATATTTAAAAATAACTAAATTGATAGAAAAAACAACTGAATAAGAAAGGTGAAAGTGAATGAATTAATCCTTAAGTTAATCCTGTAGTTATTGAAACCATTGTTATGTGTTGGGCAGATGATTGATCTTCAACATTTGTCAATTGTTTTCTTGCGTGTTTCTATCTGCATGTAACATTTGGAGACAATGTAAGTGCAACTTAATTGGTAGACAAATTAGCAATCGAACACATATTTAAAGTTTATTTTGAGTAAAATATTAGACAGTTTTTAAGTTTTGATACATGATATTCATTAATTAGAGTTGACAAAAATCTTTACAAATGAGAGAACATGTATTTTGAGACTAGAACAACCTGTCGTCAGAGAAAAGCCGCCCATTTTGTTGTCTGTTTGTCCATCTATTTATTCAAAAAACAATTCAATAGTTTATAGAGTACGCCTATTGGCCATAGGATGTCTGATTTAGAACAATCCTCGAAAATGGAAGCCAATTAAAAAAAAGTTGCCGCCACAATTCTAACATTTATTCCGTGTTGTCTAGCCTTTAATTCAAGGACCCCTTCTCGAGGGCAGAAAAATGGGATAAAAATGTAAAAGAAAAATACAGTAATTTGAATTGAAATTAAATGTATGACGCATTGTGTAATAGATGATGAAATATTTTCATGAACTGACAACATTATATATTTCTATGATTTGAAATACCTAGCCACATATACAACGCTCAACACACCATTGGAAAGCATATCTTGTCTTCTTTAGTCTCCTTCTAACAGAAGTGAATCAATAACTGTTATAACGCATTGAACTTTATTAATAGATGACAAAAGATTCTTTGCTGACTGACAATATTATACATATGATTTGAAATAGCGAGTCACATGTCATTGCCATTGGAAAGCTTGTTTAGTGTTCTTTAATATCATTCATAACAAAATCGAATCAAATGTTCACGGACTGGAAAATTAAGTGTTACGCACAGAACTTTCATAATAAATCACAAAATATCTTCTCAAGCATATCAACATTATGTACATCTTTTGTTTATGACATTAAATACATTGTATTCATCGTATATGCGCGGACCCGATAAATATTACATTGTAACTAATACAGAGTTGCCATTTTTTAATTTTGCATGTCAAGCTCTTGTGTTTGCTTGGAGTTACATAAGACCTAGCGTACATTAAGGGCCTATGGTACTGTGAGCCTGGCCTTTATTCCAATTATTAAGGTCATTCAACAAGTACAAATGCAAATGTTAATGTTAAAGGCCCACTTCGCGTATTTTCAATGTTTTTGGGAAAAATAAAGACTTTTATTTGAATTCTACAGAATGTTCAATGTATTTATAAGAACCCTATCTTTCATTTGACACCAACAACAGCTCAATCGGACCACACCAAAGCTTACAATAATGAATCAAAAAACATTTTCGATCTGTCAAGCTTTATATATCAAGTTTCTATCAATGTTCTTAAAAGATGGCGAAGTTGTTTTTATTACATGATACATTCATTTTTATAGATGTGTCGCCATCTTTTAAATCAAAAGTAATTAAAAACATGTACTTTGTTTAGTATGTGCATGCATGTCTTATGATCTCTGAAATGCAAATGCTTTTCCCATGTGAATTATTTTTTTCTTGGTTCAATATTAAAGCAAATCAAACTTTGTTTCGTATTCGAGCGAGTGTGTGAGTAATATGTTTCAATGATAATTTTTTTCTTTTTTCTTCTAAATTAAGTATAGTGGGCCTTTAATAGGAACTACTCCATTAGTATTTTATTAATAAACATTTACCATCTTGTAATATAAAGCAGTTTAAAAACATTATATGATATCCTTTTAGAAGAAGTTGCAAAAGTTTGTGTAATAAACGCTCCAGCTATTTTGCTTTTCAACAGTTGATTTTGCAACCGAATCCAATTTTTTTGAACTTTGTCAATAAACTGTATAGAACTAAGGCACCTTGACTGCAATGCCCTACCAAGTGTCAATATTCAGGCTTTCTTTTGCATGGGTCCTTTGTGTACATTATACTCATGAACTTGATTTTTTATAATATTGAGCTGGTCTTGAAAAGGCAACAATGAATAAAAAGTTAAAATGTACCATTGAAACCTTTATATTATTATGTCTCCATGTTAACATATAGGGTACGTGCCTACAATCAATACTTTGCACTGTGTGCAGTGTTTCTATTATAAAGACCAAAGCGAAGAGACATTGTGGTAACTTGCACTCCCCTCCATAAGTTTGGCAACCTTAGCTCCCCCATTGAACTATGTGTTAAAGCCTCTTTACCTTTGAATTTTTATTTACTTAAGACTTAATTTCCAATACCTCCAAATTTTCTCAATATTTTCCTCAATTACAATAAGTCAAAAATTGATGATAAATTTGATGAATTTTTGAAAATCGACATTCCCATGTTAACCAATAGGAAATGGTAGGTTTGCCGCAAGTCATATGACAGAATATCCATCCATCTGAGTCTTTGCAAAAAATACGAGTTAGGGAGGCAATTGAATTTGCTAACTTTATTTAACAAAAAATTGATATGTTTCTTCAGGTTCAACAAAGTTATAGGGCTTTTAAGTCAAAATTGTTTTTCAAAAAACCCTCCCATTGAAATAACACAGGAGGCGAAAAATTATTTTCAAAATTGACTTTGAAGCGCTGTAACTTTAGTATTCATCAAATAAACTAAAAACTTAGTGTAGAAAAATTGATGATTGATGGGTGGCTATTGTAACAAATTCTTACAATTTCCAATAAGTTAACAAATACAGGGTGGTCCAAAAAATGGGACACTCATATTTCAAAAATAAATATTGATTTTCTTGATGAAAACATGTCTTATTATATACCAGTGGATAGGGAATTTACTTATCTTTAATATGGTATATCATAAGTTCAAATTTATTATAATGTCTGTCAACCAGCGTCCATAATATAAATGACGTCATTTTCGTTTCAAAACAGGTTTTCCAAAATTTGCAAAACACAGTTTTTTTGTCAACTTTATTTCCATAAACAGATGTTCAATATGTTCGCCATTTTGATCAATTATACCCCTCAATGTTGGCTTAAACTGGTCAAAAGCATCATTAATATGCTGTTGGGACAATGAATTCCACTTCTCAACAATCCTGTCCTAAGGGACTGAATAGATGTAAGGTGTTCATGGTACGCCAATTCTGTTAGTTCTCCCAATACGTGGTAGTCGCAGACGTTGGCATCGGATGATCCAATTATGTTGTTTTTTGAACATCCTGATATGATCCTCATTTCCAAATTATTATATTTTCCAACAAGATGGGGCTTTAAGCAATAGATCCCACAAGAGTGTCAAATGTTTAAAAGAAAATGTGCCTAGATTCATCCCCCCTTAATCAGTGCCCCCTCCCCGCCCAGATCACCCAATGTCTGCGACTACCACGTATGGGGAGAAATAATAGAGTTGGCGTACCATAAATCCTTTATATCTATTCAATCCCTTAAGGACAGAATTGTTGAGAAGCGAAATTCATTGTCTCAACAGCATATCAATGATGCTATTGACCAGTTTAGGCCAATATTGAGGGCTGCAATTGATCAAATTGGTTGTTTTGCAAGTTTTGGAAAAACTGTTTTGAAATGAACTTTGAGATTCAGAGTTCATCAAAATTCCATGCACAAATTAACATTTTTTATTATATATATATAATCATACTATGTTTTAAGCATACAGAAAATGTACATTTGCTAAGAATGTTATCCTCTTCAGAAAATGTTGTTTTTTCAAATTGAGCTCATATAACTGTAGTTCTAATAGATGATATTGATTGAATGCATGTAAAAGATTAGACCATGAATCCCATATTGTTGTATGTGGTCGGTAGAATCTCTCAGGACTTTCAATCAAAATTCCATGCACAAATTAACATTTTTTATTATATATATATAATCATACTATGTTTTAAGCATACAGAAAATGTACATTTGCTAAGAATGTTATCCTCTTCAGAAAATGTTGTTTTTTCAAATTGAGCTCATATAACTGTAGTTCTAATAGATGATATTGATTGAATGCATGTAAAAGATTAGACCATGAATCCCATATTGTTGTATGTGGTCGGTAGAATCTCTCAGGACTTTCAATAAATCATTATAACCTCCTATGATAGGGCTTATAGTTGTCATGACTATCATATGTTAAGCTGTTTCTTTCATCAATTGCTATAGGTTTCTTTACAGTTTTTGGTCCTTTTGCATTTGTGCTTAGATATCATTGTTATAAGAATAAGATGTATTCTTGAAAATGATATGTTGTGTTGTTTCTACCTGTTGTCATTTTGCTTTATTATGTATGCTCTTTGATGTTTATGCCAAGAGACAAATTCTGATTTAGGGAACCATTTTATCAGATCAATGGAATAGTTGTAATTCATTGATTGTCAAATAATTATTCCTCATAAATGCATTTATTAGGAGATCATAATCTTATTGTTTTATTTGCAGATTAGAACTAAGTGAGAATATTCTCCTCTTAAAGCAAAGTAATTATTACATTTAGCAGTTAATAAGTGAATGTTTTGCCTTTGCCATAATAAATGACAAATGCCTAAATACTTTCCATGCTTGTATCATTCATTTATAAATATCAATCAAAATTGTGTGCATAATGTCCATTATACAAAATTATACATTATACACTCATTGTATTCTATGAGAAAGTCTATAAAGATGTTGAGTTTTATTTTTCTTATATTGTTGTATACTTTGCTGGATGTGTTTAAAGGGTACTTCAGACATAAGAACAATTAACCTCATTTAATCGATCCTTAAGAATTGCATTCGATGTGTACTATAGTCCTAACACCGATTAGCATACCATACATATTCCGATACAACAATAAACAATGCAATGTCAACACATGATATTGCAACATTACAGATGAAGTTGGAATAGTTTCCTAGTTTTTAGTTTCCTTCCCTTACTAGTTTGAAGCAAAGATTAAGATTATTGCCATTATTGCCATGCATTTACCCATTTTCAAAGAAGCACCTTCTTGAATATGCTGGTTGAATTAATATAAAATGACTTTTTCAAATGTATTATCTTTCCAAGTTGTCCTCAGTGGACTAATTCTTGAAAACATCATTGCATTGTAACTGGTAATATCATGAAAAACAATTATATATGGCTAAATGTAATTTACAATATTTTTCAGCATCATGCCCCTGGATGTTGTAACTACTTATATGATGAATCATACTTGTAATACATATGTATTTATTTTCAGTCATTTATCGTCATATCTCCACGATTTGGAAAGAAATATATACACAGATACTCTGCCAACAAAGCCTGGTTTTGTTTGGCCCCATGGAATCCATTGCGTCGACTAGCAATATTAGTTGGATCAAATCAGTTCTTTGAATACTTTGTCATCATCACTATCCTTGTTAACATGGTCTTCTTGGCTCTCACCACGCCCATTGATGTGTCTGAGTAAGTATAGTATTTACATTTTCTTCTATAGGTAAGAGTCATGTGACGTGGTTTCGTGGCTTAATGTAGAAACATGGTTCAAAATGCTCTTCAATATTTAATTAATTTTGTATTCTATTTCACAATTTTAATTATGGCTAGATGTATTTTATATATATATATATATATAATATACGTAAGTGTTAAAAACAAAACAAAATGTTGAGATTTACTTTGATGTTTTCATACATCTTCATCAGGTAAACATGTTTACCTGATGAAGATGCATGAATACATCAAAAATGTGTAAATCTCAACATTTTGTTATATATAATATATATATGTATTTCTGTGTAAGTTCATCACTCTGGTAATATATTAATTATAACTTATGTTCATTTACTACAGAGTAAAATGTTTTATTTTCGATGTTTCGCTAATCATATAAATATATATATATGTTGGAAAAACCTTACTTTCATTGTCATTCTGTTACAATGTTTAGGAAAGAAAATCCATGAGATATATTTATGTTGATGCACATCAATGATCTGTTATAAGGATGAAGACAATCAGCATTTTATCATTTTCCTTTAGAAACACAAAATACAGTGACATGAAATTATAAAAGAATTGCCAAAGAAAAAAGTCCTGTATCCAACACTCTAAATCATTTATAAAAGTCAAAATTTTAGCAATTTGTTCAAAATTATTGAGGAATTACCGAATATACAGAAACACCATGATGATTTTCTATCATTTGCAAAGCGTAATGTCACATTTAAAGTAACAAGTGAATCATGACAATATATGAGATATGATCCATTCTATGTTAATTCATCATGTAATGTAATACTTATTGGCTTCAAAGGACCGTGAGTTGTTTGTAGAATTAATCTGAGGAACTTTTTCATGTATTTCGCTTGTGTTTTTCGTCTAAAAAAACATCAATACACTTTAAAACATTTTATTGACTATAAGATTACACCATATAATCCTAAAAAATGTTTCTCATTTTCATGGATTATCTATGGATTAACAACCAGGTATTGTTATTTTTCAAACTTCAGAGGGCTGGGAATAATTATTATGATCGCTTTTGAATAATATTAATGCTGTTTAAAATAGGTTTCATGAATACCAATAATTTCTCAAATTATGTAAATGATACCTCTTCCTTAATCCATAGAATTTTCTCTTTGATGAATTTCCCATAGAAATCCAATGGTATAGTTCCAAGCAGATTTTGAGATAACAGGAAAGTTAATCATTAATACACACCTTATTTGGTTTATATCACAAGCCAAGGAGGTGTGTATTAATGATTAACTTTCCTGTTATCTCAAAATTTATTGATCGCGGTCCTTTATTGATGGGTTTTAGTTTTGTTGATTTTATTTATTGTTATCTTAAGAAGAAGAATTTGATTGATGATTTTTCATTTGAATAAGAAAGATTACAACTGATGCTATGACGTATTCTGTTACTCATATTTAATTGCATAATTGCACAAAAATGTTTTACTATGATGTCCATACGATCTCCAAATATGCATGGTACATTATGCTTTGCTTCATGCATACAGCCATAACAAATCAATGCATGATATCACTTGCATGTTAAAATAATTGACACACATTCAGAAATATGTAAGACATATATTAATTGCTACATTGACACATTTAGTTTGAGATGTAACTAACACAATTAGCTCAGAAAAAAGGAAGCATTGAGACTATTTTGGAATGAATTTCATCATTTTTGTTTTAATTATTTGTAAGGGACAGACCTGAGTAAGTTTTAATTAGTGTTAAGTGCATGTTATTTTCCATATTCTTTAGGATTTCTTGACCCATTTAAATTTTTTTGTTTTTTATTCTGGCTTAGCATTTGCAATACATGAAGAATGCGTATTGTGTAGGCCCTGAATATAGGTTATTTCATTGAAATGTCACCTCTCATTAATGTTATTTCATAGAAATAACATTTTATCCCATACTTAGTCGTGTTATAGGTAAATAACATGCAGGAATATAATTGATATCTGAGGTGAGCGGGTGATATATATATCTCCCGCTAAGAAAGAGAGGGAGATATATATATCACCCGCTCAAAAATTTCCGGTAATTTTGTTTTATGTTAAAAGCTGTGGAGTTTTAAAAAACAATAAATGTTAAGATCTTTACATTAAGATAAGATATTCATGTTTTGATTGTAGTTATCATTTGTAATTATTACATGAGGGTTCCACAACATTCAATGCATACTTACCTGTAATAATCTACTTATCTTCAAAATCTACTAAGTATAGGATAAATCAATTATTAAATGCTTGATTTTTGATATATATATATCCCTCGGTAAATGCAATATATCAACCATCGGTTCCTACAGTCCCTCGGGTAGATATATTGTATTTCCCTCAGATATACCCTGTATCAAAAACCTCCCATTAAATAACCTCTATATATCATATATAGGGGTTATGCACTGTGAGGTTTTGGATACAGGGAATATCCCGAGGGATATACAATATATCTGTTATAAGATGTTTTGTATATCCCAAGGGATATTCCATGTATCCAAACCGACCGTGCATAACTGGTGTATCTCATACTTGAGTGGATTTAGGGTAGATATCCTTTTCTACCTTTTTCAAATGACAAGATATTTATATTTAACATTTTCGTAATATTCTTTTTGTTCAATACAATGAAATTGTAACATTTAAACTTAAAAAATTAAAATTTTAAAATTAAAAAATTAAAACTTTTGATATTTAAACTTTTTTAAACTTTTGAAAAATTCCCGTGAGCGGGATGGATATATTATACCTGCCCGCATTTGGCCTGGAGCAGGACATATACAATATATCCTGCCCGCTCCTCAGATATGATATATATTCCTGAGTGATATCTACCCCAAACCCACTTAAGTATGAGATACATCAATCTATCCTGCTTATATATGCATGACTGCATGAGAGTAATGGTGTGGTGCTTTATTCATGTTTTATTATCATGTATGATATATGCCTACATATAATGCAGGAATGTACTTCAATTCACCTATGCTATTGTCACAGTAATAGGTTATCTCTTTTTGATATGTTCTTTAACATTAAGAAGTGAGGGGATGATTTTATATTTTTCTATATGTTATTCTATTCTTTGGGATAATGGGATTTGCGATTCTTATAAATGGTTATATTATTTTCTAATGTGATTTGTAATAGTCATTTTGGTGTTTTTTTCTTTTTGCACATTACCAAACATATTCAGGTTCAGATTCCTACATGTACATATTGTTCCAAGAAAAACTTTTTGTTTGATGTGAGCACTCCTTCTATTGAATGCCCATTGATATACATGTACAGGGTGAGCCAAAAAAGGTAACCCTATCAAATGTTAGTAACTCAATCAACCATCATGGGTTTAAAGTCATATTTTGCACAATTGAATCTTGTTCAAAGTTATTTCTCTCTACTAAGTTTTAATGGTCTATTTCCAAGTTTCATTTGTCTGTTCTCAAATGTCACGTTTTTATGGCCATTTTACAAAATATGCTTTGGGGCTATTTCAAAAATAAGGTCTACATTAACAACCCTAGAAGCATCAGAGAGAGAAATGAGAGATTAAGGAAGAAGAGGGGCCATTACACAAGAGCTGTAGTCAGAATAACTTCACCTGATGCATTCAAGTTTACCTCCAGAGACTACACCGCATTTTGGGCATGTTTTGTAGTGCCCATAAAATCAACCATTTGAATTAGTCCATTGAAATTTGTTAGAATGAAAGAGTTTCATTGTGACAAATGTAACCTTTAAACCATGCTGAATGACTGAGTTATTAATATTTGTTTGGACTACCTTTCTTTGGCTCACCCTGTACCTTACTTACACAAAGCATACTTTATTTCATCTCTGAAGTCTATTAGAAGTCAAGTCACATGTTCAACTGAAATGTGCTCAAAACAATTAGTAGAAATATGAAAGGGCAAATGAAAGATAGAAAGAGTATATAGATCATTGCTTTTAATATTGCAAATAGAAAAATAATTTGAGAAATAGAATCTTTGATTAAGTACTGTCATTTGCCAACAGTTTAATATGTTTTTGATGGCATTTACAGTTGCCTGGCTTACTTCATTTGCTTCATTAGTAAAGTGCAAATGTAATTTGTCCAAGAGACAAAGTTTCCCTGAATTAATTACCTTTATGTTGATCAATGCTCTATTAACTAACATCATGTCTTGTGTTCATGTGGAGTAACAAAATGACTACCCTTTGCGAATAGTTTTACTTCACATCTCTAAGAAGAGCTCCGTTGTCATTTTATCTCATTATCTTGGACATCCATTTCATTTTTAAAATCCAATGAATTGCCAACTAAAGCTATTAGGTTATAATACTTACTTTTGGATCACAGATTACAATAAATCATGTGTACTGTACATGCATTGTGCATAATGTAAAGGACTCACTAAGAAATGATCTATCTTTGTTTAAAGAGACAAAAAAGTTGTTTGTCTCAGATGTTCACAGCAAAGGTCATTCTTTTCTTGTCTTTTCATGAAAGGTCATTCACTTTATTCATACAACTTCCTCTCTTGGATACTCATAACATCTTCTTTCTTACATAGATGATTGTGAAATAAATACAATATTAAATCATGGCCTAATTTCTGATACTCATAACATCTTCTTTCTTACATAGATGATTGTGAAATAAATACAATAGTAAATCATGGCCTAATTTCTGATACTCATAACATCTTCTTTCTTACATAGATGATTGTGAAATAAATACAATATTAAATCATGGCCTAATTTCTGATACTCATAACATCTTCTTTCTTACATAGATGATTGTGAAATAAATACAATAGTAAATCATGGCCTAATTTCTGATACTCATAACATCTTCTTTCTTACATAGATGATTGTGAGATAAATACAATATTAAATCATGGCCTAATTTCTGATACTCATAACATCTTCTTTCTTACATAGATGATTGTGAGATAAATACAATATTAAATCATGGCCTAATTTCTGATACTCATAACATCTTCTTTCTTACATAGATGATTGTGAGATAAATACAATAGTAAATCATGGCCTAATTTCTGATACTCATAACATCTTCTTTCTTACATAGATGATTGTGAGATAAATACAATATTAAATCATGGCCTAATTTCTGATACTCATAACATCTTCTTTCTTACATAGATGATTGTGAAATAAATACAATATTAAATCATGGCCTAATTTCTGATACTCATAACATCTTCTTTCTTACATAGATGATTGTGAAATAAATACAATAGTAAATCATGGCCTAATTTCTGATACTCATAACATCTTCTTTCTTACATAGATGATTGTGAGATAAATACAATATTAAATCATGGCCTAATTTCTGATACTCATAACATCTTCTTTCTTACATAGATGATTGTGAGAGAAATGCAATAGTAAATCATGGCCTAATTTCTGAAACTCATAACATCTTCTTTCTTACATAGATGATTGTGAAATAAATACAATAGTAAATCATGGCCTAATTTCTGATACTCATAACATCTTCTTTCTTACATAGATGATTGTGAGATAAATACAATATTAAATCATGGCCTAATTTCTGATACTCATAGCATCTTGTTTCTTACATAGATGATTGTGAGAGAAATGCAATAGTAAATCATGGCCTAATTTCTGAAACTCATAACATCTTCTTTCTTACATAGATGATTGAGAGAAAAATGCAATAGTAAATTATGGCCTAATTTCTGAAACTCATAACATCTTCTTTCTTACATAGATGATTGAGAGAGGAATAAATTATGGCCTTATTTCTGAAACTCATAACATCTTCTTTCTTACATTGATGATTGAGAGAGGAATACAATAGTAAATCATGGCCTAATTTCTGAAACTCATAACATCTTCTTTCTTACATTGATGATTGAGAGAGGAATACAATAGTAAATTATGGCCTAATTTCTGATACTCATAACATCTTCTTTCTTACATAGAAGATTAGAGAGATATGCAATGGTTAATCATGGCTAACTTCCTGCATTATCCACATTAAATGAAAACATGACTAGCTCAGAGCAAAGAAAAAACAAAAGAACATTCCCTGCCTTAGCTCTAAACAAGTAGTTAAGATGAAATAACTCACAATTACTCAATACATTATGTTACTGAATCACCTCTACATTGGAACATAAATTTCTGAGACACTTTTCCATCGAGGCTCTAAGGATGTCTGTGAAGTTATTCTTTACGTTACAGCAAGATAAAATGTATTTCCTTTTGTAATTTTATGAAAAACATGTCAACAGGAAAATGAATGTATGAATATAATCTATTGAATAAAACTAACATCACATCATATTGTTTTTATTGTGAACATATTTAAAGGAGAGAATGATACACAGTTAAGACGTAACTCTACAGCAATAAAAAAAATAATGAAACTTCATCATTGGTAGGGTTAAAATGTGAATGAGCACTGAATGTCTACATCTGCTAATGGCATAAGATGTTTTGCTTCTGTTAATTCACCTTGCATGAGCTGACCATTCATTTTAATATTAACACTTCCTACTTAATGACATAGCTCTTCTAGTTTAGTTGTCCTGTCATTACCTGAATCTAGAGCATTGTGCAGTTAGGTGAAAACCTTATTTATGTTTGAGCACTATTCTTATACGTAAAAATCTAGATTGAAAACCATACACTTACAGTAGAAATGTTATTTTCGCTCCATGATTTGGAGCATATTTATTGATAGGGACAAGTTGGCATGTGATGAATGAAAATTGTCTTTGATAATTAACATCTAACAGATGAAGTAATGGGTTTGTGTAAAAAAACGGGTGACCGGGGAACCGGATGACCGGGTACTTAACATTCCTAGCAGGGTTAGGATTTTTTTTTTATTTATAACGTTGGACGATACATGTACGTTATTTTCGACGTCACGTTTGAGGTTATTTCACATCGTAAGAACATTTTGACAACGTTAACTTTTAACGTTAAAATAACGTCGGTAATGAACCGATTTAGTGAGAACACAAAGTTTTTGTCATGTTTTTTTCCACCAACAAATATTTTGATATTAAAAGCCTGTTTTGACAAAGTTGAATTTTAACGTTTGAGTTACGTCACATATGGACCAATGTAGTAAAAAATCAAACGTTCCTGTTTGTTATGTTTTCCACACTAACGAACTTTACGGACACGTTACAACAGCGTTCTTTTTATACCATCAATAAGTGTCTTATGTTTACGTTGCCTTGATGTGTAAAGAACGAAAATGTGCAACGTCTTCTAGGAACTTATATGCTAGGCCTACTTATGAGCAACGTGACATGGACGACACTGTTTGCTGGATTGATTATTTTAAAAAGTGCTCTGTCTCGTATAGGGTAAAAATATCGAACAGAAGTGCACTCGGTAGGCTAAGTCAGTCAAGTCAATTCGCTACTATATATGGGGGGAAATGTGGAACTTTGAAAGTTGGTAACCCTGCTAGGAACGTTAGGTACCCGGTTACCCGGTCACCCGGTTTTTTACACAAACCCTGAAGTAATCCTTGCTCATTGAATGATTGTATTCCTGTATGAGAGGGGATAACTAATAAGATACTCAGTAGAAGAATTATTTATGGGTGAGGAAGAACTTTATTTTCTATTTTGGTAATGCATAGGCAGCCCTTTGACTTCAGATTTCAATTATTTCTACACATATTTGAGGTTTTAACATTGTTTTAAAGATAACATATAGAAACCTAGTAGGGACTACCATCTTAAATTTAGTTTCTGAGGTAGATGTCACTGCAGTTATATTTAACATTGCCAGTATGGAAAAGGCATAAGATCTACCACAAATTCTACATGCTTCATTTTTGTGGAGCCTAAGGAAATCATAAACATGCTATATTTGGATGCATTTTCTCCTATACACTGTACCTGTATTGCTAAAGTAAGCTGAGTGGACATTGAGTATAAAGTGTTCAGTGTTCAGCAATATATATGTCATTGCAAATTGTTCAGAAAATGAGGAAATAAGATATTTAAGTGCTTAAAAAAATTAGAGATGATTAAGCATGTATACATATAAGCATATATAATTTGAATAAAAGATCTCATGTGTTCCTTCCAATTCACTGATTGGTTGAGAAAATATCAGCGTGTGAGGTTTGAAATGATTTATGACTGGCACTGCCACAGGCCACTAGGCAAAGGGTAGTTTATAACTAGACTCTGCACACAGGGTATAGCCAGGATCTGCGTCAGGTACAAAATGATGTTCAATGGAAAATTTCAATACCTCAAAGGTATTATAAAAGCAAGTTATGGTTGCTTTCAAAAATTATTATTACAATGGGCTAATTATCTGATGTCATTTCTAATGTCAAGTTGTACGTTTTCTTGATAGAAATGTAACAAGAACTGTATACACTGTCAAAGCATTTTCAAGTTAATGACATTACTTGAAAGATAAGTCTGATTTAAATAAAGAATATATGTAGCAGTCTAAGAACAATTAATATCTTGAATTAGTATCTTCTTTAAAGGGGCTCTATGCCATAGGATAGCACAATCAAGCCCCTCTGGACTTTTTTGCATATTGAGTTTCACCACATATTAATACCCATCTACTTACCAAAGAAGTCCCAAATCCCCCTCTTTCAGTGTTAATTTTGTGATTCTGCTGGCCGATCTAATTATTTTCGAAGAAATTAATTCAATCTGAAGTTTGAATATACTGGGAAGTCCTCCTGTTATCTGATTGGTCGTTGAATTTGTTTATCATAAACCTGATTGGCTGCCTGGTTCAAGGCGCTTGTGGGCGTTTGTGTGACTCAATGGGGATTCCCCTCGCCAGCCGAGGAATCAATTGTGTTTAATTCTGGAGTTTGGTTGTTCTGTTGTTTACAGTATTTCCGATATTTCGGCAATAATATGCCCAAAAGTTATTCTCAAGATATATCCATGGTATGTGAGATATTATATATGCAATAACAATAGGACATCATTGATTGTCTGGGGGAGAAACCTATGGCTTAATGCATCTTTAATTTGACATGTTCTCATCTATTTCTAGGTCTTCTATTTATCTGGCATTATGTTCTGTAATAATATAGTAATACTTATTGAGTGTGATGGTGGGTAGCATGACTTAATCTGGTTGTCCAATGTCCTTTGTTAGTCTGTTGGATGTGAGACAGGATAAGGGTAACATGCAAAGTTGCAAGGGCTTAACCTTTACCATGCTGCCTTATTTCAGCAAATATCCCACGCAACTGGCTTATTTTTCAAAGAGTGCAAAAAATGATATGCCTGGACTAAATAATTAATATCTCAATAACTACTGAATGAATCTGGATAAAATTTTCACAAAGGGAAGATACAGTGGCCTGGCTCATGAAAAAAAATGTTCTCATGAATTTTTTCGTATATTAACACGACTGGGCATAAATATACCATGAATACTCCTCCGAAACCCGCCGCTCCGCCTCTTCGTCTGGTCAGAATCCAAATCTGAATTTGCAGCGATCGAATGTTCAATTTTTCAATTCAGAAAATATTCTAGTTTCTATTTTCGATGACCGTTATCGGCTTCCAAGAGCCTAAAGAGCTCGAAATCGTAATCCATTTCCTCCACATTTTCGTTGTGATCGTATTTGTCCACCATTTTGTACGATTCGTTCACTAAAAACGACTAAAACACTGTTTAAATTGTTAAATTGAGAATTATTTTTCGAAATATCGCCATTTCTAGGTCAACAGGAAGTCATGTTAGGCACTGAATAAATCGGGCAATCTAATTGGACAATACGAACGGCGCGAAAAAGTAAAGTTTTTAAAAGTTTGAAATCGGGCGTACGGGTCCGCCGGCAGTTGTGAGAGACATTTTAGTCTCGGCGGACGAGTCCGCCGGCAGCACGCTAAAGGTTAAGGGGTTCCTCCACATTTATTGACAATTGGACAAACACCATATATAAGGATATTTACATCAGTATCATATCTTTGGTATGATTCCCTTACACTTTGGCCCTTGGGTACAAATGTGTTATCTTCATTTTGCCCAGGCATTGACCAAATACAATGCTATGTCATGGAAACTTTAATTACGCTTAGGTACCAACACATTAATCTTTTCTTAAGGCAGCTTCATCCCAAATTACGTTGGCTTTTCCTTTTGGGCTGATCACAATAGAAATCATGAAAAATGGATGCAAGGCGATTTTATTGCTGGTGAGAATTTCTTAAGAATTAAGGATTAAGCATTAAGGATTCAAGGCCAGTATTTCAAGGTCAAAGTCAATTGGTTGAGACAAGTCACATGACCATTAGAATCATGGAAACGTCTTCCCTGAGTGAGTTGGATTTGAAAATTGATTGTCTATTAGATTCATTTTTTCTGTTAGTTTCCCAATAAAGCTCAATAAGCCACTTGGTTGTGTTGATCTGATGATAAATATTTTATGTAAATTGATTAGAGTGTAGCCTAACTATGGCAACATGTTTACACTGGATTATTTATTAGTTATTAAAGAGTGTAACGTAATTCTACATGTTATACAGTACTAATAATGTTAAATTACTAAGACCAATTATTGCAGTATTACATGTACCAGGTATATAATGATTTTTGGGTCAGTCACTCATTTTTCAATTTGCATATACAGTAAAACCTGTCTTAGTGAACACATTTCTCTAGTGAATACCTGTCTTTAGAGGACACCCCCTGCACATACTCTACTGACTCCTGTATAAATTACCCTCTCTATAGTGAACACCTACCAACACTGAATGTTTTTTTCTTTGCAAAAAAAGTTTAACATACACAGGTTTTACTGTATGCTTCCTCTGTTCTGAGTTGTATTTGTCTGGAATCTGTTGTTGACCTAATCATCATTTTTATTTATGAATATGTTAATAGTTGATGTTTTTACAAGGCATATAATTATATTCTAAAATGAACTGTTTCTCTCATTGTGAAAGCAATAATGTTTTGCATTATATCACCTTCCTTGATCTCTGGGTGCATTAAACACTAATGTTATAAGAACACTGATGTTCCTAATGGATTGATAATTTTCCTTAGCTGTAATTAAGAAATCACTTTTGTATTAATGTAACACACTTTTATGTCTGGTAATGCAACATAAATGGATGGTTTAAGGAATGTTTGTAAAGCCGATTAAGAAGATTTTGTTTCTGAATTTAAGCTGTATTATATTCAAACTCTTAAACCACATGAACAGACAAAAGCCATCATCATTCACTTGGCTCCTGTTGGTTGTCTTTATTCACTTGGCTCCTGTTGGTTGTCTTCATTCACTTGGCTCCTGTTGGTTGTCTTCATTCACTTGGCTCCTGTTGGTTGTCTTCATTCACTTGGCTCCTGTTGGTTGTCTTCATTCACTTGGCTCCTGTTGGTTGTCTTCATTCACTTGGCTCCTGTTGGTTGTCTTCATTCACTTGGCTCCTGTTGGTTGTCTTCATTCACTTGGCTCCTGTTGGTTGTCTTCATTCACTTGGCTCCTGTTGGTTGTCTTCATTCACTTGGCTCCTGTTGGTTGTCTTCATTCACTTGGCTCCTGTTGGTTGTCTTCGTTCACTTGGCTCCTGTTGGTTGTCTTCATTCACATGGCTCCTGTTGGTTGTCTTCATTCACTTGGCTCCTGTTGGTTGTCTTCATTCACTTGGCTCCTGTTGGTTGTCTTCGTTCACTTGGCTCCTGTTGGTTGTCTTCGTTCACTTGGCTCCTGTTGGTTGTCTTCGTTCACTTGGCTCCTGTTGGTTGTCTTCATTCACTTGGCTCCTGTTGGTTGTCTTCATTCACTTGGCTCCCGTGGGTTGTCTTCGTTCAATTGGCTCCTATTGGTTGTCTTTATTCACTTGGCTCCTGTTGGTTGTCTTCGTTCACTTGGCACCTGTTGGTTGTCTTCGTTCACTTGGCTCCTGTTGGTTGTCTTTATTCACTTGGCTCCTGTTGGTTGTCTTCATTCACTTGGCTCCTGTTGGTTGTCTTCGTTCACTTGGCTCCTGTTGGTTGTCTTTATTCACTTGGCTCCTGTTGGTTGTCTTCATTCACTTGGCTCCTGTTGGTTGTCTTCATTCACTTGGCTCCTGTTGGTTGTCTTCATTCACTTGGCTCCTGTTGGTTGTCTTCATTCACTTGGCTCCTGTTGGTTGTCTTCATTCACTTGGCTCCTGTTGGTTGTCTTCATTCACTTGGCTCCCGTGGGTTGTCTTCGTTCAATTGGCTCCTATTGGTTGTCTTTATTCACTTGGCTCCTGTTGGTTGTCTTCATTCACTTGGCTCCTGTTGGTTGTCTTCGTTCACATGGCTCCTGTTGGTTGTCTTCGTTCACATGGCTCCTGTTGGTTGTCTTCGTTCACATGGCTCCTTTTGGTTGTCTTCATTCACTTGGCTCCTGTTGGTTGTCTTCATTCACTTGGCTCCTGTTGGTTGTCTTCATTCACTTGGCTTCTGTAGAATGCAGTGAAGACTGAGCGTGCAAAGATGGACAAAATCAACAATCCAAATATTTGCAATGTGTATGATAATTATTTCTATGATATCTAAATACCACTTAAACCCAAAACAGAAAACGAGATGAGCCTGTATAAAAATAGAAATACTGTTAAATCCTCAAGATTTCCCATATATACATGTAATACAGATTTATCCCTTCATTGGATATCAGTTCTATTGAATTCATACATTTCTTTCACAATGTAATCTATTGTAAGACAACAGAATTGATTTGGTTAAGTTTTGGTTTTATTGTTTTTTTATATAGCAACTTGTAATTAAACCTTTATTATGAGCCTCAAGGTAGAAAACTAGCGTTTATTTTCCTTTAGCATTCATTTAATCACTCATGATATCAGTCATGTAGCCTGGTTGCTGTCTCGGCATATGTCAGAATTACGTTGCTTAGTAACAATTGCAGATAAAGCATCACTTTATTTCAACTCATCTTTATAATATAAACTCATAATTATTCATTTCGGCTCTCTTACCAAGCTTTGATGCAGTTTCCTTGGAGAATCGTATTAAGGAAATGTTAAATATCATTGAGTGAAAGAGTGTTTAATTCTGGCCAAATGTAATCACTAGTAAGGTAACTAAGGTATTGTGGATCAGTATTTGCATCGATTAGGAATAAACAGGCATCTTGCTCTTAGGGACAGTTATTGTTAATCTACTCTCCCTGTGGTTATAATGATTTATGCTGTTGATGAAACTGGACAATACTTCCAGCTATTTTCCTTGACTGGTCATTTTGATAATAATTTCAATAAAACATAATTTTGGTGTTAATGACTTGTATTACTGCATAGCAGTGTTATAGGGAATGCAACTTGATCATTACAGTATATTCCACTTTATGCTATACTAGACAAGAATATGGTACATGTATTGGATTGTGAAATTCAATTGTCTTAGTTATTGATCCTTAAAAGGTAACCTTTTACCAACTATTAGCATGTCAGAAATATTCTTTGATAGCATAGTAACCATATCCACACTTTCTTAAGCTTCTATTACGGTGGTTGTATTGAATTTTCATCTTAATTTAGATTGCAATTGTTAAATAAAACACTCACCTTGTGCATATAACAATCATAACAATCTCTTTTTACACAGGCTCCAGGAAAACTAAAAGATTTGAAATTCAAGATATTTGCAAAAATTTGGGATTAATCCAACCTAATTGCCAGAATGTTTTCAAAATCTTGAATTTAGCTATAAATATTTGCATACAAATTGAAGGAATTTTTTTAATTAACTTGAACACTTGGAGCCTCTGTTCATTTTCTTTTTAAGTCACATTAGGTATCTTTTGTTCTAGCTGTCAGCTTAAAAGCAAACAGTTTGCCTGCCTGGATTACAAAAAAATGTTTTATCTCTTTCAGATATGTCTTCTTAGTTATATACACTGCTGAGGCGCTGGTAAAGTTACTCTCTAGGGGGTTTATCCTGGATGGTTATACTTACCTGAGAGATCCATGGAATTGGTTAGATTTCTTTGTTATATTATTAGGGTAAGTATCCTCCCCGTTAACTAGAATATTTGTGTCATTTCAAAGGAAAACACTTTGTATTAAAGGAAAATTGGGCAACACTTGGTATTTATTTGAAAGACTTTCTAGACCATTTCCTCTTTTGACTGCATATTTAATTACCAACATTCATGGTACAGGCCATCCAACTGTCCCGCATGTACCAGAAAATTTGAAGTCACTGCAGTTCTTTTTTGCATGACAGAATATGTCATGCAAATACACATTTTACCTGATTATTGTCAAGCAAAATGATATTTCTGTAGAAAAAATTCAAAAAAGTGATCGCTGATACAGCAAAAAAATGAATGCCAAACAAAAGCATTTCATTCAGATTTTTTCTTAGAGGATACCGTATATGTCTCACATTTTCATCGAAATATTTCGTCCCTACCCCAGGATCCGTGCATTGTACTGAAAAACTCTGATATTTTAGGAATATCCATAATTTATATATCATTAGAAAGATAATTCAATTTCCAACAAGATTATGTATGGTTCATAAAATATGAATGGCTATTGGTGACTCCATGGTCATTTCCATAGTATGGGGTAGTAACAGTCCAAAACAATATTTTTCTATAAGGTTTGAGCTTATTGCATAACATTACATTGCTTAATCAACACATTTAGGCTTTAAAATATGACGACAAAGTATTAGTGTTGTGTTTTATGCATTGTAGCTAGTTATAAAGTTAGATTGGTAGCTACATTGATATTTGCTTCAAACATGTTTTGCAAAGAAACTCAATTAAAATTTTGCCATAACCCATAAATTATGGAATAAATTTCCATTATTTACTCCTCTGGTCTCTATAATTACACTGTCTGCCATTTGAAATGTCAGAGAAGTTTAGTTATATAAGAGCAACATCATTATTACCCATTTCATGATAATGTTAGCCTTAAACAGGCATTGAGTCCAAAATTATGCATTTGTAAATCAATTTTCTTTCATTTGATACATAAATCAACAATTTTGACCTTCTTTAATTGGAATTATATCCCAAAAGCTGACATAGGGGTTTATCTGTCTTGTCAGTTCTTAGCATTCTGTATTCAGCAATTGTTGTAATCGAAATGATATTTTAAGACGAATACTCCTTTATATGAAATGAATTATACATCATTTTGTTGGAATTTGAATTGTCTTTCCAATGATATATTGTTTATGCATTTGCCTGTAATATCAACAACGTTGTAGCATAAACAAAAATATGGACGCTTTTTTGGGCCCACCCTGTATATGCTTGTAACCTTTATTTAAGAGGCAATGCAAATGCAAAGTGACTGATAGACAAATTAATGAACACATATTTAAAGTTTATTTTGAGTAAAATATCAGACAGTTTACAAACGAGAGGACATCTATTTTAAGACTAGAACAATCTGTCATCGTTTCCAGTTGATCCCCAGAAATAGAAAAGGTGCCCGTACGTTTGTCTGTTTGTCCGTCTATTTATTCGGAAAACAACTAAATAGTTTATAGGAAGGCCACAGGACGTCTGATTTAGAACAATCTTGGAAAATGGAAAAAATCGAGGGCAGAGAAACATGAAAAAATGAAAAAAGAATATATAGTAAATTAAATTGATATTAAATGTAACGCATTATGTAATAGATGATGAAATATTTTCGCATACTGACAACATTAAGTACATTTTTATGATTTGAAATAGCTAGCCACATATACGATGCTCAACGCACCATTGGAAAGCTTATCTTGTCTTCTTTAATCTCCTTGTAACAGAAGTAAATCAACCGGGGTTTTGTAGAAAAAACCGGGTACTGGGTAGTAGATCCTCCATGCTGGGTTCAAACTTGGTACCCGGTCGAAAAAAACCTGGTACCCAAAAAAACGAAAAATACGAATATATAACATAATTAGATCATTAGAAAACGTGTAAGATTTGTTTTGAATTTACAAAAATGTATGTAACTTCCTTCAAAATTGAGCTAGAAGCTTCAAATAAAAAGCATTTTAAGGCTATTTTCTTCCTCTATCATCGTGGTCATATTTTCATTGGTTATGGGGGGGGGGTGCGATCGCACCATCGAACCCCCTCCTGGCTACGCCTATGACATTATAAGACGATTTGAAAAACATGACAAATCAATCTCACTCTATTTTTAAAAGTTCTAAGTTGGTACGTGAATTGTTTTGATTATGATTTAAATCTGTAAATAGCTATTGTTACTTTAGCAGAGAGGTGACATGTGTTAATTTTAATGATGCAACTTGCTGCCCTGTCAACCCTCACGCATCAGGTGTGATTGTCACGCTTTTGCTGGAAAAATAGAAATCACGCATCAATTTAGTGTGTATGATCAAATATCACGCAAATCACGCATTTTGTTGATATTTTTTTTGTGAAATGCCGATATGGTAAAATACAGAATGGCGAAAAAAGCGAACGCATTTCGTTCGGTCTTTGCACGTGATTGCCATTTATGACACGCATTTTGTACAAGATATGTGTATATATCACGCATTTGTTTCGAAAATATTTACACCTACCCCTATTACAATGTCATAGGCGTAGCCAGGAGGGGGTGCAATGGTGCGATCGCATGTATCATATATCTTTCATTGCAAGCCATTTTACGTCACAAAATCATGATGAGATTGAAATCACGCATCAATTTTACGTGTATGATAAAATGTCACGCAAATCACGCATTATGTTGATATTTAAAAAATCTGCTTTTTATAAAACGCTGATCGATAAAAAACGAACGCCGAGAAAAAGTGAACGCATTCCATTTGGACTTTTTACGCTAATTGAGCTGTCTAACACTTTGACCAAGGTGTTCAGTTTTGGATCAAGATGTCCACAATTTGAAGGAAGGTGTTCAACATTTGTAAGTCACTCATGTTAGGTGTTCCTAAGTTGGCAATGGTTTTCGGTACAATGGGTTTCGGTACAATGTGCATCAGTATGTTGGTTTTCGGTACAATGCACTTCGGTATAATAAGGTGATCCCTCTACCCCTACCTGCAATTTTTCCTATTTATTTATTTTCAGGTACTTCACAATGATTCTAGAGTTTTCTGGCAGTGGAGAAGTATTTGGAGGAAATCTCCAGGGTCTGCGTACATTCAGGGTCCTGAGGCCGCTCAAAACAGTGTCAATCATTCCTGGTAAGGCAGTTCTTAACTCTAACTCAACAGCAGACTACACTGTTCACCCTTGGTATACGCAGCTAACGAAAATTGACCGGTACGGGTCAAAAGCTGGACCGGTACGGGTTAATGGTTTTATTTGAATTTAAAACAGCCATAACTTGCTCAATATTAACTTCCTCGTGTCTAATTTGAAATATATGATGCCTCCCGATGCTTTTAAGTACCCCAATTTTTTACAGATTTTTAAACGGACCAAAACTCTCTAAATGCGCATTTATGCTCTTTTCTCTCGAGAACGACTGTCTCATTTTCACGATAACTTTTAAATTGTACTTCTAACATATAAGATCTATTTTTCCCCATCAAGGTATGATGTAAAAGCATCGGGAGGCATCATATATTTCAAATTAGATACGAGGAAGTCAATATTGAGCAAGTTATGGCTGTTTTAAATTCAAATAAAACCGTTAACCCGTACCGATCCAGCTTTTGACCCGTACCGGTCAATTTTCGTAAACTGCGTATACCAAGGGTGCTGTTTAGAGTTCAAATAATAGTATGGAATGAAGCTTCTCTTCTGAAGCAACAACAATTGGATAATTGATTTGAACATGAAAACTGACCAAAATTTTTTGAATATTCATTATGGTCCACCATTACTACGGCCTACGGACATGATATCACACATTACTTGTATTACCAGGTGCAGTGGCGTAGCCAGGATTTGACAGGAGGGGGTTCGAATATTTTCGGCAAAAATTTTTTTGGGGCCACCTAACGGTGAATGTGGTAGAAAAAAAACAAATTTGCATAATTTCTGCCAAAGCTTAAATTTTGCCAAATTTGATCAAATTTCGCTCAATTTTGCCAGATTTGCTTAATTTTAGTCCATTTCATTAAGTTTTGCCAGTTTGCTGGAATTTAAAAGTTTTACCTTTGCCAAACAATTGCAAGAGCAAAATCATTGAAAAACTTGAAAACCTGTGTAGTAATTTTAAAAACATGAATGACAACCAAAAGACAATTTTTCTATTGACGAGTGAGGGGATCATATTAAAAGAATCTGCTGACATGATAAAGTATCTAATGATTGGTAGAGACAGGATTCTTATATCAAAGTAACATTTTATATGTCATTTGAAGAATGTAATCCTATTTTCTTTACTTTATTGCTATATACGTTTGGCCCTAAAAGGGCATCGGTACTAATAAAATCCTATTATTATTACATGTATAAGTAAAATATCCCAATTTTTGACCAGTTCCTTTCATTTGGAACATTTAAGGGCAAAAATCTAGAACTTTTAAAACAAAGGCCTATTAAAATCCCTTTAAATTTTACATTTTAACAACTTTCTGAATACATCAGAAAAATAAATCCAAATAAATAGCTCAAAGACATGTTAAATTTCTAGCATGATCCAGCAATGAAAGTGACCAAATAGTAAAGTTAAACAATTAAAACCACGAGAAAATGGCCGATTCCATACATTTACAATAAGCAAAACTGATGAAGAATGTGTAAATTCAACAATTTCATGCATCATCACATGGCATCGTTTATCGCATCAGTGGATGTGTTCGACCCCTTAATTTCTATGCAGATCGAATGAGAAATGTTTGTTGTTACTATTTTAAAATTTAATGGATGATATTTGATCTAATTTGTTGGATAAAAACATACGTTTACGAATTACCTATATTCGGCCATTTATAGGTAATTACGTATCGTAAACCCTGTAACTTAGGTAAATACCGCTTAGTGTAATAACAAACTTCGTATAGGGTTATTTACGCTAATCTTAAACTCCCTATTATCAGACATAAACCCAATACCCAATTTAATTCAAGCATAGGTTGTGCAATTTAATTGTCTTGTATTATTGATTGCACAATGTGCTCTTCAAATAAATAGAAGGCGAAAATTAGTAAAAATGTGAGTCCAAATGAGAGAAAACAATTTTGAAAGTGATTCGACCTGACCAAAAAATAATGTTTGCATCCCCAGGTTTGCATGTTTGCTTCCCTGAATTAAATACTGCCAAATTGTTTTAATTGGACCATCAGGTATTTCCAAAATATTTTCTGAAATACTGCAAAAAAAACTTCGGGGGTTCACATAATTGACGGAAAAGGTGGGTTCGATTTTTTTAGGCAAGATTAAGGGGGAGTTTGCACGAACCCTCTGAACCCTTTCTCCCCGCGGTCCTAGCTGTGTTGACTAATACATACTGGGTAAAATATTGAATTTATAGAAGTCGTGAATAAGTCATTTTCGAATCTCAATTATATCGTCAACTTTGATATGGTCTTCTGTTCTTTTACATAATCGCCTATGGTTACAACACAATAATTATTGCCTTGCCTGATTGTGTATGCCTTGATCATTAACTCTGACAATTTCATGAGTTCTCCAGTTGCACAACTTATTTACAATTTTGGCCTATTACATGTCCATGTAAGTTATCATTATCATTTCTGGCATTCAAAATGAAGATCTTACAGTATTTTTAGGTTTGGTGTTGGTAAGTTACACTTCCTCTTAGTGAAATGTCTACAGGGTGAAAATCTAGATCTGATTAGTTTTTTTGGCATTCTGGGTATATGTCAAGGCAGCCATTTTGGATTTTCCGTCCTAAAATCTTGCCTGTAAAGTCTTGGCTACGCATTTTCAGGTGAACCGTTTGGTAGATCAATTTCAAATTTTCAGGGATGATTCTTAGTATGAAAATCTAGAACTGATTAGTTTTGCCTTACATCTTACAGTATTTTAAGATTGGTGTTGATAAGTTACAGTTCCTCTCAGTGAAACGTCTAGATCTAGATCTGATTAGTTTTTTGACATTCTGGGTAAATATCAAGGCAGTCATTTTGGATTTTCCATTCTAAAACCTTGTCTGTAAAGTCTTGTTGACACGTTTTCTGGTTAACTGTTTCAAATTTTCAGGTGTGTGGTTTTTAATATGAAAATTGAGAACTCATGACTAATTTTTGGGCATTCTTGCTAAGTTATAAGGTGGCCATTTTGGATTTTCTGTCCTCAAATTGTGTTGGTAAAGTCTTGTCTACTCATTTTCAGGATAATTACCATTTGACGGGATCACCCATTGGTGGGGACATTTTGTACACATTTGTGTTCTTTTATCAAACATGCTAGGATGAGAAAATTCTTAATTCAAGCCATTGATCATTTGTTTATCAATCTATAAAAAGAAAAGATTTTCTATCAACGTGACTTTCTACAACTTAATGGCTTAGTTTATAGATTATCATAGTTGATTATGAATATCAAACACCATTAATTCATTTATCATTGATAATCTTATGTAATGTGTGGTGTACATATAGATATTTAAGGGTAATGTATAATATATCAGTTTGACTTGTCATTAAAGTAATCCCCATTGAGAGTTATCATTATCATTTTAATAGCTGAATGGTACTAAATTATTTATTCATACATGTATTAGAGAGCTTTTTATTGTATATCATTTACCTGGTGCATATGTAAATCTACATGAATTGTCACTGCTGCCATGTCCAGTTGAATATAGCTGAGCAATACTTGTGATGACAGTTGCATTGATTGTTCTATTTAAGATGATATGTTCATAGATCCCTAAGTCTCCATCCTGACGTCACACATTACTTGTATTACCAGGTGCAGTGTTGACTAATATACAGTATACTGTGTAAAATATTGAATTTGTTCACAGTTTATATAGAATACCTAGGACATTTGACCAGAGGATACTGGTGATATTTTAAGACACAAACTTTAATTTGAAAAAGTCAAGTAATGTTCGGTTACATTTTTTACCCATATCAAAATTAAAAGCCTTTACACCTATTTTTTCATAACTTTTCTTTAAGTATTTATGAAGATATAAGCAAAAAATTGCAAAAAATAATCCCATGTTAAATCGCCCTAGGGATTTTCTGAGAGTTTTCAGTCTCAGTGTCCTAAAAAAATATTTGTAGGAGTTATGCTATACTGGTACAAATATCACAGAAATCAGCATTAAAATATCTTTAATTCTGTCAATTCAGATTTTAAAATTCAGAAGTCTCAATAGAAAATCAAATGCTAAAATAATTCTGTTTCATAAAAAATCCAAATCCGACATCTTGAATTATGAAAAATATTGAGTGAGATGGTATGTTTATTCAAATTAAATGGTGTGTAATGAAAATATCAAAACAATCAGGCAAGCACAAAAGGTAAAGATTCAATGGATATCACGCCTAACCATCGACAAGGTACAATGACAAATTATACCGTAGTACACTTTAGATGTATGATGTCACTATTTAACCGATTTGAAGCAAAGACTATGATGTAGGTTTGATGTAGGTTTTAAAAAAATAATCTGAGGAATACATTAAGGATTTCCTGTTTGATTTTTTGTGTATTCGTTTAGGAAGACATTTAACTTTCTAATAACGTTAAAAGATTTTCTGGTATAATATAATTGGTTGGTTGGAAGACGTTGTGTTTTTACACATTTCCTTTGATCATTTCCTCCCCTGTCGTCTAAGAGTGTCGAATATTTTTATATTCAAGCATGGTCCTTTATGTAACGGTCACTCATTGACAACAATTTAATGTGAAAATTATTTATATATTATATAACTATTTTTTAGTGCAATTGTTTTTGTTTATTTCTACCAATTCTTGAGAATGAAATGAAACATCTATCCCAACCTCATTGGAACAAAATGACATATATACAACATTTTTGGGTCTCTCAATATTGTAATTGTACAAAGAAAAGATTGGTTCATTTAAAAAAAGTATTCAAAAAATTAGAACAAAAACCCCAAAACTCTCAATATTGTAATTGTACAAAAGAAAGTTTGGTTCATAGTGACAAATGAGCTATGTTGGCTAGATGGCTGATCAAAATATGTTATGTTCGGATGGATTTGCTACTCCATTGAGTTGCTGTTTTCTAGTTCATATATTTCTTTATTTATCAGATTAGTACATGTACATTAAGATTACATTTTATGATTTTAGGTCTGAAGCTTATAGTAAACGCACTGATCAAGTCCATGCGTATGTTACTGGAGGTTATGATTCTCACACTCTTCTGTATGGCAGTGTTTGCCCTATTCGCCATCCAAGTATATGTTGGTGTGCTGCGACAGAAATGTGTGTTAGATCTTCCAAGCAACTGGCATGATTTAAGCAATAACTCAGATGTTTACTACTTAGATTGGACAAAGGATACATGTGAGTACATCATTTTATTGAATCGATATAATACAAAATATATCACAACTAAAAACATTGAAATTTCATTTATGAATGATGTTTTGATTGATCTACTCATTCAGCTCTTTACCATTCATTCTGGAATTGCCACCAAGGAAAAATGCAAATGTAGTTTTACACATTATCTTTCATCAACAGTTACTTGCTTTGGGCAGGTACATGTATGTTTTTGGGTCACTTTGTTGAACATGGCCCTTGTTCTCATGACTCTGAAATTTCATTCTTTGTTTGTAAGACATAATGTGTAAAATGAGATCTTGATTAATATAAAAGTCACAAGGATATTACATTACCTGTATGGTATACAGTGATCTTCCCAGCATTAAAGCAAGTGGATGCTGCTGCACCCACTTGAGATTTTAATAATGGGCATACACTCACCTGAGCATCCATTTGGACCCACTTGAAAATGAGGAAAATCATGAAAACAGGCATAGTTTTACCAAATTTGATCTTAAATATAAAAATTTTGCACCCACTTGAGATAAAATCCTGGGGAGAACATTGGTATGTGTATTTCTTAATTAATAAAGGATGTAATAAACATTCTTGAATGAATGAACACATGAATAAGTTGATAAAATGGTTTAATTTGTCTTTTTAGCCCACTGGCTGGAGGATGAGGATCAATATTTTATCTGCGGCAATATTTCAGGATCAGCGTAAGTTTTTTTCATGAATTAAATTATTCTTCATACTTTGTAATAATATCAGAATTATTTTCTACACACTTTGTTTTAGAGTTAATAGGGACATTCTCGGTCACATGGCATTCCCATACAAACTCTTAACATAAGGTGAAAATCCTGAGCAATGGGGAGATTTCGCACTTATGTGAAAGTACAACTTATAACGTATACTTATACTTATAAGTAAATGTACAAGGTGTTTCATAATGTGGGCTTTTCATCAGGAAAGATCTTCTCGGACTGTAATAAATAAAGGTCAAAGGGATGCCATTTGTACTTTCTTGAATTGTAGCATGTAAAGTTGATCCAAATGTGTTTGTCTAGGATAAAATAGGCTCATATATAGTACATATGTTATAGACCATATTGAACACACTTTGTATTGATATCTGAATCATTTAAAGTAATTGTACACATTTTTTATTGATATCAGAATCATTTAAAGTAATTGTACACACTTTGTATTGATATCTGAATCATTTAAAATAATTGTACACACTTTGTAATATATATATATATAACTTTTATTGACATCTTGTATCATACCATGATTACATTAGTCATAACTATGAACAAACTAAATTATTGATATCAGAATCATTGGAAGTAATTGTACACACTTTGTATTGATATCTGAATCATTCAAAGTTATTGTACACATTTTGTTATAATATCAGAATCATTGTTTATTTATTTGGATATACATGTACATTATTTATACATGTAACAGTGGCACTCAGATAACACTCTATCAGGTGCATCCCATAACTAAATCGTATTGGTTATACAAATTCAAGGCTAATTGCATGCACTCAACTACAAAATGTATTTACATCGTCAGTAAAATCATGGTCTGTACATTTCTCAAGAACCATTTGGATTCTTTATCCAAAATGGCGAGGCTATCCTACCCTCCAAAAATATAAGCCCCATCACCAAAGATTATATCAAGCTGTGGAAGTTATTGTACACATATTTGTATTTATATTAGAATCATTGCAAGTTATTGTACAAACTTTGTTATAATGTCAGAATCATTGGAAGTTATTGTACACATATTTGTATTTATATTAGAATCATTGCAAGTTATTGTACAAACTTTATTATAATGTCAGAATCATTGGAAGTTATTGTACACATATTTGTATTTATATTAGAATCATTGCAAGTTATTGTACAAACTTTGTTATAATGTCAGAATCATTGGAAGTTATTGTACACATATTTGTATTTATATTAGAATCATTGGAAGTTATTGTACAAACTTTTTAATAATGTCAGACCCATTAGAAGTTATTGCCCCTCAGTTCACATTGTTATATTTTACTTTCAGTCAATGTCCTGCTGGCTACACCTGCCTACCTGATATAGGGAGTAACCCCAACTATGGCTACACAAGCTTTGATCACTTCGGATGGGCTATGCTCACTTGCTTCCAGTTAGTTACCCTAGACTTCTGGGAAGATGTATACAATAAGGTGAGTCCTTTAAATGATCATGCCTCACAATTTTTCTAGCCCTTGAATGTTTTTCCAAATTATTCATCTTAGTTTTACTATTCCATAATAGAAAGCAGAGACTATGCTGAGCACAAAAGGCAATATTAGAAAACAAAGACTCTTATAAAGAAGGACCACAAATTGTTTGTAGAATGAATCTGGGGAGCTTTTTCATGCATTTCGCTTGCGTTTTTCATCTAAAAAACATCAATACACTTTAAAATATTTTATTGTTATTGATATCTTCCATTTTATAGGTGATAAGTGCCAATGGTCCCTGGAACATCATATTCTTTTGGTTTGTTGTCTTCTTTGGAGCATTTTACCTGGTCAACTTGATGTTAGCTGTTGTAACTATGTCCTATGAAGAGGAGGCCACAAATGCAGGAAAAGTAAGTTACTATAGTAGTCAATATTTGGCAATCATAGTGTTGCTATTTGTTTGATGAAATGAAATAAAATGTTGATGTGTATTTTCTTGAGAAGCACAAAGATTTGATTGCACTTTGATTCAACATCCTCCCATCACAGGGCTTCAAAATCCAGAATATATTCTTACTTTTACCCACTGCGATAAGCAGTTAGCATTTCCCTGATTAAGAACTTGCAATCTGATTGGCTGTCACAACACTGTGACAGAAATCATGTATAAGTCATTGCGCATAATTAGATCACGTGATTCAGTTAAATTGGGCGCTTCCAAATTGGTTATAGCAGGGGGGAAGAAGGAGGTACGGATTCTGGACACCTGCTTAGGAGGATGTGATTTAAAGGTGACATGAATATTTGAATTTTGATTGATGAATTAACATTTGCACATTTGTATGTAGTGTCTTCAGGAATTTATACATTTTTATGGAAACAGGATCATTTTAAAACAATTTTTATATATACTTTTAGGAAACGTTATTACTATGTACCTCAAAAGCAAAGAAGGTATCACATGAATGGCCCTTCAAAAGTTTCATTTCCAATCAATTTTATTTGTTTTTTCTGAATGATATTTTTGTCCTCACTGTGAGATGTTTATTCCGCTATAATTCAAAATCTACATCATACTTTCTTATATTTCCAGTCACTTTTGTATGTTATATTATTAGAAACTGTGTATGCATGACATATACTGCATATAGACATACACTCCCCTTCCAAAATTAAGCAACTGAACTCCCTCCTGGAGAACATGTTAAAGCCCCTTTAGTTTGAATTTCCTTCTCATTAATTTATGATATTTTTAGCTCAAATGGTGAGCTTTCGCAATCACTCACTTGTCCGTCTGTCTGTCTGTCCGTCTGTCAGTCCGTCCATCTGTCAACAATAGTGGCACGTTTTAAAACCTCTGTCAATAGGATTCCTGTTTTAAGTTATTTCTGTTCAACATCAATACAGAAACTCCCCTATGACTCCTGGTTCAAAAGCTCGCCTATTTTCAAAATGGCTGCCATTTTTGTCTCACGAAATTCACTTTTGACCCATTTCCTAGCTTTACAAATAATTTCAGGTGTCCTACATTGTAAAAATACATGTCAATGTAAAGAGTAGATATATGAAATAATTTTGTTACAAAAAATCAGCGAAAAATTACATCCATTTTATTTATTTTCAGCCATTTTAGTTAACATTGATTTGTCCATCTGACTCGCGAAATCCACTTTTCCGTCAACAACAGTGGCACGTTTTAAAACCTCTGTCGAAAGGATTCCTGTTTTAAGTTATTTCTGTTCAACATCAATACAGAAAACTCCCCTATGACTCCTGGTTCAAAAGCTCGTCTATTTTCAAAATGGCCACCATTTTTGTCTCGCGAAATTCACTTTTGGCCCATTTCCTAGCTTTACAAATAATTTCAGGTGTCCTACATTGTAAAAATCCATGTCAATGTAAAGAGTAGATGTATGAAATAATTTTGTTACAAAAAATCAGCAAAAAATTATATCCATTTTTTTATTTTCAGCCATTTTAGTTAACATTGATTTGTCCATCTGTCTTGTTAAATCCTCTTTTGGACCATTTGCCTTAAAACCTCTGTCGATAGGATTCCAGTTTCAAGTTATTTTTGTTCAACATCAATACAAAAAACTCACTATGACTCCTGGTTCAAAAGCTTGCCTATTTTCAAAATGGTTGCCATTGAATAACTTTTGAGCAATACCATGTGAGCCCAGTACCCACGGTACTGTTTTTTTAAATCACCTGATTAAACACGTAGTTCTGTAGGAGAGTTGGTGTTGCCATTTGAAGAGGAGTGTACTTTGTATATATATATTTTTTTATTATTTATTTAGCGTACCCTTTTTATTTACTTCATAAAACTAAGTACATATTGCATGGAGTTTTACTTTTTGCAGTCACTATGCAATCATGTTCTTACAGCTTGACAGACTGAACTTATCTTAGAATTGCATTAAATGTTTCAACTTTATACTTTAAGATGAAGATAATTCTTATTTAATGGATGTCTATTATAGATCATGAGAGAATCACTTCGAATACATAATTTAAAGAAATTGGTAAACAACAAAGATAACAGTGATTGTACATGTCATAGTAACTATTTTTAGAAATTAGCAAAATGGAATACAATGTTTCACATAATCAGGAAAGTCTAAATAAGGTACAAGATTATGTAATGCTGTGTTCCATTATGACAAAAATATGTTTAGATAAGGGAGAGCTGTTTACAAAATCTAATATCGCCATGTTGAAATATAAAAAAATCTTGTTGTTGTTTATAACAGTGAATAAATATAGAGTAAATGAGAATTGTAATATTTATTCTAGATTACACTGAATGAATGTTGTCACTAATATAAGTCATAACAGAAAAATCTATTAAAATATTACATTTTAAAATTCTTTAGAGTAAATACTTGCTACGGGTGAGTAAGCAGTGTAGAAAAAGGGTTTAAAGCAACCATCCTGTAACCATTAACAATACAACCACCCTCCCCCACTAACTCGATCAATTTAAAATATATCATGAGAAAACACAAAGAGCAACATTTGAGAAAACACACATGACAAGAAGTAGCCAATATTGATAAAACCCTCTCAAATACTCACATTTTCAGAATATGATGATAAGCAACAGGAAATTGTCTATAGCTTTATAACATAAAGCATATCTTTTCTCTGATCTAAGACTCAAATACTAGCAGCTCTCTTTTGGATTTGAAGTAAAACTCTTTACAAAGTTTAATCTTACCTTGGAATGTCCTTTTCAATGTAGAATGAACAGATTCCATATAAACTGTCATAACAAAACAATTAATAGAATTGCATAATGATTTCCTGTTTCTTGATAACAATTAATATGTAATTCAAAGAAAATTGCATAATCATGTCAGGTGAGGTACTTTTATATTTATGGAAATTATATATCTTTATAATCCTCTCTGGTTTCATATAAAATCTTATTTTACCCATAACAAGAATCAACCCATCCTAATAATAGTTATAATAATAGTAAAACCCAAAATAATCTTTATAGTGTCTAAGATAATATTGTTGTGGAACCTTTGTATATGTACTAACCCATGCACATAATACATGTAGGCAAAGTCTGAGTGCATTATCAGAATGGGTTAGTACAATACATAAATGCTTTTATATTTTCAATATAGAATGATACATGATTCTTTATTGCAATTCAAAAATGGCTCTGGTCAATGATGAAGTAGAACAGTTCACCATTTACATCTACAAGGTGTTTGTCTTTGAAGAAATAAAAGTTTATATGTTTTTGATTGATTGATATTCGTTTGAAAACTATTGAGGTTTTGTTCGTCAAAATATTATAGGAAATGAAATATTAATTTGATGCAGAAAAATAATGAAAACAAAGATGGAAAATTATAGCATTGACTGAAATTCATGAACACACTGATGATATGCTGTCACCCTTTTTTAAAGAAAACTGCTGTTCAGTCTGTGCATATATCAAAAATTAAATGTAAAGCAAAATCATTTTCATGCATAAATCAATAAATTAACACACTGAAATGCTTTAAGCTGATTGTCTGAGACGCACTTGGCATGTTTGAATAATGATTAATGCTTTTCTAGAATTTGAATTATAATTTACTTTTTTTTTATCTAAAAGCGTTTTAATAAAAAAAACATTAGTAGCAATATAAGAAGAAAAATAAATAAAACACAAGGATTTATGATTATTTGTGTTCTAATTTTTATTGTTTCTACCTGTGTAGGACAAAAGCAGGGTGAGTAATTCCCAGCTAGGTTATTGGAACCATCATGTAACAAAAACTGTTTTCCATAATTCATTTCTCTCTGATAATACATTGCTCTCTCCCCATAATGTATTATTCTTTCCTAGACTGAATTGTTGTTTCCCAAAATGCATTTCTCAGAATAATTTCTTTTCCCATTTTATCCATTATGTAGGTCCATTGCATTTATATAAATCTCTTTATAAAAAAGTATTTGCATCCACTTTCCGTTAAAAACTGTGACTTTGTTTATTTTCTGATATATATATAGTATATATCAGGTGTCCCAAAAAACATGAGCCACTTTTTGACAAGTATTATCTCGGCAACTGATGAACTAGATCATTTATTCATCCTAGACCAGTTTCACTGAAAATTTGTACAAAGTAGCCTAAGAGTATCGGTAGCAAGGTATAAAATTATAAAAAAGATCAAGTAAATATGTTATGCGAGTTCTAAGAAATTCAAGATAGCATGTCATAATATCCCATACCGGAGCAACGCAATGAGAACTTAATAGTGTTTCTACCAAAAATGAGAAGAAATTTGACAAGTAATTTCTCAGCAATAGAAAAGCCAAATTCTTTGAAATCATTACCCGAGGCACTTAAGGGTATCTTCTGCTAGTGCCATGAATATGTAAGAGATTGGTCTCATATTATGTGTGAATTTTAGAATTAAAGACAGTATGTCAAAATAACCAATATCAGTGTAAAAGTCACTTATTAATCCATTTCCAAGCAAAAATACTTTTTCGTATTTATTCTAACAATATCACCTCCAATGAATTTGAGAATGAATTGGATTTTGGATATTTGGGATGAATAAAAAGAAGTAATCAGATATCACTCGGCTCCCATCAAACGCAGTGAAGGCTGAGCATGTGAAGATGATAGCTGGTGCAAACACTATATATCAGAGCTCCGGTATGGGGATTTTTGACATGCTATTTTGAATTTCTTAGCACTCACAGAATATTTACTTGATCATTAATACAAACCTTATTGGGTTGTTTTGGTTTATGTCACAAGCCAACGAGATGTGCTTTAATTAACTTTCCTGTTATCTCAAAATCTGCTTGGAATTATACCATTGGATTACTATCGGAAATTCCTCAAAGAGAAAATTCTTAAGATTAAGGAAGGTGTACCATTTAGACAATTTGAGAAATTATTGGCATGCATGAAACCTATTTAAAACAGCATTTATATTATTCAAAGCGATCGTAATAATGATTCCCAGCCCTCTGAAGTTTGAAAAATAAAAATACCTGGGTATCCATAGATAATCCTTGAAAATGAAAAATATATTTAAGGATTATATGGTGCAATCTTATAGTCAATAAAATATTTCAAAGTGTATTGATGTTTTTTAGATGAAAAACACAAGTAAAATGCATGTAAAAGCTCCCCAGATTCGTTCTACAAACAACTCATGGTCCTTTTCAGTGAATTTGATTGCCGAGATAATACTTGTCAAAAACTGGCTCATTTTTTAGGACACCCAATATATGTTATATGCCTCACCTTGGAAGTTCTCAATAATGTTTATCCTCTGTTATCAACCAATAAAACCAATATAATCTAATTATTTCAATGTTCAATGACATTTTCTTCATGTTTATACTTACCTCGTTTAATTCTAGGATTACATTTCCCCTTTTCAAATATGTTTTAATGAAATCAAATCATAAGTTAACATTTTAATCAAATTTGCATGTGTTGTGATGTTAACAATTTTACAATGTAACCATATATTGTCTAACATTTTGTACAATGGTATAGTACTGAGAACATTCTTTAATTTGGAATGTGTTGGTACCAACTGAAGTTGTGAGTGCATGTACAACATTGTGTTGTGGCTAACAATAGTTTTTGTACTTGAACACAGGAGGTTTTGAGGCAACAGTTAGAGTTAATCGTTATAAAGGTAGAAGTATAATTAGGGCATTACCCAGAATACACTGGTATACCACATTTCTATGGGATATCCACCTTTGACACCTCAGTTCATACATGACTCTCTTATAGATATGTCATAAATGGCACATTTACTGGTCCCCATCTGGTTATAAAGACATTACACCAACAAAATGGCTGGACTTCTGTTTTAATTTTCATCATTTTCACCAAGGAGTATGATTTGTATCCAAATATTTTACCTGTGAGCTCATCCATTTTGTAATGAAGATGTAACATGTTTATAACCAGGTGGTGACCAGTGGCATATGATTTAATCTGATATATTGCCACCTGAGGGTTGAGTCTTCAACACTTTTATGTTCAATTTTATTTTCAATGTTTTATATCCTTGTGAAAGTAATGTAGTATAAGAAAGCATTAGGTTTTCTATTTTATTTTATACAAAATAGTTTGTAGCTTGTGTATTATGTACCGGATCATTTGTTCATTATTTTTACAATTTCATGACTTTATTTCATCTTAAAAATGTGGTCCCATAGAGTCTTTGGCATAGATACAAACTGTTAAATATTGAAATATAGGGAGCAGCATGCTTTGAATGTCTTGATCTTTATGTATTATGAATTTTTGTATTGCATACGTTAGATATAGAAATATTGCAATTACAAAATTGTGCATGATTTGTTTATTCTGAATTTTGTGTTAAATGTACATTGACTTGTATAGAAACTTACCAAAAATAATACAAGGTAGAAAAAATATTTAAGAATTATAGTATAGTGTAAGTAGAAAACGAGGAACTTTCCACACTTTATTATTTTTTAAATCTCAAGTGGTTACAGCACCTACTTGCTTCAGTGCAAGGGAGATCACTGCATTTTGTATTCCAAAGAAGCCTTATTCACCCTATCCAGACTGTGCTATATGAAAATAAGCGGTGTGGATATCATAAGTGTAGAGTTTAACAGTCTGTCATTTTTAAATTTGAATTCGTGATATTTCACAAACTAAGGCATGTGGGTTACTGAAAGACGTTATACCGAATGCTATAATACTGCATGCGCATTGTACCGAAAAGTTTTCCTAAGTGTAACTATCTGCTTGTAACCTTTAAGAGGCAATGTAAGCTCAAAGTAATTGATAGACAAACTAGCGAACACATATTTGAAGTTTATTTGGAGTAAAATTTCAAATTTTGATATGATATTCATTAATAAGAATTGACGAATTGACGTTTAAAAAAGGGAAGGAGCATCCACTTAATCAATCAAAAATTTGAGAAAATAGATATGGGAATATTTGACAGAACAGGAAAATCTGCCCACGTCCAAGAAAACAAAACTGGACATGAGTATTCTAAAATATTTTCACGATTGAACATTGTGAACCAGATGACCAAGATTGGTATGGGATAAACATATTATCCTATAGTCAGGATAATCCCAATATCCTGAACCTGATATAGGATAATCTCTATATATTTCTTAGGGATGTATTCACCTCGCCCTTCGGGCTGCGGTGAATACACCTTCAGAAATATATACAGATATTCAACTCCACAGAATTCAATATTTGTATAGTACTCAATATGCCTTAGTTTATGAAATATCACAAATTCAAATTAAAAGATAACCCTTAAAGTCTGCACTGTGCGCACATGATATATGCACCACTGGTATTCATATAGCACTGTCCTGTATAGGTTGTTTTTGCATTCCATAAAGTAAATAACCTAAAACTGTTTTCAGGAAAAGGAGAGAGAGCAAGCAGCCAAAGATGCTCAAAAGAAGAAAAAAACAAGATATGATTTGAAAAATCTCAAAGCTAAACTTGATAAAGATGATACAAAAGGAGATAAATTGAAGAAATCCAAGAAGAGTAAATCAAAATCCACAGAAAGTGCCAAAAATAGTCAAAAAAATAGTTCTGAAAAGACAGATGAGGATGGACGTCTTAAAAGTGCAGGAAGCAGCAGTAATCAAAGTGATGATGCAGTAAGACAAGGAGCTGATAGCGGGATGGGCAGTAGTGAGAAAATGACTACATCTGATATGATGATGACACAGGATTCAAATGAGACCTCTATTGAAATCATGTCATCTCCAACCAAGGGGCAATCCCAGGTACAGTAGTAATATGGTACCATTATTAGGTGAACAACTTAGTCCAAGTACACATTTAGGTAATTTGAAAATCTGAAGCAAATTTCATTTTATTATTATTATTATTCAATTTATTGATAAGAACAAATATGATTTACATAATAAGACATAGTAGGTGACATCATTTTCAGACATTTATACCCACACATGCAAGAACAAAATAAGTGCTACAAAAATCTAACATAAGAACTGAACAGTGATAAAAATGTTCGTATTTAGATGACACAACTTTGATTTTTAAAAGTGAATGGAAGCATTACCTGATATCTCACATGTGAATAGATCATGTTAATTTTAAGACCTACATTCAGATACAAAGTCTGATACACAATGTTAAAGGTCAGTAAATACAGAATATAAAATGTAGGAATGTATTAAACCAACTGAAAGCAAATAATGTGTTAGGATACATGTGTATAATATCCAAGAGTGATTATAAAAGCTGTAATATTTCAGAAATATTACTATGCTATTTCATTGCCTTAATTATTTTAGGTTGGTTACATTTCCATCATGGATAACAACAATTCAATTGAAGAGTGAAATCTACTTGTTAGATCTCCTATTCACAAGTTGTTGATATATTGCGTGAGGATTTGAATTTATGTCCAATTCTGCACGATGACTATCAAACCCTTCAAATGAACAGAAAATTTCCCTATTGAATATCTAATAGTCTTTCACAAAATCCATATTTCTAACAGTTTTCATCAACTTGACATTCTTTCCAGCAGCATCTTCATGAATAGCAATACCAGATTTTGCAAGTTTTTTCCTGTTTTTGATCATGGATTGTTTTCTCACTTCTCTTTTTCAAATACTAGTATTACTTAAAAAATATCACGAAGAGAAAAATTAATTGCTTGACAATTCAAATGAAAAGAAAAAAGTTAAATAAATCTCTAAAATATGTGTAAATATTTTAGCTATCCACAAGCGGAGTGGAGGTAGATACAGATAGCACCAAAGGTGAAGATAATCCTGCTTATCTGAGGGAGAATGACACAATTGAGAGAATCAAAACTGACACCGGTGAAGTCATAGTCATAGTTAAAGGTATGTGATGTAATATGAAGAAATGATTTTAAATATATTAATTAAATTGATTGTCTTGGCTGTTCATTGTGGTTACTCTATATTATTATATGTTAAAGGATATTTACATGAATTATTATTGGTATAATTGTTTTTATCTTATCTACTTATATATATGAAATAAAAACATCTGTATTTGCAACTATATTAGAGATAAATAGTTGGTGGTTGGACTTGGATAATTTGGAAGCAGGTTGGTTGCACACAATTCATGTGGAATGATTCACACTTTCTTAGGAATGAGTCTCATTTTATGAGAATGATTCACAATTTATAGGAATGATTCACATTTTCTAAGGAATAATCCACATTTTATAAGAAGGAATGGTGCACATTTTCTTCAGAATGATTCACATTTTCTTCAGAATGATTCACATTTTCTAAGGAATGATTCACATTTTTTACGAATGTTACAGGATTCATAAGCAATGATGAACATTTTGTTAAGATTAACATTTTCTAAGGAATGATTCACACTTTATTAGAACTGATTCCCATTTTGTAAATACATTTATTAGGAATGATGATACTTTCCTAAATCTGTATTCCATCATATTGTCTTAGAAATATGCATGATGATATGAGTCAAGTGTGTAATCCAGCTCCTTACTGTATTATTTATTCTCTTGTTATGCAAATGAGTTATCCCAAGTGACTAATTTAGACATAATGATTTTGGAAAACAGTACACAATTCTTCAAAATGTGTATGATGGTGCAATACTTAAAATGATTTATTGTGCTATTTCTCTTACTCTTTACTATGTGAAATGTCATTCATTTCTTTCCTCCTTTGAGATGTTTCAAAATAGATCACTGAATTATCATATACTATCGCAGTGGCGTAGCGTGGGTATTTTGTGAGTATACGCCACGAGTGAGCGAAGCTAACAATCTTTGAAGGGGGTTTGGCGGTGGGTTTTCTTCCCAAGATAATTTGAAAATGAGATTGCAGTTGAAGCGTTTTGGAGCGTTTTAAATACGAAATTCAGACTTAATATGGACTAATTTTATCCATGTTTAATTAAGTGTGGGCAATTCAATCTAAAAATCAACTTTTCTCTAAATTTTGAGAGTACGCCATGGCGTTTTATGCGTATATGACGCTACGCCATTAAAATTACTCAAACAGCTGTTTGTGATTGACAAACACAAAAATATCATGGTGCCTGGATTTTGACACCATTTTGACTTTTGTAATCCTTTAGGACATTCCCCCTGCACAATTGATCAATTCAACTCAGAATAACGCCATTTCTCTGATTCTTATACAGTTGTGGAGTGTTTCCCATATACTGTACTTGTTTATTTTATTTTTTCCTAATTCCCCACTTTTTCTCTCTATTTTGCATTTTGAAACACAAGTGACATTTTTAAAGGTAGTCCCATGATGACTGTTTTCATATAGATTGTCTGTGAGTCTTCTTAGATGCAAAAATAACACATTGTTATGACCCTTATATAGGCATTTAAACATTCTTACTGCATGAATGTCAAATGTGAAGTGTTTCAGCTCATTTATGTTTTGTGAATGTAACTTTGTAGATCGAGTCACCTTAATTGTTTACTCCTTCAAAACATTATGATTCAATTTAAATTATCAATGCTAATAACAAAATGTTGTTCCAGATTAAGCATTACTTACTATGCTCTGTTATTCAAGTATGATCCTACTGTTATTTATTAATTAAGAATATAAGCACTTGTTTATGAATTTGGGTACTTGGAAATGTTTTATAGATGGCAGTGGTAAAGAACTCAGAGACCGAAACTGTTCATGCTGTACAAAGTGTAAATGTGACTATATCACTTGGTTGAAGTAAGTTGAAAGTATACATACATATGCAAACTACATCAGGCCCCGTACAAGCTCATACGAGCCTCGAGAATTACGGGCAAAAAGGAGCACGGGCTTGTACGAAACTTGTTTTCGAGGCCTGTACGAGCTCGTACGATGCTTGTAATTGTTATTTTCAAGGCCCGTACAAGTATGTATGAGGCTCGTAATTTCAAGGCCTGTACAAGCTCTTACGAGGCCCATTATTATCAAAAAGTGTTCATCAAAATAAACAAGCAATTACGAGCCTCGTTACAACACGGGCAAGTACAGTGTTCGAAAATTACGAGCTATTACAGGCCTTGTAACAGGCACTGTACAAGCAAGTACGGGGATTGAAAATTACGATTTATTACGGGGCTCGTTACGGGCACCATACGGTTAAGTACGGGGGTCTAAAATTACGAGCTAATACGGGCCTTGTAATTAACAAACTCTTATGCGGCTCGAAGATTACAAGCAATTACGAGACTCGTAGCAGGGCCCGTTCACTCAACGAGCTCCGTACGGGCTTGTACAGGATCTGATGTAATTTGCCTGTGTACCTATAGTGTACCTTTTTGACATTTGACAAAAAACTTCCTCCATATAAAGATACATCATATTAAAAGGCCTTGGTAATGTGAAATTAATTTTAAAACTAATTAGCTAGCTTTAAATGAAGCAGGTAAGATATAAGCCATACATGAGTTGAGAATGGATTCTGCTAAAATACACCTAAGTGACCTTACAGATGCTACTTTAACATTATTTGAACTATTATTATTCTAGTGCAGAATTGGACATTTTTTAAATAGTTTTCATGGAAGTTTAGTTATTTTGAAAATGTTTGGATTGAATTCTTAAAACTTTTTAATTCTTAAAATATTTTGAATGATGTTGCACAATTTATTCCACTAATACCTCACCTTAAAATGCCATTTCTGTTGAAATAAAGTTTGTGATGTTAGAAATAACAAGGACATACCTGATACTATTTCCTTCAATTACAAAACACATTTTAGTGCTGTAGCATTGTTTATTATCACCAGTGAGTGGCCAGACAAATATGAATTATGAATTTGAGTGTCCAATCTAATTTTGTTTGTTTACAGGACTGAGGAAAACTAGGTGTATTTTGGAATCACTCTTGAGAATGAGACCATTTACCTTTAAACATTACTTGCACAGTTAAATAAGAGACTATTGTTTAAATCACAAATTGGAACAAACTTGTATAACAGTCCCACATATATTAGTAAATTATCCAAGAAAATAAAAAATTCCCAACACATGGCATTTCTATTACTAAATTTTTGACTGTATCACTTCATTTATACCACATATTGGTTCGGAATACAGTAGAATGAACACTTACAATTCTTCAGCTATGACACATTTTCTTGGTTTAATTGTTTGTTTGATTTGCAGGTTCCAAAACTTCTTACATATGATTGTGTCAGATGTGTTCTTTGATCTCTTTATCATGTTGATGATTCTCACAAACACCATTGTCTTGGCAACAGAACAATACAACATGACAGATGCACACAAACAGCTGCTCAAAATTTCTAACTATGTAAGATATTTTAAAAGCATTGAATACCTAATTTTTTATTATCTATATATTGTAATAGTTGTACAAGATGGGCACTAACAGTGGAAATAATGTGTAGGTGGTACCATGCATTACATATTTGTATGTTTTATTATGTCTATTTTAGGTATTTACTGGGGTATTCACTGTAGAGTGTGTATTAAAGTTATTCGCATTGAGTAGGGACTACTTCAGAAGTGGCTGGAACATCTTTGACTTTGTTATTGTTATCATGAGTCTGGTGGATGTTGCAGTAGAGGACTTACCAGCCATATCAGGCCTCAGGGTTTTCAGATTGGTGAGTAATTGATTTATTACCTTCTGTGATTGCTTAAGTACCTCAAGGGATTTCTTATGTATTTCTCTCGATTATTTTGAGAATTTTATAATTTGAATAGAAAGTGTGAAATACTCTCTAATCTCTTCAACCTGAACATCGCTTTAAAACGCAATATGTGGACATTCATTATTTTTACATTTTCATAAAACCAATAATATTATTATGCTCTAATATAAGGTTTGCATGGGTATAAGCTGTTTTTCTGCATAATATCAAAAAATCATTTATCAAAGAAAATAATAAGTTCATTGGGCATTCGAACCACAGTCATCCGCGTAGCAAGCGAGCATTATTGCACTGGACCAACAAGTTACTTAAATTGTTGGGACAATCTGAGCAATCTAAGGAACAATCTTCATAATGATACATTTATAGTGAGTTTTTGTACACAATATTTGCCCCATTTGATCACCATTGTACAGTGCGTCCCAAAAAACGCAACAAAGAAAAACATCATTAAGTCACAAAACCAGTGATGATTACATCAATTTCATTCAGTTTATCATGAAGCCGCGTGTCTCCCCTTTTCAATGATATGTCATTTGTTCATATTTGATCATGGACCCCTGAAAAATCATTGTATTTTTGTACATAGGTAAAAAGACCTTTGTGCCAAGTTATGAAATATCAATCAACTGATCCTTATTGTGCAATCAGGTAAATCATTATGTAATTGTTACTGAGGATTAAACTCTTGTCACCAGATTTACATAACACAAGTTTCTGATTTACATTTACTAAGAAAAAAGAAAAAAGAAAGAAAATTTAATCTCAAGTGTACGTTCATGAGTATCCTTGTTGGTTCAGTTAACAAAACAAATGGAAAAAGAAGTGGCATAAACAGTCGTTGTCTGTCATTTTATGAAAGATGACTCATGAACATTCCATGCCCTTTCACATGACCACTATTTCTCTACACACAGAGACTGGCTTGTGTCTCCATGTCGCACACCTCTTTGAATCATCTGGGGTTCTGGCGGAGAGCAGCAACCTTATTGGTGACTCTTTGTTTAACTGTTGCAATGTCTAAAACTTGGTCCAGAGCAGATTTTGGCACGTTGTGCAAAAGGAATGATTATTCAGTGGTCTGTATTCGTATATGAATAATTGACATGCCATCGGAAAGAGGAGACATGTGGCTTCCTGGTAAACTAAATCAAATTGATGTTATCATCACTGGTTCTGTGATTTTACAATGTCTTTGTTGCGTTTTTTGGGACACACTGTATATTCTTTCATTAAAGCTCAAAATTTTACCTTTGACCCCAGAACAATCTATGATTGCATTGTAAAACGATGTGCAAGTTTAAATGTATTGCTCAATCTTCAAATAGATGACTGAGTAATTGAAATTGGGTTTGTAGAAAAATCTGGGTACCAGGTAGGGTACCCAAAAAATGAAAAATACGAATATATAACATAATTAGATCATTAGAAAACGTGTAAGATTTGTTTTGAATTTACAAAAATGTATGTTACTTCCTTCAAAATTGAGCTAGAAGCTTCAAATAAAAAGTATTTTAAGGCTCTTTTCCTCTATCATCATGGTCATATTTTCATTGGTTATGGGGGGGAGGTGCGATCGCACCATCGCACCCCCTCCTGGCTATGCCTAAGACGTAACAATTTACACTTCAGTGGACGTTTCGTCGAAAATTGGGATAACTTAAATAATGATTAATAATCGAAATCTTACACATTGCATCATGTAAATTAACACACGTCATGCACCTCTCTGCTAAAGTAACGATAGCTATTTACAGATTCAAATCATAATCAAAACAATTCACGTACCAACATACGAACTATTGAAAAGATTGATTTGTCGTGTTTTTCAAATCGTCTTACAATGTCATAGGCGTAGCCAGGAGGGGGTTCGATGGTGCGATTGCACCCCCTCCCCAATAACCAATGAAAATATGACTATGATGATAGAGGAAGAAAAGAGCCTTAAAATGCTTTTATTTGAAGCTTCTAGCACAATTTTGAAGGAAGTTACATACATTTTTGTAAATTCAAAACAAATCTTACACGTTTTCATATGATCTAATTATGTTGTATATTCGTATTTTTTGGTTTTTTGGGTACCTATTTTTTTCGACCGGGTACCGGGTGGCGGGTACCAAGTTTGAACCCAGCATGGAGGATTTACTACCCGGTACCCGGTTTTTTCTACAAACCCATTGAAATTGGAGGTACTTTGCAATCAGTACTGAGACAGGTATATATAGCTGATGCTTACTTCAATAATAATTTTATGATTTCCAGGCTCGAGTTGTCAAGCTGGCCCAGTCTTGGCCTACGATGCGTATGTTGGTCCAGATCGTCATCAACACCCTCTCTGCCTTGGGGAACATGTCTTTCATCCTCATCATCATCCTTTACATATTTGCTGTCGTCGGCATGAACCTGTTCCAAGGCACATACACCCATGCGGTCTTTGGCCCACTTGATGAGGATATACCCAGGTACATACATGCAAATCTCTCTTTTAGCTCATTTTAATCAGCTAATTGTATTAAAATTCATGAATGAGGATTGGTTTCAACTGGGCTTTTTCTGTTGTAATGGATGAATATGATAGTGAAAATATCAATTGCTTGAACAAAATATTATTTTCGAATAGATATCTAAATGTTTTTTAAAACAAAATAAACCTTTGCTGTCTCTAATTTATCATCATCCCAACGAACAAAGTTCGTCCGTCCCTACATCCGTCCATCCGTCTGTCTGGGCGATAACTCAAATACTGTTGGCCAGATTTTGTTCATATTTTATACACATATGGTAGAAGTTCTGCTCTAAAGACGATTTTCAAAATGGCCACTCATTTAAAATTGGCTGCCATTTTAGTGCCGATTTTACAGTAATTTAGGTACAATATGTGAAACTGTAGTAGCAATATGTTTTAAATGTAAAACAATTATATAGGGCATTAATAAAGCTAGAATTGTAGATATTAAAGAAGCATATTTTGCGATATTTGCTGTAACTCGAAAAGTAGTGGACCAATTTTGTTCATATTTGGTATGTGAATGCTATAAGCTTGACACTTTTGGTAGTAGGCGGCCATTATGAAAATTTGAATACTATAAGCATGCCACACTGTCTAATGACGCTTTGGGTAGAATGCGACCATTTTGAAAAATGGCCACCATTTTTATGTTTTTTCGAAAAGTAGTGCAGCGATTTTGTTCATGTTTGATTTGTGAATACTATAAGCATGGCATACTGTCTAATGACACTTTGGAGAGTAGGCGGCCATTTTGAAAATGGTGGCCTTTTATTATATGCTATTTTACGCTTTTTACTATATTAGTTTCTAAAAATGCCAGCCATGGCTGTTCGCTGGGATTTGCTACGCTTTGGTGTTGCTGTTGTCTAGTTAAAAGATGTTTGCTGACTCTAATGGTATAAAAAAAAAAAATAAAATAAAAAAGAGAAGTGAAAAAACATAAGTTTTACATTTTACTACATTTCAGGTGGCACTTCGATGACTTCTTTCATTCATTCTTTATGGTGTTCCGTATCTTGTGTGGAGAGTGGATTGAGCCACTTTGGGATTGTATGAGAGCAAATGGAACCATATGTATGGCTGTCTTCATACCCACACTCATCATTGGCAATTTTATGGTAAGCATTAGAACAAATATTACAAGTTCATACCTGCCAACCAAAGACCAAAAATTTGTGGTAGTTTTTTTATGAATTACAGTATTTTGCTGTAGATTTTTTCAAAATGCGGTAGTTTTTGCGGAAGATTTTGAAAAAATTAGGTAGTTTTTGCGGTAGATTTTTGGAAAAAAACGCTACTTTTTCAGAGGTTTTTGAACAATGCGGTAGTTTTACGGTAGATTTTGAAAAAATGTGGTAGTTTTACGGTAGATTTTTGAAAAAGAGTAGTTTTGCAGAACATCTTGTAAAATGCGGTAGTTTTCCAGTAGATTTTGAAAAAATATGGTAGTTTTTGCGGTAGATTTTTGAAAAAAACGGTCGTTTTGCGGAAGATTTTGAAAAATGCGATAGTTCTACAGAGATTTTGAAAAAATGCAGTAGTTTTTGTGATCGATTTTTCAAAAAAACTGTAGTTTTGCGGAAGATTTTGAAAAATGCGGTATTTTTATGGTAGATTTTTAAAAAATGCGGTAGTTTTTGCGGTAGATTAAAAAAAGTGATTTTGCGTAGATTTTGACACACTTCAACGAATAGATAATAAAGATGTTTTTCTACCACAGCATGCATGGAACTCCTCATAAACAGACTAACAATTTGAACACTTCAGTGTTTTTATAACTACAGTAGTGTAGTGTGGTAGTTGAACACTGTGTTTTTGCATCAAGATACTCCCCAGTGTGTTGACTGATTACACGCCAGCTTACTTACTAACTTACTAAGTACGCACTAACCACTGTCATAGACCTGCCGACACCTATTTATTTTAGGGTTGGTAATGGAATAATACAAGGGCAATATGGGAAGACTTCAATTTTTCAGAATTCCAAATAATAACGGTAGATTTTAAGGTAGTTTGAACAAGAATACTGTTAATTTTAGCAGAAATACAGTAGATTTCCAAATATTTACGGTATATTTTACGGCCGTTCTTATAGAAAAAATCGAAATATAATAAAATATTTTACAGTAGATTTTGGTAAAATTACTGTAGATTTTATGGTCATTTTTACGGGAAAAAATGGTAAATTTTTTTATGGAAAAACGAAAATTTTATGGTAGATTCCCGTAAAAATATGGTAGGTTGGCAGGTATGAAGTTAAGCACTCTCTTTTTATGGAAGTTGTTCATTAGCAGTTGACATAAATGCCAATAGGCAAATTTGCTGCATAATTATGTTCTATGTTATGTGAAATCTTCTTGTGAAATAAACCCGCATGTATTGTTTAAAAAGAAATTATAAGGTTGTGTTGGATCTAGTCATTAAAATCTGAGCCAAAAAATACAGAGAATTTTAAGGAGGTATCTACCTTTTCAGAATTAGGCTTGTTGACAGAAATCATTGGCAATGCTAACACACAACAATCTGAACAATCGCAAGGCTATAAGTAAATTGTACATTATTGTCAATTCCAGCTGCTGAATCTCTTCCTTGCTTTGCTTCTCAACTCATTTGCCACCAGCTCCCCAGCTGATGAGAAACCCAAGGAGAAGAGTAAGTTTGCTATTGCCTGGGAACGTATAAAGCATTGGTTTTCCTGCTGCACATGTGGCCGAGGCCGTGCAGTGAGCCCCTCAGTCAAGGACCAGAGAGATCGTGAAGAGAAGAAAGAAAAGAATAGCTTGGCTTTTACAAGTGATTCTCAGAATGAGTCTTCTATCAAAAGTATGTTTAATGATTGTTTTTGATCTTATTCAATATGCCATTTGATAGTTCTTTTGTTATATTGTGGCAAAAAGTACATGTAAATAAAAGTTAATGTGTATGTATACTCCTCAAAAAAAGTTAAGGACCAGTGGTTTTCCTCATAAGTTTACATGTTAACCCCTATATTTGTTTGAACAACTAATTTCTAAGCGTGGAACAAAAGAAATCCCAATAAAGTAAATAAATCTGTATCTTGATTCCATTCTCTATAAAGTCTGCAAATGTTCTATCTCCATTACAATAGGTCAAAATTTGATGTCAAAATTGATGAATTTCATGAAATTTAACAACAATGGCAGATCCCATGTTAAACAAATGGGGAATGGTGCCTTAGGGGCAACTCAAATTTTGGAATATCTATTCAGTAAAACATTTCTTAAAAATACTTTCTGAATAGAAAATCGAATGGTTTTACATTTTACAGGCTAAATGTCTCCCTTATATTGTTAAAGTTAGCGATACAATGCTTTAAGGTAATTTGACCACCTCACTGACCACCTTTGTTATTACAATGAGAGGATCATTAAAAGAATTATTGAATTTGAAACCATTAACTTTTGTAAAGCCTGGAAAATTAAATCATATTTTTGTCCAGTGGACAATTTAGCAAATTTAATTGTCTCTTAAAATTCTAATTTTTAATCGGATAGATGGATCATTCCTCATATGACTTATGGAAACCCAACCATTTCCTATTGGTTTACATGAGGTCTGCCATTTTTTCTTAATTTCATGAAATTCATCAATTTTGACATCAAATTTTGACCCATTGTAAAGGAGATAGAACATTGAATTTTGCAGTCTTTATAGAGAATAGAATCTTTATTGGGTTTTCTTTTGTTCCAAGCCTACAAAATAGTTGTTCAAACAAATATGGGGGTTAACATGTAAACCTATGAAGGAAACCACTGGTCCTTAACTTTTTTTGAGGAGTATGTATTTAAAACTGTAATTCAAAATCATAATAATTATTATTTTATGGCTCTATTTTCTTTGATAATTAAGCAATAAAAAATAATTAAGATACATTGTTCTAACACATGCTAAGCCATAGTCTACCATGCTCTACAGTGTAATATTTACATGGATGTTCTATCTAGGTGATTGTCAGATCATAGAGATGGAGCCTATACAATCCAATGGCACAAGTCACTCATCATCAGAAAACATAGAGGAGAGGAATAACCAAATTAACACTGACAAACTTCTATCTCCTAATAATGTCAATGGCATTCTAAAGAATAAACCTGAAGTAAAGGTATGAAATGATTTACACTTTGCAAGAGTATGACATCAGCTAGACTCCTAAGTTGACTGTTGAACATAAATCTACTGTAAACATATGTAATCAGAAGGTTACATCACATTTTCTGCTTATAACTAGCCCAAATTAACCAAAATTCTCATAAAAGACCTGCTGTACTTCTACTTAATTTGGCTGCTGTTTTAATTTGGTGGATTTACCAAATTGTTAAAATCCGACAAATTAAGTAGCCACCAACTTCAATATTTCATATTTCAGTCGTAAATAGGTATAATATGTATAGACTCGTACATTTCAATATTGCAGTTCCGCTCAATTAAGTAGCAGCCAAATGTTCAAAACAGCAAATCCGCCATAATAAGTAGCGCCAAATTAAGTCACTTAATTATGAGGAATCTTTCAAAACTTACTTCATCTTGTCTCTAGTCAATGTTGCCCATCAATCTCTTGATTTAATCTGTAATTTACATTTTTCAGGATCCATTCAAAACATCAAGAGATCAATATGTCTCATTTGAAGGTGAATTAGAGCAGCAGAAAAAAGAAGCTGAAAAGAAAAAGAAGAAAGGGCAAGAACTAACCCTTGCAGATATAAAACCGAAAAGTGCCAGACCAGGAAAACGTACCCCTATATCTGCAGCTGATAGGGCTAAGTTTTCAGCTCCCAACAGTGATGGGAACAAGTATGCGAAGGAAGGAGATAATGCTAGCATTGCCACTGAAGATGAAGATGAGGCTGCTCCTAAAGTACATGACTGCTGCCCCGGAATCTGCTATAGAAAGTGAGTGCCCAAAGTTGCTATTGGTTGGACTCTTTTGCTCTATTAAACTGTAAACAGCTTTGACGAATTATTTTGTTGACTGTGTACCATTAACAAGTCATTGTTACAGAAACATCACAAAGTTAAGAATACCTAAATCAGTTATAACCACAGATATAATGACACCATAGTAAGGGAGCTACTACTTTACAATTATATTATTCTTTAAGAAAACTGTAAAATATTTTGTTTTCATTCTGTGTTATTTGTTTTCATTTTATTTGTCCTTCGTGTGTAAATATTATTTTACTGTGCAACAATTTTAAAGATCTCAAATTTACTTTTAAGAAAAACAATTTATTTTTTCGATTTTCTGAAAACCTTTACATCAACCTACTAAATAAAATCAATTTTGTATTCAAACTAGTGTAAGACACGAGGCATTGCCTAATCGCAGAACAATGACAACTGTTTTTTTCCTTTTATTTTAGGATTGACTGTCTTGGTAACATGGACAACACTGGCTTTGGCAAGAAGTGGTACCAGTTCCGTCTTTTCATGGCACATGTTGTGGCCCATAAGATCTTTGAGACCACCGTCCTTCTTCTGATTTTCTGCAGTAGTATAGCACTGGTGAGTTATGTGCTTCTTTGGATCACACTGTACAATAATTTCAAATATTATGTTTTGGTCTTTGCAAGCTTATTATCCCAACGAACAAAGTTTGGTAGGGATATAGTGAAGCCCTCCATCCATCTGTATGTCTGTCTGTCCGGAAGATAACTAAAATACTAGTGGACAGATTTTCTTCATATTTGGCAGAAAGATGTATATTGGTAAATAGTTGTATGCAACAAAAAATCCAAGATGGCCGCCGCTTTAAAAATGGCGGGAATTTTTCATGAAAATCACAAGTTTTTCATTTTAACCAAGTAATAAATATTATTGCTTGAATTTTTTGGTAGTATATTCAAAAACATCTATCTATTACATATATATTCCGAGTTTTTCACCATGACCCCCATGGGCCATGTTTGGAGGTGAGGTCGGGAAAACAGGATTTTGTGCTAATTTTGACATCTTTTTAAAGTATAACTTCATTGTACTCAAATGAAAGGCAATTTAGAGTAGATCGCAAATATTGTGTCGTTTTTTGTAATTTGGGCCTCGTAAAATTCAAAATGGCCACCTTATGTGAGATTTCGCAATATTATACTTTTGATTTGTGCCTTAGAAAATTCAAAATGGCTGCCAACAGGAATTTGCATTAATTTTGAGATCTTTCTGAAGTATAGCTTTATTACACTCAAATGAAAGGCAATTTGGAGTAGATTGCAAATATAGTATCGGTTTTCTGATTTGGGCCTCGTCAAATTCAAAATGTACAATTATGGTATTGTTTTCCTGATTTGTGCCTCAGAAAATTCAAATTGGCTGCCTAACAGGTATTTGCTTTTACTTAGAGATTTCTTTAAGGCATGGTTACATGATAATTTATCAAATCTCAAATATATTGCCTTTATTATTTGTGCCTTTGAAACTCTCACCCAAATGCTTAAATTGGTAGAAATTCTGATATATCTCTAATGTTTGTATTTTTGTGACAAATGCAGATTCATATATGTCATAGTGTTCATTGGGATTTGCTACTCTGTGGAGTTGCCGTTTTCTAGTTTTTCTTGATATGGTATCTATAACCATTTCGAAACATATCCATATATGATTTCTGATTTATTTCAGTGTTTTGAGGATGCTTACATCAATGAGCCAGAGTGGGCAGACCTTAAGCTTGCCCTGTTTTACCTCAACATCATATTCAGTGTCCTGTTCACTCTTGAGATGTTGATGAAGTGGGTTGGACTTGGCTTCAAAAAGTACTTCACCAATCCCTGGTCCATTCTGGACTTCTGTATTGTAGTGGTAAGTTGGCAAAATTACAATACATGGAAGTCAATTGTCCTGTGTCTTAATCAAACCTAAAAAATAATATGATATGGAAAAATACATTCATATCATAATTTAGGTGTTTTGTAAAGCAAATGTGTGAATTCTTGTGTTTTGAAACTTCTCTGATATGTAATTTTCAAAAAATTACCATGGCTGAACCTCCTAAATCTTTTGATTAATCAATTGACCATTTGCAATGAGAATTCAGTAATTCAAATTGTTGATACTCTTGCTTTTCATCATGCTGATATGGTGCCATATAGAAAAATTGGATGTGATCACGATCCAATATGTTGGAAAATTGATAGTTTGGGCTGAAATATGTAACACTTCCTTAATGAAGTATGTTTCAGATCTAGAAGATGTGATTTACTAGCTAGATCAATATCATTGACACTATGTTTCCTGGGTGTGAAGTTTGTTTCTTCAATATATCAATATAGCATGAAAAACAGGACATAATCTTACCATTTTACTTCCTGTCTATAGCAGCACTAGCTATTGACATAACCTGTGACGTTACTACTAAGTGGCAACCATCCGGAGATCACAATTCATCAATTGATTAATTTATAGATTGTATTATTTTAGGTCTCCATCACTGGTATTTTGCTAGAAGCTTTAGGTCTGTCTCAGATCTCTGGATTCCGTGCCCTGAGGACACTTCGTGCATTAAGACCACTTAGAGCAGTATCGAGGTGGCAGGGGATGAGGGTAAGTTCATTTTCAGCTAAGATGTGTTTATGAAGCCTTTTAATGTGGCATCACTAGACAACAGTCCGATGTTGCGATCGACAAATATAAAAGATTAATTGCTGCTTATCATACAACTGATTTGTAAATCTACTGCCAATGACATTTGTCTTCTTCAATTTCAAAAGCACAATGTCAATCTGATACAAAAAAAACAACATTTTTTGTCATCAAGTCCATGTTGAAGCAGACGATCTGGTTTGCTTTGTAGCTTTTAAATTCAGTATATCCCAAATGAGATATCCTCATTGTGAATTGGAATTAATCCTGGTTTTCTGATCTATTTCAGATTGTTGTGAATGCACTGATGTACGCTATACCCTCCATCTTCAGTGTACTTGTTGTTTGTCTCCTCATTTGGGTGATATTCAGCATCATGGGTGTCCAGTTCTTCAAAGGGCTCTTCCGTTATTGTGCCCAGGATGGAGAACGCTTGCACTACAACATCACTGCCAACAAAACTGAGTGTTTAGCTAAGGGTTATGAATGGATAAATGCGGATATTCATTTTGATGGTGTTGGTCATGGATTGTTAGCCTTGTTCCAGGTGGCAACATTTGAAGGCTGGATGGAAGTTATGAGAGATGCTATTGATGTCACCGATATTGATATTCAACCAAGAAGAGAAAACAGTTTATATTATTATTTCTTTTTCTTTGGGTTCATCCTGGTTGGTTCTTTTTTTACCTTGAACCTGTTCATTGGTGTCATCATTGACAACTTTAACATGCTGAAGAAGAAGTATGAAGGGAGCTACTTAGACATGTTCCTGACCTCAAACCAGAGGAACTACATCAATACACTGAAGAAGCTAGGGCAGAGGAAGCCACAGAAAACCATCAAAAGGCCCAAGGTGAGTAATGTTCTACTATTAATAATGGAGGAAAATGTGGAATTGTGAATCAATAGTACAATTAAATTTTTAATGTTAAAAAATGATTTTGGTTAAAAGTCTGGCACAGTTTTTCAATATTGTGCCAGTATGTATGATAAATAGATTTAGTGGACCAATTTATATCTAATCTGTTTAATTTTGATAATTATATTACTTAAGATGTGATCAATAAGTAGGTTCAATACAATAAAAGATTTATGTAGTTACCAGTTTCACCAGCAGGTTTGATCTGACATTTGGCAACAAAACTTAAATAATAGATAAATTTAGTGGATCAAATCTTTTTTGAAAATTGAAAATGAGTTTGATTATATTAAGATGTGTTCAGTAAGAGAAATTGTGATCTGTTCAAAAATTGTGATAGTTCACTTTTCATGATTTTCTAACACCAGGGTTCTATGGCAGTATGGGGAATCTGGAAATCTATCGGATCTAGAAGAATATTATTAAAATTTCAAAAATGTCAATCAATTTTTAGAACCTCATTTTAGATGTAACTTTGTATGCATGAGTATATTTCAAATATTGTACAAGTTTCAAATTTAATGATGAAAATAAAGATTATTTCTGCTCACATCTATTCTATTGAGATATGATATAATTTTTTTATTTTCAGGGCAAATTAAGGGCATTTTTCTTTGATGTTGCCCTTAGTAACAAGTTTGAGCTGGCCATTGTTTCATTAATCATGTTAAACATGGGTGCTATGGCGATCGAACATTACAAACAGTCTGATACAGTGGTAAAAGCCCTGGATATAACCAACCTCGTATTTACAACAGTATTCGCCCTGGAGGCAATAGTAAAGATTATTGGCATGGGGTGGCACTATTTCAGACGTGTTTGGAACGTCTTTGACTTCATAGTAGTATTTCTCTCTATCATTGGTAAGTACTGTATACTTTTATCTGATAATAGAGAGGTTAAGCTACACGTTCAAATGCAAACTGGGAACCTGAACGCGTAAGATCATGCTCAAGTACACGTTTAAGAAAATTTTCTGTTAAGCTACACGTCTGAAACCATGTCAGTGGATGTGGAGGCATATTTATGTGGTGACTGTCATAAAGGGTTATGGCTAGGGGTCCCACAATACAATATCTTTAATTTCGATATTTACCTCACGATATGATAGAAACGATATGAGCAATGTAACAGCGCGACACATATTTTTATTTTCCAAAAATATATGGAAAAACAAGACCGTAAGATGCCAAATGTACCAACCGCCGAATTTCAAACTCGTGAAACAGTATGTTATTATGAATGTCCTCCTAAAACTAATGTCCACTAGTGTCCATCCATGATTTACATTTATTTCACATCTTTTCCAAAGTTTTTTCATTAAACGAAATCGGATATCCTATACTAGGGTAAATTCTATGCCAGATTACACAAGGAACAAAATGAAAATACCAGGAAGATGCAGTCTTACATTATTTAATATGCTTTCCAACATGATTTTGCTGTTTTGGGAGGTTAAAAACGATACCGAATTTTAACCGATAATCAAGTTGAGTATCGATACGCTCATATTGTGACCAATTGCTTGCGTGCTCGAGCAAATCCGAGCAATCGTGAGACCCCTAGTTATGGCCATATGGTGTAATGGTTAGCACATAGGACTCGTGTCTGTTAAGCCTGAGTTCAAATCCAGTCATTTGACTACATTTTTTTTTTTTTACTTTATTTCACATTCAACCAAAATCAAATGACTTTAGTATCATATTGCTCATATCAAGGGTGGATGTAAAAAGAAAGAAAATGCCTCGTTCACAAATCAAATGTAGTGATAAGGCAATAATAGTCCCTGGTTGGAATTTCACTTCCTTTAGTATACTGTACTAAGCCCCGGGTATTAAACTAGCCCTGCCTATTTATGTTATACGAAATGAAACAAAACCATCACATTTGAAGTTGTAATTTATCCATTAAAATGTACTCTTATTTCCTGTTAAGGATTGAGGTTTACCAATATAACAAGCAAGATTATCTATCAAATATGGGCTATTTGGCCATCCTAGAACATAGCTAAAATCAATCACGTAATGAGCGACGTGTAATAGCTTATATACACATAAAAACCTGTAACTTTCAAGCTTAATGTAGAAAGTAGACTAATCTGACGTCATTTTTCTGCGCGCGCATTGGAGTTCACCTTCATGCTTTGTTGAATATGCATCTGTAAATTGCATTAATATGATAATTTCATGTAAAAACCTGTAAACTTCACGCTGGCCCACAGAAAATAAACAAATCTGACGTCATTTATCTGCTCGCGCATTGTTAAATATGTGTAGCTTAACCTCTTTAATATAGCTTTACCTAATATCACAGAAATATTAACATGCATTGTTTAAAAAGGTTTTTCATGTTTGTTGAAAAGTTCTATAAATTTTAAGTCAATTTTTGGAATATATGGACAGATCCACATGATTTTTATTTCTTGTAAAAAGTAACTTGATTGTCCTACTATTTGGTTGATGTCATTTGCTATTTTTATGAACAGTAACAATAAAGATTATTGACTGGCTTCTTATATGTGTTGCAGGTGTCATCCTGGATGATCTCTTAACTAGTATATTTATCACTCCAACCCTTCTTCGTGTAGTCCGTGTATTTCGTATAGGGCGTGTACTTCGTCTCGTCAAAGCTGCAAAGGGGATAAGGAAACTTTTGTTTGCCCTTGTGATCTCATTACCTGCACTGTTCAACATTGCATTATTACTCTTTATGATGATGTTCATCTACTCAGTTGTATTCATGACATCATTCAGTCACGTCAAACATACAGGAGCTCTAAATGACCAAGTAAATTTTGAGACTTTTGTCAATAGTTTTGTGCTGTTGTTCCGGTTAACTACATCAGCTGGTTGGAATGATGTGCTCTATGCCCTTCAAATCAAAGAACCAAACTGTGACCCAAATTTCTACACAAAGAAAGATGGAACTAAGGTTGCCTTCGATGGTGGGGATTGCCCTGTTGAGTGGTTAGCCATTCTGCTTATGGTCACATATATATTTGTCAACTTCCTTATCATCATTAACATGTACATTGCTGTGATTCTGGAAAACTTTAACCAAGCTCATGAACAAGAAGAGGTTGGTATTACAGAGGATGATTTTGAAATGTTTTATGTAATATGGGAGAGATATGATCCCCATGCAACACAGTTCATCAAACTTGATCATTTATCAGATTTTGTAGCTGACTTAGATGAACCATTAGGTATTGCCAAACCCAATGAAATTGCCATAGTAGCATTTGATCTTCCTATAGTGGAGGGGGAAAAGTTACATTGTCTTGACATTCTGACCTCCTTGGTGAAGAGGGTTCTTGGAGAGGTCGAAGACAGTGAGGAACTAAAGGAACTTAAACAACAAATAGATCAAAAATATAGGGATTCGTTCCCCACTCGTGTTGCCACTGTTGTTAAATCCACCACAATGAGGCGGAAAAAAGAAGACGTCGCAGCAAAGACTTTACAGCGTGCTTGGCGTCGTCATAAAATCCAGAAAAATATGCGTCAATTACATGACGCTGCTGTTAAAAATCTAGAACTTTCTCGATCAAACACAAAAATAGACTTAGGCAGGAGGTTAAGTAATGCTATGGGGTCGAGCTACGCATTACGACCTATCTCTGCCACCAGTAGGACTAGTGGTACTAGTCTAGCTAGTGCTCACAATAAAAATAAATCAACAACATCTATAGGTGGAAATACATTAAAAGTCCCCACTAGTCAAGAAGATGCTCCAGTGTAGTATGTATTTAGGAAAGAACAAAAGCTGTAGCTAGTTAGTGCTGTACACAGCAGGTCTGTGGATATTTTGGGCTCATACATGTAGATTTTGCCAGCTATAAGCAAGGATTAGAGTAAATTGTAACTGCCAAAATAAAAACTAGGCCAGATGGCATGGAGCCAGATACTGCAATTGGTTGTGTCTCTTCCAGTTATTTGGATATACCGCAGTGATATTCATTGCACTCTCACATGAAAAATATAGGTCATTAGTCTAATGGACCATATTTTCTTGGAATGTGTGCTATACTGTATTTAACTGCAAAGGAGAATATCACTGCAGTATCATAGATTGAATAAATACATACAATATTTAATTTCTCATATCTTATAAGTATTTTTACACTGCTGCTATCATATCATTGATTCACTCTTCAAAACATGGCAATAGCAGAGGAACAAATATACAGATCTTGTTACTACTATATACTCTGCTGTTTATTATCTTATGTTTAGCTTCACTGGTACTGCACTTTTCAAAATAGTTACTCAAACAAAACAATTTTTCTTTTTTCCTCATTTCACAAGTTGTGGGTAGAATTCCCACATTTTCATCACAAACGTATGTCAGTGTCATATGTTTAAGAAAATCTACATGTCTGCGATCAAATAGTTCAGAAGACAACAGAATCATTGATTTTTAAAATACCTCACTATTATTACACAAACAGGGTAAAAAGCAGAATTGAACCATTTTTGAAGTTTCGTTTCCATAACAGGAATTAAATTTAATTCAAAGATTCTGTCATCCCACAAACTATTTTGTGCAAAATCACTTGGATTTCCAGAAACATATGATGCTTATACTGTACTTGTTTGTGCATAAAGTATTGGGATGGTTTATGCTATATTTTTGAAAATCAAGAAACAAGAAAAATCTTTCCGACCAGAACCATAGCCATCTTGTTACAGAAACGAATCCATTGGTACCACCATAATCGAGTTAGCAGTACCAGTGAGCTTGAAGATGATGTTCTCAGTATTAATTTAAATGTATAACTTTATATTTTCTTAAGAATCTCAACTTATTTGTTATTTTGTTATAACAATAAGTCATATCTTAATCATTGAGAAACTACACTGTGACACACCTCCATGTACATGTATAATAATTGCACCCAAATGACAACAAATCAAAATATATTTTTGTGTTGCAGTATTTTCACAATGATTGATTTGTGATTTATTTTGAAAGGACTGTGATGTAGTATACTTCAGAAATGTATATGGCACTAGGTCAATATGCTTTACACACTCTGGGTTGTATTTCTGTGAAAATCTACCTAATTTTGTTAACAACAGTACTGGTGACTATTTCTTGAAATATTCTTGTATAAAAAATTGCTGAATCCATGGAAATCAGGCAAAAAATGGAATATTTCAAGAAATTAACACTTGGAATAGTACTCAGAAATTTCTTTGTGACAAATGTCATGGCAGAACTGTTTAAAAAATGAAGAAAAATAGTTTCATAATGAAAATAATAAAGGAAATAGAGTCAGTTCACTCTTGATTTACAAGAAATTTTTATGAATTAATCAAAATAGTGATTTCCTTCAATATTCATGATAAAAAAATCTGACAACTTGATATTTGATGCACAACCATTTTCAGCACTTTTCTGAATTTTAATATTGTATAAATAAGGGAGATGTCTCAATACACTATTTGTATTTTACATCACCCAAATACTGTTCATAATATTGCTGTAAGTTTACATGTAATTAAAATCTGTAAATAATATGATTTGTTTCTATTTATGTGATTGATGAAATTGACTTTGTATTGTTTGATCGTGAACATATAGTTTGACTATGAACATATGTATATACATATATGTCATTAAATTGACCTCACATGATACAATAAAAGGTACAGATTTGTAACAAATTCTGTTAATTGTTAATTGCTTAACATCGTTATAACTCAATTCCCCAAAAACAAAGTTACCTGTAATACTATCATTAAAATTTCACAGCTTTCTGAGTTAGGAGCATGAGAAGTTTCAAATTACAGAATGCTGATTTTAGCATGTTCTTCTCTGAAAAACTTCTGTTATCGACAAAAAAACAACTTTAAATCCACTTGCCTGTATGAGTGTTTTTACAATTTTTTGAATGTGCCATATATTTAAGTAATTGTTAAACAAGTTTTAAAACTTGCAATGGAATCTGGTAGAATCTTCACCACATAGGTTTAATATTGAACATTTCATAATTATTCTTTATTTACTTTTATTTCATGTACAACAAGGAGGACTTGAAAAAGTATGTCTTATGAATTTATGGATCCACTTCATTTAACAAACATGAATTAAATGCAATGACACAGGGGTCTTCTTTTCGAAACATATTTGAAAAGCATGACTCCTGTGTGCTGACATAAAAGACAACTGAATTCCACATACCATAATCACTGGTGATCCACTCAATTATGCTACGTTTCGGTAACAAAATGTCAGAACATCGAAGCTACAATTTTTCTTTTTTCCTTATTTCATACCTTGTAGGCAGAATTCTCACAACATTTTTAACACACGTGTATCGGTAATATATGTTTAAGAAAATGTACACATTTGTGAACAAATAGTTCAGAAGACAACAGAATCGTCAATTTAATTCCTTACTTGAGTTACAGAAACGGTATTTTGAAAAACAGTTGAAATCTGCACTTTTAACCCAAACCGTTTCTGTAAAGGAATTAAATCGATGATTCTGTTGTCTTCTGAGCTATTTTTCGCAAACATGTACATTTTCTAAAGCATATGATACTGATAGATGTTTGTGAGAAAAAACGTTGTGGGGATTCTGCCTACAAGGCCTCGAGCGGATCACCAGTAATAATAGTTTTTTAATTTTTGAGAAATGGCATCCAGTATAACCCTGTAAACATCAAACCTGTACATGTATTTCAAAGACAAGAAAAAAAATATACATAACATGAGATCATAAGTCTAATAATACTAAATGCCTGTTTTACCTCCCCATACACAACTCTTCAATATCCCTGAGAAAAGGGGGGTGAATTGATGCAGACTTTAGTTCTCACACTATAGAAATACAGGGATTGTTTTCTGTTGTACAGTAAGCAGTAGGGATGTGAATAATTCTAAACCTCAAATGGTCTGGGGGGCAGATCTACCCCCTCCTAACTACTGGTGTTAAGACAAAAATCTAACATTCTAATTTTGGAAAAACGTCTGTAATGTTTCTATGTAGATAGAATGTTCAATGAACCAAACAATTATATCAGTATTCAAGTTTGAGATTTAGAGAAATCATATTTTCTATCATGGTGTGCTCTCATATTTAATCTTCCAAAAACCTGCTTAATACATGTCAGGCCTGAAGCCAGGGGAGAGCGGAGGGAATGGCTGTCAACATACAGGGCTGGTATGGTAGCCAGGGTATACAGTATATGTAATCAGGCAAGCATATCTTTCTAAAAGACCCTCTGCAATATTTTCAATATGACCACCATTTAAATAATATTTAGATTCTAGAGGGAGAAAAACCTCAGGGTTTAGAGATGACATATGTCTAAAATGTCAATGTGTATTGAGTTGAGCTGATTGGTCAAATCGACAGACAGATGACATCATTCAATGGCAGTTTTAAAATTTACATGCTTTGAATGATAATAATTTTGTTCACTATGCCCCGCCTCTGATGGCTATTTCAAAAACTAGCAATATGTATGATGCGACATCTATCTCAAACATTACATTACAATTTGCAAGCAAATAACCATCAATTAAAACACCACAATGACATGTTATATTTGAAAACTAGCCAGTGATAATTTGGACAAACGAAGGTAAGGTGAGAAGCAAGAGACATAATTATATCTGTCATCTCTAAAGCTCTAGGGTTTCCCCTCCTCTTATTTTCAACTTAACAATATCCTATATGATTCTTTGCATTTAAACAATATCGATATTGCAGTTTTATATGCTGTACAAAAATACTGTAAAACTGACACTAAAATGGTGGCCATTTTGAAACTGAGGGCCATTTTGAAAATCGGTTTTCCAGCAGAACCACAAAAAATTTGGAGACTATAACAATATATGTCACTATTCCTGGTGGTGACATAAAAAATAACTGACTCAACATTTTTTATCAGAATGCATTTGGTCCCATAAAAACTTACTTTATGTTATTTAAAATATCAGTATAATGAGAAATGTGATAAATGTATGCAAAATACCAATGTGTGATGGAAACGATCACAAGACTACCACCTCTGAATAATAAGACTATTCCATCCTGAAGCTAGTATGTTAAGATTGGCATAATTTATTGTTCTCTATTATTTACACATGCTCTCACATTCTGGTCTAGGCCTCTTAAAAATGTATCTAACCCAGACTCTCGCTGATTGTATCTGGTTTACAGGTCTCAAGGTTAAGGCCAACTAGTGAGCCAGAGCTTGAACTAGAGGCAGTTCGTCTTCGGAATCGTTTCTTTGGACGCTGAGCTTCAAATGCTTCCATTAGTTGGTGACTCATTATATCGTGAGTGGATGGCCGATCCTTGGGGTCCTTGGATAACAACCACTTAGCAAAGTTGTACTGCAAAATGAAAAACACATTATACTGGAAAATAATCGTATGAAAAATGTGAAAAATACAATGAATCTGAATGACAAAGTTGAAACTGTAAAATGAAAAATACAATACACTTTGTATGGCAGAGTTGATCTGCAAAATAAGAAAATGGAAAACCGTGTTCCATTTTCCTCTGGAAGCTTTCATGACATACTGGGATTCTAATTACCTCCTCAGGCAGTTCCATAACGAAGCGTGATGGGAAGAGACTGTTCTTCACCTTCACTAAGGTTGACACTCGTTCCATTTGTGTGCTGAATGGGTAGAATAACTCAAAGAATATCATTCCTAGTGAGAAAATATCAACTTTGTAGTCATAGCTCTTGCCTGCCATCTAGAAATAAAGAAATAAAAAATACACTGTCAAACACTTTTCTTTCATTTCAATTTTCAGGTGACAGAATTCAGTACATGCACATGTATCTACTTATATTCTAATGAGTTGAAATTATGGGAGACTAGAAAACAGCAACTTCACGGGGTAGCAAAACCCACCAAACAATAGAAGTTTTGATAAAAAGAGTCCTTCTAGAAAAATTCTTGGACAGAGCTCTTTTGTTCCTAGGTGTCAGCATATAAAATATGAACCAAATCCATCCACTGGCATTGGAGTTATCAAAGATTATTTTTTACAAGAAATGGCTGCCATTGTAAAATTCAGCCTATAAAATTTGAACCAAATCTGTCCACTGGTATTTGAGTTATCAAGAATTATGATTTTGAGGAAAAATGGTAGCCATTTTGAAATTCAGCTGTCACCTTGAAAATGTCTTCTCAAGCAGAGCTCCTTTGTCCCTTGGCATCAGCAAATAAAATATGAACTAAATCTGTCTAATGGTATTTGAGTTATCAAAGATAATGGCTTTTTTAAGAAAAAAGGCAGCCATTTTGAAATTCAAAAATAGTATTTGAGTTGTCAAAGATTACATGTTTTATGAAAAGTGGCAGCCATATTGAAAATTCCTTCTTGAGCAGAGGACTGTTACACCCATTAGGCATAAGCCTTGCAAACGGTATTTGAGTTAAGGCCCGGACAGATGAACAAATGAACAGACAGATTGACAGCTTTTCTATATCCCCCTTGAAGTTTGTTCAATGATGGGATGGGACAAAAATTGACCAATGGTATTAAAGTAAGCTACATGTATGAAATGCAATATAAACAAGGCATTAATATGACAAAATGTCACCACCTAGTTGCTCATAAAATTATGATTCTCTTTTGACCTTGAGAAGGTCATTGAAGGTCAAATCTCAAATCTGTAGTTAGATTTGAACTTTTGAGAACTTGTAGATGATTTTGAAAGAAAATTTGGTCAAACTGAAGCAAGTTGAGAAAATACCTTTTTTACATTTTCAAACTTTCTTGACCTTTAGAAAGTTACTGAAGGTCGAATCTTAAAATCTAAAGTCAGATTTGACATTCTGAGAACTTGTAAATGATTTTGAAAAAAGAATTTGGTCAATTTGAAGCAAGTTGAAAAAATACCTTTTTGACCTTGAGAAGGCCATTGAAGGGCAAATCTTTTTTGACCTTATGAAGGTCATTGAAGGTCAAGCAAGTTGAAAATATACCTTTTTTGACCTTAGGAAAGTCATTGAAGGTAAACTCGAAAATCTAAAGTCAGATTTGAACTTCAGAAAACGTGTAGATGATTTTGAAAAAAATTGAAGTAAGTCTAAATAGTATTTGTTAAGTTATTGGAAGTTGCAAGAATTTGTTACAGATGCTGATCGCCAGCCATAGTCACAAAAATGGAGATCATAACAATATGTCACCACTTTTTGTTATCAATATAGCTTTGTCAGTTTTGTTTTATAGTTGATATGTGTTAATATAAAATGTTTGATATCAGAATAACTGGACCAAAAATTCCTTACTTGCTCTCGACTCATGTAAAGTTGGGTCCCAACTTGATCAGTATGTTTCTTCATTGACCCCTTCTCTACACCACTATGTCTCTGTATTTCTTCATCAAGGGCAGTCACCAAGCCAAAATCACCAACTTTAACAGTACCATCAAGAGAGAAAAATATATTAGATGGTTTTAAATCCCTGTGCATGAGTCCACTGTCATGTACATATCCAACTGCTTGCAAAATTTGATCAAAAATGTCCAGAAGTTCAAATTTATCACGATTTAAAGTTCGGGCATTTAGCCAATCTTTTAAGGTTTCTCTTTTACATAGTTGCATTTGAATGTATAGATACAAATTTGGCTGTAGTTGATGTTGGCACTTTGGGGCTACATCTGCTAATGATTTGGTCCATGTATTTGTGATGCCATTCATTGGTTGTAATAAGCCTGAATCTTCCTTGGTTTGATCTATCACAATGTTCTTCAGTGAATCTGAATTATTGTTTGTATAACTTCTCTTTGTATTTGAAACTATTATATCCTGAGATATAGTTGACAATCCCTCAGAGGAGTCTGTATTTGAGGGCTCCATAGATGATTCTAAGTGCACTTTATCATTGGAATGTTGCGAATCTCTGGACTTGTCCTTACATCCTGAGTCTTCAAATACAATATTGAATGACTCAGATATATCAGAGGCTAAATGTCTTATGTACGGTTTACTTCCTCCAGACTGTGTCTGTGAATTAGAGTTTATGAATTCTACATCAAAAGAGTCCTCATTTTCACATTTGCAATCATTAGCAGGTGTCCTATACTGCTTAAATGGTGACCCTGATTGGGTCTGTGATTCAGAATTAATACTAGTAAACTGTATGTCCAAAGAGTCTTCATTATCACATTGACATTGGTTAGCAGGGGTCCCCAAGCTAAATGAGCCACTCTCGTCACTAGGTAAGTTTTTATGAGGCACAAATCCATAACTTGAGTTTTCATGTTTATCTAAGGTGTCTTGTAACAGGTCTTGGGTGTCCATTTGACCACCAAATGGTTTTAGTGGGTTGAAGTCCATGTTTAGATAGTTTGGAACCACAGAGCTCGTGTTATCCCGAATAGAGTTACAGGGAGTGGGTGTGAGACACTCGCTGAAATAAAGAAATCACATTGCATCATGAGTTATAATCTTAAAATAACCATTGTTCTATATAAGTGCCCAGTCCCTTTTTTAAACTGGGTGCAAAAATCTCAATCACCTAATCCTACTAATAAATGTTGCAAACTGGTCAAAATATCAATAGAGAGGTTAAGCTACACGTTCAAATGCAAACCGTGAACCTGAACGCGTAAGTCCACGCTCAAGTACATGTTTAAGAAAATTTTCTGTTAAGCTACACGTCTGAAACCATGTCAGTGGACGTGGATCTATATTTATGTGGTGACTGTATATAAGGGTCATTGGCTCTATGGTGTAATGGTTAGCACTAAGGACTCGTATCCGTTAGGCCTGGATTCAAATCTAGTCTTTTTGTTTTTTATTTTTGCTTTATTTCATATTCAACCACAATTCAATTACTTTAGTATCACTTTTTGCTCATATCAAGGGCAGACGTAATACAAAAAATGCCTCATTCACCAATCAAATGTAGTGATAAGGCAATCGTAGGCCCTGGTTGTCAATTCGTTTAGCATACATATTGTACTAAGCCCCTGGTATCAAATTAACCCTGCCTATTTATATTGTACGGAATAAAAGAAAACAATCACATTTTAAGTTGTCATTTACTCATTGTATTCTTATTTACAATTAAAAAGAAGAAGCGCATAGAAGTACACGTTCATGCTTTGTTGAATACGCGTCTGTAAATTGCACCAATATGATAATCTCATGTAAAAACCTGTTAACTTCACGCTGGCCCACAGCAAATAAACAAATCTGACGTCATTTATCTGCGCGCGCATTGAAGTTCACGTTCAAGTTTTGTTAAATATGTGTAGCTTAACCTCTCTATTATTATCATTTCTCATTCTCTACTGAGTGTGTGTAGATTCTCAATTGGGTGCATGGTGAGCTTCAAATTCTCAGCAGGTTGCAGCACCACACTGATTCAAATCTTAGGAGAGAACCCTGGAAATCATCTGAATCAATCAATCTTTCATACAATCATTCAAACATTTTTGAAAGAATTCTAATTTCAACAACAATATTTCTTTCAATTGAGTCCATAGACATGCTGGGATTCTATGTGTCTCCTTTACATGAATTTTGCTCACCTGTCCTCCATATCCTTGTCTCTCCCCTCCTGCCATCCCTGTGGTGGGGACTCAAACCATGCCTGGTAGTAGCGCACAATGCCAATGTGTTCTAACTTTGCCAGAGCTTTCACTTCTCGCTTCACTTTCTCCTCTGCAGTTTTACTGAAGTTTTATGAATCATATTGTAAAGGTTCAGATATCAATATTCAGCATGTATTTGTATTTTAGGAGTTTAAATATTATTTTATTTGGGTAAATTAGACTGCTCTTGCTTTTGTATATAATAATTGTAGAATGGACACAAAACTTTTCTACACTCTCTCTATTGTGTGTGGTAATGTAATAATTCATATAAATCTAATCTTTCAAAATATTTCAAATCTTCAAGTTTCAAAAAAGAATCTGACAATTGGTATTTCCATATGATTTAGTCCTCATATTTTGATGTGCTTACTTACCTTGCAGGTAACTGGACTCTCTTTATAGCATAGCGACAGTCATCTAGTTTATTGATGGCCTCATAGACCACGCCAAAGCCACCCTTACCTAAACAATGTACCTGATGAAAATCTGTCTCATATCTAAAAGGAGTAAGGAAGCTTCTGTCAGTTTTACGCAAGAATAACAGCAACTCCACGGAGTAGCAGATTCCACAGAATGTATAATTTATCAAATCACTTATCATTTTGAACATTTCATAATACAAATAACAAAGTAGTATTGTCTCCTTTTGGCAAAATCTATACACAGGACATGACACCATATAAAGATTTTAATCAAAGAAATTAGAAAAAGAAGCTGGAAAATTTTTGATAAGTCACAAATCTGCAAAAATTAAAGAGCCGCAAAACTTCAACAGACTGAAAATTAGCGAAAATTAATAGCCGCAAAACTTCAAAATCGCAAAATATGATAGCATCAAATATTAGTTGGAGTACAGTATCTCTTCTAAAAATGGTGGCCATTATAATTTGAGTTGCCATATTGGAAATTCCTTGTTCATGTCTCTTTTCCATGAGACAATGGCCTCGAAAATCTGATAGCCAATTTTTGAGTCCATTAGAGAGATTTCGCATGGCGTGAAAGTACAACTTATAACGTATACTTATAAGTAAACGTACAAGGTGTTTCATAATGTGAGCTTTTCGTCAGGAAAGATCTTCTCGGACTGTAATAAATAAAGGTCAAAGGGATGCCATTTCAACTTTCTTGAATTGTAGCATGTTTAAGTTGTTCCAAATGTGTTTGTCTACAATAAAATAGGCTCATATATAGTACATATGTTATAGACCTATCTCTTCTCAAATTGACTTTTTGGAGATGCTCGTTATGAAATTTGTATGTCATTTGTTGAGCTACTGAATGGGTTGTTTCCAGGAATTGCTAGAACCTACTGGTTTGATTGGGTGTTTCAAATTGATGGTTAAAGTATTTGATTGGATACTGTTCCTACTCAGCCAATTAACTTTAAAAAATGCTTGCGGTCAATTGTTCCAGACACATGTAGGTAAAGCTTTATACGGAGATCCAAATGTATATGTTTATCATCTACATATATATACCGTTTTGTAAGTTCATTGAACTTATAATGATCATGAAAACTTAAGAATAATCAACTTGTTTATGTAATGACTCACTTTAAAGGATCATGACTCACTTTAAAGGATCGTGTTTATAATCCACTACAACTACTAAGACACGGAAGCAAGCATTTAATTATAATGTGCATAATCTACATGTGCAGATGACACTGCATTCACAGTCTCGGGAATAGTTATGTTCCATTAAGTACAATTTAAAATTGATTTTAGTAAATATAATAGTTCTACATGACCCTTTAAAGTATACGTAGACGTATAAGTTGTACTTTCACTTATGTGTGAAATCTCTCAATTTTCTCATGGAAATTACTTTTTTCATGAAAAACGATGGCCATTTTGACGATTCTTTCTTCAGCATAGGTCCTATGAACCTAAGATATAAGTATATAATTGAGCCAAATCCATGATCCAACAGTATTTGAAAAATAAAGATGTTCTTTTATCAAAAATTGCAGCCATATTATAATTATTTTCTTAAATTTTCTTCGCTTGTGGTGTCAACTGACAAACATGGCCAATGATAGACTTCCTAAGCAAGTGCATAAACATTAATTTAACAAGGGCCGGAAACCGTAAAACATGGGAATTTCACACAAAGGCAACGTTTGTACATGCAGGAGTGGGGGACATCATAGACATATAATTTATCCCCAACACCAGAGCTAAAATTAACCAAATCAAAGAAACTCTAGCATCACATGATCATATCAAGGGGCATAGGATGATTCATAATGATAACGGGTGCTCAAATGGAAACAAACTTATCGGCTACATAAAGTTATTGCGCGGCCAGAGCATTACGTTATGCAGTTAATGAGCAGATATGAGAGACGCGTTATTGCTCAACTCCGTCACGGCACACTGCCCATAAACATTGAAACTGGGAGATACACCGCAACTCCCCAAGACCAGAGGTTGTGTCCATGTGGTCAGTCAGTTGCGACCGAAATTCACTTTTTAGTTGAGTGTCAATTGTATATAAAAGAACGATCTAGTCTGTTTGCCAAAATGTTAAATTACAATGACTTTGAAATGTTAATTTGGTGAAATACTGTTTGATAATGAATGAACAGACTGTTCAAGGAACACTTGGTAACACAATTATTAAAATGCAAGCCAAACGGCGCAGCATAATGTAACATTCCACTGTCTCTCATAGGTTACGCTGACGATACGTCAGCGTAACAAGATGGAAGAACTTCCGGGCTTCATTTTTGGTAAGATATTTTTGTTTCTCGATTTTACACCATTTATAACTCGAGTTGTGGACAATAATTTGGCTCAGAGTTAAAGAAGATGGTCTAGTTTGAGAATATGCAGGCAGTTCTATGTTTGATATATTAACAAAGATGCAATTCACATATTTAGTCCCTCGCTTTTGTTACGTTGATGTAAGATCAATGTTACATTGACGAACGTGTGACTTGGAGCTGTTGTTACTTTGACGAACCATATTAACTTTGGCGTATATTGGGCAACAAGCATGAATACATAGTTCAACTATTTCAGAGAGTCCTGAAAGTCCTAAAATCACGAGGGTGAGGCACTGAGTGTTCAGAGACAGGTACTCGACGAAAAATGAGGATCCCATATTTACAGATCCCATCATTTTTGTGTGAAATGCAGTAAGGTTAAAACTTGGCAAAATGAGGGACATCGGATACAAATTGATTCGAACTTAAAGTTATACTCAAACCATTTTACTCAATTTAGTTATGCCATCTTACCGTATGAAGGCCGCGCTTTATGATAGTGAACCATCAACAATTCCAAAAGTTCCTTTCATCATGATATTGATGATATAAAGTCAGCACATGTCTTCATTTTCAGAGCAGAAATTTTACGTCACATGACAATGACGTGCCTGGTTGAAACATTTTAATCAATTCCTTGTATATGTTATGAATGATATTGCAGTGCTCTTTCCACAAGAAATTCTTTTTGTGAAGTTCAATCAATTAACAATTTGGCACTTGAAATGCCTGCAAATTTTGAACTAATATATTTCTACTTTTGTTCAGCCTTCGTAATAGTTTGCAACAGCAACTTTTCGATTCAGCCAGAATAACCTTGGCACACGGTACATTAAAACTGTCATGGTCATGTGACCTCAAAAAGAGGTTGACAGTCTTGTCTTAAAAAATCTTTTTGTGGGGAAATATCACAAGCTTTGTAGTAAAAAAAATAACAAAATGGATGTTTTTGTGCTAAAAACAAGATAATAAGAGATTCTTAAATTGGTTTTAGTACTATTTTAAACTTAAAAATGAGAATTAGAAGAAGGCTCCACATTTTTGTTGACGATGTTTAAAATATTTTGGTCATAGCATAGCATTATATTGCACTGCATTTTGTTGCATTATATTGCACTGCATTTTAATGCATTATATTGCACTGCATTGTATTGCATCATATTCCGTATTTACCATTTCAGTTACAGTTTTATTACATAAAATGTTATTTATAAGATTATAATTTTCAAACATTGAAAAATGTTTTATACAATATCACTTAATAATATATTTTCAATGGAACCCTTTGCAAGGGTCACTTCTGTTTGTGTCAGTCGGTAATATGGATTGTCACCCCTACAACAATACAACACTTAAAAATTAATATCTGTTCAATAGCATGTACCTTGTTAATATTCCCTGAATGATACTGAAAGTTTACTCAAATATGAAATTATCCGTTTATCACTTCGAAAAAGGCAACATTCATTAGGTTCAATGTTATCTAGTATGAGTGAGTGTTCTGGTTTGACTAGCTATGCATGAATTATTTTTTAGTCAATAAGATAATTTTATAAGCGGGGAAGGGGGGTGAATCTTTCTATTTATTGTAAACAATAAATTACATAGAGCAAATCAACACTTTCTAACTTTTGTTATGTGAGAGAGGGAGAAGAAATTGGACCATAAAGAAATAGACGGGTAGGAAGGAGGGGTTCCCATGCACCCGAAAGATGTATTTTTTTAATGTACATTTTTGTAATCCTAAAGGTCCAAACTAAAGATTTTTGCATGTTCCCAGAATGAAATATTGTCCCATGGTATCCATTAGCGGCCATCTTGTCGGCCATCTTGAATTTTTGAAAGAGTTGATGTTAATTATCTCAAAGTACAATAACTTCCACAGTTTTGAGAATTGAAAGCTGTAAGTGGTACCAAAATGAAGCTATTATAGTATCCTATATTATCGGATGCAATGATTATGCAAATTGCCTCATTTGCATAAAATGTGACATCATCAATCATAATTCTTGCCTCTTTACAACGGTATCGCATTATACCTTTCCGCCTAAGTGATCAGTCTTAGTCATTCATGAACATAAATGAATTTAAATATATAGGTACATTAATTTTGAACATATTTGCAATTGAAAGTTTTGGAAAAACATTGTTAGACACATGATTATGTAACTGAAAAGGGGCGTGGCACTTCTTGCGAAAGAATTGATGTTAATCATTTCAAAGTACAATAACTTCCACAGTTTTGAGAATTGAAAGCTGTAAGTGGTACCAAAATGAAGCTATTATAGTATCCCATATTATGAGATTAATAATTATGCAAATAGTCTCATTTGCATAAAATGTGACATCATTAATCGTAATTTTTGCCTCTTTACAACGGTATCGCACAATACCTTGCTGCCTGAGTGACCAGTCTTAGTCATCCATGAACATAAATGAATTTGAATATATAGGTACATTAATTTTGAACATTTTGCAATTGAAAGTTTTGGAAAAAACATTGTCAGACACTAAGTTATAACACTTTACATGATTATGCTACTGAAAAGGGGTGTGGCATTTCTTGAGAAAGAGTTGATGTTAATCATTTGAAAGTACAATAACTTCCACAGTTTTGAGAATTGAAACCTGTAAGTGGTACCAAAATGGAGCTCTTATAATATACTTATAGAAAATGCAATAATTATGCAAACTTTCCCATTTGCATAATATGTGACAAGCTCTATCATTTTAGGCTTTTTTCAATGGTAACAACCAATATCTCTCCCTCTGGGTTAAAGTCTTGGTTATTCATGAGCATTTATGATTTTGAATATATAGGTGCATTAATTTTGAGCATATTTGCAATTGAAATGTTGGAAAAACTATAAGAAATTAAGTGTTGACACTTCACACGATTATGTAACTGAAAAGGGGGGGGGGCATCTCTTGTTCAAAATGTTAACTTCTAAACACTAATGTCAACTTCAAAGGCTGAAGCTGCTCTAGCAGAGTCATGTAGATAGAGCTCAATGTTGCTTATTGGTGAAATGTTGGCCAAATTTTGCAGCTTGTGTGCACCACTTACGAGTACATGATGTGTTCATTATGATAGTGTAATTCCAATATGACAGCACAATACAAGTCAGGCTATTTTATTGCCACATATGCAAAAGTCGATCTGATTAGACATGTTAGAAGTGGTAGTGGTTAATAATGCCCAGATCAAAGAAACGCAAGATAGATATTGAAGATAGGCCCAGATCAAAGTATGGGCATCCTCAGCCTCAATCATGACGCCATCTGTATTGTCCATCAGTGGGAGCTGTAACCCAAATACTGAGTATATGATTTAATGTACGTGTCATTCAGTTGCCATGCACTTGGGGCAGTTGGCAGTTTCTTCCTTGCCCCAAAGTCTGAGGTTTGATGGAGTTGAGACCAGGTCAAGGAAAGCTCTTAATAGGAAATAGAACTCCCCTCGGTCCATGGACCAAAGGTCATTCCATTTCAAGAATTGCTGAAGTGAGGGTTCCCAGGTAATGTTGTAAATCTGGAAAGGCCACTGAAATTGGAGAGTAATGTCATAACACCCCGATATATGACTTGAGTCAATGGCTTTAAGCCACTTGTCCAGGTCCCTTGAGACTTCAGCTGTATTGTTCAAACCACGCAAGGTTTTGTCATAGTTCTTCTCTAGACATTTGATTCTTTTATCATGCACTGTTGGTATTTGCTTGCCCTTTATTTTGAACTGCATTGGAGATAGCTTGCCATCAACCAAAACCATGCTTCTTGACCTGGTTGGCTTTTAACTTGCAAGTCCAGTTCGCCATTCTTTCCATAGCTAATAGAACCCATCTGGTACTCACTACTGAACGGGTCATAACTGTGATGTCATCCATGAAAGCTCTGTATGGTAGGTGTTTTGCACCTTCATTTGCTTGTGGAACCTTACACTGCATCATCCCTGTATTTAGCAGTAAGTTCATGGATGTTACAAAGAGAACTACTGATACAGTGCAGTCTGCCACTATGCCTTTCTCTGAACTCTGCTAATTAGTGGTATAATTGCAAAATGTATTGTGCAACTTCAAGGAGTTTGTGTTTCCCATTGTCAGATTGACTACATCTGTTGGTTTTGGTACTTGAAAGTGAACTTGTACCTCTAGTATCAGTTGGTGAGGGACACTAGGTAGGCCTTCTGTCCAGCCAAACTACTGATTCTCTTTCTTGGCTTCCTTCACAAGTTGGCTTATGCTGCTATATGTACCCCATGATGTCTTGGGAGACCACTTTTCTGAATGCTTGGCAGGCCACTAGGAAACAACTTTGAGGCTTGACCATAATGGCCCAGAAGATCTTTCCCTCAGCATCCAATAATGATGTGTACCTGAACTGGTTCAGTCGCTCAAATTTTAGCTCCTTTGGAATGAAGCACCTTTCTGCCTAAGTCCAAGTCCTTGCTAGATTTTTTTGTTCTGGATGCTTGTTAACAATCGCCATAGATGTATTAACAGCTTTCCACAGTTCTTGTAGACCCTGTATGTCACACCTGTTAGACCTGAGGCTGAGCCTTCCTGATGATTGTTCTTACCTTATCAAGCTTGAAATCTGACTGGTCCCTAAAAAGTTTGATGTGAGCCTATAGAGATTTTCAAAGAATGTCTTCCTGGTCCTATGCTTCTCTTTTCCTGAGTGTTTCTATCTTTGGAAGAAGAATCTTTGGATGACTAAGATGAAGTAATCTCTTAAGAAGCATCTGTTGGAGCTCTCTTGCCAGTGATGAAGCCGTCCACTAACACTGCCGCTTTTGTCTTCTACTTGGCCCAACACAATGGTGTTTCACAGATGTTTCCTCCACTCCTTGTCCTCGCATCTGGGATGGAAATCGTTCTAACTTGGATAAGAGGTAGCATAGTGAAGAGGCTGGGCTCTGCATCCCACTTCTATTGGTTGCATAACTGCATACCACCCTCTTGTCATCAAATAGGTCTTTGATTTTTAAACTGATGAGATATTTTAGTTAAATTGGTCTTCTGAAGGTACCGTGAGCTCATTGAAGATGATGGTCCTACTGTGTTTTGACATCAGCACTGAGTTTTTGGAAGAGGTCAGTTGAGAGTCCAGTCGGATGTCTTGGATAAAACATTGGACTGAGGAACAGGCTTAATACATATTGAGTTAATAATTATATAGCTTTAACAACTAAATACTGTGGGTACCCTTTTCAGTTCATTGCCTATCCTAAAATGATATGGGGATATGTGGTCATTCGTATCTGTACAGTACTTAGTTCAAAAGCGATACAGCTTATATATCTTTGGCTGAAATTTAAATGTCTGCCAAACAGACCAACAAGAATTTCTGAACAAGCTAGGAATAAGGGACATCACTGGGCTACTTTCTAAAAGTCAAAAGCTATATTTTACACCCGGGGGGTTCACTGTATATAAACCTTGACAGGGGTACCTCTTTTTACATTTGGTATGGCAATGGATCCAAATTTTAGGATCTAGAATGAGAATGCCCCCAAAATATGACTTTTGAGGTATGACAATGGTCGGATTTTTCTACTTTGTGGTACAAGAATAATCATGGAGAATAGGTTACCTCTCTATTGTGGTATGGGATTGGTCTAGTTTTTACAAATGTCCTTAATTTGAGGTTGTTTTGGATCATTTTCCTAAAAGTTCTGCCTTCTTCCAGGGGCTTTAGACATTTTGCATTCCCTTGGTCTTATATTTTTGGGATATTTGGAATGGCATTAGTCCTATATTTGGACATTTGATATAGCATTGGTCTTATATTTGGTATGGCTTTTGGGCATTATTTTGGTTGGTATGGGAACACATTGAAATTTGACAGATTGGTATGGGAACATAATGATATCTGAGGGCTCAGCCTAGGACCCCTATAAAATTGTGTATTCAGTGAACCCCTGGGTATTTTACAAATGATACATTGACTATATAATAACATTACAGATTTTCAACAAGTGCCACGCCCCTTTTCAGAACAATAATCATTTGAAAGGTCATACCTTAATTTCTGACAATGTTTTTCTAAAACTTTCAATGCAAATATGTTCAAACTTTCAATTGCAAATATGTTTAAAATGAATGTATATATTTAATATCTTTTTATTCATGAGAGACCAAGACTGGTCACTCAGAGGAAAAGGCAATATGCATTACGTTGAAAAAGGGCAAAAATAATGATTGATGATGTCATATTTTATGCAAATATGGTAATTAACATAATTATTGTATCTTATAATATAGGATATTGTGATAGCTTCAGTTTGGTACCACTAACAGCTTTCAACTCTCAAAACTGTAGAAGTTATTGTACTTTGAAATGATTAACATCAATTCTTTTGCAAGAAGTGCCACGCCCCTTTTCAGTTACATAATCATGTGTCTGACAATGTTTTTCCAAAACTTTCAATTGCAAATATGTTCAAAATTAATGTACCTATATATTTAAATTCATTTATGTTCATGAATGACTAACACTGATCACTCAGGCGGAAAGGTATAATGCGATACTGTTGTAAAGAGGCAAGAATTATGATTGATGATGTCACATTTTATGCAAATGAGGCAATTTGCATAATTATTGTATCTGATAATATAGGATACTATAAAAGCTTCATTTTGGTACCACTTACAGCTTTCAATTCTCAAAACTGTGGAAGTTATTGTACTTTGGGATAATTAACACCAACTCTTTCAAAAATTCAAGATGGCCGACAAGATGGCCGCCAATGGATACCATGGGACAATATTTCATTCTGGGAACATGCAAAAATATTTAGTATGGACCTTTAGGATTACAAAAATGTACATTAAAAAAATACATCTTTCGGGTGCATGGGGACCATACCTTCCTACTAGACTAAAAATATCTTCGCATTTCCACAACTGTTGATGATTGGATCTCATGAAAAATTAAAATGCTTCCCCGCGTTTCGAATCATCCACAGTTATTAGAGCCTCTAATGAATTAAATTGTAAATAGGATGTCAGTTTTGTATCAATATTAGAATGGAATGCACATATTATAAGAATATATATGAGAATAATTACAAGATTTTGATTCATTATCTCAGCTTCAGCTTTACAAATGCCCCAGACACAGGCCACAAATCTATGAGCCTTAATGAGCCTTAATCTATGGAGCTTTAATACCCCATGACATTCCAAAGATAAACATTTTTCATTCGTCAATGTAACAAAGTGTCTTCGTCAACGTCACATTGGCAATATTCATGCAGATCATCAACGTAACAAAAGCGAGGGACTAAATATGTGAATTGCATCTTCGTTAATATAACAAACATAAAACCGCATGTATATTCTCAAACTAGACTATCTTCCTTATCTTTGAGCCAAATTATTGTCCACAACTTGACTTACAAGTGGTGTAAAATCGAGAAATAAAAATATCTTAACAAAAACAAAGCCCGGAAGTTTTTCCATCTTGTTACGTCTATAACAAGGTGAGTACCAGTGAGGTTGGCATGGGCCAGGCACTGTTTAATTTTTATGTATTGTTTTTATGTTATATTATGTTAGTGTGTGAGACATAAATAAATAACAAGGCACAGACGTGAACAATATCGTACCTAAAACACAGCAGTAAGACAGTGAAGAATTTAGGACGGAAAATCCAAAATGGCCACCTTCAAATTTACCCAGAATGCCCAAAAACTAATCAGTTCTTAACTTTGATACGTAGAAACATCCCTGAAAATTTCAGATGAATCCATCAAATGGTTTGGCTGGAAACCTGTAGACAAGTCTTGAAAGTGAAGATTTTAGGACGGAAAATCCAAAATGGCCACCTTAAAATTAACCCAGAATGCCCAAAAACTAATCAGTTGTTAACTTTGATATGTAGAAACATCCCTGTAAATTTCAAATGAATCCGTCAAATGGTTTGGCTGGAAACCTGTAGACAAGTCTTTAAAGTGAAGATTTTAGGACGGAAAATCCAAAATGGCCACCTTAAATTTTACCCAGAATGCCAAAAAACTAATCAGTTCTTAACTTTGATACGTAGAAACATCCCTGAAAATTTCAGATGAATCCGTCAAATGGTTTGGCTGGAAACCTGTAGACAAGTCTTGAAATTGACGATTTTAGGACGGAAAATCCAAAATGGCCACCTTAAAATTTACCCAGAATGCCCAAAAACTAATCAGTTCTTAACTTTGATACGTAGAAACATTCCTGAAAATTTCAGATGAATCCGTCAAATGGTTTGGCTGGAAACCTGTAGACAAGCTGAAAAGTGAGACGCCGCCCGCCGCCCGCCCGCCGCCCGCCCGCCGCCCGCCCGCCGCCCTGACGACAATATCGTACCTTTATTAGGTACGCTAAAAATACTACTACTACTACTTAAAGACATCGGCCTATTAATTTTGAATCAATTCAAAGAATCTTTAATTTAGTCACCAAATATTACATTATTTCCCCAAAATGGCAGCTATTTTGAATTTGGCAGCCATCTTGAAAATTCTTTCTGAGACAGATTTTCTACACAAATTTGAACCAAATCTGTTGACTGGTATTTGAGTTATTGTCCAGACAGATGAACAGATTTGGATGGCTTCTCTATATCCCTCACCAACTACATTCAATGGGGTAATCATTATTAAGTCCCATTGTACATGTATAATATAATATGTTACCCATTTATAATTGTTGTACATGTCACATGCTCCACAAGGCATTTCAATTTGAAGCATAGCTTTATATTTCTAACTACCTGGATGTGAAAGGGGTGGCAGGTTCAGATGCCTCACTAAGGCTGGTTTGTCGCAGGACCATGTCACCAAATTCTGACACTTTAACTCCCTCTTGCTCCATAGACTCTTCCTAAATATACAGAGTAATATAAGCATGGTTTACAATTTTGAATCCAAATTACAATTTTGCCAATGTTCTCTCGCAGTATAACTGACTATCAAAAGCTTCTACAAGTTATAGTAAAATTCAAACATATGAAAAGATTTCTTAAATCCACATAAAATATCGATCCACATTTTGACATTAGTAGATTTACTTGACTCTGTTGGCCCACAATTTTGGGTAAAATGAAGTACATGTAGTATATTTTAAAACTGTACAGCCAACTGTGCTAACTAATCACTATCATGAATACATTTTTAATATGTATAATCTTTTTCCTGTTCAACTTAAAAAGGTTTTAAATGTTGTTTTTCAAATTTCCTGATTGGGTATAAACCCAATGATACTTGTATTTCAAGTGGCACATCCTTACCTCTGATATAAGTTTCTTCAAGACACCTCTTCTATATTTCACCATGATTCTAGTGAGAAAGAGGTGCATAACTATAGAAGAACACAGACTGATGGCCAACACTTCTTTCCTGGAATAAAATGATCATCTCATAAATCCAGAAACAAAAGTTAGAAATGTATCAAACAAAACTAAATTAGAGCCCTCAAAGAGAGGTATTGTATTGTTATCTTAAATAAATAGTGCCGTGGGTACTGGGCTCACATGGTGTTGCTCAAAAGTGAATGATGGCTAAAATGGCAGAAAATGGATATAATTTTTGCCGAATTTTTGTAACAAAATTATTTCAATTCAAACAACTACTCTTTACAGTGACATAGCTTTTTACAATCCACTGGACACCTAAAATTATTTGTAAAGGGAGAAAATGGGCCAAAAGTGAGAAAATGGGCCAAAAGTGAATTTCGAGAGAAAAATAACGACCATTTTGAAAATAGGCGAGCTTTTGAACCAGGAGTCATGTGGGAGTTTTCTGTATTAATGTTGAACAAAAATAACTTGAAACGGGAATCCTATCGACAGAGGTTTTAATGCAAATGGTCCAGAAGTGGATTTCGCGAGACAGATGGACAAATCAATGTTAACTAAAATGGCTAAATATAAAAAAACGGATATAATTTTTTGCTGATTTTTTGTAACAAAATTTTTTCATACATTTACTCTTTACATTGACATGGATTTGTACAACCATACAAATAATAGTGTCACATGTGTCACCATCATATCTTGTATTTACAACCAATTCTACAGTGTTATTGCTATAATAGTGTCAAATGTCTCACCATAATATCTTGTACTTACCACCAATTCTACAGTGTTACTGCTATAATATTGTCAAATGTGTCACCATTATATCTTGTATTTACCACCAATTCCACAGTGTTACTGCTATAATAGTGTCAAATGTGTCACCATCATATCTTGTATTTACAACCAATTCTACAGTGTTACTGCTATAATAGTGTCACATGTGTCACCATCATATCTTGTACTTACCACCAATTCTACAGTGTTATTGCTATAATAGTGTCAAATGTGTCACCATCATATCTTGTATTTACCACCAATTCCACAGTGTTACTACTATAATAGTGTCAAATGTGTCACCATTATATCTTGTACTTTCCACCAATTCTACAGAGTTACTGCTATAAAATTGTCAAATGTGTCACCATCATATCTTGTATTTACAACCAATTCTACAGAGTTACTGCTATAATAGTGTCACATGTGTCACCATCATATCTTGTACTTACCACCAATTCTACAGTGTTACTGCTATAATAGTGTCAAATGTGTCACCATTAAATCTTGTATTTACAACCAATTCTACAGTGTTACTGCTATAATATTGTCAAATGTGTCACCATCATATCTTGTATTTACAACCAATTCTACAGTGTTACTGCTATAATAGTGTCACATGTGTCACCATCATATCTTGCACTTACCACCAATTCTACAGTGTTACTGCTATAATAGTGTCAAATGTGTCACCATTAAATCTTGTATTTACAACCAATTCTACAGTGTTACTGCTATAATATTGTCAAATGTGTCACCATCATATCTTGTATTTACAACCACTTCTACAGTGTTACTGCTATAATAGTGTCAAATGTGTCACCATCATATCTTGTATTTACAACCAATTCTACAGTCTTACTGCTATAATAGTGTCAAATGTGTCACCATCATATCTTGTATTAACCACAAATTCTACAGTTACTGCTATAATATAGTCAAATGTGTCACCATCATATCTTGTATTTACAACCAATTCTACAGTGTTACTGCTATAATAGTGTCAAATGTGTCACCATCATATCTTGTATTTACCACCAATTCCACAGTGTTACTGCTATAATAGTATCAAATGTGTCACCATCATATCTTGTACTTACCATCAATTCTACAGTGTTATTGCTATAATAGTGTCAAATGTGTCACCATCATATCTTGTATTTACAACCAATTCTACAGTGTTACTGCTATAATAGTGTCAAATGTGTCACCATCATATCTTGTATTTACAACCAATTCTACAGTGTTACTGCTATAATAGTGTCAAATGTGTCACCATCATATCTTGTATTTACAACCAATTCTACAGTGTTACTGCTATAATAGTGTCAAATGTGTCACCATCATATCTTGTATTTACAACCAATTCTACAGTGTTACTGCTATAATATTGTCAAATGTGTCACCATCATATCTTGTATTTACCACCAATTCCACAGTGTTACTGCTGTAATAGTGTCAAATGTGTCACCATCATATCTTGTATTTACAACCAATTCCACAGTGTTACTGCTATAATATTGTCAAATGTGTCACCATCATATCTTGTATTTACCACCAATTCTACAGAGTTACTGCTATAATATTGTCAAATGTGTCACCATCATATCTTGTATTTACCACCAATTCTACAGAGTTACTGCTATAATAGTGTCAAATGTGTCACCATCATATCTTGTACTTACCACCAATTCTACAGTGTTACTGCTATAATAGTGTCAAATGTGTCACCATCATATCTTGTACTTACCACCAATTCTACAGTGTTACTGCTATAATAGTGTCACATGTGTCACCATCATATCTTGCACTTACCACCAATTCTACAGTGTTACTGCTATAATAGTGTCAAATGTGTCACCATCATATCTTGTACTTACCACCAATTCCACAGTGTTACTGCTATAATAGTGTCACATGTGTCACCATTATATCTTGTATTTACAACCAATTCTACAGTATTATTGCTATAATAGTGTCAAATGTGTCACCATTATATCTTGTACTTTCCACCAATTCTACAGTGTTACTGCTATAATAGTATCAAATGTGTCACCATCATATCTTGTACTTACCACCAATTCTACAGTGTTATTGCTATAATAGTGTCAAATGTGTCACCATCATATCTTGTACTTACCACCAATTCTACAGTGTTACTGCTATAATAGTGTCACATGTGTCACCATCATATCTTGCACTTACCACCAATTCTACAGTGTTACTGCTATAATAGTGTCAAATGTGTCACCATCATATCTTGTATTTACCACCATTCCACAGTGTTACTGCTATAATAGTGTCAAATGTGTCACCATCATATCTTGTACTTACCACCAATTCCACAGTGTTACTGCTATAATAGTGTCAAATGTGTCACCATTATATCTTGTGTCATTTCCCTTGGTCTCAATCTCATCAAGCCTAGTTGTTGGGGTAAAGTCTCCAAACAAGTAACACCCATTATCTAAAATATTAGGGATTTAATGAACTGTAATGGAACATACTCCCTGGGGTGAATTTACTCATGAAGGTAAATGTCATCGTGAGATCTACAGCCTGTACAATCCCTTGGAATACACAATTGGATTATAAGAGGCTTAGTTTTCAAATTGACTGCTATTTATCAAAATAAATTTGTTTTGTTCAGTGTATGTTTTGAATATATAAAATATATAGATCTTGTGCCAGTCTGTATCTTTCACTCAACTTAAGACACTGTTGTCATATTGGCTCTGTTTTAATGCTGAAGGTACAGCATTGAAGTACTATGAAAGAGTAGATCCGGTCATAGTCTGGGACTGGAGATAAGGGTCTAGAGATAGAAACTTGGTGTTAGTTATGAGTCTGGAGGTTGAGTAGTTGATGTAAAGACTGAAATGATCTTATAGAGCCTGTATTGCAGTAGAATGTAAAGAAATATTCTTTAAAATGAATTGGACTGAATTCAAGAAGAACTTGTGTTGAGGCTTACAGGAAGAGATATTACTGGAAGTAATTCTCATTTGTCACCTGAAGTGGAAACGTTTATGAATAGATTATCAACACTAAGTAACAACAAACATAATATTCATATTAACAATGAACAACCCACACCCATCATGGTGAACAATATGTGGATTTAAATTCAATGAAATTGATGTAAATGTTTTTACCATATGGGTAGTCCATCTCATTGTGTGTGATGAGAGCTGTTTCTGTCTTGTTCTCACGTTCTACCTTCTCATAGTCTATAAGAGCTCTACTGTTTGTGTTCAGAATGGGTGTCCTGGAGGGAGCTGAAAACAATTGATTGCACAATAAATCATAATTTCTTATGCTTAGGCCAATATACTTACAGAATTTTTATGTTTCAGAAATAGCAGATCAGTTTGGCAGGAAAATCTTAAAAATATCTTTATAAAGGACAAAAAACCCTTAGTACTTGTCTTCCTGTAAAAGGCCCTTGCAATATTAGGTATCAACATGTACATAAAAAAGAGTATACAAAAATAAATAATAACCTGTTGCAATATAAGGCTTCCACTTAATGCTAGGAATTTGTAAAAGTTTCCCCTGTTTTGCAGCAGCCTCTGCAACAGTTGCAACCTCTTTTTCAAACTGCACACTAGGTTGTACATATAACTGGTTGAGGTGGTTACCTAGGAAAACAGGCATGGAGGTATTATAATGTACCGTAATCACCGTATTAAGGGCCCACCCCTAATAAGCGCCTACCTCGCTTCACAGAGTTCAAGAAATAACGCTGAATGACCAAGTAGTAACGAATATATCAGGAAAAAAAAATCAAATTTCCATAGAAAAATAGTGGGCGATAATAGAGTACTTAATACTAAAATGCAGAAAACATGATGCATTTTGGAAATTGATGCACCCTCCCGATGAATATCTAGTGGATGCTTCCCACATACTACTAAGCTAATATTATCTCAAAGTAGTCCATATAAATGAATGAATGAAATGATCACGTTCAAGAGTTTTGTTTCAACAGTTTACTAGCTTAGCGATCGTCAAGGCGTGAACTTTCTTGTTTCTTTTTAAGATTTCTCGACTTTTACATGAGTTTTATACGAAAAATGATGATCTGTCATTAAATTAAAAAAAAAAGGTATAACTTTAGATCGATATCTATGGTGGAAATATTGAAGATAATCGCGGAAAACAATTCCTTCACCTCGAGGGGCTCTGCTCGGGAGCTCTTCAGTCACCGTCAATATAGTTAGATTCTTGCTTTATTTTAGCAATCTCTACCGTATTCTCTCCAACTAGATAATGGCAACTCCGCGGAGTAGCAAATCCCAACGAACAAAATATCAATTACCGAATTCCAATCAATTATACTCATTACTTTGGTTGAAAATGAAAAAATTAGATTTTAGAATTGCGAATTCCTGCAAAGCAGCCATTTTGAATTTTCTGAGGTAAAAATCTGAAAAATAATACCATAATTGTGATCTACTCCAAAATTCCTTCAATTTGAGTATACTATAGCCATACTTTGAAGGGATCGAAAAATTATTGCGAAATCGTACATTAGACGGCCATTTTGAATTTTACGAGGCTCGAATCAGAAAAAAGATACAATATTTGCAATCTACTCTTAATTGCCTTTCATTTGAGTATAATAAAGCTATACTTCAGAAAGATCTAAAAATTAGCGAAAATTTCTGTTTTCCTGTCCCCCCATACATGGCCCCTGGGGGTCAGGATGAAAAACACGGAATACATGTGAAATAGATAAATGTTGTGAATACACTACCAAAATTTCAAACAATAATATTAATTACTTTGGTTCAGAATGAAAAATTTATGATTTTTGCGAAAAAGTCCCGTCATTTTTAAAGCGGCGGCCATCTTGAAAAATCTTTTTTTTGCGTAAAACTATTCACCAATATACATCTTTCCACTAAATATGAAGAAAATCTGTCAACTAGTATTTGAGTTATTTTCCGGACAGACGGACGGACTGACTGACTGACGGACTGACAGACTGACGGACTGACGGACAGACGGACGGAGGGCTTCACTATATCCCTAACGAACTTCGTTCGTTGGGATAAGAAGTTCGTTGGGATAATAACAATACATACATTATTGTACAAATAGGCTGTTACTTTCGTTGCAAATAAGGCATTTTTGGCAAGAAAAATTCCCATACAGTGTACATGAAATTTTCGGGGATTCTTGACTTCTCTCATATATGGGCGCTTTTTGTAATATGTTACAATGGGAATTTCAATTTCAAAAGCACCCTGGGTGCTTATTACGGCGAATACGGTATATGTATTTTTTGATATAATGTATAATACTATCATATTGAGTAGTATGAAAGAATGGTCCTGGAGTGGTGTGTTAATGACTGCATGAAGCAAATAAAATAGCAAAACATAAAGTTTAAGATGATAAAGTATTTTTGGGGCAGCCTTTTATAGAATACTTAATTCTAATTTATAAAAACTATTAAAAATAACGAATTAAACATATATATACATGTATGTATATATGTATTTTTTGGGTATATAGTGAAATCATTATAGAAAATAAAGAAAACGAGGAAGAAATTCAGTTATTACTATTTTCATTTTAAATCTTCATATAACTGAGAAGCATGTATGTTCAATGGAAAAATGTATTTTTTAAAAACAAATGGAATATGATAAGATTGTTATTGATTTACTACTACTGTATCTGTAAATACTTTAGAAACTGAAATAAACTATATTGAAAAGAAAAAAAAAACAAAAACATAAAGAAATTCTAGAGAAGGATGGAAAGCAACTCACCTATATATAGTAAAGGGGGTGGATGTCTCTCTTCTTGCTCATCCTCATCAGTTGTTAGTGCAGGAATGTGACGATCATCAAACAGACTAACATCTTCTAATTCATTCCCTATTAGGGCCCAAGCATTGGCTATAGGGCTATCAAACTGAAATAGAGTTCTTTACAGTGAATGAGCCCAACTAAACACTGTTTCTACATTTGATGCTTTATTCACTGAATGCATCTTGCATCTCATTTCTTAAAAATAAAATACCATTTAAGGAGATGTATATCCAGAGGCCAAAAATAACCTTAGATACTCATAGTTGAGTGGGTTTTGGGTTTTTTCAGGAAAGAAAGAAAAGACTATGTATGTATAGCTCCTGTTGTTAGTTAGTTGTAAAACATGATGTCTTGGACACCTGCTCAAAAGACATTAGTATTGATTAAATGCGAAAAACTTGAATGAAAAATCCCTATATCTTGGAAAATACTAATTGAATTATGCTCATTTTTTCAGGAAAGAAAGAAAAGACTGTGTATGTATAGCTCCTGTTGTTAGTAAGTTGTAAAACATGATGCCTTGGACACCTGCTCAAAGGAGAGTTGTACTAGGAAAATATGAAAAACACAGTCAGAGGTGAATGTCACAGCAATAAAACCAAACAACTTTCTAACCATAGTGTTTTGGCACTTCAGATTGGCACAAATTATTCTCATTCAATGTGTGGTGAATTTGTGGAGTTTCATCAAAATCACTCCAGGGACTTTACAGTCATGGTCAAAATGCCTTCTTAAATCTGCCTGAGCCAGGGCGCTTGACTGCGATTAGAAAGCATTTTCGACCATGACTGTAAAGTCCATGAAGTGATTTTGATTTCACTCTACAAATTTACAATACATTGCACGAATATGATTTGTGCGAAACTTGAAGAGCCAAAACACTATGGTTATTTAGTTTTTTGCGGTTGCAGTCTACCCTGGCTGCATTTTTCATATTTTCCTCATACAAGTGTCTTTTGCCAAATGCGGGCAGATTTAATATATATTCATCCCGCTCCCGGGACTTTTTTATTTAGAAAGGTTAAAAAATCAAAAGATTTAAAAGTTTTAATTTTTAATTAGACTTTTTGCCTGAGTTCTTATTCTTTTTATCATTATCTACAAGTTTTCTCAGTAACTATAAGACTTTGAGTAAATATAATTATATCATCAGTTAGGATATGTGTCAGGGCTACTCGGAAATTAGGTCAAATTTTTATCTCGGTCAAAGTCAAAATCCATCAACTTTTCAATTTTCACGAATTTTCGATTTTCTTTCTGAAAATATCTTCTCAATATATCTTGCTAGAAATCATTTTCTAAGTTTATCTAAGTATTTCATACAATTTCCTCACTCTATATCTCGATGAAAATTTTACCAATTAATTTTTCAATTAATTAGTTAAAGAGGCACTTTGCCATAGGATAGCACAATCAAGACCCCTCTTGACTTTTTTGCATATTGAGTTTCGCCACATATTCACCCATCTACTTACCAAAGAAGAAGTTCCAAATCCCCCTTTTTCAGTGTTAATTTTGCGATTGTGCTGGCCGATCTAATTATTTTCGAAGAAATTAATTCAATCTGAAGTTTGAATATACCGGGAAAGTCCTCCTGTTATCTGATTGGTCGTTGAATTTGTTTATCATGAACCTGATTGGCTGCCAGTTCAAGGCGCTTGCGGGCGCTTGTGTGACTCAATGGGGATTCCCCTCGCTAGCCGAGGAATCGATTGTGTTTAATTCTGGAGTTGGGTTGTTCTGTTGATTATTTCAATATTTCGGCAATTATATACCCAAAAATTATTCTCAAGATATATCCATGGTATGTGAGATATTATATGAGCAATAACAATAGGACATCATTGATTGTCTGGGGGAGAAACCTATGGCATAATGCATCTTTAATTAAGGGTAGATTTCAAACTGTTTCGAATCTATCAAGATTGGTATCAATTAAATAGGAAATTTTCTCGGGATTCCAAATCTGAAATCGAAATTGAGATCTGGCTTCCAGTTGACCTTCTATGAACTTTTAAAGTTGAAAAGTCTAAATTTTAAAATCTTTGTTTCAACTTTAAAATAAGTTAAAACAATATAAAAGGAAAACTCAAAATTTTAAGTGTCAAAGGTCAACGTCAAAATCTAAATAATTTTTTAACTTTCGCTTTAATCATACTAAATTTTAATATTTTGCTTTTAAATTTAAATGTTAAAAGCTGTTGAGTTTTAAAAAAACAAAAATTGTTGAGGACTTTAAATCAAGACAAGATAAAATATTCATGTTTTGATTGTAATTATTGTTTGTAATTACTACATTAGGGTTCTATATTATTCAATGCATATTTAATTCTCATAATCTACTTAGTATAGGATAAATCAGTTATTGAATGCTCGATTTTTGATACAGGGTATATCCCTCTCATCAAATAACCTCTATATATAGTTTCCAAATTAAACGCAACAGGGGAAATGTTTCAATATGGTCAATATTGATCAAATAAGAATGTAATGCTTATTTCTAGAGAGCTGCCATCTTTTAAGATTTCATTCAGGAAGTGATGTCATACCATATTAGGAGAGATGCTCTGCCAAGGTATATCATTTAAAGCAAGTATTTCCTTGAATCTCACTTACTGTGTGTTGCCATATGATGTCATGAGGGTTGTCTTTGTTAACAAAGAGAATCAGTCCCTTGGGTACAAGGATCTTAATAACTCCAGACTTAGGAGTCAATGGCTCAGGTGCAGGATGTGGTTTGGCCGACTCATTGCTGTCATCATCATCATCATCATCTTTAACAAATAATGATGCTATTATGCATTTGGAAACATTATTCAAATATTTTATTCTACTGAGGTGAATACCTGTGCATCTTTCATTGATCTTGTGAAATATGCACAGGTATTCACCGAAAATAGAATGAGATATTTGTTTTATTATTCACTGTTAATGTTCCTCACTCCTAAGATCTTTATTGATGTTTTTGTTGACTTTACCATTTTATCTGAATGGATATTACCATGAATTCTATAAAATATAAATAATCTTATAATATAAAAAATTAATCAAAGTAATTAAACCAATTATACCCTGGCTGGCATTGGATGAAATGTCAGCCAGGGTATATGGTTCAGATTTTAGCGGTCATACATACTCCAATATAGACTAGATTGTTCTAGCAATTGTGACGTCAAGTATCATATTAGAATATGAATTAAATTGATTCCTTTAGGTTTAAATCGCTATTTCAGTTGTCCTTTCCACACCCCAAAGTAAAATTCACCGAACATCGTCTTACAGACCAGTGCTTAGTCCTCACTTAGTTTTCACCATGTTCACTCAAAGTGGCCGATGATGGAGTAAATTACTTTATATATTTGTTACTTCCCCTAGCTTTATTTCGTCTTAACAATATGCTGTGTTACTTTTTACAGCATCTAATTGTACCTTACTACTTAACTGAATTGTTATAATGCTTGTTTTTTGGAATGTAAAGCTTCCAAAAATTGATAATTTTGTGCAAAAAAAATCTTTGCATATCCTACAGGACAGAACATAAGGTTGACTTCTAGTCAGTCTGTCAGATACAGACTAGGCATACCCCAGTTTTTTAAAAATTGTGTATGAGTAAAATTAATAAAAACCCTACTTATTTCCGCAGTGCATGATATAATTGTAGCATCATCATCTTCACTTTCGATAACTTCTCTGGAGTTTCCTAACACCTTGTTAACTTTCACCTCTTCAACATTTGGAACTGCAGGTTTCACATCCGATGATGAGGTTGCGGCCTCTTGAGTTGTGACCTTAACCCCTGCATCTATGATACCAGAAGTTTGGGTTTTGGAGCTGTAGGAATGAACTGGTTCAAAGGATCCAGGTAAAAATGACACCTCATGTTCACCAACACTGAAGTTCCATCTATAGCAAAGTGATACAAAAATAAATGGTGTGCTCGCTGAGATAACTAGACAACAGCAATGCCAAAGCGTAGCAAATCCCATCAAACAGCCATGGCTGGCATTATTTACAAACGAAGTATATAACAAAAATCGTAAAATAGCATATAATAAATGGCCACCATTTTCAAAATGGTTGCTCACTGGCCAAATTGTCATCAGAAAGTGTAATATGCTTCCAAGTAGGCACATATAAAATTTCAACAAAATTGCACACACGTACATGTAAATGGCGGCTATTTTTCAAAATGGCTACCTACTTGCCAAAATGTCATAAGACACTGTGCCATGCTTATGAGTATTCACATATCAAATATGAACAAAATCGCTCTATTACTTTTTGAGTTATTGTAAAAATAGTAAAATAACACACATAAAAATGGTGGCCACCTACTCCCCAAAGTGTCATTAGACACTGTGCCACGCTTATAGTATTCACTCCCCCAAAGTGTCATTAGACAGTGTGCCATCCTTATAGTATTCACTCCCCATAGTGTCATTAGACAGTGTGCCATGCTTATAGTATTCACTCCCCAAAGTGTCATTAGACAGTGTGCCATGCTTATAGTATTCATATATCAAATATGAACAAAATCGCTCAACTACTTTTCAAGTTACAGTAAAAAACATAAAAATGGAAGTCATTTTACATAATGGCAGCCTACTGCCCAAAGTGTCATTAGACAGTGTGCCATGCTAATATTATTTACATATCAAATATAATATTAACGAAATCACTCCACTACTTTTCGAGTAGTAAAAATGGTGGCCATTTTACAAAACCTCATTTTTCAAGATGGCTGCCATGTGCTTCTTTAATATCTACATTTCTAGCCTTATTAATGTTCTATAAAATCTTTTTAGTATAAATATATTGCACCTAAATTACTGTACAATCGGCACTAAAATGGCCACCATTTTGAAAGGAGCAGCCATTTTGAAAATCTGCTTGAGCAGAACTTCTACCCCATAGAGCATATGTGTACAAAATATGAACAAAATCGGGCAAACGGTATTTGAGTTCAGTATTATCGGTAACACTCCCCTTCCCCTTTTATCTATGTTTGTTTTTGTTGCTATTTTCCTTCTATAATTTACCCTCATATCGGAGACTGGTATCTAAATTCTGTTCATTATTGTTGTTTTTCCCATTTCCTTATTAGTCTTAGAACTCTGAGATATATTTAATATTTGATTTTTTGGCTTTTGGTATTTTATTTCATCCATTTATTTTTAGAATTGTCTTTTTGATATATGCTGACAGTGTTTCTTTCTTATATCCTTGAGATATTATTTTTTTCCCAAGGACTTGATTCTTTTGGAAGCAATTTTTTCATCACTGCAGACTCTTGATATTCTCATTATCTGTGACACATAGACTCCATATGATTGCTTTCTTGGAATGTTTCCTGAAAGATCTGGATAGGAATTTATTGAAATTAAAATCGTCTCTTTTACCATATATTTGTGTAGTAATTTTCTTGTGTTCTATTGTGAGTTTCATGTCAACAAATGTTGCTTCATTGGTACCTGTTACACTGCTGGGTTGAGTCTAACGAAGCATTTTTGTAACGAAGGTTGACGAAAAAATTGTGTCCACACTGGCTTTATCCAACGAAGCAATTCCCTGACGAAGCAATTATTTGGTGTTACACTGCACTTAAAATGCTTAGTTGCGCATGCGCATTGCATTATCAGCCCCCCAACACTGTCTTCCAATTCAGTATAACCAACATGGAGGAACGCGGACGCAAAGTCAACCTTCTTATCTCTACTCTTTTGCAAAGATTTCGATTGTTTCACCAGTCTGGTGTCTTATTGAAAGATATTCTCAAGAAAGCAAACAGGCGTTACCAATTGAGATGTTATAATCATAACATAAAGAAATCAAAAAGGAAAATGTACCACTTTCTCAGTCTTATTTGATCGGTTATGATATTGAATACCATGCGAGATAGGAGAGTATGGGCAAAAAAGAGAACAGGGGACTTTTTCGATCGACTTGTATTGAGGTAATTAAAAGTTCAGCATGTATTCAGCTACTTTTAAGAGCGGGACTACCCCATAATTCTAGAGGTATGTTTTCATGAACTTACGCGTAGATGCTGATAGATTCACGGATCAATCAATGAATTATGGGGTATTTCCTCTCCTTGCTTGCTTTTTGTCATCTAATCATTTTACCGTCGAGTGAGAGGGGTGTACCATAAAACACTCTGACATGGGAATAATAGTTCATGTAAGGAAACAAATGTTTGTCTCACACTAATTTCAAATAATATAAAATAATGAAAACTACTAAAACAATTTATAAAAATGTTAAATTGTGATATAAAAGAGTAAATCCAAATGTAAAGTACAAAATACAAGCTTAGCATACATATGAAAAGTCTGTCCCCTCCTGATATCTAATAGCCCATCTGTCATGTAACTTATACATTATGCCATTCCAAATTATATCATGGACTTTAACTACACTTGAATATTATAAATATTATAATCATGTATGAAGCAATTGAGATTTAATTAGCTGGCTTTTATGAAATGATCGGGTCGTGTTATTTAAATGGAATTTTGGCAAAAGCAAGAAATGGGGAAAACAATATTGTACATTCACTCTGCTTTCTGAGCTCAGTCGACGGGGTATCAACAATCAGAAATGCAAGCTGACAGAGAATTATTTAATCTAGCTTAAATGAAATAAGTATATGCTGTACTAAACTTCCTGGATCGGAGAACTTATGAAAATATACATGGTGTGTTGTGTTTGAATAGAGAAGGGGGGGGGGGGTGTTCGTTCATCGTTGTCCGAGGAAAGTACATATTTATTGCCGTTACTTGAAGCCGATGCGGTTTTATATTATAGTTCAACTGGACAAATCCTACGTGTAATTTAGAAAGAAAAAACGGGAATTAGTAGTGAAAGACAGAAATGTCCAGTAGACCATGTTACCCTTTCTTCCTTTATTTGGTTAGGAATATTTTCCGCATGTTTCTTTGGAGGCATGATTAGGTTCAATGATCAGAAGACAGGAAGCTGGAGATATACACGCACGCGCAAACCCCCAACTAAGCATTTTCTAACAAAGCTACCTGTTACACTGGCAAAAAAAGCTTCGTTGGGAGCTAACTTTCGTTGAATTTTCTACTCAATTGCTTCGATATCAACTAAGCTTTTCTAACGAAGGCGGGGGTGTTACACTGGCCCAAAATTGCTTCGTTACGAAGCTTTTTGCCAAATTGCTTCGTAACGAAGCATTTCAACTGGCCTGTGTAACAGGGGTCATTGTTGTTTGCAATTTCTTTGTTTAGTTTGAGTTCAGGAGGATATATAGTTCCCCTGTCATTTTATAATTTATCATCATTATTTATACTGCATAAGTCAACTATGAATAGGGCTGTTTTATTATATCTCATTGCTTCTCTGTAGTCTTTAAACATTAGTATACTCGTATGCATAATGATATAAATTTACCATATATGGTGCTGGATTTATCCCTATCGGTATTCCAGAATGGAGGCATTCCCTATATCCCTCCGAAATTCGTTCGATGGGATAATTATAATTATATGTATTGGTTAACCCATGCATTACTATCTTATTATGAATGGTCTATCCATGGCAATTATTATTCAACAGAGACTGGGCTTTCAAAAAGGCCAAGGTAATAATATTGAAGAGATCCCCAATGGAGCCCCCATGAGTTAAAGTAATTGTTTCACCTGATAAACTTCATTATTTTAACTACAGGCTGTTGGATATTGATCTAATATTATACCTCATGATTAAAAGTTTAATGGTAGATCATCATTTTTCATGTAAAAGTCGCTAGAATAAGGAGAAATGTTAGAAAGAAACAAGATGTTCACACAAAGTTCACATCATTCATGTGTACAAGCCTAATTACATGTTATTGACCCTTTCCATATAAAAAAAATAGATGGCATCATGGGTATTGGTAGGGCTAAATAACATGGCAACTCAATAGCAAGAGTCACTCAATTTCTTGATTTAACAAGCAATTTCGTTTGGATCAACTTAAAACACCATTAGAATGTAACTACATTGTATATGATATAATTGAACTGTGGATTGTGATTTCATATTAAAATTGTGATCCTTATAAGAGTAAATGAACTTTTAAAGGTTTTTCAACATTGTGTCAATGGGAATTTAGCTTGACCATTTTAAAAAAACTTGAAAATCTCTAGAATTTGAATATAGTGCAACAGTGCAAATCAAAGTTGGTTTCATAGAAAATTACAAACAGAATTCAAATATGCCATCAAATAGAAGAAAATGTTAGTTTTTAGTGATCTCACAATGTTCGCTGTTGTTTTATGAGTATTCTCCACAAGTTTGGATAGAGTAACTTCATTCGTAGTTTTGAAATGATGATGCTGAAATTATGTTTAACTGAAATAAACGCCATTTCCCCGATTTTCAAATTTTACTTTACGCATACACAGCACTGAATGAGCACTTGCTCATGATTGTTCATGTGATCACATCCTGAATTTGATTGGATGTCATATAATGGGGAATCCCCAAATACAATAGAATGTGAAAGAATTGTGGGAGCTACTCACTTCTTCTGGCTATATGGATAAGTTTCTACTGAACATTTCCTTTTTACATTTTGGACTATTTTGAGACATTATTAGTTTAGAATGGTGTGGAAGGTAGATATTCCCAATTATTATCCGGAATGGTGCATTGAATTGCAATATGCATAATTTTTATTGCATTTGAGTGTAAATATTCTATTATTGCCTACTTGATTTCTCAGAAGTTCCATCTTTTTTTATATATATTCATAATATTCTTTTTAATTAACTATATGTATTTTGATAACAAATACTATACAAATATTTAATTCAATTCAGAAATATATAGAGATTATTCTATATTATGTTCAGGATATTGGGAGTATCCCGAGGCGAATATAATATATCTGCCCCAGGGTCGTAGGTCCCGAGGGTAGATCTATTATATTGGCCATGGGATAATCCAAATATCCTGAAACGACTGTAGGATGATCTGTTTATCACATACCAATCTTGGTCATTTGGTTCACATTATTCTATTGGCCACAGCTTTAAAATAGTTCAGAAAATTCATGTCCAGTTTTGTATTCTCGGCCATAGCCGGATCTTCCTGTTCTTTGATTATTAACAGGGCATACTGCTTACTGCTCCTCCCCTTCTTTAAAGCATCAAACAGATTGCAGTTGTCTGCGTTTTTCTCCTTTGTCATTTACAGTTATTATGCGAATGTAACAAAGAATGAACCAATATGCGAACGACAATTATGACATAGCGGGCAGGTAAACTACAAGGCACGTTCAAAAAGTTTCTTACCAAATGCTCAGAGTCATTTTTATTTCTTGACATTTTAACCTGAATTTTTTACAGAATATACATACACCATTTACCTTTAGTTTACACATATTATTTTGGGTAATCGATGTTTACTGTTGACTAAGAGGTTGCCATAGCAACCAAATTCAAATAAGGACGGAGCAGCTGTATTTTGTAGCTGAGCCTAACCTACTTTGTCTCTTCTAGCAATCACATAAACACGTGTATCATCACTTTTTGTAGTTTTGAATGTCCGATGTGTACAACCAAATTGTTGCTATGGTAACACTGCTTATGTGATGTCATAATATTCTAGTCATAGTATGTTATGCCCACCTACTTTGATTGGCAGCCATTTTGTTGATGGATGATTGATTAATTTTTAAAATGAGTGAAACAATTAGAATTAAACAGCGTACAAATATTCAATTTTGCATAAAATTGGGGTTAAGCAAACAGGAGACACTACAAAAGATACAGAATGCTCGTGGAGAGGAGGCCATGTCCTGTCTTGCTGTTTGTGAGTGGCATGATAGGATTTGGCACCATGTGATTACTACTTGTTTCATGAGGCGAAAAAGCCTCTCCGCGGATTGAAATTTGAGGACAATGAATCAATAATTGAAGCCTTTAATAGCAGCCTCTATGGAATATCTGATTCCAATGAAAATCTCCTTCATGTATTCAAAGATCATGTCACCAGATGCAGGAAGTGTATCTCATTCGGGGAAGATTATTTTGAAGGCATGTGAGGCATGTAAAGACTCTCCATTATGACCCATACGAGTATCAAGAAATGGCGTGAAATCGCCCTTATAACAGACAGTGAGAACTGCTCCACCCTAGCTAATTTCAAATCCAGAAACATCTGTATTTTTTGTCAATCTCATTCAATTAATAAATAATTTATGTCATCATCCAAGCAATGTTGTATGTATATCCTGTGAAAATTTCAAGTTAAAATCTCAAGAAACAAAAAAATGAGAGCACTTGGTAAGAAACTTTCTGATCGGGCCTCGTATATCTGCCCGCTCAGAGCGGGATGTAAAGCTATTTCTGCCCGCTGATGAAAATATAAGTTTTTTCAAACCGGCTTTATGTTCCTTTAACACGTCCAAGTATGGAATAAATACAGATATTCAACGATCACAGAATTCAATATTTGTTTTATTATTTCCCCATTAAAGTAGTATAAGATTAGAAGTACACAATATTGTTATGATATGACTTTTAGTTTCAACAATGATTTCCAAATGTTTGCCAATATTCTGTTATAATTCACGACCATACACGTCAATGGACGCAGTCACACCATAATGGATAGTCACTAGATTCGGATCTTCCATGTAAAATTCCGTAGTTTTCGTGCTTTGATTAGTTGACTTTTGAATTTGTAAAAAATTGATCTTTCTCCCAGGTTTGTCGTACAGGTTTTGAACCTTTTCTTATGAGGTGGGACTTCCTGATATAACTTCACCATCTGTCATATCGGATGAAAATACTTTTAACTAAACTCCCAGGTATTAAGTGATATGACATCATTTTAATTGAATATGTACGTAGTAGTATTCATGTCACTGCCGATGAATACACTCTTTACATGTTTTCTAAGCAGGGGGACATGGAACCTCTATATATTTTTAGTCACATGGTATCTAATTGACCAATGAAAGAACGAACGAGTATCACAGTATGGAAATAAAAAAAAAACTTATTTACAGGTGTTATGAATGAGGCAAATTAAAAACGGATTACAGTTTGAAGTCTTCATTCGACAAATTATAATGTTCAGATTATATTTTAGCTATACGGTGCCACACAGTTCACAAAATTGCATATTTTAAATAGCTTCCCAGCTTCACATAAAGAACTCTTATATTTCAAAGTACAGAACATATAGAAACATTTCTACAATAATACCCAAAAAGAACTAATAAAAATAGTCTTACTTCTCTCCTCCTGTCCTCATCTCCACAGCACGTATTGTCTGACTGTTACGTTTGATCACAAGTATATCATCACTGTCTTCCACTATATCATTCCCCACTGTCTGGCATCCACTAGGGCTGCATACATAGCGCAACTACAACACAATGAGCATATACATTGTATTGAATTTAAAATCTTAGCGAACTGATTTATTTATCAAGTATGATTGACATTCCTGACATTTGGAAAGGATCTAGTGCATTTTTTTCTTATAAACATCATCGATGCATCGCTACAATTTGAACAGGGATATGCACTCTCCATTATGATTTCCCCATAAACAAAATGAATCATTTTAAGGAGTAACATAAAGAATATAATGTAACATAATACTTTGGAAAATATTTAAGCATTTGGACCCACATGGGCAGAGGTTGAGGTCATTAAGTTCAGCAAGGGTGAACTTTGACTTGACATTGGATGTGCTCCATTGACTTAACATGTGGATACCATCAGATTCCAATGGAGGCCATTGGTTTCTATTGATTTTCACAAAAATCCTAAAATACACTATGACCTGAATCGATTGCAGTTAAATAATTTCACAATATGACACAAATGGTAGATCACATCAGATGTGCAAATATGAAGTTTGCAATCGATTCAGGTCATACTTCAAATTAAAAGATTATACATTTTTTCATCATTTTTTCCAACAAAATGGCTTTAGAAAAATGCTTAAAATCCAAAGATTATACTGTTATGTTTCATTAATTAATAACATATTTGGATAAGATGTAGGGACATGAAGGATGCAAATGGATTTTTGACAGACACAAAAATACTTCCTGGTTTGGCATCTATACCTCTACACTTCATGATTGAATTATGACCCTTATAAGTGACCCATTCATCAATGCATGGCTCAATATAGGTCACAAAATACTAGTGTGCATATAAATGTAATGATAAAAGCAGTATACTCATTTTGAAAAATCAGATGAACAATTTTTTTCATGGGGAGGTCATAATGGAGAGCGCACTTCTTCCTTTGAACTTAATTGGAACAAAATACAAGAACACAAATGTGTACAAAATGTCCCCACCAAGGGGTGATCTCATCAAATGGTTATCCTGAAAATGAGTAGACAAGACTTTACTGACACAATTTGAGGACGGAAAGTCCAAAATGGCCGCCTTAAAATTTACCCAGAATCCCCAAAACTTAGCTAGTTCTAGATTTTCATACTAAGAACCACCCCTGAAAATTTGAATTGATCCGTCAAACAGTTAAACAAGACTTTACAGACAAGATTTTAGGATGGAAAATCCAAAATGGCTGCCTTGACATTTACCCAGAATGTCAAAAAACTAATCAGTTCTAGATTTTCATACTAAGAATCATCCCTGAAAAGTTGAAATTGATCTACCAAACAGTTCACCTGAAAACGCGTAGACAAGACTTTACAGACAAGATTTTAGGACAGAAAATCCAAAATGGCTGCCTTGACATTTACCCATAATGCCAAAAAACTAATCAGATCGACGTTTTCATACTAAGAATCATCCCTAAAAATTTGAAATTGATCTAACAAACGGTTCACCTGGAAATGCGTAGACAAGACTTTACAGACAAGATTTTAGGACGGAAAATCCAAAATGGCTGCCTTGACATTTACCCAGAACGCAAAAAAAACTAATCAGATCTAGATTTTCATACTAAGAATCATCCCTGAAAATTTGAAATTGATCTACCAAACGGTTCACCTGGAAATGCGTAGACAAGACTTTACAGACAAGATTTTAGGACGGAAAATCCAAAATGGCTGCCTTGACATTTACCCAGAACGCCAAAAAACTAATCAGATCTAGATTTTCATACTAAGATTCATCCCTGAAAATTTGAAATTGATTCACCAAACGGTTCACCTGAAAACGTGTAGACAAGACTTTACAGACAAGATTTTAGGACGGAAAAAAACAAAATGGCCGACAATAAAAAAGTGATTATGAGTTTTTGCTGATTTTCTTTTACAAAATTATCACATATTACTACTGTTAACAATAACATAGGCTTTTTCAACAGAGTACACCTGAAATTATTTATAAAGCTACTAAATAGTTAAAGTATGAAAACTCAAAAACACCATTCAATATGATACAAAGTATTATCGCACGCTAACTTTTTTCCAGACATTCAAAATGGCTGACAAGACTGGGCTAATAGGTCCAAAACCTAATCAGATGTAGAATGAAGTGAGCTGAACAAGATGTTAAAGTTTTAAAAGCAACTGTGAAGCCGTTTGCAGACAAGGATTTTAGCATTTGACCTCAAAATGGCCGACAGGAAGTAGCTATCGAGTTAATTTTTTTTCATCCACATCTGTATGCACTCACAAGTTATTCCTGAAAATTTGACGGTGATACCTGTAGCGGTTTTGGAGAAAACTGCCGGACGTACGGACGGACAGACAGACAACCAGACAGACAGACGGACGGACGGACGCGCCTAGGACGACAATATGGCCCCACACTATGTGGTGGGGACATAAAAAGCACTTCAAGGCACATTGGGCTTCAGAGCAGATAAGATGGTTCAAAAAATGTCTGTCTTTAGAGTCGATTTCATGGTTTAAAACCTTCTCTGATGATTCAATTTTCGAATTATGCATAATGGTCCATTCAAAGTCGGCTATTGAACCTTGAAATGCCATATATATGCTGAGAATTGAGAAGGTAAACCGGAAGTAAATTTTCAAGTTGAGTAAATGAATGATAATGTTCTTTTTATGAAGCAGGGAAGTCAAAACATTACTAATAGAATTTATAGTAAGCATCTAAAGATCATTTAGAAGCATTTAAAATCGAATCCACCGCAAAATTTAAAACACATGAAAACTTGAGGTTTTATAAACAATGAAAAATATGTTTATGAATTTGTCTGATATCTGCTTATACATTTATATTGTAAATGATATGTATATTTGTGTTAATTGTCAAATTGCAAAATAGGTGGGGTGAAATATATGTCAGAGTCGTTTGATCTCATCCCAGAAGCAATATTTTGTCAATTCTGTCACCCAGAATTCCTACATCTTCCATATAACATCCTCCGATCACAGGGCTTCAAAATCCAGAATATCTTCTTTCTTTTTTCCCCTGCTATAAACAGTTAGCATTTTCCCGATTAAGAACTCGCAATTTGATTTGCCGTCGTAACACTGTGACAGCAATCATGTATTTGTCATTGGCGCATAATTATATCACGTGATTCAGCTTAATCGCACGCTTCCAATTTGGTTATAGCAGGGGGAAGAAGGCACCTGCTTAGGAGGAAGCCATATAAAGGTAACAAAATTTCTGAAAACCATGCAAAACCTCCTGTTTTAAGGACCCCTATTCTAACCAAATGGGATCAGTTTTAGATATGCTCAGTAACATATTTCTACTGGTTGAGGCTTAATCAACCACTGTTCTTTTTTAATTGGTTGGCATAACCTTGAAATAGGTCATTAAACAGGAGGTAAAGGTTTAGCTTAACTTAGACCTTTCTGAAAACTTTGGTTACCTCTGACAAAATATTTCTATTTGAGAGAGGTATTCATTGAGACAGATTTTATTATACACATGTAGAATCACTGGCATGTAGCGATTATAGCGGTCCTGTCTTGGCTTATTGAATTGTTACGAAGTTACGTATGCGGTGCGGAAGTTAGAGAGCAAATGACCATCATTTCAATGTAATAGTTTATGCAGGAAAATTGAGATTAGGCCATTCGAGTATTTGTTTCATGCATTTGTAAAACGTTACCCACTCATAGGTCATACTTATCGTTAAACCAATAACTCAAATATATGCCCTTGTACACCGATCACCTGTTGAAATTAATACAGGCCGATTTCAACAAATGTAAACGGCGATATATTTAAAATCGTATTCAAGCATGACCACGTCCCAACTTCTTTTGTTTTCTTTACAACTAAGCTATGACTGCAGTCTATTCAGTGTTGCGTATCGAACCTTGTTTATTATAAAAATAGTGCAACAACAAGCAGAATTCACACATTTACCTTATACTTATTCTCAACTGAAGACATTGAATTTATCTCTTAGGTTTAACATTATAAATATCTTAACATGCAGAATACGAAAATAGAGGCTTAGGCCCAACTTTGTATGAATTTTATGAGAATAATCTGATTTTAGAGAAATGAAAAGAAAAATGTCCACACACTACACAAAATATTTATGGTTCCCCGGGAATACGTATGTGCTGCTTGTATATTAGAATCGTATTCCAGTTACAGAAAGAAGTACATATCATGCTAAACTATATACAACAGTTATGCACTTGGAGGTTTTGGATACAGGGAATATCCCGAGGGATATATAATATGTCTTCCCTTGGTCCCTTCGGTCCCTCGGGAAGATATATTGTATATCCCTCGGGATATTCCCTGTATCCAAAACCTCCAATTGCATAACCCCTATATATTGGCCAAGGGATAATCCCAATATCCTGACTATAGGATAATATGTTTATCCCATACCAATCTTGGTCATCTGGTTCACATTGTTAAATCGTGGAAATATTTTAGAATATTCATGTCCAGTTTTGTTTTCTTGGCCGTGGGCGGATTTTCATGTTCTCTCAAATAATCCCATATTTATTTTCTCGAATTTTTTATTGATAAAGTGGATGCCCTTTCCCTTTTTTTAACTATCAAACAGACCCTGATTGTCTGTGTTTTCTCCATTGCCGTTTACAGTCATTCCGCGAACGTTACAAATTATGAACAAATATGCAAGCGGCGATTATGACGTAGCGGGCAGATATACTACATCTGCCCGCTTGGAGCGGGACGTAAAGCTTTATCCCATGGTTGCAAGGAGGATATAGATCGAATATCACATGATGATATATTTGATATGTGGATCAAGATATCATATTTTATCAAACAATTTACAAACCATCGAATATCACTTTTAAACTATCGAATATCACATCTTAAATAGAGGATATCCTATGATTTATGAGTGATATGATTTTTATCCACGAATGGATATGATATCTGCACGAGTGAGCGTAGCGAGAGAGTGCAGATACATGTATCAACATCCATGAGTGGATTAAAATCATATCACGAGTAAATCATAGGATGTTCTTTATATTCCATAGTTAAAGTCATCATCAGAATCTTCGGGAATTAAGTGATCTAAAACGAATTTTCCAAACGATACGGCGATATTGACACTTAGCCTCGTTTTGAGCCTGAAGTAGCAAAAATCCACAAACCATGACATATGGCGCCGCATGTCATGGCTAAAACACCGTATGCTATGGGTGAAAATTTGCCAAAAATATCATATTTTACCACTGATTTCAAAAATACCGTTTTTATTTTGACATGTTATTCTATGGATATCATGCTAACTATGGAATAATATAGGAATATCCTATGGCTCTGAAATATCACTTATATCCATGAGTGGATATTGATATCTTCGCGAGTGAGCGCAGCGAATGAGTGAAGATACTGATATCCATGAGTGGATATAAGTGATATTTTTGAAAAACTATAGGATTGTCCGTTTATCCCATTGGGAATTATTATCCAGCGAACATTGAATAGTCAGATAAATTGTAATGGAAATTCCATTTCGTCTGACATTTTGATTGCGATAATTCAACGAACGTCATATACGTGACGTAACAGAGTGGTTTGTATTTAATGCGAACGCCGTAAAAACAGGATCCCAAAAAATAAAAATATATAATAAATATATAATTCAATTCAATTCAATTTATTTCATAATTCTTATATAATATACACTATAAAAACAAGCCGCTAGACACCCTAGTGGGTATATGTTGCGGTCTAACAGAAATCATTAAAATGACATCTAGACTACATATAAAAGAAAACACTTATATTATGTTACATGTAGGTATATAAAAATGGTATTAACAATTAATCTAAGGATGTACAATGTAAAAATGTTACAAAAATCAGGTATCAGTATAAAATCAACAGTATAGTATGATATTGGTATTATACATTATCGATAGATGAGTAGTTTTTTATATGAAGATTTGAAAATATTTAGAGTGGAGCATTTTTTAATATCATGTGGTAGAGCATTCCAAAGATTAGGACCTAGATAGCGAAGGGAAAGTTAAGAGCATTTAGGGATATGAAAATAATGCAATTGTCTTGTGTAATGATGATGAATATTAATGTTGATATCAAACAAGTCTTGAAATAGATTTTTTGGAAGACTGGGGTGCTTATTAAAGATTTTGTACATGAACTGACCAGTACAATATCTGTTGACATCAAAAATATTTAATATGTTAAGATCTTCAAATAAGGGAGCGGAGTGAGAAGGTCTATCCTTATTTAAAGCTAGCCTTAAGAATTGTTTCTGCAGTTTATGTAGACGATCATAAAATGATTTAAATGTGTTACCCCAGATTATGTTGCAATAATTTAATTGAGAGTGTATCAATGAGTAGTAAATTGTTTTGAAACTGTCTATTTGAAGTAGATGTTTAATGTGATAAAGAGAACCAATGACGCGAGAAATCTTTGTTTCAATAGATTTTATGTGCTCTTTAAATTTCAAGTTTTTATCAATAATAATTCCAAGAAAGTCAATTTTATCCCGGAAATTTATGTTCTCATTGCGTATTTTGAGATTCAGATTTTTTTGATTTTTTCTGGGGTCCAAATAGAATAGCATTGGTTTTGCCAATATTAAGTGAAAGTTTGTTTGCTTTTATCCAGTCATCTATTTAATTCAAGTTTGCATTAGTTCTAGTCATAAGTTCATTTAAATCATAATCACTATCAAGAAGATTGGTGTCATCAGCAAACATAATAAATTTTAGATTAGGGTCAACAAAAGGCAGATCATTTATGTAAAGAATAAATAATAGTGGTCCAAGTACCGAGCCCTGCGGAACACCACAATTTAGAGATGATTGTTTAGATTCATAATTGTTAATGGTGACATATTGTTTGCAGTCTTTTAAATACCTTTCAAACCAGGACTTAGCTATTCCTCTGATGCCATAATATTCAAGTTTTTGTATCAAAATGTCATGATTAATAGTGTCCAATGCCTTGGAAAAATCTAATGTTATGCCAATGCTCGTTTTCCCCAAATCAGTTGATTTTCGAATTTGTTCAATGAAATATAAAATGGCCATGTAGGTAGAGTTGAATTTCTGAAATCCAAATTGATAAGTAAAAATAATTTCAAAACGTTCTAAAAAACCATTGAGTTTGGCGTGCATGAGCTTTTCTAACAATTTAGAAAATACCGATAAAACTGAAATTGGTCTATAGTTCAAAGGATTTGTAGTGACTCCTTTTTTAAATACAGGTGTTACTTTGGCCAATTTGAGGGCGTCTGGGAAAATACCAGATTTAAAAGATAAGTTAAATATATACAAGAGCGGATCAATTAAAAACTGTCTTACAGACTTAATAAGTGATGGTAGAATCCCATCAGGTCCAGGCGAGGAAGATTTTAGAAGACATATTTCTAATTCAAGCTCAGTTTTTGAGGTCTTTTTGAGATAAATAGATGATTGAACTTTTTGAGCTCTTGCTAGGTATTCATAAACAATCGTTTTGCTGAATTAATAAAAAAAATTGAAAAAATCAAAACCATCGAATATCACTTTTGAAACCATCGAATATCAATTTGAAACCATCGAATATCACCTTTCAAAAAGTGCTATTCGATGGTTTCAAAAGTGATATTCGATGATTTGGGAATTGTTTGCTAAAATATGATATCTTCATCCACGTATCAATTATATCTTCACGTGATATTCGATCTATATCCTTGTAACCATGGGATAAATATGGGTTATGTACTGGGAGGTTTTGGATGCGGGGTTTTGCCAGAGGGAGATATGCATATCTACCTGAGGGACCGTAGGGACAGAAAGTAGATGTGCATATCTCACGAGGGATGAACCCAATATCCAAACCGACCGTACATAACTGCTTTATCCTATACCAAGTAGAGTTTTCAGTAGCACAAGGTGTAAAAAATAAACAAATCATTCATATGCAAAGTCATTTTATTGCATTTCCACTTTTTTGGAAGCGGGAAGATACGACCCGAAGCGGGAAGATATGCACCGAAGCGGGAGATATAACGGGAGATATGGAGGTTCTTGATATGGAAACCTCAAAATCAGGATACGGGATATATCTTACCAACTTATCTCCCTAAAACCCTACTTGGCATAGGATAAATCAAGATAATTTCTACTCGCATCTAGTCTATTCCACATGTTTGGGAAAAGTGTACAGGAAAATCTCAATGTTCAATTGATGTATGATCAACCCTCATAGGGGTCAATCCAGTTGTCCGAAACCCAGTTGTCCGAAACTCAATTCTCCGAAACCCAGTTGTCTGAAACCAAGTTCTCCGAAAATTAGGGGATCTTATCAAAAAATACAATTTCTTAAAACGAATCTTGTCGCAACCTCTGCGAATCACGACAGCATAACATTTGAATCACGTTGACATCATTGCAAAATTAGGCTAAATATGCTGAGTCAAGACGTTAATTACCCCACGAAAGTTCATGGGTAACTTGAGAACTACAAAATACAACCAAATACTTTTCGAACGTACAATAGCAATATTTCTCACCCAACGTCTTCATAGTTTTAGGAACGTATTTTAAACGCATGATAGCCAAATATATCAAGAAACTATATCTGCCTAAATGAAGTTATCTAGTGTTGACAAAGTTTTGAAATATATTTTATCCAGATCCATCAGAAATTAACTTATCCAATACATTTGTTCATAAGAATTCTTTAATTCTACCTCGTTCCCAATACGTCCTCAGACAGACAAGAAATTGAAGTCACACCCGTTTGTTTGCGTGGCATATTTATACGTATACGCACTTTCTCTGATTATTGTCAAACAAATACATTTCAGGAGAAGAACATAAAAAACAAATGCCTGAAACGAATGCCGAAACATAAATCCCAAGTGATTAAGTTTAGAATGTTTTATTCTTTTACGATTTGATAAGAGACTGAGACTAAGAAATTAAATGCGACGAAATATTTTGACAACGTAATTTGTATACTGTTTTATTCTTAAAGTTCTATACCTTATTTTATCTGTTTCAAAATGTTTCATTTTATTTTGCCTATATAAAAGAGATTGAAGAAGATAAGATAAACTGTTCCGTAATATATATTGTGTTTTAATAACCTTTTTTAGAATCACAATGTAAAATAAATCTCCCGTTCCTGCCATTCTGGTAACGCCATGCAATGGATGCAATTCAAAGTGAGAGAGAGATCTATGAATATCAGAATGCGTCCATGCCATTAATTTGGCCAAATACATGGCATGAAACTGACGTAAGCTTAAGTAAGCTACGCCCCCCCCCCCCCCCCCTTTCTCTGGTAAATTATGACTTTATTTTTCGGAGTAATGGGTTTCGGACAACTGGGTTTCGGGGAATTGGGTTTCGGACAACTGGGGTGTCAATATATACGAATCGAATGTATTCTCATGTGCATTACAATATCCCCATTGAAACATTTTGCCCTGCAATGGACGTATAATGAATTAGAATATGAGGCCGTGTTATCATTCTAATGTAAAATCATGGTATTTACTGTAGTATTGGGTTGCAAGTTAATATCAGATTCAATGCAAATTAATCATCTAATATCAGATGCGCGATCAGTCCAATAATCTAATTTCAGGTCATCAGTTCGATATCTAGCACTTGTTCTAACGACACGGTATTACTAGACTATCATATTATAAATACACACACATATAAAACAATCAAACTGGTACACGATATATGCACGACTGCTCTTTCAATTGAGTATAAATGTTGATAAACTTACCCGGAAGCCAAGACATACACGTTTAGATGATGCTATTTTCAGTTCAGTGTAAGAGTAAATGCCCGGATATCGAGGCTTTTTCGTGTAAAGTTTTAACCAAGCATCTAAAATCGGGTTATATTGCGTGTAGAATTTATCGATATCAGGGCCGCTACATGCCAGTGTAGAATGAATGTCCTGACTTGTCCCTTTGTGTCAACTTCATGTAGCAAAAGTTTTAATCTGGTAGGGTATGTATTCACTAAATGTAGGTAGAGGTTTATGAAGTGTTTGGTTTGATAGGCCCAGATGCACAACATGAGTCTCACTGTATGTGTTAAAAAATTAGAATACAAACCTGTCCATCAGTTGCATCTATACCAAATGTTAGAGTCTCTCTATTTCCAACAATTACGGACTCATCGGTGAACCTGAAATCAAAATCCAAAGCTATGCTCAATCTGTTCAGTATTAGAGATGTAAGTTACACCTATTTAGGAGAACAACAGAGAACATATTGTTGTAAGCCATTTCTGTAACAATGCAACACTTCCCCCTGTCAAATACAACTCATACAACAAAAAGAGAGCTTTAGAGTTTAAGAGACAATCTATTTCACAATCAGAAATCATAATATATTCATAATATATTTCTTTCATCGCATGAAAATTGAATGAACCCATTATTAAGTTGTGGAGCTATAATGAGTCTTTATTGAAGCATTAAAATATCCAGATTTGATTTTCAAAACAATAATTTGATTTTAAAAAGGTGAAGTCAATGATAACACAGCACAGTATCACTGTATATAACCCATTCACTCCTACATGCACGACCAAGCGTTTCATTTATGAATCTAAACAGAGAAACGCTCCAGAGGTAGAAAAATGGTGGGCGGAAATGATTAGCCATCCAACAATTTTGCTGATAATGGGAATAAGAGGTATGTGTTACTTATTTCGTGTATACCATTCGAGTAGTGTGATATTCATGTTTTACTTGGCTGGCTGTTGATATTTGAAGCAATTTGGAAGAAGTGAACGAAGCAGTGCAGTTATCAAAATTCATAAACGTATTTGTCACGTTTTCTTGAAAACAAGTGATTGATTTGGACTGGAATTTTAGCAAATGAGAATATTTGAGTTTGTGATCTACTGCTTCGATTTACACTATGGAGCTCTGATCAAGCAAATAACAGTTTACAACCAGAAGTTGAATTAATAAAATCTTTCCTCAGGGTATTGTTCATCGAATGGTACATAATATGTCACCATGACATATGACACATAAGAGAAAAGAGTGAAACAATACATAAGGCCACTGTGGGATCCTCATAAACCACCATTTTATTTCGCTCCGAAGCATTTCTGCATGAATGAAACGCTCCATCGTGCATGTAGGAGCGTTTGGATTGTACACCATGAGTATGATTATTACCTGAACGATGAGCTCAGTAATGTGTCTGCAGTGAAAGGAACAGGTTCTATACTGTCACCATCAAACTGATAAAGGCCACCATCTAACGCTGGGATAAGACGGACATTTATTCCATTACGTTTGATCTAGTAAAAACAAACTTTCCATTATTGCATGTAGAACTTTTAGGTAGGGAACTTGGACTCTCCTATCTCCATCCTCTTTTTTCTCTATTTAGTGCATTATAGTGCTAAGCTGGACAGATGAAGAGGTGATTTGGTAAATTCATAACATGAGTCAATTTACTTGCTCAAGAGGCTTGATTTACATATTAGAGTGGTTGGCTTTCCTACCAATGTAAACAACAACAACAACAATTATATATCCCATATGTATACTACAAAAGCAAATAACCTACAAAAATTACCTCTAAGTTTTTACTGATGCTTGATGATAACAGTGGAGCAGCATCTGCTTCAATACTCCACTCTAGATTTCCATAGTTAGCTATATCCAATGAAGAGACTCTCCCATCAAGAGTACTGACAAGCAGTTTAAATCTGAAATCATGGACATTAATATGTTGAATTCAGAGATGAATTTTGGACTTATATAAACATTGATGGGCAATTCGATTGGCTCACACTGTGACTGTTTATGATAAAATAGTTTAAGGTTTGGAAACATTTGGAAAATTACAGATATTTACATGGACATATCGATTCAAAGAAAGGAAGTGAACACCTCTTCATATGGCCACAATAATGTCTCCAGATTTTTAAGAGGATGATGATTTTAAAGGCCAAGGCAAACTAGATAACGGCAACTCCGCGGAGTAGCAAATCCCAACGAACAAAATATCAATTACCGAATTCCAATCAATTATACTCATTACTTTGGTTGAAAATGAAAAAATTAGATTTTAGAATTGCGAATTCCTGCAAAGCAGCCATTTTGAATTTTCTGAGGTACAAATCTGAAAAATAATACCATAATTGTGATCTACTCCAAAATTCAATTTGAGTATAATATAACCATACTTTGAAGGGATCGAAAAATTATTGCGAAATCGTACATTAGACGGCCATTTTGAATTTTACGAGGCTCGAATCAGAAAAAAGATACAATATTTGCAATCTACTCTTAATTGCCTTTCATTTGAGTATAATAAAGCTATACTTCAGAAAGATCTAAAAATTAGCGAAAATTTCTGTTTTCCTGTCCCCCATACATGGCCCCTGGGGGTCAGGATGAAAAACATGGAATATATGTGAAATAGATAAATGTTGTGAATACACTACCAAAATTTCAAACAATAATATTAATTACTTTGGTTTAGAATGAAAAATTTATGATTTTTGCGAAAAAGTCCCGTCATTTTTAAAGCGGCGGCCATCTTGAAAAAAATTCACCAATATACATCTTTCCACTAAATATGAAGAAAATCTGTCAACTAGTATTTGAGTTATCTTCCGGACAGACGGACGGACTGACTGACTGACTGACGGACAGACGGACGGATGGACGGAGGACTTCACTATATCCCTAACGAACGAAGTTCGTTGGGATAATAAAAATGCAACCTGTTGATGTAAATATGTACTCACATAGAAATAATGTGGTAATAAAGGATATAATACAATACAATATAGAGAAAAATAAATCATTAGAAACCAGAACAACGGCAACGCCAAAGCGTAGCGAATCCCATCGAACAGCCATGGATGGCATTTTTACAAAGAAAGTATATAGCAAAAATGGCAGCCATTTTTCAAAATAGCCGCCTTCTACCAAAAGTGTCATTAGACCATGTGCCATGCTTATAGTATTAGTACCAAATATGAACAAAATCGCTTCACTACTTTTCGAGTTATAGTAAAATACGTTAAAATGGCGGCCTTCTACCAAAAGTGTCATAGGACAGTGTGTCATGCTTATAGTATTCACATACCAAATATGAACAAAATCACTCCACTACTTTTCGAGTTATAGTAAAATATGTTAGAATGGTGGCCATTTTTCAAAATGGCGGCCATTTTTCAAAATGGCCGCCTTCTACCAAAAGTGTCTTTAAGCAGTGTGCAATGTTTATAGTATTCACATACCAAATATGAACAAAATCGCTCCACTACTTTACAAGTTACAGCAAAAATCGTAAAATAACGAGTAAAGGCCGCCATTTTTCAAGATGGCTGCTATGTGCTTCTTTAATATCTACATTTCTAGCTTTATTAATGTCCTATATAATTTTTTTACATCTCAAACATATTGCTATTACAGTTTTACATATTGCACCTAAATTACTGTAAATTCGGCACTAAAATGGCCGCCATTTTGAAATGAGCGGCCATTTTGAAAATCGGCTTTCGAGCAGAACTTCTACCCCCATAGGGTATATGTGTACAAAATATGAACAAAATCGGGCCAATGGTATTTGAGTTATTGCCCGGACGGACGGACGGACGGACGGACGTACGTACGTACGGACGGATGGACGGACGGACGTACGGACGGACGGACGGAGGCGTTCCCTATATCCCTCCGAACTTCGTTCGATGGGATAATTAACATCTCATAAAATATGGTGAATTTAATCAGTAGGAAGCACCATGGGTTTTCAACTAGAAGGGTAGCAACTCCCCTTATTTCATACATAAGCATTGTCTTTGGGTTTTCATAATTGGAGAATGTACACATTCCAAGAAAATCTTATTTTGCACTTTTGATGGACAGTTTAAAATAACTCAAAAATAAAAACATGATTATTATCTACATAGTCCCAAGGTTACAGCCATTACCTTTGCTTGGTACTGAACACGGACCTCTGCCAGATTACCTCTTCTTCAGTGGTGTCTAGGCTCAATAAATATACTCAAGGACAAGACACGAAATCTTTGGAAAATTTATATTTCCTTGATTTTGGAGTCAGTTAATCAATAAATATCACATGTCATACCTCAAACGGTGCGTACTATTGTTAACTTCATGTCCAATCACTAAAGCCACACATTCAAGAAAACGTCTGTTGATAAAAGCATAAAATAAGCGAGTATATATTTAATGGAGTGCTTCAGCAATTTCCGTTGTTCAAATGTTTATTTAATCGTATCATTTTTGTCCTGAAGTCAAATGGCTTTTCTGACAATATGACGCCACTCTGGATGATGTCACATCAGAGATTACCGAGAAACCCCATGACGTATCTTTAAAATCCTGTAGAAACAATAACAACGGTTTGTTAGGCTACACAATCTTTACTTTCATTGGCTGTTTGTTGTGATGTGACATAATTTGAGAGACAAACAACATCGGACATTGCCGGAAATTACCAAAACACTCCATTATCTTTACGCTCTGAAAATTTGAAAGAAATGTACCCGGAAAATTTGATTTACAGTGTCAATAATTGATATCATGCAACCATTCGAACTAAAACATAAAGAAGAGATTCCACCCGCTATGGCTCAGTGGCAGAGAGAGTCAAGGTTACCAATATCGCTTGGCCCCGGGTTCGATTCCCGGTTCAGACAAGTTTGTTTGTGCGTTATGTAATTCTGGGTGTTTGACTGAGTGGTTCACTACTCGTATAAAAGGCTGTGGTGTGTACCTGTACGTCTGTGTACCTGTGCACATAAAAGAAAACAGGGTTCCTCCAAGGAGGGGTTTCTGGCTCTATCTTCGAGTGTAAAATACGTAAAATACGGAATATACCAATGAGGTATTGCTCGCCAAATATGGCGGTAACCAAGATATAATAATAAAAAAAAAGGGTAAATATTGATCAATCAATGTCTGACAGATGGAAAAAATAAAGGTCAGTACGAGAGTCATATTTTTGTGTGGTCATTTTATGGATGCAGTAGCAATGACCAATGAATAGGTGGCGCGTTTTGGCGGGAAAAATAAGTTGGTCAGAAAAGTGACCCCGTAAAAATACATGGTTTGGCTCGTCATTTTTCTCCCAGATAAAAATGACAGATCCCTCATTTTATGTGATGGACTGTTAGTAAAGAGGTAAAAGGTGCTCCAAATGAGGTCAAAGGTCAAATTTACATGGATAAATCTGTAAACTGACTGGTAAGTTTTCATTCATTATTAATTTCCATTTCTGGCTGCGGCTTCCGATTAAATATATCCTCCGAATCGGGTTCCTTGTGTTCTTATCATGCATGGCTAGTTTATTTGTGCATAATATGAATCAAAAATGGAGAAATCCAGACCCAAATGACCACATCAATTTTCGCCAAGTTTATATCCAAAATGGCGCAGAAAATTTTCCAATGTAAAAATTTCAGATCGTTTTTAAGCATATTTATTATTTCATTGAGAAAGTTAACATATGATAACAATAATATCAATCTATGAGTAATCTTTTGTATTTTGATATAATATTTTGTTGATATGTCTTCCTTTTATGGTGAAAATTTGCTTTTAAACATTTGAAGTAAGGGAATCCCCCATTGCCGAAGGGAATTCTGTGACTGACATCAACATAAAATATCTGATTTGCAAGTTCAATAATGTTGCAGATTTAGGTAAGATATTCTTGTTTTATGTAACACCATAGTTTTTGTTCAATGTTTTTATGTTTATATGTCTTATATCTTTACAAAAATCACATCAAAATTACTTATTTATTTTTTTGACCAGGGGGAGGGGGTTTGCTCGAACCCTCTGCCCCCCCCCCCCCACTGGCTATGTAATTGAAGTGTTTCACATTATTATTGCTATTGATTTGGATTTAGATTAATACTAGTATATGGATTAACAATTTATTTATACTAATCTTTATTTTTTTGTTTTAGCTAGATTTTTCTTCATGCAGTCTCTTACTTCCTTTGTAGGGTTTTCGCATCTTTTACGATTTTCAGATTTAAATTATAAATACATGAAAAATATTGACAAAATATAGACATATTTCAGGAAGGATCTCTTGATAGAATGCGTATAGAAATTCAGATTTACATGTATAGATGTATACTCTATATTTATTACATATCAAGGTATCTGTTTAGCCATTAACACGGTGTTATAGCATGATGGTTACAACAAGGCGATTTGCAAAATTTTGCGGTAACGATAACAAAAAATGGCGGATGGGAAAGACAGCATGTCCTCTTTCTTGCCTGTAGGCAAGATTCACAGATAAGATTTCCTTCTTAACTAGTTCCATTCGGTGACGTATATATGGATGGTTATAAAGACTGGGTCAAATCTGCCAGGTGGTTTACTAGAAGCGGAATATAAGCTGTAAACTTACATGCATGTACATCTTTCAAGTTAAGGTTGCTAGTTCTGATAGCCTTTTTCCATGTAATTGTTATAATGGTTAAGAAATGGAATATTGAATTGCTTATATTTGTTTTCAGGACTCGCAAGAGACGCTCTTGTTTGAGCCTCTTTAGCACAAGGAAAAAATTGTGTCTTGCTTTATTAATGAAACCAATTCAAGTCAAAAAGATAGCAATGAAGAGGCAAAAGAAGAATTAGCATCAAGAACTGATAAATATGACAAAATAAATAACAATGAATCTGGGATACATATTTGAACGAGGTTCGCGTAACCGTCAATCAATTTTTGGCGTAACCGCAAATTAAAAATACAATATTATGGCTTAAGTAGAACATATTAGGTGGTTTCCAATGCTCAATTGGCTTTTTATGATTGTATGTAGGTTACATCTATATACCCCGAGGTCGTTAGGCAATCTAGACCATGCCCTAACGACAAAAATAAACAAATTACTAAATTTTGTGTAGTTTTGAATTTCAAACTCCACAGTTTTTCGCTTATTTCATGTTATCCCCGGGCATCAATTTGCAAAGAATACGTTCAAAATATACATTACTAAATGCATCACCGAATGCGATGTCTACAAAAATCGTTCATCCTTTCATTGATACACAGTAGAAGAAAATACTGCACCAACCTTAGTTTTCTGTTCCATTGCGGCCATTTTATTGGATAAATCAGTGATCGTAGTCGTCTAATCTCGTTTTCAAAGGTGTTGTAACCGTCATGCTATAACATCGTGATTAAGTTTGTTCTTCTTTTCGGCCCTTACCATGGGCTTTCAATTTCTAGTTGAAACCCCATATTTTTGGGAGTGGTGACTTAGACCATGTCTTGAGACATCACCCGTTGTGAACACGCATAAGTCATGCAATCTGTGTCAAATGGTGAGTGGTCTCATTTAGGGGACCTGGGAGACATAGTCTAGTGTCCCCGAACCACCGTCAGTGATTATGTGACAGGTAGAGTATATTTAATTGATCCTAGGATGATGACATTGGTGGTGTCACTCCTATTGTCATTTTTGTAGAGAAAGGCCGGACATCCCGATCCAGTAGTGGATCTTCTCCCTTACTTGTGAGTCACAGTAAGGGCCCAAGATGTTTCGAACTCATGGTTGGTGGTCCATGATATGTTCTTCATCAGCAGCCTAATGAGGGGGAGGGGGAGGGTGGATGGGTTGTCCCCGATTTTGTTTTGTTTTGGGATTGTTTCCAGTTGGAGACAGTTAGTTGGGTACTAAGTAAATTGGTATCATAGTTTGGTTGTGTTTGCAGATTGTGCCTGATTGTATTTAATATTGTATTTTAATTGATTCAGTATTGGGTTGTGACTGACTTTGTTGCGGTGGTTGGTGTCAGGTTGTGTTGTGATGATTCAACAATGGGTTGATTTCAAATTGATCTAGTTGGCTATGCTGTATTGTGTTGGTTTGTTGTTTGGTTATGCTCGATTGTGTTAGTTTGATAGTCGATTGTGTTTTGGTGGTTGTTTGTTTGGTTGAGCCTGGTTGTGTTGTATAGGTTTGGTATCGGGTTGTGTTTTATTAAGTTATGTTAATTTCAAAGTGGTTGTGTTATGTTGTGATTGTGTTGTGCTGGTCGGGTAGCGGGTTGTGCCCAGTAGGATGAAGTATCTGGTTGTGTCAGATTGTGTTGCGTGATTGGTGTGGTTTTCGGAGAGCGTTGGTTGGGTGTTTTGGTATTCCAGTTTGGTTGTACCTGATTGTTTTTTGATTGTTTTGTGTAAAATTGTATTTTGCTTCATCAACAATGGGTTGTGTTTTGGTTTTGTTGTTTTATTATTTGGTTGTGCCAAATTGTGTTGCGTATATTTTACAATTGTGTTATGTTAATTTTAAAATGCGTCGTGTTGTGTTGTGATTGTGCTATGCTGGTCGGGGGGCAGGTTGTGCCCAGTCGGGTAAGGTATCTGGTTGAGTTCGATTGTGTTGTGTGGTTGGTTGTGCCTGATCGTTAAATGATGGGTGGTGGCGGGTTGCGCCCTATTGTGTTATGATAGGTGGTTGGTTGTGCCTGGTCGGGTGAGGTATTTGGTTGTGTTCGGTTGTGTTGTGTAACTGTTGTAATCTCTAGTTCGAGAAAGTTTGTTGTGTGTGTTGGGATTTAAGTTTGGTTGTTCCTGATTGTGCTTTGATGGTTTGGTTTTGTTGTGTGGTTGTGCCAAATTGTGTTGCGCTGATTTGTCAGTGGGTTGTTTTCTTGTTAATTGTGAGTTAAGTTGCGTTCTAATTCTTCAGACACTGGTTGTGTTGCGTTGTTGGTGATCTTATGGGTTGTGCTTGGTTGTAATGGTTGGTTGTGATAGGTTATGTATTAAGTAGCAGGTTATGCCGAATTGTGTTAGGTGTATCGTGGAGTTCAGATACAAGTTAGTGGTTTGGGGTATTATAGTGTAGGTATATTCGTTAATTCTTGGTGGAGTCAATAGTCTAATGTATTTGTGTACATTATTAGTATATGCGATAGGTTTGGTACCTATTCATACATAGTGAGATCTCTAGTGTGAGACGTGCACCTGGTATGATGGGCGTCACCCTTGCGTTGTTGTTCATTGAATCTCAGGATGTGGCGGTTTAGTTCGGCGCTCCTCTTTATATAATATTGCGCGGACGTTAGAGAACAAGCTTCCGGTTTTTGGAAATGCCTGTAAAGTGAACGATTTGCTCGGAAATTTGTGTTTCTTGCCTGTCTTGTATCCTTTATAGTTTCTGTTGTGGTGAGTCAATTAAGATGAAGTTTATTTCATCTTATTAGTTAGGCTTTGTAGAACATTTCGTTCGTGTTTTTAGTGCTGAAGTTTGTTGGAAAGAACACGAATTTGACGATAATGTTCTATTTTTGGTGTCTTCGAACTGTGATTTCGTGCAATTATTGTTTCTGTTGACAATGTTCCTTGTCAGGTAACATTGTAAATGGTTTCATTTTGTAGCGGTGGTTTGTGGCTACATTTTGATGTATAGTTTTATATGTTTTGATTTGCATTTGGTGGTGTATGCGAATGTTTTGGTTGATAAACAAACACAGTTTGGTGCCGTGGGTTATAGCATTGAGGTACGTAATTGATGGATCCTGAAGTACAAAATTATATCATTCCTTAACGCGTTCCTATCCGTTGGAGTCTGGTCTCTGTATCTGTAGTCTTTAGTAAACCTAAAATAAGAATACTGCAATGTTCCATGGTGGCTTCCCATTAATCATCTTGTGGATGAGATCGCCTGTATTGTTCTCCATCACTGTTCCTATAATTAATGTTCAAATGGTAAGCAGCCAGTAAATCTGAAATAAAATTCGGAGACTGGTCTGTCGTGATTGTCTCAATGTTGTTCTTGGCTCCTCGACTTTGTTTGATGTAGTGGTGATTTGTTTGTGATCAATGTAATCAGTTGCGCTAGATTTTGCGCTAGTTAAATTTTCTGTACTTGTTTACACGTTGGTTAAGATAAATATATTCAGTGTAGGAATATACGTGTAAGTTGTGCCTGGTTCGTTCGGGTGGTTTTCCGAAGGCAATAAATAAGGATGTGTTCAGTTTAGTTTGTGTTCTTGTGTCTGAGGCCGTGTCGGCAGGAGGGGGGGGGGGGTTGTGGCGGCTGGCTGATGAAATATGTTCGAAACACCAAGTGTGGTGAGATGATTCAGCCCTTCTACTACAAAAATGTGTCTGATCGTTGTATTGATGGAATATACTGAGTGGTTGTCCAGACATGGTCTAAGTCACCACTCCCAAAAATATAAAAAGTGGAGTTAAGGGATGACAATGCTCTATTGAATAAGCTGTTTAACAAGTCACCACTCCCAAAAATATAAAAAGTGGAGTTAAGGGATGACAATGCTCTATTGAATAAGCTGTTTAACAACAGTCTAGCTGGAATAGTGATGACACTGTAGCTTATACAAGTTGGGGTCATTTTGGCCATTTTTGAGAAAAAAAATCTAAGGGTTTTGACGGGTTCCTTCTTTAGAGCCTTATAACTATTAAGTGCAATAATGTAGAAGATTGATTGTTTTTGCATCTTTTTACATACACTCTAAGCTTTTCAAAAATGTGCATTTTGATGATATTTTTTCAGTTTGAAAAAATGGTTGGTCATTGCTAAAGATAAAACACTTATTCTAGTGAGAAGTTCATATGGTTAAAATAATAAAATGTTACCATGTGTCTACTTAGCAGTTTGTTCTATGTCATGCATCCTGCTAGGTTACATTGTGGAACGCAGCCAAACACGACACTGATGGCAACAACATATCAATCTTGATCTTAGCAGAATTTTTGGAAAAGATGGGTATCGATATGGCGAACTTTTTGAACACACATTTCTCTTAAACCAGTCATCAAATAATTCTGAAAATTTTACACATTGTCAATTTCATGGTCATCTTTTGAATGGTAACAATATAATTGGAAATATATATATATAATTTCATCTATATTGTTTTAGAAAACACATCAAACACTTGTTTTGTTCTTGATATCATGTTTCCAGAGTGAAATGAAACATCTTTCCAAACCTCATTAGAACAAAACGACATAAACACTACATGTTTAGGCCTCTCAATATTGTAATTGTACAAAGGAGATTTTGGTTGATTTTAAAAAAGTATCTTGTTAATGAAATAAAAGGTTTATATTGATTTTTATCTATTTTGGGGGATTTTGTTTTAATTTTTTGAATACTTTTTTAAAATCAACCAAAACTTCCTTTGTATAACTATAATATTGAGAGGTCTAAAAACATGTTGTATATGCTATTTTGTTCCAACAAGGTCCGGAAAGACATTTTATCTCATTCTCAAGAATTGGTAGAAAGGAGCATAAACAATTGCACTAGAAAAACAAAAAAAGTTTAAAAAAACAGTTATATAAAATATTTCTAAATAATTTTCGCATTAAATTGTTGTTAAGGATATACCAGTGTAACCCTTACGACAATGATGATATATTTTTAAACCAGAACAACGGCAACGCCAAAGCGTAGCGAATCCCATCGAACATTTTTCAAAAGGGGCACCTTCTACCAAAAGTGTCATTAGACAGTGTGCCATGCTTATAATATTCACATACCAAATATGAACAAAATCGCTCAACTACTTTTCGAGTTATAGTAAAATACGTTAAAATGGTGGCCATTTTGAAAAATGGCCGCCTTCAACCAAAAGTATCATTAGACAGTGTGCCATGCTTATAGTATTCACATACCAAATATGAACAAAATCGCTCCACTACTTTTCGAGTTATGGTAAAATACGTTAAAATGGCGGCCATTTTGAAAAATGGCCACCTTCTACCAAAAGTGTCATTAGACAGTGTGCCATGCTTATAAGTATTCACGTACCAAATATGAACAAAATCGCTCCACTACTTTTCGAGTTATAGTAAAATAAGTTAAAATGGCAGCCATTTTTCAAAATGGCCACCTTCTACCAAAAGTGTCATTAGACAGTGTGCCCTGCTTAGAGTATTCACATACCGAATATGAACAAAATCGCTCCACTACTTTTCGAGTTATAGTAAAATACGTTAAAATGGCGGCCATTTTGAAAAATGACCGATCTCTACCAAAAGTGTCATTAGACAGTATGCCATGCTTATACATATTCACATACCAAATATGAACAAAATCGCTCCACTACTTTTCGAGTTTTAGTTCATTTTTAGTTCATTATGAAAGTCCTGTCATCTAACATAATGTAACAGAAAAAGAATACTAAGCCAATTACACATCGATTGCCACACATGAAGATAACTTGGCACAGTGCTAAATTTACCACCTATCAGAATGGTCATGATTGCTCAGTCATACGTAACTGATACATAATGATCTTGGTACCATTTGATGGAGGACAAATAAGGCTTTTTGCTGTTGCCTTTAGATTTCAAAAAGATTGCTCAGGATTCTAGTAATTTGGTTTTGAAGTTGGGTATACTTTTTTTGTGGATGCCCTGTAGTATTCACATACCAAATATGAACAAAATCGCTCCACTACTTTTCGAGTTACAGCAAAAAATCGTAAAATAACGAGTAAAGGCCGCCATTTTTCAAGATGGCTGCCATGTGCTTTTTTAATATCTACATTTCTAGCTTTATTAATGTCCTATATAATTTTTTTTACATTTAAAACATATTGCTATAACAATTTTACATATTGCACCTAAATTACTGTAAAATCGGCACTAAAATGGCCGCCATTTTTAAATGAGCGGCCATTTTGAAAATTGGCTTTCGAGCAGAACTTCTACCCCCATAGGGTATATGTGTACAAAATATGAATAAAATCGGGCCAACGATATTTGAGTTATTGCCCGGACGGACGGACGTACGTACGGACGGACGGACGGAGGCGTTCCCTATATCCCTCCGAACTTCGTTCGATGGGATAATTACAGATATAGAAAATAAACACCTCTAGGAGAAGCTTGTTTGTTAACTTCACGTTTGACAAGTGTTCTGTATTAAATATCAATGACGCCGAATGACGATATATGACGCTTTACGACATAGTAATCCATAGCAACTAAGACCTCCCCATTTTCAATGTTGTTTTATCATGACGTCATATTACACTTTTGTTAATGAATTCTCGGAATATGATACCATTATCTGTGATGTCAGTGACACATTGCCCCATCAACAAACCAGAACAACGGCAACGCCAAAGCGTAGCGAATCCCATCGAACAAAAATGGCTGGCATTTTTACAAATGAAATATATAGCAAATATCATAAAATAACATACATAAGAAAGGCCACCATTTTAAAAATGGTTGCTCACTAGCCAAGTTGTCATCAGAAGTAATATGCTTTTTTTTCTAGCATTCACAACCAAATATGAACAAAATCGCTCCACTACTTTTCGAGTTATAGTAAAATACTTTAAAATGGTGGCCATTTTTCAAAATGGCCGCCTTCTACCAAAAGTGTCAATAGACAGTGTGCCATGCTTATAGTATTCACATACCAAATATGAACAAAATCGCTCCACTACTTTTCAAGTTACAGCAAAAATTGTAAAATAACAAGTAAAGGCCGAGTAAAATACGTTTAAATGGCGGCCATTTTTTAAAATGGTCACCATCTACAAAAAGTGTCATAATACAGTGTACCATGCTTATAATATTCACATACCAAATATGAACAAAATCGCTCCACCACTTTTCAAGTTATAGTAAAATACGTTAAAATGGCCACCTTCTACCAAAAGTGTCATTAGACAGTGTGCCATGCTTATATTATTCACATACCAAATATGAACAAAATCGCTCCACTACTTTTCGAGTTAAAGTAAAATACGTTAAAATGGCAGCCATTTTTCAAAATGGCCGCCTTCTACCAAAAGTGTTATTAGACAGTGTGCCATGCTTATTGTATTCACAAACCAAATATGAACAAAATCGCTCCACTACTTTTTGAGTTATAGTAAAATATGTTAAAATGGCGGCCATTTTTCAAAATGGTGGCCATTTTTCAAAATGGCCGCCTCCTACCAAAAGTGTCCTAGACAGTGAGCCATGCTTATAGTATTCACATACCAAATATGAACAAAATCGCTCCACTACTTCTTGAGTTACAGCAAAAATCGTAAAATAACGAGTAAAGGCCGCCATTTTTCAAGATGGCTGCCATGTGCTTCTTTAATATCTACATTTCTAGCTTTATCATTGTCCTATATAATTTTTTTACATTTAAAACATATTGCTATTACAGTTTTACATATTGCACCTAAATTACAGTAAAATCGGCACTAAAATGGCCGCCATTTTTAAATGAGCTGCCATTTTGAAAATCGGCTTTCGAGCAGAACTTCTACTCCCATAGGGTATATGTGTACAAAATATGAACAAAATCGGGCCAACGGTATTTGAGTTATTGCCCGGACGGACGGACGGACAGACAGACGGACGGACGTACGTACAGACGTACGTACAGACGTACGTACGGACGGACGGACGGACGGACGGACGGACGGACGGACGGACGGACGGACGGACGGACGGACGGAGGCGTTCCCTATATCCCTCCGAACTTCGTTCGATGGGATAATAAACAAACAAATGAACTATACGTCATCAATTCTTCCAAATAATTCTGCATTTTTTGTAAATTCTTATTTCATTCCAGTTTCGTGTCTGTTTCTATCGTGATATCTCAGCAGTTTATGTGTATGTACCCATGTATTACAAACACGACAAACCTAATTTGAAATTTGCTTCTTATTTCGCTAAATGTCTAGTATGAGCAGTCTGCATGAGTTTTCATTAAATAAGCTTATTGACGAGGGTTTAATATTAAAAGGCAATAGCAAAATACAGTATTCTATTTGGAATTTCTATAATTCATGTATACACTTATTACATGAACCACGGTTAAAGTCCGTGCATGAACATTCATTTATAATGTATTTCTATTGAAAGCATTATACTTTGTTTCGTTTTCCCATTCTGTCAAAACAAATACCATCAAACATGTCAAACAAGCCATTGAAAAGACATTGATTATACTACATGCAGTAGACGTATCTTGCTCAAATCTGACAGCTTTACATAAGTGGGGACCTCGGGGTGAGGAATACACAGGGAATGTACAACCTCACCCGAAAATCATCAAAAACCACGCATGCTATATATCACGAGTGAAATCATTCATGCCTGGACTGTAAGGTTATACTTGTGAAGGCAGTTCATTAAGACAGGACATGTTAAATATTCACAATTGTTATCCTCAAATGTAACGTATCCTTTCCAGAAAAATGAACAGAAATATTAGCATATTAGAATAGGAGTCAAATATGGCTTTTATTAGCCATTCTAAATCATCGTTTATGGAATGAATGTCTAACTGGGGCATCTAGCCCTCAATTTATCCATAATTTATAATAATTTAGAATGATGTTTATCATGTGGACTTAGCTAGCTCACGTTTTTGTGAGCAGTCGATTTTGTTAATTCTTGAGAAAGACGTCAAATATTTAGTTAAATTATGACGCGAATTGACCAGTGGCTTTTGTATCATTGTTAAAGCACACCAATCTTTAATGGCATTTTCAAGCGTAAAACAGACCATTGACCCTATGTTTTTTTTATATGAAAATAAACATGAGAACACCTTTTTTAGAATAAGCAAATAAAAAAAATACCACAATCCATTGGAAATTTGCGTAATTTTCGATTCAAAACGTGTCAAAATGCGAAAATGAAAAAGGTATATTTTTAATGTAAAAACGTTACAAAATTTCACAAATATTTTTGGGGTAGGGGTAACACTTTAAGTGAAAAAGTAAGGAAAAATTTCCCAAGTGTACCAATATTCGAACCAACGTAATTATGTATAAAGGAAGTTTATCTAGGCTCGACAAAAATCGTCAATACTCTCTAAATCATCATTTTATCGAAATCAATGGCGCCTCAAATGTTCAAATGATGATAACGTCATACCTATTTTCAGAAGCTTCTTATGAAAAAACTAATCCGTTGACCTACCCTTTTTATTACATTTTTCGAATAGCAACATCTAGGTCTATAATAAAAATCTAATTTTGAGATTGAAAATGGTCGATTTTTTCGGAGGTTACACTGGTATATCCTTAATCAGTCAACATTACATAAAATACCATGTTTTTTACAGAATGTTTTTAATGATTGGTTTAAGAGAAAAACATTGTTGAATTCAGTTCTTCATATCGATACCACTCCTTTAGATCGTCCATTCTGCAAGCTCACATGACTGATCATGTGACACATGTCTGATCACGTGACTAGTAACTGTATTGATCATGTAACTTAATGACGTGTCACCCAACCATATCTTCAAGGAAAACGGTAGTAAATATTTTGGAAAATGTTTTGCGAGCATTTGCTACTGATTATAGAAGGCCCAATTACGCAACGAACGAAACTGCTAAATTGTATTTCGTGCCTAACAGGCCCAGTACGCAACGAAAGAAACTGCTAAATCGTATTTATAGTCTGCTTATTGATTCATAAAGACCTGAAATGATGCATTCAAATAAGACGGCCTCCTAAATGAAAAAATACTACACATAAAGTGGTGAAAAACAACGAACTAAAGTTGAAAGATCGCAACGTTCGCTACTTTGTTGAATTCCGGAAATCTCCAAGGGGCTGCAAATGGGAAATTTTTTATATTTAGATTTTATAACCTCAGAATACTGCCTTCAGTGTCGTGTTTGGCTGAGTTCCACAATGTAACCTAGCAGGAGGGATGACATAGAACAAACTGCTAAGTAGATACATGGTAACATTTCATTAATTCGTTATTTTACCATATGAACTTCTCACTAGAATAAGTGTTTTATCTTTAGATGTAGCATTTTTGGCTTGTGTCTTATCTTCCCATTTATCCTTTGACCCTACTACCAATAGGGGCTGGATCTGGCTCCGGATCTGTGGTGGAGACACTCAACCATTAGATCATTCCGCCGAGTGGGAAGACGAATAGATGGCATTATAAAAACAAAAATATAGTCCAATTATTGTAATTACATTAGCATAACCAGTGGTTGGATTTTGGCAAGTACATGAATGAACAAGGCACAGACGTGAACAATATCGTACCTAAAACACAGCAGTGTGACAGTGAAGAATTTAGGACGGAAAATCCAAAATGGCCACCTTCAAATTTACCCAGAATGCCCAAAAACTAATCAGTTCTTAACTTTGATACGTAGAAACATCCCTGAAAATTTCAGATGAATCCATCAAATGGTTTGGCTGGAAACCTGTAGACAAGTCTTGAAAGTGACGATTTTAGGACAGAAAATCCAAAATGGCCACCTTAACATTAACCCAGAATGCCCAAAAACTAATCAGTTGTTAACTTTGATATGTAGAAACATCCCTGAAAATTTCAGATGAATCCGTCAAATGGTTTGGCTGGAAACCTGTAGACAAGTCTTGAAAGTGAAGATTTTAGGATGGAAAATCCAAAATGGCCACCTTAAAATTTACCCAGAATGCCCAAAAACTAATCAGTTCTTAACTTTGATACGTAGAAACATTCCTGAAAATTTCAGATGAATCTGTCAAATGGTTTGGCTGGAAACCTGTAGACAAGCTGAAAAGTGAGACGCCGCCCGCCCGTCAAGCTGACTACAATATCGTACCTTTATTAGGTACGATAAAAAGTGTATGTAAGGACCAACTCTGAGACCTGATTTGATGTGATTAAGGTGCATTTTCTTTAAAAAATTTGACCTTTTTGACCTGCCTCCATCTGTCAAAATCAGAATGACATTTTTGACATTTTCTATAGATGGCGTCTTCAACAGGTGAGATCTTTTGATTTTCGTGGGGAGATTTGATTCAAACTTTTTTGACTGACAGAGGACATACTGTAGTATGTATCCAACAGACCGAATATAATATTCGGTCTGTTATGATTGATACCCTTGGCATGTAAATCGCGGCGATATTTTGTGCACATAAATTTCTCGTTTATTACAAGAATGTTCACCTTGAAAATTGGTGAATATGTTGAAGAGATGTTCATCTTAAACTAGAAGCAAAAATATCCCCCCTTTTTTGCATTGGACCTCATCTGGCCCAGATCTACGACGTCAGGAGTAGATAACTGGGTCAGACGAGATTGGTTAAGTCTAGGACATACTGGGGTATGATGGAATGATAGCAAAACATCTCCACAAATCTTAGTTTTCTCTGGAAGACAGATCGTTTGTATGGGAATACGCATGTTATAACAATTGGTTGGGTTAACCCGGTACTGAACAGTGCCCCTAGGCCTTACCACAGATTCGGAGCAAGATCCAGCCCCTATTGGTTGTAGGCTCAAAGGATAAATGGGAAGATAAGACACGAGCCAAAAATGGCACATCAAAAAAATGACCACCCAAAAATATGACCCTAGTACTGACCTTTTTTTTTTCCATTTGTCAGACATTGATTGATCAATATTTACCCTGTAATCTCTTCTTTATGTGTAAGTTTGAATGGTTGCATGATATCCATTACTGACGCTGTAATTCGACTTTTCCCGGGACATTTATTTCAAATTTTCAGAGCGTAAAGATAATGGAGCGCTTCGGTAATTTCTGGCAGTGTCCGATGTTGTTCGTCTCTCAAATTACGTCACATCGCAACAAACAGCCAATGAAAGTAAAGAATCGCGTAGCCTAACAAACCGTTGTTATTGTTTCGACAGGAGTTTAAAGAGACGTCATTGGACTTCTCGGTAATCTCTGATGTGACATCATCCGGAGTGGCATCACATTCTCAGAAAAGGCATTTGACTTCAAGAATAATCATTTGAACAACGGAGATAGCCGAAGCGCTCCATTAAATATACGCTCGCTTATTTCATGCTTTTATCAACAGACGCTTTCTTGGATGTGTGGCTTTAGGGATTGGTGTTGAAGCTTACAACCACGGTTATGGGAAGTCCTCCATATATTACTTATATTATTTGTCAGGTTACGCAGCTTCCATCCAAAATAAAAAATATGTATTTTTAAAATAAATTATTTGTCTAGTTTTCGTAAAACAAATATCCTGAGACACATAGGGCCTGTAGAAAACACTAAACAGAAAAATAAAAAAAATATTCATACCTCCAAATCTGCTTTATTGGTCAGATAATGCACCAAATCATAATGGTTGTTCAAAATAAAAATTTAAGGGGACGGAGCGTCTTATCTCGCGAGAATAAAGCAAATCATGCAAAGGCGCGTGATTTTTTCGACCAATCAAATAGCTTGAAATTTACCAAACCATTTTGTCCAGTGTTTCACAACCCATGACACATGCGCAGTAGAAATTGTCAATTTACTGAGCGGACCTTTCAATGGCCTGGAGAAATTTTACTCACGAGAATTGATGATTACTGAACACATATAGGCATAAGAGGTGAGCGACCCAGTTACTTTTGCGTATAAATGTTTCAAGAATAGCATGATATCAAATAATCTGTACATTATGCTACGATTCATTCAAAAATTGAATCTAGAGGACAGGTGACCATATTTTTTTCATATTTTTTTAATTTTTAGCAGCATAACCTGGTGTTACTTAGTTTACACAAACCTATCTCCTGAGATATCTAAAAGATGGCTATGTGCAAATTTAGTAAACCTGGTGTATATACCTCCTAGAGGGGGGGGGTGTATAGAGATATTGTATATCGTATAAGAGGCTGAAAATTTATTGTATATTGTATAAGAGGGGGCAAAATTTATCGTATTTGGTATAAGAGGTGTAAAAAATATGGTATATGGTATAAAAGAAAATATATGGTATATGGTATCTAGAATTAAAAAAGGCTAATTATGAAGAAAGTGCACCCTAAAGTTCCCCATTGTGCCAACTCTCTTACTGGAAACCGTGTTGGAAAAACATGGAAAAGTAGTCTCTCTAATTGGTTCCACATTCCAGGTCAATCAATACTGTAAGTTTAGAAAAAATCCTTCTCAAACTAAGAGTTTTGTGCCCTTTTCATTCAAATTTTCACAGGAGGTGTTAAATATAGTCTCAAATAAGAATCACGCCGGATGATCAGAAGAAATGAACGGAGGGGGGTAGATCTAGCTGATTTTTGGTAGAAAATTCAACAAATCTTGAAGATTTATTTTTTCAAGAGAAAGTTTACAACTGAATGGCTAAATGAATAGACGCAGTGGACGGTGGAATATGTTAGGTCTTCTTGGATTTTTTTGAACTGTGGAGTTCTAAAATAAAAGATCTATTAAAAAAGTGCAGCGTCGACAACGTGCAAATGCCAATTTTTTGCTATAAATCAACCAACAGGGCTTTACACGACCTGTAATAAATACTTGTAAGTGAAGTAATTATCACAAAACTATTGTCATCATTGGTTTTGTAAAACATGTTACCATACGTTATATAAAAAGTAATCGAACGTTATTAAAATTGAACGGAGGGGTGAGTAATGTGTCTATAAGACATATGAAAACTTCCATTAACTCCCTATGTCCCCATTTTTCACTTTTCAGAGTTGTAACATCAAGTTACTGAGTAAGTGAGTTCATTTTTCAAGTACACGAATTTGTGGAAATTTCTTCCACCTTAAAGACATATTACTCCACCCCCCTCCATTCACTCCAACCCTCCGTTCAATTATTCGATTATTTTTTATCTATCATTTGGAAAATTATTTTAAAAAACCGGCAAAGAATTTTGTGATAAAAACGTTGCTTATATATTTATTACAGGTCGTACAGACCATTGTTGCTTGATTTATAGCAAAAACATTGGCATTTGCACGTTGGCGACATTGACTCATCTTAACTTTGATGAAAAATATGGTCACTATGGCTACTCGTGTTTCGGGGTATGTGGGATAAATCATTAAAATATTTGAGTATAAAGTGTTCATACAGCGCATGTTTTAATACAAGCATCACAATGCTAATATAGCATAATATAGCAAAAGGTTTTTATTTGGTCTTCAAACTGTCATATGTTGGATTTCGGCTTTTTATTGGGGATTTGAACAGGTGCATATGTTAAGCCAATGCATTACCTCCAGATCAAGCACTCATCGAGGTAATAAAATAATTTTGACTTTGAGACAGGGAAGGTTTTTCTGAAATGTTGTCCTGATTTTTAGCTCTTTCCACATATGTTTTTTCAATGTTTGATGCACCAATATGTTGCACTTTGAGACACAGTTTTGAGACACAGTTAATCTCTAAAATATGATTTATTTGGGATAAAGTGGAAAACAGTACATGTATTTCCCATGTTAATTTCCCATAGGGAAAACTCATGTGACCCATTGTTTTCAGCTAAATTTTGGTAATTCAAAATTGATATCTTTAAAACCCCTGCATGAATCATATTTTCATTTAAAACGCAACAGAGTGATCGATGCAACAAACATTGAAAAACAGGTGTGGAAAGGGCTGGAAATCAGGACAACATTACAGAAAAAACATGTTGATGGGGTGCAAATTTGCACCTTCCCTGACTTAAAGTCCAAATTATTTTATAATCTCTATGATTGCTTGTCCTGGAGTTTATGCATTGGCCTAACATATGCACCTGTTCAAATCCTCAGAAAATAGCCAAAATCCAATATATGACTGAAATCTGTTGCGATACCGTCTGTGGTCCTTTAAAAGAAAGTTATTTCTAGTTGCATAGAGTAGTTTTCATTCTCATCAATACATCTTTGCCTTGAAATCATTCGTGAAACATGTGGTTTGAACTTTATGGAAATTTGCTTTATTTTGACACACCTTTGTTTAACTTATACTGTCTTTAAGGCTGCCTTATCTGAAACCCCGAAGTGTCTCTTGTTTCAAATGTTTAAACAATCAAGTCTCGTCTTGCCTTTATTTCAAACTCTAATTTCCAGACTCGAGTCCAATCAAAAATGAATTATCTACATGGAAGTTTGTGAAGTCCTTTATTTCTGAAACTGTTTTCAATACTTAATATTTTCAGGTAACTGCTTTACAAAATTATTGTGCATTGTGAATCTTCATTACCTATCTGATACATATTTTCCTCAGCAAACTTTATTTTCATAGAACACATGATGAATCTTTTATTCCACATTCTCAATTTTGCATCAATTATGTTTCAAGGATTTATTTCCCTGGCTCACTATGAAGGATTCCATTGACATTAAAATATGTCATGGGAAAGTAGGTCATAAGAAAGAGGAACACTGAGTTCCACCCATTCCAATGATGCTAAGATAAGTCATGAATCTTATATCATAAATGTGTTTTAAATCAACTTGTTTACCTGAAAATAAAATGTGGTCACAGCTTTTCTGAACATGCGGATGTACCCGAATGGTGTCTTATTCATAATGTAATAAATGAAATCATTGTGGTATGTATGTGGAGTCTATTTCCCTTATAATAATACATTTACTTTAGTACAAGGATTCTCTCCTAATATTATTTCCTTATAAATATCCAAACTTTAATCAAAAGCAGTTTCAAAATTATCGTATATTGTATTTCACCTAAAATATCGTATATGGTATAAGAGCTGTGAAAAATATTGTATATGGTATAAAAGGGGTGAAAAAATATTGTATATGGTATAAGAGAGCTGAAAAATATTGTATATGCATTTCCAAGACCCTCTATACACCCCCCCCCCCCCCCTAGATGAAGGACTTCCCACTATCCGTGCTTACAACAGGGGTTTACGTAAAACACCGACCGCCGACCACCGACCAGTCACTCTCCACAGTTGGGTACATGTGGTCGGTGGTCGGCTGACGGTCTTTTACATAAAGATGAAAAAATGCAAAATTAGAAGTAAAACTAAAACTGGGAATCCAATGACTATAGTACCTTTACTAGGTCGTGATTTAAAAACGTATAATTATCATTTCAAATCACGATGAAAACGTTACATCGTCGTGGTGTGTAATGTCATATTTTTAAGTGATGTTTCAGTTGTTAGAAGACCAATTTCATCCTGGTAAGTCACTTTGGAAAAAAAACGCACGTAACATTGCATTAAGTTCATTCTTCATTCATATGAAACGCAATAACAAAAACACACAAACATCGTCGATGTTGACATTGTAACATTATGTTTGATTTCTCAGTTGTTAAACGTCAACTGGTAAAAACTACATTTGATATGACAAAAAAAAGCTTTATAATGGTGTACTGAAATGGTAAGTCACTTTTAATCCCGATAAGAGAACGCATGTAACCTTATATCGTGTTCAGTATTCAGTAGGCTATGACGATAACAAATCATTTTTGTTTCGAAATTGTTAAATTTCAGTAAAAAATTAGGATAGATTCCCGTAGAAATGATAGGTTGGTTAATGATAGGTTAGGACCTAAGGCAGGACAATTAATCGAGAGGAGACGGTCATGACCAATTTGTTTGCTTGCCATTCGTTGCAAGGTACAAAATCGGTAAAAAACGTTGCCTAGTCCAACGATTGACATTCAAAATCAAATTATTAATATTCTAAGGCTACAAATATGTTCGGTCTTTTACATGATATGGTCGGTCTTTTACACATTTTCTTCAAACCCTGTTTTGAGGCTACCAGTGGAAAACACCGACTGGTCGGTGGGGTTGGTCTTTTCCGTAAACCCTTACAACAGTACACATCGTTTGTATGACATGTGATTTTTATTGATAAACTGACTCCAAAATCAAGGAAAAATAAATCACATGCTATCTATTGCAAGACTTACACCTACCACAACCATCGCCATGTTAATTAGTGTTTTTAAGTAGCGCAAGGATCCTGCCATGACCGTGGTAGTGTTATCTTGTAAGCCTGGTATAACCGTGACAGGCTGGTATAACCCTGACAATGCTGTATTATATTGCAAGGCCTGTCATGACCCTGGAAGTGTTATCGTGGAAGCCTGGCGCGACCGTAGCCTTTATTGTGGTTTATAAGCGAATGTAAATATTAATGTATAGTAGTAATTTTGATTTTGACATGATTAAGGTAGTTAAACACCATGATCATAGTATTAAACTGTTTAATTGTCATGACGATCACTTAAAATTGTTAAGGATATTCATTAATGTCATACATATTTACTAGTCATTGCAATACATTATATACCCTTTGCATTCGTTTGACTTCACTTCTTAAAAGAGAGCTTCGTCTTCAACTAGAAGAAGATAGTAGTTTAACTAGACTCTGCACGCAGGGTATACATTATAACGGTCATAGTAGGACTAAGCCTAAATTTCTACATTACCACCCTCATACCTGAACTTGGAATACTATATCACATTGCCACGGCGGTCATACCAAGCCTTGCAATACTATATAACATTGTCACGGCCATGCCAGGCCTTGCAGTACTATATTACATTGCCACGGTCATGCCAGGCCTTGCAGAACAATATATAATATTGTCACGGTCATGCCAGGCCTTGCAGTACTATATTACATTGTCACGGTCATGCCAGGCCTTGCAGTACTATATAACATTGTCACGGTCATGCCAGGCCTTGCAGAACAATATATGATATTGTCATGGTCATGCAAGGCCTTGCAGTACTATATTACATTGTCACGGTCATGGCAGGCATTGCAATATAATACAGCATTGTCGCTGTTATACCAGGCTTTCACGATAACATTACCACGGTCATGGCAGGATCCTTGCGCTACTACTTTTTTCAAGGCCTGACTGCGTTGCTAACATGCTAAATATAAGAGTTAGCTGACGTTTGGGAGTCTGACTTACCTTCTAAAGGTTAGAACCCGAATTTTAATGAAATCATATCACCTTTGTTGCGTCGATGATGATGCATAAACATAGCATTTGATAGAAATTAGCGTAAATGCTTTTCCGACTTTTTCATTTTTCATCAATGTTGACTTCCGGGAAGGCGTTGTAGTTATCACGAAATAACGCATTGACCCTTGAACTTTACTTTGTTGACGTGTCAACCAAGCATGTCTGGTGTGAAAATTAAAAGAATATTAAGCTTTTTCGTATTGAAACTTCCGGAACTTACAAGGAAATCATTCATTTTCTCGATCCATGATTTACCTCTTGGATGTTGTGGCAAATGCTCCATGGTTGACGGAACAAAGGTGATATGGTTTCATTAAGATTTGGGTTCTAACCTTTAGAAGGTAAGTCAGACTCCCAAACGTCAGCTAACTCTTATATTTAGCATGTTAGCGACGAAGTCAGGCCTTGAAAAAAGTAGTACTTAAAAACACTGAATAACATGGTGACGGTTACGCCAGGCGTTTCTACTTTTTTCAAGGCCTGACTGCGTCGCTAACATGCTAAATATAAGAGTTAGCTGACGTTTGGGAGTCTGACTTACCTTCTAAAGGTTAGAACCCGAATCTTAATGAAACCATATCACCTTTGTTCCGTCAACCATGGAGCATTTGCCACAACATCCAAGAGGTAAATCATGGATCGAGAAAATGAATGATTTCCTTGTAAGTTCCGGAAGTTTCAATACGAAAAATTACCGAACATATGTGAAAACCGAATATTTGTTCGTTGTTTTCACGATTTACAGGTTCGTTTGTTCTTCAATGTTTTGGTCTAAATTATAAAGCATCACCAACAGGTCTTACTCTATTAATCGACTAATACAGCAGACGCTCATATTTCTACGTACTTCACTTGAAATTGGTAATTTTAAATATTGACTACTTCACTTAGCTTGGCGGATGTAGAACATTGCTTAATATTCTTTTAATTTTCACACCAGACATGCTTGGTTGACACGTCAACAAAGTAAAGTTCAAGGGTCAATGCGTTATTTCGTGATAACTACAACGCCTTCCCGGAAGTCAACATTGATGAAAAATGAAAAAGTCGGAAAAGCATTTACGCTAATTTCTATCAAATGCTATGTTTATGCATCATCATCGACGCAACAAAGGTGATATGGTTTCATTAAGATTCGGGTTCTAACCTTTAGAAGGTAAGTCAGACTCCCAAACGTCAGGTAACTCTTATATTTAGCATGTTAGCGACGCAGTCAGGCCTTGAAAAAAGTAGTAGTCTTGCAACAGATAGGGTCTCAAATAAATTTTCCGAAGATCTCGTGTCTTGTCCTTGAGTATATTTATTGAGCCTAGACACAGAGGAGATCCGTGGGCCTTACCTGGATGAAGTTTCGTCAGATTTGCTGCTTGGACAAGATGGCGGAACTGGGCCTGAAGGGTCTGTTCCTCCACTATTCGCAGCAAGCAATGTCGCTACAGACACTAGCCAACCACCCAGCTTGATAGCATGCATCCTTATCGCATGGCTCCCCTTAATCACATGTAAATGCGATTCATGATCTGTAATACCTCAATTCTTTGAAAGTACAGCGCTGCTTTTAGTCTGACCATCTGAATGTTTACGTTTTTCAGTACAAGACTTTTGCTGAAATAATATTTAAAAGGAAAATACATACAAATCAAATTATACTTCGTTTTTGATGTTTTCCGATTGTTTATTAAGCATAAGGGCCTTCAATGAGAGTAACATTCGATCTCATATTTGGACGTTAATGATTTACAATATCTTTCAAATATTCAAGCATTATGCTTTTCCTAGTATGATGTCATCCTTACGTGGCCTAATTTACTTCCGGCAAGGGACCGATCATTTTCAAGGAAGAATAATTTGAACATCAGTTCCCCCAAATGTATCTGCTGAATCAAGACTTGTTGAGAGAATTTCTTGACTTATATATAAATTAATATATTTTAGAGTACAGGGGCGGATCCGGAAACCAACAAGGGGGGGGGGCTCAAAAATTTTTGGGCCCCTAAAACCCAAAAGTGGGCCCAAATTTTGAAATTTTTAGGCTCATTTTCTTCAAAATTTGGCCTGAAATTAAAAAATAAGGCCTTAAGAGGCCCAGTAATGATCAAAAAGGCCCAGTTTTTGGAGCCTGAAGGCCTTTTTTGGCTCAAGCCCCTCCCCCCCCCCTAATCCGCCAGTGGAGTATGACTGTGAATGTACGACGATTGAAAAATACAATACATGAACATGCACTAATGTGAAGCTTAACGTGTTCTAGCCGCTGTTTAGAATGATTCACAGCACTGATGGACACATATTAGGCTATTATACATGGGATAAACCTTTCAGGCCCACTGTCAGAATGTATCAAGAGAGTGAGTTCGGCTTTGTATAAAAAAAACTCCTACCCACGCACCCTCTTACCCACGTACGTGGGTCCTGACCACAGAGAGCTTTTTACATGGTAAAAATGTATATTTAACTAAATATACATTTTTACACATTTTAACCATCTAAAAAGCTCTCTGTGGTCCGGACCCAGTCTTTAAAGAGTTAAATCTTTAACATTTTTTAAACATTATTCTATCTCAATGTATGCTAACATTTTACTTGAGGCAAGATGCATAAACTTGAACTCCCTGGGCTATAACTTGAAGAACGGCGTATTGTTCTTCAAACTGGACTTGAAATCTCAATTGTCACTGCTTGTGTGTCATACTCATTGGCACCTGCAAAACAGAATAATATAATAAGAATAACATCATGATGATATCAGATATCACATTTCATTTGGAGCCTTAAATATTAAACAAGGCATAAACATTAAAAATGTCACTACCCGCCATTTGTTACAGACGCTGAACGCCGACCCCAGACCGTACCCCATACTATTGATTCCAAATCTGGTTCATATTGTTAAAGTCTCCAACTTTTTTGTTTAGCGGCTAAACACCGTACACAAAAAAGTTGGAGACTTTAACAATATGTGACCACTTTTGGTGGTGACATAAAAAGGGGAAGTCCCGTCTAAATAAAACTCCTGGTTTCAAGTTTTTTGTAAACATACACCATTGCATGTTGATGGTTGTCATGACCTGCAGGTCACGATGACAAATGAATGTTACGTTGTCAATAGAATATAGCGTTTGACCATCTCTGATCATAAAAATGAGTTGATAGAAATTCAAGTAACAAGTATCAAGTTCATTTTATCACAGACTACAACCACGGTGTATAACCCAAACGCTCCTACATGCACGACGGAGCGTTTCATTTACGCGGAAACGCTCCGGAGCAAAATAAAATGGCGGCTTATGAAGATTCCACTATAACCGTCAGTATTGTTTCTCTCGTTTCTCTTACATATCATATGTTATGGTGAAGTATTATATTATGTACCATTCGATGAACAATACCGTGAGCAAAGATCTTATTTTTTCAACTTCTGGTGGTAAACTGTTATTTGCTTGATCAAAGCTCCGTAATGTAGATCGAACGAATCTGAAGATGACGATTTGACCACAAATTACGAATTAAACTAGTATTTCTATGAAACGTTAATCTTTCTGTTAAAGTAGTAGATCACAAACTCGTATATTCTCATTTCCTAAAATCCCAGTCCAAATCCATTACTTGTTCTCAAGAAATCGCTTGTTTTCCTCGAAACGCTCCGTCGATTTAGAACACAGTTTTAGAAACGCTCTTACCATTTTGTTTTGATATCATTTTCAGATTCTATTAGAGAAGAGTTCCGAATCGAATCTTTCTCTCACAAACGTGTTGTACTTGTTAGGCAAATTGAAACATCTGAACCTGGTGGTGCTAAACGTGTGCAACTAGCTGATTTAAGCCTACATTATATGATGTCATGCCTACATGTGTGCTAAATCATAAAACTATAGAAAAAACGAAAATTTATATGTGAATTAATCTCTCTTCTTTTGATGCCAAGGGGTATAATAGATCTTTTCTTTCTCTTCCTGAAAAGGAAAGGCAAGCTATATATTTCCTAAACAGATCTAGACTACCGGAGCGTTTCCAGTTCACTGTGTTAATCAGATCGGAGCGTTTCTTGAATATGAGAATGTCATCATTTTTAAGACTGGATTCTCGGTCATAAAATCACTATTACGATAATGTATGGTGCGTTGAAGCATTGGAATTTGACTAAAATATACGTTGGTGCTCTAATCTTTGCTTAACTAATGACAACTATTGATTCCAAATCTGGTTCACTGAACGGCTCAACAATTAGTAGTAAAGCGTATTTTATAGAGTCAGTAGTCTGGTGGCAGTTTAGAAATCCCGCGTTCGAACACTTATAATACTCCTAGATCTTAATATAACAATACGGTTTTTTGCTAAATGTTGTTTTTATTCACCTGTAGACGCACTTGGTGATCGGAAAATATGAACGGATCGGAGGGGGTGGGGTTGGTGAAGATTTGTTGAATTTTCTATCAAAAATGGGCTGACCTCCCTCCTCCGTTCATTTTGTCCGATCGCTGGGCGTGATAGATAATGTATTGAACGTTTTTATGTGTTTCTTATTGAACGAAATGTGTATTTTGGACTAATAATGTAATTAATAATAAATACAAGTATTTCAAGAATTGCCATACTGCACGTAAAACGGGTAGCCGTAGCTTCTTCACTGATGTACGATATACTACATGTACTTAAAAAAGTTTTGTTGCGACTAATAAAACAGATCATCTTTAATGTAAAATAACAGGGGCACTTCATATAATCAATTTTAGATACTGTATTTAGTAATGTTATGAATCCCAAACACAACGCATTAATTAAATGCATGTTTAAGTGTCAATTAGCCTATTAGAATAAATATATTAAAACTATTATGAACAGATAATTCATTGATATGTATTTATTATTCAACTCTAATCACGGTGTCCGATACTACCCAACGTAAATCGTTCCGGACTTGTTTTTCATAACCATTGGGACTTGATTTATGGAAAGAAGTAGAGGTAGGTTTGTAAATTTGGTTATGAAATTGCTTTCACTTGACTTTATGTAAATATAATACAATTAGATAACATACCATACTATATACCCTATATTCAGGCACCCGCAAACGCCTTTTTTGTACGAACCGTTTGCTATAGTCTTGTTATTTCGGGATGTGAGCGATTCTGCCAGTGTTTTCACCTATTTTGCTGATAATCACCAGCCTGCCTTGTATCCAATGAATACACCGATTCATAATGAAAGTAGCCATATTGTGAACGAAAATCATGATTTAAAATGGTTTAAATGAGTAGCAATTGTCGAAATATCATTTTTTAGATTTAACCATTTGGACTTGACCTAAATATTCCAGTTAATGACGTTGACTTGTTATTGGAACGTTTCTGACTTGTGTTATTGGAACGTTTCTGACTTGTAGAACACAATGAACCATTTTTAAGTGTGGAACAGCTCCATAAACTTTATAGATTTCCAACAAATCATCATCTGAGTGGATGAGGACAGTGGAAGAAGTTGTCTGAATGATACTATCTAAATGATCATCATTAATTAAACGTATTAAGAGATATTTGTCAAGGTTGAATTAGGGAATCATTACAGATACATGTTCTTTACTTGATACTTTCAAGGGGCAAGAATGCATGTAGAGAGAAAAGTTGATTTTTACTTTTTCTTGTGTTTTGCCTCTTCGCTTTTTTAAGGACTTCACTCGTCGCTATTTTTAATTTGCCTATGAAAAATGTGAGCATAAGTTTGCCTCAAATAAGACTTTAAAACGCCTTTATTGGCTTTAAACTGACTTCCATGCTTATATTAATGCTAAGCAAGAAGTTAAGTGAAAGTTGAGAAGAAATAATTAGTTTTAATCGTTATTTACTGTTAAAAATCTGAAGAGGACTTGGTTCAACGTATTCTTCCTCCTTTATGGAGGTACCATCATCAAATGACAGCTTTGAGCCTAATTTATCACACATCCGGAATCCATAATCCTGTGTTTTGTAACGCCATATGCCTTTATCACGAAAAGGGACGTCAAGCCTGAATAAATCGGAGGGGCGGTCCCTCTTGAAGTGTTCAAATAATATATTTTTATCTGCACTTTTAAAAGTGCATTCGTGGCACTTGTTTCTGGGAACTGAAATTACAAAATGTGTGAATATTTAGTACCAGAACTCCTCTAAAACATAATCATACTAAGTGCAATTTTTCCAGAAGCATAGACAATTCATCAAGCAACGAAACGTATAAATACCATTACAAGACAATTCCCAATCGTTGTTTGTATCACGTTGTGTACAATTCGCAGTCGTTCACCTAGTGATTATAAGACAAGACCGTGTCAGAATAACGACAATTCGCCGTCGTTAACTCCAACTTTAACATTACGGTCATTTATGGAAATTTGAAGGTACAGATAGTTAAAATATTAACACAATCTTTAATGTAGTGAATATTGTTCCACGTTGTAAAGTGATTTTTTGTTTAAACATAGTTAAATGACACTCTGAATGCAGATTTAGAGCATATTTCTGGCATTTTTGTTATTTAATGCCGATAAATATGAACTATGGTGGCACGATCGCCAAAATAGATATGTGGGAATGAAAAAGAATGTTTCAGGTAGAAGTTAGTGTATGTATTTTTCTAAACGATTGAATTATATTACCTTTTTGAGCCATTCTGATAAATGTCTCATCTCATTCTCCTACGAAATCAAGTCCAAATGGTTATGAAAAACAAGTCCGGAACGATTTACGTTGGGTAGTATCGGACACCGTGCTAATGGGCTTTTCTCTTTTAACTGCTACATGGCTCTCGATTTACAGATTTACAGATTTCGAGCCATCAAAGTCAGATTGTTGATTAGGCGGAGACCTTATCCTCAATTAAAAAATAATATTGGTAAGGAAGTCATGCTTGATACAATTTCTCATCTCTTTTCTGCTTTTAAAATAACTGACTTGAATCACAATTTGTGTACGATCATTGCATCAGATCTGAAAATATCAATATTGTACTCACTGGTTTTGTGATCGAAAGGTTGTTTTTTCGTATAACAAATATATGAGTTATAGATTATATAATTTGTGTGTTTTTTAAGAAAAATAACATGCTCCCCGCAGGTGACAAATATTTCGACCACAGCCGCGATACTGTTTTATTTAACTCGTATTTGAAAACAGATTGCGGAGAGACTGAATTGTTCATTTTCTTTTAAAAAATATACGACTGAAAACTTACTTCGTCAAATTTTGGCCCTTGCTATCCCCCCCAGCCCCCGGATACATTCCAATATAAAAATAAATTAGCACCATCAAATCTTTTTATTCCAAAACACATTTCGACGATGAATATTAATATTATACGTTTTTAATCATAACCTAATAATGTCCGATAACACATGCAGATGAAAATAACAAAAATGACATAGACCATCAGTTTGTTTATTATTTTATTTATCACTCATACCGATGAAAGTGTTTTTACGTTGTACAGTACAGTGTGTGCAGTGTGTGCCGATCGATCCCTCCGACTGGGAATTCAAATTAAACGCCGATAGACGCGTCGATGGGCACTCAGCGAGCCGAAAGGCATGCCGATCGGCGAGCCTACCGGCGACATCTCGGTGTGCCGATCGCTCGCGCCTAGGCGCGTGTCGGTGTGATTTCAGGCATGATCAGTACTGTACGTCCATGTCCACTTATAGTATTAGGCACGCAGTTTGTTTCGATCACAAACTGTGTTCCTAACAACAATGCATCATTCAAGTTGGGAGTCTGGATTATGAAACGTAATTTTAAGATATTTATCCCGGGCATTTATCCTGCATTGTTTTCTTATTCACGCCCGGTGATCGTACAAAAATGATGGAGGGGGGGGATTAGGCGATTTCTGCAAGAAAACTCGACAAAGAATGGGTATCGATATGGCGAACTTTTTGAACACACATTTCTCTTAAACCAGTCATCAAAAATTTCTGAAAATCTTACACATTGTCAATTTAATGGCCATCTTTTGAATGGTAACAATATAATTTGAAATAGATATTCATACTTTCATCTATATTGTTTTAAGAAACACATCAAACACTTGTTTTGTTCTTGGTATCATGTTTCCAGAGTGAAATGAAACATCTTTCCGAACCTCATTGGAACAAAACGACATAAACACAACATGTTTAGGTCTCTCAATATTGTAAATGTACAAAGCAAATTTTGGTTGATTTTAAAAAAGTATCTTGTTAATGAAATAAAAGGTTTCTCTTGATTTTTATCTATTTTTGGGGGATTTTGTTTTAATTTTTTGGGATACTTTTTTAAAATCAACCAAAAATTCCTTTGTATAACTTTAATATTGAGAGGTCTAAAAACATGTTGTATATGCTATTTTGTTCCAACAAGGTTCGGAAAAGACATTTTATTTCATTCTCAAGAATTGGTAGAAAGGAGCAAAAACAATTGCACTAAAAAACAAAAAATGTTAACAAAAACAGTTGTATGAAATATTTCTAAATAATTTTCGCATTAAATTGTTGTCAATCAGTCAACATTACATAAAATACCATGCTTTTTTACAGAATGTTTTCAATGATTGGTTTGAGAGAAAAACATTGTTGAATTCAGTTCTCCATATCGATACCTATCCTTTGGAAGATTACTAGACGACCTAACATATTTTGCCATGCACTGCGCATATTCATTTGGCAATTCAGTTGTAAATTGTCTCTTGAAAAAATAAATCTTCCAAATTTGTTGAGTTTTCTTGCAGAAATCGCCTAATCCCCCCCCCCTCCATCATTTTTGTACGATCACCGGGCGTGTTGTTAGGCCTAATGCGTTTCTGTGGCGGACGAGTTTTGCAAATACTAGCAAAAACTATGTACAAATGGATTAAGTTTTAAACATAAGTAGCCTAGATTAATGGCATTTTCGAAGGTACGATTTTTCTTTTCTACTTATTTCACACGTTGTCAGGCAGAATTCCTACGACATTTTTAACACAAATGTGTATCAGTATGTTTAAGAAAATGTACATATTTGCGAACAAATAGTTCAGAAGACAACAGAATCGTCGATTTAATTCCTCACTTAAGTTACAAAACGGTTTTTCGAAAAACAGTTAAGATCTGCACTTTTAACCCAAACCGTTTATGTAAATTAAGTTTCCAAAACTCCAATGGGGGAGCAAAGGTTGCCAAACTTATGGAGGGGAGTGAACATGTGCCAGGCGCGCAGTTTGACGAAAAATGTTAACTATGCCTAATGTATGCTGCTTTGATAAGATGGGGTGATCCTTAATATTCTAGCATACACAGACACAATGGCTGAATAAACGGCAAATGACGATTAAAAAAACATAGAAATAATTTTACACTGTAAAGGAAGTAATGCGCTTGCCATTGTGATCTCCCCATGAAAAAAATTAATTCATCTGATTTTTCAAAATGAGTATACTGGTTTTATTTTTACATTTATATGCACACTAGTATCTTGTTGACCTATATTCAGCACTGTATTGATGTATTGGCCACTTATTAGGCTCATAATTCAATCATGAAGTGTAGAGGTGTAGATTCCAAACCAGGAAGTATTTTTGTGTCTATCAAAATCCATTTGCATCCTACGCATCCCTATATCTCATCCAAATATGATACTAAATAATGAAATATAATATTATAATCTTTGGTTTTGCAAAGTGTAAAATATGTTTTTGGAACATTTTTCTATAGCCATTTTGTAGGGGAAAAATGATGAAAAAATGTACAATCTTTTAATTTAAAGTATGACCTGAATCGATTGCAAACTTCATATTTGCACATTTGATGAGATGAATCATTTGTGTCATATTGTGAAATTATTAAGTTTGCAATCGATTCAGGTCATAGTGTATTTTTGGTATTCTTTGATAATCAATGGAAACCAATGGCCTCTATTGACTCTATTGGGATCTGCTGATATCCTCATGTTAAGTCAATGGTGTACAGCCCCATGTAAGTCAATACAACCTTACTGAAGGAAATGACCCCTATCTCAGCTTATGTGTGCCCAAGCACTTTGATATTTTTCAAAGTATTATATGACATGCTATTCTTCATGTTACACCTAAGAATTATTCATTTTGACCATAGGGATATTTGCCAATGATCGCACCTCTTCCTTTTGAACACATAAGTTACTCAACGATATACCATTGTAACCTTCGAAAAAATCGACCATTTTCAATCTCAACGAAATTAGGTTTTAACAATAGAAATAGATATAGCGATTCGAAAAATGTAATAAAACAGGTAAATCAACGGATTAGTTTTTCCATTTTTTTCATCGATACCAGCCTGTGATATAGAATAAATAAATATTGGATGGAGGGGGATTGGATGGAGGGGGGATCACGTGTATGTAAGACATGATAAGACATGCTACTTGAATTTATTCTTATGATTCCAAATTTTCCCATTTTTCATTCTCCAGAGATATAATACCCAGTTTCTTACTGGGGTACTGAGTTTGTTTTTTCAAATACACGAGTTCTTGTGAATTTGTTCCATCTTAAAGACATATAAATCCCCCCTCCATCCAATATTAATTTATTTAGATTATTTTTTGTATAACGCATAGAAAAAAACTTTAAAAAGTGAGCAATGTCATTAGTATTGTGATAATAATGCCCCTTATACCTATTTATTACAGGTCGTGTAGACCATTGTTGCCCGATTGATAGCAAAAACATTGACTTTTGAACGTTGGTGATAATGCGCCTTTTTTAATAGATCTCATATCTTAGAAGGGTATCAGTTCAAAAAAAATACTAGATGACCTAATATATTTTGCCATGCACTGCGCCTATTCATTTGGCAATTCAGTTGTAAATTTTCTCTTGAAAAAATAAATCTTCCAAATTTGTTGAGTTTTCTTGCAGAAATCGCCTAATCCCCCCTCCATCCATTTTGTACGATCACCGGGCGTGGGAGTAAGTAATTTTCTTTGATCTAACGAAACATATGAGTTAAAAAATAAATTGTGAAGCATTCTTAGTGTTTTTATGAAAAATAGCATGCTCCGGCACAGCGGACAAATCTTTCGATACCAGTCTGTGACTACTTGTTACTAATAAGCCAAGTTGGTTGCCCATGAACACCAAATGCAAGGTATAGTAGAGTGTCTTTACTACTTGTTAAAGAATGCATTGGGTTCCTAGAGAGAGCAGTGTTAAAACAGAGACATATAAATGTTTTATATGTCTCTGGTTAAAGCTGCGACAACATCCTCCTTCAAAGGACTTAATTTGTGCTTTAATTCAATGGAAAGAATTGAAATACCCTTGGACCAAGGATGCTGCGACAAATGAATTGAAAGGTCCATATCCTGGTCCAGGACGGAGAGATTTCCCAAAGATCACCTTTCATATTGGCACGTTCGATAACCAATTTTATAAACAGGCCTCGTTTGCCATTGAAATGGTGCTCTCAATGTTCGCTTGTGTTTTATGAGTATTCTCTGAAAGTTTGGATCGAGCAACTTCAATAGTATTACCGTAGTTTTGAAAGTATGATGTTGAACTGATGCTTAGCCAAAGCCAATTCATTTACACTCGCTTTGGAAAACGTTTTAACGGCCAAGACGTCTTGGCGTTCAGAATTTTGTCGTTTCCAAAATTTGGCTATTTTGGGCATAATTTGGCCTTTTAGGCCTTTTTGGGGCCAATTTTCAAAAATGGGCCTTAATTTTTCAAAATTTAAGCCCAATTTTTTGCTTAACTTGACGGGCCGAAACTTTTTTTTACCAGACTCAAAATTTGCGCCCCCCCCCTCTTGTTAATTTCTGGAATTCGCCACTGTAAGGCCACCTAGATACATACTTTCTGTAATGAAAATCCCTGGTGTTAAATAAATTATGATTATGAAGATTAACCACCATTTGATCTGAACTGGCTCAGAGGTTTTACATACTAGGGTAAGTTTTAAGTTGTAAGCTACCCTTCTGTTCGCAAAACATAAATCTTTTGTACGTTATGAAAATATCAAAACATCTTAATTTTGCCTTTGAAGGTTTTTCATCTTTTTTCACCATGTAGGCTGACCATCACTAGCTAATTTATTTATTGCAAACCGAAGGATACAAAGGTTCGTTCTCATCTAAACACGAAACGTAGAAAATCTAAAGTCAATACTCGCGTCCATGATCGTACTTAACGCACCGGGTCGCCCCCAGTGCGTTGTGTTTTCTCACCGTTTTGTTATCGTGAGAGCAGTACGTCCAGTACGATCAAGTACGTTTTGTTCTTGCATTCTTGGAACAATCATATAACAGGGCCATCAATAATTGATGAATAGCGGAATTGTCTATAATTGAATTGTTATTGGCTTCCAGTGAGCCAAGCCTTCTGGCTTCCACCAAAATCTATGCATAAGTATCCCTTTATATGTCTCAGAGAGCCTGAGCGTGAATATTGGATTTTAGTGGCAATCTCAGTGTGAGAAACTATACATCATCATCAGATATAAAGGAATTTTGGAGCTGTGTATTTCGAACTTGAATGTTACATTTAGTCAATATATCGACTATAATTGTAAATGTGCAGTACTTCATTATTGGATGTTGCTTCAAATACTTAACAGTGAAATTTATTAACCAATTTTATCATTTTATGGAGTATATAAAAGACGCCCAAAACAATGGATACTGAACTTAAAAGATAGACAACCATTTGATACAAGATGACGTTGTGACGTCGCATGACGTCTAACGTCCGAATAACTACGTAAATGAACATGATGATGTCTGTACGCGGTAAGTATTATGGTTTCGACCTATTAATTTACCAACAATGATGATAGTAATGATCCGACCCGTTTTCTAATTTTTAATTCGGAAATGGAAGTCGCTTACGCATAGCCTTTTATACCAAGTTCACTGTTCCAAAAAAATGGTCGTGACATCATGAATATCATCGGAATGTCGGATTTAGAAGTCCCGCTGATATCAGTAATTTATAGGGGTCGGATAGCTTTTCCTGTTTGTTATATCATGAAAGCCCATGGTTATATAGTATGTGCATGATTTTGGGGGATAACTAATGACAGAATTATTGTCATTGGTTTGACCACGGGCTTTCAATTTAGTTAAAAGCACATGGTTTGACTAGTAGTAGTATAGGCTAACTGCATAACAACTTCATCATCAACGGCCCTCAACAAGCCATTCATTTCAGAATGAGAAACTCAGTGACGAGGTGACCCACCGAGGGAGATGGTCACGCATATCCTTACTATCGGGGGTCTAAGGACTCCATCATGTTACTACTACCATGGGCTTTCAAAGCCCGGCACTGCTCAGTTCTACTAAGTAGATCATTGTGCCCTGGGTGCACACAAGTTCGGACATGGACTGTGAAACTCGGGGCCAGTTCCACTTCACCTTTAGGCCCTATTATAGGCATTATAAGGCATACCACCCGGGAGTAGCATAATGTATCCATTATCACAGTCAGCACCATCTATCTATATCTAATAATAATGAAGATTGATAGTGCTCACTGTGATCATCAGTATTAGGCCTATAGTATGGCATATCATATGTCGATATCGAGCTGTGTATACAGCTCAGTCATCTAATTCTATATCGCTTCATATCTAATTACCCCATGGTTGATTGGAATATTGGAATTTCCGTATGTTTATTTCTTAAATGTTGCCCAACGTGATGCCAAGTTTACAAAATGACCAGGTCGAGTAGGCGTGGCTTATTCCTGGGAAAGTTGTGACGTCATGTAAATATCCAATATGGCTGCTAATGAAACAAGTGGTTGTCGAGTTCCATACATAAATTGTGTTTTTTCCACCATACGTAGACATATTCAGTAGTTATGTAGTTAAAGATGACATCAACAGATACGACTGGAGAAGATACCGTTTCGCTGTTATGCGTATCGGGTGAGTTAGAGAATATTGTCTGCTGTGTTTTGAAAAAATATGTGTTTTTTTCAGAAAACTTGGATCTGTAGGCCTACAAAACATTTTAAATTGAACATGTTTTGCAACGAAGCACATATGATTGCATCCGCTCCTTTTAATGATAATGTTTTCTTTTCATTTCAGTTAAAAAAGCCAGACTAACAGGAGGAGCTGGTAAGTTGCATCTTCATTCTTGAATTTCATAGATTTGTTTACATATGCAAATGATTCATGGATATCCCATCAATTCAGTCAACATATTTACTACCCTGCATGCAAAGTTTAATTATAAACTACCTTCTGCCTAGTATAGTCTATAATACAGTTTACCAGCTCCAAGTGACAGCCTAGGGCCTAGCTCATTGCAAAACTACCGTGTTAATCTTTTAACCAATAAGCGAGTCGAAAGGAGCACATGCTAAATGCTCATTAACTATGCAATGAAGTCAGAGGAAATGACCATATATAGAATGTCGTCCCTATTTCGATGACGAAATCTGAGTGGCTCGGCGAGTTCGGAGATGTATTGTAACTTCGAGTGAAGATGAAACTCTCTTATAGAAGTCAAGTCAAACGAATGCAAAGGGTAAATAATTGTAATTGCAGTCACATGCATTGTATTTTTCATACTAATATAATTATGACTCTGAAGTTGCAATGTATCAACATGGAAAGTGCTGGTTTGGTGCTTTAGCTAAAACATTTTTAAATGAAAAGGAGTACCTGGAGTACATTAGTGTTGTCGCGATTAATCGATACATCGCGATATACATCGCCAAAGCTGATTCTGGCGATGCATTGATGTCTGAAACAAAACATCGATGTTTTTTAAAAAAAATTCATTTGCTAAAAATCACCCTTTTATCTTATTTCGACGCAAATCGCTTAACTTTCTCATGTCTTATTTCATTTCCCAATGTTTTCTGATATTATTTCGCTTTAAAACTGTCTTAGCTAGTCGAAATGAACCATTAATCTAAAAAAAATTTACTTTACTTTCATTTCATCGTTACTAGAAGTTCCCGGATGAACCAGCGTTCTGTATTTTAGTACATTAGCATTCGGTATTTCAGTGCACTTTTCTCGGACTTTTTCTCGATGTACATCGCGATGTGCATCGATGTTTACTACTGAAAATTGCCAATGTATCGATGTACGATTATGGCACATCGCGACAACACTAGAGTACATACACTGACTGTACATGTATAATCTCATCATTATTATAAAAATCATGGGTATTATAGAATAGAGGCATCAAACAGTATGATGGCACACATCAGTATTCAAATGAAAAATTGAAAACTCATTAGAATAATATGTGAAGGTGTCGATACAAAGTTAGATTGTCAGTATACACCACATGTTATTAACTAAAGAGTACTTTATTTCCTACGCCATGATTCTAATAATATTGATTTATTGACCTTTGTAAACTGTGATATCACAGTTGCAAATATTGACAAATGTAAGGTTATACATGTACATTATGTATATACAGCAGTGATCTCCCCAGCATTAAATAGGGATGGGACGGTTCGCTTCGGTTCGGTTCGGTTCGGTTTTTCGGATCATCAGCCGTCGGTTCGGTTTTTTTCGGTTCGGTTCATTCATTTTAAGGATTTGTATTGATTGACATGATTAGCAACTTCCCATCGACTTCTGCAAACCCAAAGTACGTCCAAACGGCTGATTTTAGCTTTGTGGGGGCTGCAATAATCTTCATTTCTTTTGGGAAAACGGGAATTTGAGATCCAGACGCCATATTTGAATGTATTGTGGGTGCGCACAAAATAATACCCTATATCGAACCTGCGCAAATATAAATTTGCGCAAATCTTTGTATCAATTATGCCACGTTATAACAATATTTTATAGATGGAATTTTATGTTGTAGTATTTCATGAACAATACACATTATTTAGAATACACGACTAAAGAATATAGTACCAGGGACCACATGATTGATTACCGAGGGATACGAATACGCGGATACGAAACGAATCTAGTAAACGAGTGAGCTAGCAACAGACAAGACAGACAAGGTAGGGACTAGGAATATCAAAAATGTTGCTGTAAAACAGTGTTTTTAACTGTTTTATTGATACTTGACCAATGAAATATTAATCCGAAAACGATCCGAAAAGCTGATCCGAAAGTAGGGCCGTGATCCGAAAACCGATCCGAAGGCTATGAACCGCGGTTTTTCGGTATTTCGGTTATCCGTCCCACCCCTAGCATTAAAGCAAGTGAGCATAGCACCCACCTGAGATTTTAAAAACAGGCTTGCACCCACCTGAAAATCTATTTGCACCCACTTGAAAATGACAAAAATTATGATTTTGACCAATTTCGGTTTGAATTGTGAAAATGAGAATTTTGCACCCACTTGAGAAAAATCCTGGAGAAATCACGGTAAAGGCACCCTCGTGTACAAAGTATTTACAGATATTATGCATATATCAGAGACTGTGGACTCTTGATACACATAAAGTATTGCAATCTGAGTAATTATTTGCTGAAATAATTGATCATGTAAATCATGGTCAATATGAATTAAGTAAGTATAAAGATGGAAACTTACATTTACTTGTTTATTTGAAACTAAATGGTACTTTGTTCACTATTAGGTCACTGCAATATAAAGAAGGTATTGAATTATAGAACATGTATAGTATCAAAATATTTGTCATAATCCACAGGGCGTCAAATAAATCTGTTCTCCGCCTTAACTTTTTTATTTTTAAAGTCTGATCTTTATGTAAAACACAATTTTTGGATGTATTTTTATTTTTATAAATTCGACAACTGACAAGATTATGAATGCCTATATATTAAAATGACATCGTTAATAACGGTATTTCCAGTGCAGAATAAAAGCACAACATGGTATGACCACGCAGGAAACGAGCATTTTTCCCCTAGACCACATGGGGCAAATATACAGAGAGAGGTCAATCAACGCTACTCATCCAAACGGCTTTAATGTACAAATCACGTGATATTTTTAGGCGATGATGATTTCCAAGAAATCAGACAGCCGGCGAACATCGAAGCAATGGAAGAAACAATCGTGATAAGGACGCCTTTATCATGAGTATATGTGCAAATTCTTTGCCCCAATTGTTCATCAGTGTATGTCCTCTCAATTTAGCTCAAAATATCATCGGGGACATCGGAACAACTCACGATTGCGTTTTACATAAAGATCAGACTTTCAAGTTATCATACCTTCCCATATATCATTTTAAAACTTGAAGAAATTGCTGATCACCGTCCAAAAAATCAATAATGAAATCTTCTTCATAAAATTCCTACAATATTTTCTTGTAAGCTTGTAGTCGACATGTCATTACATCTGTGTTTTCAATAACGCCGTCTTTACATTATATACACGCAAAATATATCCCTTGGACCCGGAAATAAAAATGAATTGCATTTTTTGGACGCAGTGCAAGCCATATGCATACAATCAACTTTGGATGAATGATTTGATAAAGATCTTACCTTCAGTCTCTTTATTTCATCAGAATCCACTAAATAATTGAAGGAGATTCTATTTCTAAAAGAAATAAAATTTTCTTTCGAAGTTTCCTTCCCGGAAGTTGATTTCTGATCGAAATAGTACAAGGCATGTGACAGGACAAAAAGTTATCCAATACTCGATTTAATTCCTCACTTAAGTTACATAAACGGTTTGGGTTAAAAGTGCAGATCTTAACTGTTTTTCGAAAAACCGTTTATGTAACTTAAGTGAGGAATTAAATCGACAATTCTGTTGTCTTCTGAACTATTTGTTCGCAAATATGTACATTTTCTTAAACATTTGATACTGATACACGTTTGTGTTAAAAAATGTCTTGGGAATTCTGCCTACAACGCGTGAAATGAGGAAAAGAGAAAAATCGTACCTTCGATGTTCCAACATTTTGTTTCCAAAACGAATCGTTTTGGTAACCAGCGGAATCGAGTGGATCACCAGTGATCATGTAGTTTGATTTTTTCCCATAGATCATGTAATGTCCAATTTTGATACAAAATAAATTCTATAGGAAAGTGCAGAATTGCTGTTTGTAAACATTTTGGAATCATATCCTTGTATAAGTAAGGCCGTCCAAGGTGCTGGAGGGAAACATACGGATTATTAAAGAAGTGAATTATGAATATCACTAAAAATGTTCTTAAACGTTTTTAAAAAGATTTTAACCAACCACTCTGAAATTTAGTGTGTGATCAGCAAATTATTCCCTTAAGATGATATACAATGTATAGTAATTCTATGTAATATATAAATTGAAAAAGTTAAGGGGGGGGAGAACAGACTTATTTGACGCCCTCATAAGGAAAGTCAATTCACACACTATCTAACATACAGCCCCACAAAATTATTATTTATTATGAAACAACCACAGGTGAATGCATTTATTGAGTCTATGCATTAAGACAAAATAAGTTTTACATTAGTAGATTCCTGGCTGTCTTTTCCATCTGCCCTATTGATAAATTGTCCTTCAGAAATCAATGCCTGATATTACTGGATTATGGCATCTTGGTTTGATTTTATCTCCATGTATCTGGCACAATCTAGATTTGTTCTACAATCAAGCAGAGATCTCATTATACATACTGCTTTGATATCAAATTCTAACTTTCTTCCTGTTTTCCCTGTCCCATTTTAAGAGCATGATTTAAAATGGTAAAGATTAAAAAGTGGATTGGATCTAGTGGATTGGATTCTTGTAAAAGGTGGATTAGATCGGGAATCTTCAAATTATGGAATTTCTTTTAAGATTTTAAGAAAAATTTCCATTCCACAAAGTATTTTGTGATTTTGTGAGGAATCGGAACAAAACAACAACAAATAAACAAATATAACAATTAGTTGATGGATACTCTAAATATTTAACTGCTTCCCTTGTAATTCAACCTTTGTAAGGCAAAGACATAGATCTGTAGATAAAATCTGTCATTCAAATACTCCAATTCGCAATAAGAGTTCAGGTGGTAATTTACGTAAATATCTCCCATGATGCATCACGTTGGAAGGGACACATTGTCATCAGCCCGCCAAACGAATTGATTACTCTGAATGAAACGTCCGCAGATGCAAAGTCAAAGGTCACAATCTGCTAATTTCATTGGTCGATGACTACATCATAGCGTATGTATAGCATCAAAATGGCGGATGATTACTCGAACAAAATGTCAACAAATTCTGATAAAACTAGTGAGAATCTTGACAAAATGACAGTTTCTCACCTCCCAATCTCCCATCAGCCCTCATGCATAGTTATACGATCCAATTTATTCAATAATCAGAAAAATAATGGGAAATTCAGTTACATTACTTATATTTTTTCGATCTTCAATGGCGTCTGAGCAATTACTGGGAAATCAGTGACGTCACTGGAATTAGACGGCATTTTCAACTACAGATTTCTTCGGATTTGGGGATTGTAGTTTAAAAACCCTTGTTGTATATCTTAATTACATGCATATATATCGTTTGTGCAAATGCAACACTTCATAAATGTTTAATAAAGCTGCAGTGCATCATTGAAAATCGGACCCATGTGTAATCCTTTGGGAAAGAACCCGAATATAGACGAAGTTGTACCATGCATGAGAGCTCTTCAAACGGGCGGTAACTAAACTGAACTAAACTAAGCTTTATCGCGTATAGGAGAATTGATATATGGGTGTTCCCCAAAACATTTTTGCTATGTTCTGTTTGGATTGAAAACAGATGATATGGATCTTCAAAGCAGTCTGCCTTACAGCCTTATGATTTATGAATTGCCTAAAATTACTCTTGGAATGAATAAGATCGTGTATCAAAAAGCAGGCACCAGGTCACCCTTCTAGCCCACCCAGGCAAAATAATATTACATCTGTTATTTGACATTGTGGATGTAAGGAGAGCAACGATCCTCTAAGAGGAGATCAAAAGAAAAAAAAGAAATTCTATATTTTGAAGATTCCAAAGATTCCCTTTACATGAATCCAATCCACTCGATCCAATCCAGCTTTTAATCTTTACCTTTAAAATGTTTTGTATGTGCATGTACACAACCCTTCCATATGATCACAGCTGTGACACTGTAGGTGTTTACATTAGTACGGAATATAACTGATCATTTCAGTAAAAATCATCTCGTCTTAATACGTTATGCATGATCATTCCGGTGTAACACGTGGTCTTTGATTGTATGTCTTCAACTACAGAAATAGTTCATTTGAAGATATTATGAACGGCATTGACCTGCTCAGTTCATGTAGAACTAAAATACCCATACTGACAAGTGAAATTGGTTTCATTTATTGAGTTTTTCAAAAGTATTGACAATTTTTCTAGTTTTTTCATGGTTTTGCTAATGTAAACAAAGGAGGCTGGGTCGCTAAGGCTTTATAACCACTCTATCCACAAGTATACGATTAGTACCTATAGAAAGTAAAATCAATTTCCTAGAGACTGGGCGCTGTCGCATGGCACGCAAAACTAGCTGTGGAACACAATCTCCATTTCCGAGGGGTAAGGTCATCATTTTTACCGAAATGATCAGTTATGTTCCGTGGTAATCAGCACCACGGCTGTGATCATATGGAAAGGGTGTAGATCATAGGAGTTACTTTTTATGTAGACTCAGGTTTTAGAAATAGGATCTTACTACTAAATACTCAGGATGATTAAAAAAGTGACATCCTAGATTCAAGTAGGGTGAAATTATAAACATCATCATTCAACTTGTTTATACAACTGTAGCTTCCATTTCATACATAGTTATGCTAAGCATGTTATATTGACTTGACTGTTTGGAGAATATGTCACCCACTACTCCATTAAAACAAGGAAGATAATTAACATAAAGAACAGATGTATGAAATATATGCTAAAATCAAGATGTGATACTGACATTATGTGTAGAATTTACATAATGGAATTCTATTTACATCCATATAATTCTGAATTTGCATTTTTTTTATCATGCTTATAAAGGAACAATATTTTCATCAGTACTGTTCGACTTTGGTTTAAGATTTTCAGAGACTCACGAGAGTCAATAACTGAGTAAAGGACGAGGGAAAGTACCGCAACAGATTTCGGACAGTCCTATATTGGATTTTGGCTATTTTCTGCGGATTTAAGCAGATGCATATGTTACATCAATATATTACCTCCAGGAAAAGCAGGAAGATGCAAATAACCCACCCACTTGTTTTTTATCGCAACCTAAGGTGCTATATTGTAATCAGTTTGCTTGGCGGTTTTGGGCGGGCGTCCCGAATAATCTTGTCTACAGGTTTCCAGCCAAACCGTTTGAGAGATTCATTTGAAATTCTCAGGGATGATTCTACCTATGAAAGTTTAGAACTGATTAGTTTTTCGGCATTCTGGGTAAATGTTAAGGCGGCCATTTTGGATTTTCCATCCTAAAATCTTGTCTGTCAAGGCTTGTCTACAGGTTTCCAGCCAAACCTTTGAGGGATTCATTTGAAATTCTCAGGGATGTTTCTACCTATGAAAGTTTAGAACTGATTAGTTTTTCGGCATTCTGGGTAAATGTAAAGGTGGCCATTTTGGATTTCCGTCCTAAAATCTTGTCTGTCAAAGCTAGTCTACAGGTTTCCAGCCAAAACGTTTGAGGGATTCATTTGAAATTCTCAAGGATGTTTCTACCTATGAAAGTTTAGAACTGATTAGTTTTCCGGCATTCTGGGTAAATGTAAAGGCGGCCATTTTGGATTTTCCGTCCTAAAATCTTGTCTGTCAAGGCTTGTCTACAGGTTTCCAGCCAAACCGTTTGAGGGATTCATTTGAAATTCTCAGGGATGTTTCTACCTATGAAAGTTTAGAACTGATTAGTTTTTCTACATTCTGGATAAATGTTAAGACGGCCATTTTGGATTTTCCGTCCTAAAATCTTGTCTGTCAAGGCTTGTTTACAGGTTTCCAGCCAAACCGTTTGAGGGATTCATTTGAAATTCTCAGGGATGTTTCTACCTATGAAAGTTTAGAACTGATTAGTTTTTCGGCATTCTGGGTAAATGTTAAGGCGGCCATTTTGGATTTTCCGTCCTAAAATCTTCGCTGTCAAGGTTTGTCTACAGGTTTCCAGCCAAACTGTTTGAGGGATTCATTTGAAATTCTCAGGGATGTTTCTACCTATGAAAGTTTTGAACTGATAAGTTTTTCGACATTCTGGATAAATGTTAAGACGGCCATTTTGGATTTTCTGTCTTAAAATCTTGTCTGTCAAGGCTTGTCTACAGGTTTCCACCCAAACCATTTGAGGTATTCATTTGGAATTCTCAGGGATGTTTCTACCTATGAAAGTTTAGAACTGATTAGTTTTTCGGCATTCTTGGTAAATGTTAAGGTGGCCATTTTGGATTTTTCGTCCTAAAATCGTGTCTGTGAAGGCTTGTTTTAAAAAATAAAAAAGAATTTCCCATTGAGAGCAATGTTAAATTAAATTAAAACATTTTTTTAGAAATAACTAAACGGTCAATCTTTCCAATTTTCACATATTTTGTAATACATCAGTATATCTTTTACCAGGATTTTTTTTCAGGAAAATCTGAATTGTAGAAAAAAAGCTGATACACTGTGAAGTAATACCTTAAAACGTGTCTCTTGAGGATGTTTACAGGTTTCATGGATTCATCCTAAAATTTTAAAGATGTTTCTATGGAAAGTTTAGAACTGATTAGTTTTTAGGCAGTCTGACACCCCTGAAAAAAATTTGGGGAATTTTTGACTCATACACTTTGCCCAGAAAGCACCCAATAGCATCTTTAAATTGTAAACTTTTCTAGGGGGAGTGGGCCACCCCTCACATCCCCACAAAACAATTGAAACGTTGTGAATTTATTTTATGTATTGTCTCAGACACTTTTAAAGTGCCTCAAGACATCATCAAATAGCTCCTTGATATAGTCAATGTTTCTTGGGGACTAACACTTGCTCCCCCTCTGGCATCCTCACCCCACCTCCCCCTCGGGCTCGGGCACCCCCGCCCCCCTTGGACACCCCCTCAAAAAATTGAAAAAAAATAATGATATTCTTTGAAAGTGTCCAGAAAGCACCAAATAGCATCTTAAAATTGAAAAATTTTCTAGGGGGAGTGGGCCACCCCGCACATCCCCACAAAACAATTGAAAAGTTCTAAATTTATTTTATGTATTGTCTCAGACACTTTTAAAGTGCCCAGACATCATCAAATAGCTCCTTGATATAGTCAATGTTTCTTGGGGACTAACATATGCTCCCCCTCTGGCATCCTCACCCCACCTCCCCCTCGGGCACCCCCTTGGACACCCCCAAAAAAGAAAAGTAGAAAAATATGATTTAATCTTTTTTATTGACTCATACACTTTAAAAGTGCCCAGAAAGCACCAAGTAGCAACTTAAAATTGTAAAATTTTCTAAGGAAGTAGGCTAGGGTGTTTCATTTTTCAAGAATGCTCTCAGATCACAACGGCCCTTTAACATGGGGTTACAAACGGTACCAGTAGTTCACTGATTTTTTTCAACAAAATCGGATAACGTTAAAACTGGTCCGTCGGCCATTCTTTCCGTCCCATTGGATTGCATTGTGGGCGACGCCTACTTTTCAATGGAAAACATTATTTCGCACTTCTTTGCTTATCATTTGCCGTAAATGATTGGAAAATGTTTTCCTGTTATAAGCATTTGGATATACATCAAACCACTTTCAATTGATGCAAACTAGATTGTTCTAGCACTTTTTGTCGCTGAGATATTGCCAGTCTACTAACCTGTAGTCTACCGGGGGAGGGGGTCAAAAATAAAAATTGATTTCTGCCACTTTTATTCTTAAAACATGTTTTATTAGATTTACAAGGGGATATTTTGTTATTTTATGATAAAAATTTTCTCAAATATTCAAATTGTTCACAGAAAAGAAAAACATTTGTGAATTTAACTGCCTAATATATGCATTTTTTATTTGTTTGACCCCTGGACCAGTAGATCTGCAATATCTTTGCGATAAAAAGTGCTAGAACAGTCTAGTTTACATCAATTGAAAGTGTTTTGATGTATTCTCAAAGTCTTATATCAGAAAAATTGGTTCTAACCATTTCTGGTAAATGAGCAGCAAAGAAGTGGGAAACATTGTTTTCCATTTAAAAATGGGCGTCGCCCACAATGTAATTCAATGGGACGGAAAGAATGGCCGACGGACCAGTTTTAACGTTATCCGATTTTGTTGAAAAAAAATCAGTGAACTACCAGCACCATTTGTAACCCCGTGTTAAAGGTGTTAAAGGGCCGTTGTAATCTGAGAACATTCTTGAAAAATGAAACACCCTAAAGTAGGCCACCCCTCACATCCCCCACAAAACGATTGACAAAAATTCTGAATTTATTTCATGTATTGTCTCAGACACATTTTAGGTGCACAGACTTCATCATATAGCACCTTTATATGGTCAATGTTTCTGGGGACAGTTATGGGGGACAAACACTTGCTCCCCCCTCTGGAACCCCAACCTTACCTCCCCTTTGGCACCCCCCCCCCCTTTGACACCCCCAAAATTTGAAAAAATTGTGATTGTTGTTCATTTTTTATTGACTCATGTGTACACTTAAAAAGTGCCCAGAAAGCACCAAATATCATCTTAAAATTGTAAAATTTTCTTGGAGAGTGGGTTACCCATCACATCCCCCACAAAACAATTGAAAAAATATGAATTTCATGTATTATCTCAGAGTCACTTTTAAAGTGCCCAGACACCATCAAATAGCACCTTGAAATGGTCAATGTTTCTGGTGCATCCCCACCCCACCTCACCCTTTTATCCTCTTTGACACTCCCCAAAAAATTGAAACACTTTTTTTTATTGACTCATACACTTCGAAAGTGCCCAGAAAGCACTAAATAGCATCTCAAAAGTGTAAAATTTTCTAGGGGGGACACTCCTCACCCCCCCCCAGAAATCACCAAGTGACATAATGAAATCATAAATAATTCTGACACCGCATTACAAAAGCTAAGGCACTCATTTACTCAAACACATTAGAAATGCTCAGAATTAACCGACAGCATGTTGAATTAGTAAAATTTTCCTGTGCTGCCCACTCGCTCCTCTAAGACAAAAATGATTAAAAAATCAGAATTTCTTTAAGTTGATTCTATTGCCCTCTAGCACACCCTCCCTATTCCAATGTTTCTCCAAATTGCTCATACAATATTTAGTCTAAAAACAATATAAAAACAATAGAATACTACAAAATAGGCTGAGTGGCCTTAATATAGAGAGTGACTGACCCCCCCCCCCCTCTGACTTACTTGATTTGATTTAAGCGGAAAAATGACAATTTTATTTTCTCTTTATTAAAAACCGCACCCCCTTTGGAGAAAAGTGTCTTACGGGCCTGGTAATGCATTGATCTAACATATGCACCTGTTTAAATCCTCAGAAAATAGCCAAAATTCAACATATGACTGTCCAAAAGCTGTTGCGATACTTCCCCTCTTCCTTTAACGTTTTTGATTGTTAGTTATGATGCTGTTCACCTTTTCCCTTTTTTTGAATTTGCCATCTTAAAGTTGTACTAAAAGCTATTTCAAAATATCTTAATACGGTATCTTGTATTTAGCAAAAATAACATCCCTTTTGTTATTTTGACTATTACAAAGCTTGTGATATTTCCCCACACAACACGATTTATTAAAGATAAAACTGTCAACCTCTGAAATGTTGTTATTTTTGCATACTTTTTGAGGTCAACTGACCATGAGAATTTTGATGTACCATGTGCCAAGTTATTCAGGCGCTAAATCGAAATGTTGTTGTTGCAAACTACAACGAAGGCTGAACCAAAGTAGAAATATACTTTAGTTTCACATTCGCATGCATTCCAATAGCCAAATATATTTTTAATTGATTGAACTTCACAAAAAGAAATTCTTGTGGAAAGAGCACTGCAATATTATTCATTATTGATTGAAATACATTTGTTAAACAGTATATCGATAACTGAAAATGTTAACCCAATAGTTTTTGGCCTTACAGTATTAAATTGAGGTTAAAAAGGTTAAAATTGTTTCAACCACACACGTCATGTCACTTGACGTAAAATTTCTGCTCTGAAATTAAGTCAGTTTTGCCACGAAAACAGACACGTGCTGATTTTATATCCCTGATATCATGATAAAATGAACTTTTGGAATTGCCTTCATACAGTAAGATAACATAAATATATCTCAATTGAGTAAAATGGTTTGAGTACAACTTTAAATTCACAAGGTATAAAATTTATTTAATGGTTGAATCAAATTGATACATGTGAGTATGAGTATGCAGGGTATGATTTCATAATAAGATTTTGGCTTGCAATATCCAGTAATGTGTTATTCTATAAGCGAGCAAGCCCCTAGACAGACCTCTATTTAGTAGTAGCATTATCGTATTACCAAATGTCATGGGGAATTTTTATAATAGGTTTGCGATAATTTATTTATATCATGTACTTTTCATAATACTGTTGCAGCTGAAGTTGGAATGAAAGGGGGCTGTTTATAAATGAGATACCCTGGTTCCCTTTAACCACAATTATGAGCAAAATAATTGTATTTATGAACAGCTAAGGGAGTCTCTCTTGTGTGTGTTTCTGGGGAGTTACCTCTTGTGCTTCCACCTTGTTCAGCTTTCCCAAGTTAGGATGACATCATTCTCCTCCAATAAGATTACGAGGTGTTGCATACGTAAGAAGTCACGTGACCAGCTTCAGCCAATCACAGATAGCGTCACCTCAGATTTTCCGCCATTCTTCTGCTTGATCCTGACTGATTTATTAGAAGCAAGTTTTCCATTATTTTCATCGCTTTTCAGCATAAATTTAGAGGTAAGAGTGATTTTATTTTCCCTCCTCCTCCCCTGTTCTTCCTCCCTCTTTTTACCTTTTTTCAGGTCTCAGGTACCCGGACGGGCACCTTTAGGTATCGCAGGTGGGGCGGGTATTCAGACCCCACCTTTAACCGATTCAGGATATTAGCTGTAATTTTAGGTTTAACACCAGGTAAGGGTGTTTTCACGCTTGAGAGGCTCCCAAGGCTCGCACACGTGTTTAGTATCAAAGCTTAATGCCTGTATTTCGGTTAAATAGAATAACTTAGTTAGTGCATAAAATAGTAAGACTGTCATCTTACCACTGTATCACAGATGATCTCATGATCTAATGTCCATTAATGTTATCTAGTTATTTATCAAAAGTATACTATTGTCATGATTTTCTTACTAGATATTTTGATTGGATATAAGGCTAGATCCGATTATATCTGATTTGAAATGTGTAGATGAATTTGAGCTCTTAGAAAGGGTAAGATAAGACATAATGCATTAATTATCTACTTTCTTCAATTGCTAAGAATATGTTACATATATGCACTTCATGGACAGGATTTATTATTTTCACTTCTTGCGCTAATTGGAATATAATCATGTTTTATGATGGTGTTGAGAAATTGTGAAAAATATTACCTGCCTAGAAAAGTGAAATAGTGTTATTCAAGACAACTTTTATCTGCCACAAACACCCCTTACAAAATATATAATATATATAATAATGTATTCAATCAAAATATTGCTTGAAAAATAAAGCAGTAGAACCGTAAAGAAATATATAAAGGTTCATGTGCGCTATGGCAAGTGATTTTAGACATCATATCTTTCAACATGAGTATTTTCTGGCTATTAATACAGTGGTTTTTATTAAAACTATATGTTTTCTTTCAAGTGAAGTCCCCATGATAATAAAATATCAATCCAACTCTCTGAAAAATTATGGTTTAAAAGGACCCCACCTTGGCACTTTCTAAAAAATGTTAGGCTTATTTTCTAAAAAGAGGATCTTGTTTTTCTCAATTTAACCATACCGAAAGTTTCTTCTACATTATATTAACAACTTCTGAAAAGGAGATTGGTATTGAAATGTGTTTAAGTTAAAAACCACATATCCCATATTATTTTCCCCTAGGAAAAACTCGTGCTTTCCATTGTTTTCAGCATAATTTTGGTAATCGAAAATTGATGTCTCTAAAACTAGACTTTCAATACCATTCTACTTTTGAAGAAGTTTTAGACCCCTTTTTGAATAATCTTTTCATGCAATAAAAATCATAATTTTTCGAATTGTTTGATTGATATTTTTATCATCATGGGCACTTAACTTGAAAGAAAACATATTATTTTAATAAAAACCACTGTATTTATGCCCAGAAAGTACTCATGGTGAAAGATATGACTGTCTAAAATCACTTGCCATACTGCACATGGACCTTTCCATAATTTGTATAGAGATATAATATGTGAGCTGGAATAATATTGATTCAGGAAGAACGAAGTCATTACTTGCTCATATCCAGGTTTGCAGAGTTCTTCTTTCTCTCCAACAATTCTCAACAATTCCTATTTAAAAAAGTTGGTCGCATGAAAATCATATTTTTTATTCACTGCATAGTCTATTTAGTCTTAATTTTTGCTTGTTTGGAAACATGATGCAAAATGTTTCAGACACATGATGGTAATATGAAAATTCATCCACTTTATTTGATGAATATCTATGTTTAACCCTTATCCTCCTGATTAAAATGGTAGAAAAGTGCAATTTTTCTGAAAGCTTAAAATCAAAGTTGAAATAATTGCTTTTCATTTTTTAAAATTTTAAAGATGTTGATTTAAGAGCAAAAAAGGCTCCAAAACTTAATGAAATATGTAGTTTGGATGTTCATTTATGTCTGTGGATTATATTTTATACCACAAACACTTTATAAATACCTGAAATTTGCAATAAAAGTGCCCAAAAATTGTTGTTTCGAAATTCCCCATTTTTCCTCTATCGCGCTAGTCACGTGACCATTATGCGTAGCAGTCAATGTACAGATATTACAGTACATATAATATGTTCAATATTATATGGCAAACATCAGCGATTCTGATTCCCGGGTTCTGGGAAATGACTATATAAATCGGCGAGAGGGTGTAATTTGAATGAAGACAATTTAAGGAGGGGAAATGTGTGCAAGTATGGCAGTAAGAGAGCAGGTATGGGGACTTTAAACAAGAACTATGACGGAGAATTAACTAAAAATGTGAGTTCTGGAATGAAGACCCGTTGCGACTGTTGATTCCAGCGATCCTATTATCATACTCAGTTTGAATCTAGACGCGGAAAACAGATTATGAAAACAGGTTTTCTGCAAAGTTATCAAATTTAGAAGATATGGATCTTGTTTTTGAGTGGCTTAAAAAGCATTTAGATACCAGACTTGGCGCTATCTCTTGTCAAATACATGCACTGGACTTGCAGTAAATTGGCCATTGCAAATTGCAAAATCAGATCGTCAAATTAATCGCTTCGTTTTTAAACCTACGCTTCATATCTTCTTCCAAAACTTTAGGATTCGATAGAGATAAGTTATAACTTGTACAGGAAAAAATGGCAGATCCTACCTTAATTTAGAATCGCTGATTTCTCTGGACAAATTCCGAGAAGAAATTGTTCAACATCGCGATCACCCCAGACAACATGTCGCGTGCGTGTCACTCTGAACTCACGTGATAAAATACGGCATCTTGATTGGTTACTACTCGTGTTGTCATGACGTGAAAAGCAGTAGTAAACACTGAATATGTTAATGAACTGCCATATATGGAACAATTGTCTTTCTGATTGGTTAACTTTACACGCCTCCTAAATGAATATAGTAGTCGTAGTAAATGATTCATTGATAACTCTGAAAGTGGGCGTGACCAGCTTCATTTTGACACCAAATTCAAGATGTTTCAAATCAAAATGGCCTCGCAAGACGAGGTTGAAATATCAGTAATTTGATACTGATATGGTCTACGATAGATCAAAATTGACTGCCCCGCGTCACATGTCACGTGAGCCTATATTTGTTGAAAAATGAAAGAGATAGTGACACTTTTTAATCTTAAGTTTATACCAATATTACAAACACATATCTATTTTTTTCATTGTATATTTATTTCTTCATAATACATACATTTGTTTTATACTACATTGATTTATTTTTGCAAAACCTTTGCTATTAGATCTTTAAATTGATAGAGATGACCAATTCAAACATACATTTCACCTTGTTTCTTCGCTATCATCTCCATGTGTCATACTTCAACTGTTCCAAATGTGCTTTAGTTTCTTCTGAACCACCATTTTTCTATCAATTTACCATTGTGGTCATATAAACAGCTTTAGTTGCAAGAAAATTTATCTTTTTTATTTTATTTTTCAAAGCGGAAATGGAGTGCTAACATGATGGAATCATGGAATCAGTAAATAGTTAGTTAAACTCAATGTCTCCGAATCTATACAGGAGGTTGTAGCTGACCACATTTTAAAGCGTGTCTCGGGAAGATAAGGGATAAGGGAACTTTCTACTATATCTGCCATGTAAGCTGACCCAGGTTAGCCACCTGGTGTTGAAACTGGCATCTAGGTTATCGGAAATAATTCATTCATTGTGATTAATTTTGACGATATTGAGTCAGTACTTTGGGAGTGAAGTGAATGATTTGACTATGTTAACTCTAGTATCGCCTATCAAAATGAAACTTAAGGATAAATTTAGATCAATTTCTCTTTGAAATAAAAAAAATAATAATACATATGTATAATACTGCATTCGTTTGTATGTGTGGACATATTAGTAAGATAGTCACAGCTATGGTAATGATTAATGCCAATTAATTATTAATTAATTAATGCCAAAGTCTGTCTTCTTTTTGAGTCCTTCAATCAGAATCGGGTCTTTTCTATGAGCGGGAGTCATCATTGAAAGCATGTAACTCCTGTATTCTCTCCATCAATCATTGTGGGGGATAAAGTTCTAATACTGAAGTTAGAAAATATGGTTGACAGGCTTCAGAAGCTGGCAATCAGTCTGTTAGTCAATTAGCTTAACCAATGAAAAAACAACTCAGATTTGGCATCGTGATGCAACCATGAATTCAAATGCTGAGACTAGTAGAGTATTTGAAACTTTGATCATATCTGTTTATTTTTACAGTCCAGTCACCATTTGAATTTTCTTCTGTATTTGCATCACAAGGCATTGCATTCACCCTTGCTTAAACCACCTCATATTGTAAACTACTCAATGTAGCTAAGTACTTTCTCTGTAAGTATTATATTGATTGGAGATTCTTTCCTGCATGTCCAGCACAACCAGATTTGCACATGAAAAGAAAAAGCCCTCTAAATCACCCATTCCTCTATTGATATTTCTGAACTATTGACCAGATAGACTAAGGTTGTGAAAGTTATGAGATGACTGAATGTGAAAATGCTGCTCATCATACTTCATTTATTGTTCTGCACATTAGCTATAATTTTATTATGTAAATCTTGTAACATGAAACTCTACTAATAATATTGTCATTTTACCTAGTGTTATCAAAACAGTGTTCAAGATATCTATTTAAATTTTTGAGATCTCCAACCATCCAACCTTCTGAAATTTCTGTAAAAATGAGAAATTCTGGCTTAAACCCCAACTCAAACCCCAACAAAAGATAATGTGTAAAACTTATCTTTTAATTTCAATAATATTCAGATGATTAAACAATATTTTCAATCTTTTTACTTGGTTTTAAGGTAATACTATAGATGTGTAAATCAAATAGTAAATGTGTAGGTTGTAGATTATATTGCATCAGATCATAAGTCACACCATGTCTAGACATTAATAATAATAGAAGCATCTAAGTATTCGAAAGTGGAATTATATACTAAATCAGCATGTTTGTAATCATGATACATATCCTACATCTTTCAGTTATAACCATATTTTACATCAACTTTTACATCAGATAGATATTTGAGGGGGGGGTGAGTTTAAACTCTCTTGTATTGTTTGTTATATTAGTGAATAAAAACAAAATAGATCCATTTTTTGGAAAAGGTGCCAAAACCTAATAATATATGTGCCTCACACTGATGCTTTAATTATTTTTATGATATTTTGAGCCCCCACCTTCATATAGTTCTTGTGTTGATACGTTATCAATATCAATAGGACTAGGATATATGTTGAATATTCAATAGTCAAGCAATATTGATTTTGCTAGTAGATATCAAATTTATTTTTTAATGTTATTATATATTTAGTACACTAGGTGTAGGATAAGTAAAGTGACACATATTCAGGGGTTTCACTAGAATTTCTCACAACAGGCTAAAATGAAAACAACAGGCAAAATTAATGGAAATCATATAAATTTAACATGGAAAAGTCCCTCAAAACAACGTGATTTTGTGAAAACAACTGGTGAAAATCGCATATTGCCTGCTGCTAATGAAACCCCTGTATATTAGACGTTGGACTTGGCTTCTCATGTGAGCGACCTATCCCAAATTTCTTCCATTTTATTGAATGTAACATTGGTGAATATACCCATTTTGAACATAGACATGTCAATTTATATGTAATATGCATACTCAGTGTGTCGGATAAGCGGTCGCCATTCGTCAAATGCCATCAGAAAATACATCTGGCGAACAGTTTTTATGGAGCACTTGCCATATTGGTGATCTGGGATCAAATCAGACTCGAAAACCCGGAGATAATTGCATATTTCTGCCAAGAAACTCATCGAGATCGAAAATCCAGAACATCCGGATATTCCTTCTTGATCGATCCCGAAAACGTTTTCTATCTTGGATTCTGATTGGCCATGCTCTGGATTTCTTTATTCAAGAGTTCTGATTGGTCGAAGAGATCAGATGCGCATAAAAACTGCGCAGAAGCTATCGCCGAAAAAAACTTTTTAACTCGGACATTTCCTTCTTAATTCATCAAAATATTGGTTTACTATAATGTGGATCGCATCAAACGATAGATATTTATCGTGATGATGCATTGAATTACAAAATGCGCCACTTTTTCTGCATCTTAGTGTAAGTTATGATGAAGTACTCTATTATCGCCCGCTGACTTCTTTCGAATTTTTTTTTTTCTGTGTATCTGTAATAATACTTGGTTATTCCTTGATATTTCATGAACTTTGTGAAGCGGGGTGAATGGTTATAAGGGGGTCAGCGCTAAAAACGGCGATTACTGTTATTAAGCCACATGCATTTTTTGTTCTTCATTAATTTTTCTGTGTAGATCTATATGTAGGGCCTAAAACTTGACTTTTATGAGGAATATAATGCTCAGTTTGCACAAGATGGGTTCTAAATTATATCAATTATTTTCTGGAGAGGGAATGCAACCATCCCCCCTCTCCATGTCCATGATACATTTTTAATCATCATCATATCATAGTGTTATTATTAGGCAATTAAATGATACTTTGATATAGTTGGATGCACAAGTTTGACAAATTGCTGATTCTTTACTTTTTAGATATAATAAATGGTTTTCGTAAGAATTTGCGATGTTAGCGTAATTTTATACTGGCTAGTGCCAAATCTGTTTGGCCAGTGGTATCTGAAATCTAGTGGCCAAAATGGCTAGCAGAAAAAAATCCTTATCTGACACCCTGATACTTGGCTTTCCCTTCACATTTTTATGGTAGTGGATAGATTCTAAATATTCAGCAACAATGTCCTATGCATTGTTAATGAAGAGAGCTCTCATTAGGACTAAGGCTAAATGTCATCAGGCTAATGAAGATCTATGGCACTAGAAGTTGACATCCTTATGCAGAACATATAAGATTGTCCATTTTCTACTCAGAAACAGCATTATCTTTCATTGTTTATAGGCACTAGGAGTGCCAATAATGCTTCTAATGAATCATTGTATATCAATGAGAAATGCTGACATATTATTATAGTCACTGCATTTTTTAATTTTAATTTAATTACCGGTAATATAGCATTTGGTCGGCATTCAGAGAAAGTATCAGTAAAAGTCATTATACATTTGATTTCTTATTGTTATCTGCTTTCGATATACAATATAAATATTTATTGTATGATCTGTAAAATGAAGCCCTCTGATTGGTCAGTTCTTGTGCTGTGCCAATCTGTTTTACTACTGAGATTGGCCCCATTGATCATCTTCGTTGCAATACAGAAAATATTGGTATGAAGTGGACAATCTCAGAAGTAATGCAGAGAATGTACTCGTAATATATTTCCAAGGAATTATTTCCTAAGTAATATATATTGGCCTAAGATCACACGACTTCTTCTCGTGCCAATACAGAATTTCTCAAGCCCAATATATCCTTTATAACACTTCAAATCATTCAATAACTTATAAGACTATGTTTTCAACAACGCCGTCCCAACATTACAAAAACACAAATAATATTGATGGACTCTGAAATAGAAAATCACTGCTCCCATAGAATGATGGATGTATTGATAAAGACCTTCAGTCCATTTATTTTCGTCAAAATCCCCTAAATAGTTGAAGGTTATTCTCTTTCTAAAAGAATTTTTTTTTATTGAGTTCAAAGAAGTCGATTTTCAATCAAAACAGTGCGAGGCATGTGATAGAACAATTAGTTGCTACAGTACTTAATATCCAAGCGTTACAGTACGCGTCTTATGATTGGCCCTTAGCTGAAGAGCTGATTTAAACCATTTTCTATTGGTCAAGCGTGATCATGTGATCATTAGTTTAAGACAAGATTTTTCCATGCTATCAAAATCAATGGCAATTGCTTAGAAATACGCAAAGAAAAAGTTATTTAATGGTTGAATATTAGTTAAGTTTTCTCTTACGCGTGATGGTATCTGTGTCATTCAATGACCTACTCGACGTGTGTAGAACGCTAATTTACTTGTTATTTGCAAGTAGGCTGATAAACAACAAAAACGATATTTTCAATAATTTTATTTTGTCCAATGTAAAAATCTGACTTTGAATTCCTGGAAACCTTTTTTCAAGGGAAGCATTTTTAGGGTGGATGACGCACTTTGGATCGATATGTCCAAGGGACGCACTCTTGGACAAACCTACTGAAAACACTGATATATATATATAGAGGATATCCCATGATTTTTGAGGGATACCATTTTTATCCATGAGTGGATATCGCTCATCTCCACAAATGAGTGGAGATCGGCGATATCCAAGAGTGGATGAAAATGATAGCCGAGAAAATCATAGGATATCATATTTATCCGATGGTCAATGTATGGACTTCAAATAATTTGACATAAAGTTGTTGTTTTTTTCTTGTTTTTTTATTCCTATAATTTTATTTTCAATTTTTTTTCAGATTAATTTTCAATTTTTTTTCAAAATTTAATTTTTAAAATTTTTTTTCAATAAGTCCCTTGGCAAATATAATATATTTTCCCCCGGTACCTGCGGCCCTCGGGCAAATATATTATATAAGCCTCGAGATAATCCCAATATCCTGAACCTCATATAGGATAATTATAGGATATCCTATGATTTTGAGGAATATTATTTTTATCTACGAGGTGATATTGATATCTGCACGAGAGAGCAAAGCGAACGACTGCATATATCAATATCTCCGTGTAGATTAAAATGATATTCTGAAAAAATCATAGGATGTTCTTATTATCCTACACTTCCTAGTAGTGTACTAAATGTATGATATCATTGAAAATAAATTCCATGCCAAATAGAGTCAATTTGGCAGGAAATCAACAAGCGGAGTATATCGTCACTAAATATATATGGGGAAACCAACACAAGATAATTTTCGTATATGCCACTAAAATCGTATCCGATCCATATGACTTGATATCCAATTTTATACCACTCTAAGTCCAATTACAGTTGTATAACATGGGTTTATACAACGATATACAGTGGAGAGTGGTATATTGTCATCGTATACAACTCCTCCATATACACTCCAGCGTATACCACTGTAGAAGTGCATTCTGGGAACTAATGAATAAAAAAAATCATGAAAATTTTCATGATTTCCTAGAACCAAGTGACGTCATAAATGGTTCCGGCATGATTTGCTAGAATCAAGCCACGTCATAAATGGTTCGAGATCAACATCAGCATTATTGAGTTGGCTATGGGATATTTTTATGGTTTTTATCGCACTTTGAAAAAGTGCTATATTGTCGTCGTCTTGTGCTGTTGGGCGGGCGGGCGTGCGGGCGGGCGGGCGGGCGGCACATAAACCAAATCTTGTCATCAAATTTCCAGGATAACTGCTTACCTGTTCAACTTGAAATTTTTACAGATGCAAGAGCAGACTAGTACCAAGATCTGATTAGGTTAAGGGCATGCTGGGTAAACTACGTGGTGGCCATTTTGAATTTTTCAACAAATCTTGTCATCAAAATTCCAGGAAAACCACTTATCCGTTCAACTTGAAATTTTTACAGATGCAAGAGCAGACTATTGCCAAGATCTGATTAGGTTTTGGGTATGCTGGCTGAATTACATGGTGGCCATTTTGAATTTTTCAATTTGGCGGCCATTTTGAATTTTTCAACTTGCTCCAAATTGACCAATTTTTTTTTTAAAAAACATCTACAAGTTCTCAGAAGTTCAAACCTGACCTTAGATTTCAGATTTGACCTTTCATTCACCTTCAGTGACCTTGAAAAGGTAAAAAAAGTTGATTTTCTAAATTGATATTTTGGATTTAAATTTAGGTCAGCTTAATTACAAAACACCTACTGAGGTCTGAAAAAGTGAAATTTTCAAGGTCGAAGGTCATCAAATTAGGTCACAAACAATGTTATCTAAATTTTCCCAAAGTTCGAGACTACAAATAAATTCTTGTCATCAAAATTGCAGGAAAACTGCTAACCTTGTCAACTTGAAATGTTTACAGATGCAAGAGCAGACTAGTGCCAAGGTCTGATTAGGTTTTTGGCATGCTGGGTAAATTGCATGGTGGCCAGTTTGCTCTTCAAAGTGCGATATTTATCACTGTGTGTCTTGTTAATTGTTATGATTGTGTTCGAACCAACTGTAATTGAACTTAGAGTGGCATAATAAGATTATATAATGGTTCATTCTGTATATCGTGCATTTTATACTCTTGTGAGAATATAATATATTCACTCGTTCGCTACGCTCACTTGTGAATACATCATATACCCACTCGAGTATAAACACGATATACAGAAAGAACCATTATATAACCTGATAGTATCCGACAGATACTATTTCAAAAAATATTTTGAAAAAAATATTTGAAAGATTTTAAATTTTGAAAAACAAATTGGAAAAAAGCTTTGAAAAAATTGGAAAAAAAATTGAAAAAAATTGAAAATTAATCTGAAAAAAAACTGAAAATAAGGATTATAGGGATAAAAAAAATAGAAAAAATATTTGGGACAAAAATTGAAAAGTTCCAAGGTTATATGCTCAGTAAAAATGAGTTACATTTTTTCATGCAATCATTTTATAGAAATAAGGTCACAGAAAATAAAATTAAAAAATAGAATAGAATTAGAAAACAACAACTTTAGGTCAAATTATTTGAAGTCCATACAAAAATAGCGACCATCGGATAAATATGATATCCAATGATTTTCTCGGCTATCATCTTTATCCACTCTTGGATATCGCCGAACTACACTCATTCGCCGCGCTCACTCGTGGAGATGACCGATATCCACTCATGGATAAAAATGGTATCCTTCAAACATCATAGGATATCCTTTATATATATTCCAGTATGTAAATGTATATTGAAATCAGGTGGTGATATTTATATGGTTATCCTACCAACAATGTTTGGTATACATATAGAGATGCCATCTGTCTATTCCCCTCTCTGTTCTTCTGTTCAGGCAATAACTCAAATACCAGTTCATGGTTTTAGATTTTAGAAGTTCAATGGGCTAATATAGGCCTAGGTGCTGCTGTTATCTAGTTTATTTTTGGTTCTTAAGGCAAAGGAAGAACACATGAAAATTAAAGATTATAGTTTGGCTTGAGAATATGTTTGTCTGTCATTATAATAGATAAATTAATACATGTTTGAATATAAAAATGATCTCTTCACCAACAGATATGATTGAAGAGAATATATATACTGTATATATAATCAAACATTAATTTCCTGTTTGAAGAACTGAAAATATTACGAATATTCAAACATTGAATCTAATCATTATTTCTTCCTGTTAAAAATGTAATCTTTGATAACTATGGATATAGGGATACCATTTGTCCATTCGTTCTTCTGTTTGTTCGTTGTTTGTTCTTTTGTCCTGACAATAGCTCAAATACCAAATAGACTGATTTGGTTCAAATTTTATTTGTAGATGCCTTATGGACATAGGAGCTAAGCTCAGGAAGAACATTTCAAATTCAAGATAGCTGCCATTTTTATAATCGCACTTTGAAAAAGTGCTATATTGTCGTCGTCTTGTGCTGTTGGGCGGGTGTGCGGGCGTTTGGGCGTGCGGGCATTTGGGCGTGCGGGCGGACGGGACATAAACCAAATCTTGTCATCAAATTTCCAGGATAACTGCTTACCTGTTCAACTTGAAATTTTTACAGATGCAAGAGAAGACTAGTACCAAGATCTGATTAGGTTAAGGGCATGCTGGGTAAACTATGTGGCGGCCATTTTGAATTTTTCAACAAATCTTGTCATCAAAATTCCAGGAAAACCACTTATCCTTTCAACTTGAAATTTTTACAGATGCAAGAGCAGACTATTGCCAAGATCTGATTAGGTTTTGGGTATGCTGGCTGAATTACATGGTGGCCATTTTGAATTTTTGAATTTGGTGGCCATTTTGAATTTTTCAACTTGCTCTAAATTGACCAAATTTTTTTTTTTAAAAACATCTACAAGTTCTCAGAAGTTCAAATCTGACCTTAGATTTCAGATTTGACCTTTCATTCACCTTCAGTGACCTTGAAAAGGTCAAAAAAGTTGATTTTCTAAATTGATATTTTGGATTTAAATTTAGGTCAGCTTAATTACAAAACACCTACTGAGGTCTGAAAAAGTGAAATTTTCAAGGTCGAAAGTCAAGGTCATTAAACTAGGTCACAAATGATGTTATCCAAGTTTCTCAAAGTTTGAGACTACAAATCAATTCTTGTCATCAAAATTCCAAGAAAACCGCTAACCTGTTCAACTTGAAATTTTTACACATGCAATAGCAGACTAGTGCCAAGATCTGATTAGGTTAAGGGCATGCTGGGTAAACTACGTGGTGGCCATTTTGAATTTTTCAACAAATCTTGTCATCAAAATTCCAGGAAAACCACTTATCCGTTCAACTTGAAATTTTTACAGATGCAATAACAGACTATTGCCAAGATCTGATTAGGTTTTGGGTATGCTGGCTGAATTACATGGTGGCCATTTTGAATTTTTCAATTTGGCGGCCATTTTGAATTTTTCAACTTGCTCCAAATTGACCAAATTTTTTTTAAAAACATCTACAAGTTCTCAGAAGTTCAAATCTGACCTTAGATTTCAGATTTGACCTTTTGTTGACCTTCAGTGGCCTTGAAAAGGTCAAAAATTTGATTTTCTAAATTGATATTTTGGATTTAAATTTAGGTCAGCTAATTACAAAAGACCTACTGAGGTCTGAAAAAGTGAAATTTTCAAGGTCGAAGGTCATCAAATTAGGTCACAAACAATGTTATCTAAATTTTCCCAAAGTTCAAGACTACAAATAAATTCTTGTCATCAAAATTGCAGGAAAACCGCTAACCTTGTCAACTTGAAATGTTTACAGATGCAAGAGCAGACTAGTGCCAAGGTCTGATTAGGTTTTGGCCATGCTGGGTAAATTGCATGGTGGCCAGTTTGCTCTTCAAAGTGCGATATTTATCACTGTGTGTCTTGTTCATAAAAATTTGATTTTTCAAAACTTAGATACCGTTAATAGAATCTGGTCTAAATTTTTAGGTTAAAGTCTTCTTGGCAAAAGACCTATGCTCAATGAGACATTTTTGATATGGATGCTCATTTAAAATAGCTGCCATTTTTTCATGAAAAAATTGAACTTTTAATAATTTTCATAACTTTTAATAACTCTTGACCCTTGGGTCAAAGGACCTCTGATCAACAATGAATTCCCAATATGGTCACTCGATTCAAAATTCAGGGCTCCATTTAGGTTAAAAAATATAATCTTTGATATTTCAAATACCTGTTGATAGATTTGGTTCTAAATATATAAGGTTATGCTTTATTGACATAGAAATCTACTTAAGAAGGAATTTGTTTTTGTTTATGTAAACGGCATTTGGAGAATGATTTGTAAAATGACCATAAAATCATGACTACTGGAAATTGACTATTGAAACTTAGTAGAATGAAAGAACATTGAACATGTTTCAATTTGTTTGGGTTGCCTTTTTTGGCTCACCCTGAACATTAAAATAACGAAACAATAACAACACAGATACACCCTATTGCAAACGGAGCTTGTGGGAATTGTTTGGTACCACGGAGCGGTAGGCAAACTGCGCGCCTACTATGCACGCAGTTTGGAACATTGACAAACTGCGCGCCTATTCACAAAATGGCAGACAGGGAGGACACGACTCCCAAGAGGATGGAAATTACTGACAATACAAAGTCAATTTTGGTTATCAGACAGTACCAAGATGTGGAGACTAAGTTACTTTATACGTAGCACTCGATTTTTTTCCCGATGAATATCTAGTTATCTCAAAATAAGGTTCCCAATGAGCTTTCGTGTTCAAATTATACAGTGTTGCGTCATATAATGTCTGTTTTTCGTAGTTTGACGTTTATTCAGCCCTCATGTTTGCATATACTGAAAGATATAGGATTGCTGCTAATGGTTTAAGTAATATAGGGTTTGTGTGTTAAACAGTGACAAGCCATTAACGTGATTTTATTTTTTTCGCTGTCAAACTGCGTGCATACTTTCACGTGGATTTCACAAACTGCGTGCCTAATACTTACAAACTGCGCGCCTATATTTTCAAACTGCGCGCCTAATTTGCAAGCTGTGTGCAAGTTTGTTGTGTATTTTCAGAAAACGTAAACCCCTCTCACTAAACCTGTCCATATATAAAAAAAAACAAAGTCTGTCCCTAACAAAGATGTAGATAACAACAGCGCATCTTCAAAAACCATGAAACCAGAATTAAACAAGATGTTATTTCCACACGCACCAATGAAGAAAATGAAACCAATCAAGAAACTAAAGGGGCGATTATTTAAAGGTACCAGTGACTCATTTTGAAATTAAAAGACTGTGAAAACCTCTTGCCCGATGTCCTCTCAAACCTTAAAAGAAATAGTACATTGTGTCAACCCTTCCTCAATTTCCTTACCCTCATCTCAACAAATTCAATCCCCCTTGAAATTACCGATTTATCAGGCTCGTATAATATACATGTACTGCAGTCGGAACATTCAAGTATTACTTCCTTTGGCAGATGCTATAGAATAGACTCGAAACGATTGTATCCCCAAAAATTCAAAGATTTAAGTGAAAAAGTTTTGAATTACTGAATTTTGCTCGTTATGCATGCGTGGTCACTTATTTATGGTAACGTGGGTAATAAACAAAGTTTCAAGTCGAAAGAGTGAGATTGTTGTAAATATCATTTTCTTACTTATATGTTCCTAAAACTGTAAATTGATATAGTATTTTATAATGAGGAATTCATTGAATTCTAAGAAATGGCTTTTTGGACTGCATCAATCAAAAATCTAAATAAAAAAGGATTCAATATATATATTTACACAATTTTTATGAACGTATTTATTTATGTTGCACCATGCATGAAATAGTGTTAGTTTGAAATAAAGTAATAATATAGGCAAGTTCGGCACTTCAATTGGGACCAGGCGGGGGCCTCCTGTGTGTCTTTTAGAAGGACCCCAATAGAATAAAACCATTTTCATGAGATTTTTGAACTCAACTCTATATGATGAAGTCGAATCATTGCGCCATATTTTTATAAAATCATATAGACAAGAACAAAATAAAATATATAAATATGTACATTTCAAATGGTTGTCAACCATCAACCCAATTTTAGTTTTTGATTTTTTTCAACTTTTTCAATCTCTACCAGCAGCTTACTTACGTACTCCCATGAAATCACATAGGCCTGTATCAATAATATGCACGCAGTTTGGAAGAGTATGCACGCAGTTTGTGATTTCTGGCTAAAATAGGCGCGCAGTTTGTGTTTTATTACTTCTTTCTGTCATGTTCATCTGTTTTAATACGAAATATTTTGTATTGTACGGGAGAACTGGGTTGAGATTTACCTGTGAATCAAAACCCAAGTGTTTTCTATTTCTGTGAAACGTGCGATATCAACTTTTGTATCGATAATCCAAAAATCGATGCCAATTTTTTGTATTAATCTGCTTATATTTTTAAACCAACGTTCATCTGGACATACATTTCGCTATCACATGGCTGAATCATATAATCGCCACCGAATGGACGTGTGAAACTATAAAACAATTCAGAATAAATGTCTTAAAATGACGTTTGAAAACACAGACTCCAACTTGTATGATGCAATGTTGATAGGCGCGCAGTTTGTCAGTCTTTCAAACTGCGTGCATAGTAGGCAAGCAGTTTGGCTATCGCTCCGTGGGTACAGTAGAAATGAAAGATTGGTGCAGATGCAACGGTCATTTTTAATTTGAATAGCTATTTTGGGACTTCAAATATACTCATATATGTGTAGTTGATACCTAATATCAATAAAATTGTGAAAATACTAGTATAATTCATTCTATAGCGATGCAGTATATATTAAATATCACTTTAACATGCTTTTTGGCACAAACATGAAAACGTGAAAAACATGAAATCATGAACATTTCCTCATTTTTATAAAATCACTCAGATACTGTCTACCTTCCAAGATGCAAAAATGATTTGTACGTAGAGTGTATCTTGAACACCATATTTTATGAATGTTGGGTATGCTGTATAAAATGACAATTTCAAAATATATAGCTCGGGATAGGTTTAATGCATACCACATCGCTATAGAATGAATTACACTATTATTTTCACAATTTTATTGATACTCGGTGTCAACTACACATATATGGGTATATTTGAAGTCCAAAAATGGTTTAGTTCTAGGAATATCCCAAATTTAAATTCAAAAATGACTGTTGCATCTGCACCAAACGCTCATTTCTGCTGCACCAAATATTTACTACAGGGTTGTCTTTGTTCCAAACGACGGACCATGTAGCATAACTGCTCTTTTTGGGAGCACTGCCTGGCATTGATGCTTTAAAATTAAATAATCAAAGATATTTTACAAAGGAGTGGTATCGATATGGAGAACTGAATTCAACAATGTTTTTCTCTTAAACCAGTCATTGAAAACATTCTGTAAAAAACGTTTTTTTATGTAATGTTGACTGATTGACAACAATTTAATGCGAAAATTATTTAGAAATATTTTATATAACTGTTTTTGTTAACATTTTTTGTTTTTATAGTGCAATTGTTTTTGCTCCTTTCTACCAATTCTTGAGAATGAAATAAAATGTCTTTCCGAACCTTGTTGGAACAAAATAGCATATACAACATATTTTTAGACCTCTCAATATTATAATAACACAAAAGAATATTTGGTTGATTATAAAAAAGTATTCAAAAAATTAAAACAAAATCCCCCCAAAATAGATAAAAATCAAGTTAAACCTTTTTATTTCATTAACAAGATACTTTTTTAAAATCAACCAAACTTTCCTTTGTACAATTACAATTTTGAAAGACCTAAACATGTTGTGTTTATGTCGTTTTGTTCCAATGAGGTTCGGAAAGATGTTTCATTTCACTCTGAAAACGTGATACCAAGAACAAAACAAGTGTTTGATGTGTTTTCTAAAACAATATAGATAGTATATATATTTTTCAAATTATATTGTTACCATTCAAAAGATGACCATTAAATTGACGCTGTGTTAAATTTTTAGATTTTTTTATGACTGGTTTAAGAGAAACGTGTGTTAAAAAATGTCTCCATATCGATACCACTCCTTTACAGAAACCCAACTAGAGTATATGTCGCGCAAAACAAAAGGAAACTTTGAAAGAAATTCCCGGGTTTATAATGCATTTAACATCGTGTGTATAGGCTAGCTCCTTGCACAATTATTTTTGCGCAGTAGCGGTACTTCAGATTAGACTGTGGTTACTACCTTCTATGGTAGATAGGTTGTGGCGGCACTCAATTAGAGTGTGGCGCCCCGCCACACTCTATAAGCGTAGGGAGAGCCCTGACATTTAAGCCTTACAGATTGTATTGCATGTTACAAGATATACTTATTAGACTTTTGCCTGTTCTTCTTATTAGACTCCAGACGAAATTATTATTTTCGTCATTTTTCTTTATTATTTTTCTCTGTTATTATACTGGAAGCCTTTTCTTGACAACCATAAAGTTCACAATTTAGACAACTATATGGTCAATTAAGATACTGTATCCAGTTCAAAAGTCATTATCTAGGTCAAATCTTATATTTTCAACATTATCTTTGTCAATTTTCAATATGCATTTCAATGCCGCTTTGAAATCTCAAAAAATGACTTGATGATATCCCTGTTTTAAGTCAATGGGATTGATGAAAATTGATGAATTGAAAATACCAGATACAGACTGTTTTCAAATAAAATTAGAATTACAATTGTTAGGGTGTGATCAGGCAACATTAGTCTACACGACCTGTAATAAATAGCTATAAGGGACATTATTATCACAACACTAATGACATTGCTCGCTTTTTAAAGTTAGTTTCTATGCGTTGTACAAAAAATAATCGAAAAAAATTAATATTTAACAGAGCGGCGGGAGTGAATGGAGAGGGGGGGGGGGGTAATATGATAGGGAACATTAAAGGGGTTGGATGATAACCAAATCCTATTGATAATTTCCAATATTTCACCCTTGTGCTTATGTTTATATGTATTTGACTTGTGTCAATTTTGAGGGTTGTAACTAGAAATTAATATTTATTGTCCTGACAGTTCTCAAGAACATGGTTTTAAGGTTGGGAGAATTCAATATTATGAAGCAGTGTTTGTTCAAACATTGTGTCTGTTATACTTTGATAATTGCATGGTAAAGATTTTTGCCACAACTTCCTTCCTTTAGTCACATAAATCTGCCTAAAAACTCTTTGAATTTGTAAAATAAATTATTTGCCTTGTTAAGATTTAAACTCATACAGTAATATGTACACAAGTCATATAAGCATAGAAACTATGTAATTCCACGTAATTCCACGCCACGGACAGAATTCTTCAAAACTTTAGTTTTGCACAATCTCTTATTTTCATGAAAATCCAGCTGAATTACAAGAATTTTTACAAACTCCTGCAATACTCTTACCATTATGAAGTAATGTAATCTGTATATATAGCTAAAGCGATTGGCAGTTCTTTCCTAGAAACTAGTTGTTGGATTTCTACTTCTGGTTTTGATATGGGATTTTAAATTTAATTCATGAAGAAAATTGATTGAATCATCATTTTAAAAATTGCAGAATTTTGTTCTTTTTGAACATTTGTGCACAATTTCGGTTTTTCCCTTGCAGAATTTTCCTGCAGAATGTTTTGTAGAATTTTGATTTTTTTCATGCAGAAAACTAGTGTGTTTAAGGCACAGACTTCTACACATTTCATTTTACTTCAAAAATTATTGAGAAAATATACTCTAATTTCCTTTCCTTGAGGAGGTATAAAGATATTTATGGACCAACTTGCAATGGTTTTCTCCATAGCAATTTTTATTACTTTATATGCTCTCTTGATTGTTCTTAAGCATTTTGGTAGAACTGAGATTATCATTTTATGTTGTATTTGGAGTCTTAGGTATAATAGAATATTACTATTATCCAACTGCAAACAACCTGTGTCATAGTGTCCTTTGCTAGGCTCTAGCTTTAATAATGTTCTGATCCATGAATACATAATAATAATGAAGAAAAATACAGCATTGGGGAAATCTTACGGCTCAGATGCGAGGGACTATCTTCCCATTTAGTGGTGTCTAATTCTAGCTATTCTCTTCAAATTGAATCATGTAAGCTGTGATTTAGGTGGTATAAAACATGATGATGTTCATGATGGATGGTATCAAACCAGTTGAAACATGAATTCTTTGTGTTGGCATTTATTCAGATCAATTATTAAAAGCAGCATTTTTCATTTTAATAAAACTGTTCATTTATTGTAGAATTACAACTTTAAATGATCAATAAAACTTTATTACCAGACATGAATAATTACCTTGATTTTTCAAAGAGCATGGATGATCACGGATGAAGCATTATATTTGATGTAAGCTTACCCCCCTTCTGCCCCTGAGGGGTGAATGCTTCCAGTGGCATCCAACAGGGCCTCCTCAATAAATTGAGTAAAAAATCAGATTAAATTTCTTTATAATCTCCAGTCATGGATAGACATTATAATTATTAGTTTCAGTGTTATAGATCAGTGTTCTGTTACATTTGAAAGTCATTTACATCATCTCTAGGTGAGTGCATCTAATGCTGTAGAGAAGCCGGGATTGCATTGCTAATGTTATATGGCTGGCACTATGAAACATTGTTCGCAACCCTGGATGGGGGAGTACTTATCTCATATGCACCTTGTCACATTTCATTATCATTCTCTGCTCTCAGTGTAGACAAGCAGGGATGGATTCACAGTCAGACAATATTAATTAGTATGCGTGTCATCATGCTTCCATATACAGGACAACCAGAAAAAAACATTACACTCTAGTTTTGGAATGAATAGCTTTCTCAATTATGAAGCAGTCTTCTTGAATTATTTTGTGTATAAAGAAAATTCAAAACATTGGTAGGGAGCAATAAGTGACTTGTGAACTTGAATACTACTTGCCAAACCCTGTAATACGAATCATCAATTGGTAAATTCTCACTTCCCCACCTTTCAATTGCAATTTATGAGGATTGTCAAAATAACACATCCCATGCATGACATTCATGTACAATGATACTTTCCTTCACAGTTTTTGTTATGTCCGCACCACATAGTGTGGGGCCATATTGTCGGCCTAGGTGTGTCCGTCTGTCTGTCTGTCTGTCTGTCTGTCTGTCTGTCTGTCTGTCTGTCTGTCTGTCTGTCTGTATGTCCAACAGTATTCTCAAAAACCGCAACAGGTATCACCTTCAAATTTTCAGGGATAACTTATGAGTATATACAGATCCGGTAGAAAAAATTTCGACTCGATGCCTACTTCCTGTCGGCCATTTTGAAGTCCAATGCTAAAATCCTTGTCTGGAAACTTTAAGAAAAACAACTTCACAGTTACTTTTAAAACTTTAAAATCTTGTGCAACTCACTTCATTTTATGTCTGATTAGGTTTTGGTCATGTTGGCTCAGTCATGGCAGCCATTTTGGATGTTTTAAGGAAAGTCAGCGAGCGATAATACTTTTTATGGTAACCAGACAACTCATCCCTAGACAACTCATCCCTTAGACAACTCATTCCCTGGACAACTCATCCCCTAGACAATTCATCCCCTAGACAACTCATCCCCTGGATGACTCATCCCCTGGACGACTCATCCTTTGGCATGTTTGAGTAATTTAATGTTATATTATCAATTCATATATTATTCAAATGATTTTAAATGTTTTGGTTATCATTATGAGCAGTTTTAAGTTTCAAAAACATATATTACATGAACACTGGTACTCTACTCGATTACGTTGTTACAGAAAAGGATAGTTTCGGTAACAAAATATCAGAGCCTCAAATGTACGATTTATCTTTTTTCCTCATTTTACAAGCTGTAGGCAGAATTCCAACAACATTTTATCACAAATGTGTGTCAGTATCATATGTCTAAGAAAATGTATATGTTTGTGAACAAAAAGTTCAGAAGACAACAGAATCGTCGATTTAATATCTCCATTGCTTTCAACCCTCCTTTTTTCTGGAGAAAAGGAAGAAAATCACATGGAGCAATATCTAGACTGTATCATGCATATGGTAGCTGCTCAAGGTCAATAATAGTAAGAATATCCTGAAGTATTCTTTGTTTTACTTAGATTTCTTTCATGTTCTGCATTTCAGCAGCCTTCTTGCAGCAAAAATGATACCAGAATCACTGGGGAGTATCGTGATGCAACAACACCGTGTTGTTGCATCAAGATGGCCAGACTTCCGGTGATAGATTTTCGTACGATATTTTGTTTCCCCAATTAAACCCATTTCTAGGACGAGTTGCTTAATAACCATACACGTGCAGTTAGCGCACGATCTATATTTAAAGAAACTGTCATTAGTATACATGTACCATCACCAAGAAGCAATAAGTTCACGGTTTTAGTTCCTCACTATTGATGCAACAACACCAAACCGAAGATGCAACAACACCCCTCTAGATTTGAGCAATGATGCAGCAACACCAATTAATAGTATAATTTCAGAAGACCATAAATCTCGAGAGGAACAGATTTTTAAATGCTACTATTGCAATACCGTTACCAATTAGCCTACCCATATTTGCGTTCTTCTCAAGGCATTCAAAAAACACGTCCTGCGGGCGAAGATCCTTTATATGTGTTTTCAAAAATTTATACTTTTACATATTATAATGTACTGGACGTTATTCTATAACATAGTTCAATCGCCTTTAACATGGCAAGCATTAGTAACCCAATCTATTTTCATAAACCACTGTTCCATAGCTTGGTGACCCTGACTCCAGTTAGTATCATTCAAAAATGGTGGACAAACATCTTTCGTTCTCGGTAAACATGATGAGCTATTGGATATTATCATGGTATTATCTGTCATCCATCTGTGGAACAGTGATAAACTAGTAGATGTACGTTACCACTGTTTATCAAATTATAACTAAAACAGTTTAACTGTGACATTCGTGAGCTTATGTTGATGGGATGATTGCTTCATCTATGATATAATATGACATGATTCTTTATTTCCTACAATTTGGAGAGCCAACGTGTAAAAACGTCTAATTGACTTTATTAGAGAGGCCGTTTAGTTACACGACGCACATGTAGAATTATTGCTCTCTTTGGATTCCTTCTCTCCGACTGAGTAAAAAGGTAAACAAAAGTGATAAGATTTAGGGCCCAAAAAGGTAAATTGATAGGATTACAGTTATCCCAGATATCCCGGGGCCTCGGGAAATATCATATTGTCTCTCGAAATAAAACCAATATTGAATCCCTCTCAGTAAATAACTTTTATATAATAGCATTGTATAACTGCAATATCATTAAACCAACACTCATCCTATACAACTCTTGATGTACAACTTGATGTACAACTCCTGGATAGCGTAAACTCCTGAGCAGTGTATACAACTCTTCAACTTGATATATGACATCATACTTTGTAGACCCCTCTTGAGGTCAACTGGCAAAATTGTATACCGATACTGTAAACCTTGAAAGTACTGTTGATCAAGACCAGAGGTCGAGGACACTTTTGCCAGTTGACCGAAAAGAGAGGTTAACAGTTAGTCCAAATAATATAATAATTGGACGAATATATAATCGAATATCACGTTCATATTTGATAAGTAAAGGTATCACATTTTAGCAAAAAATCCCCAAACCGTCGAATACTTGTAACTTTTTATACAACTTATTTTTTCAAAATTAAAAAAATTTCAACATTAAAAAAACAATTTTTCAAAAATAGGGGTCAACAGTACCTAGTAGTGGTCAACAGTTTACAATTGTTGACCTCCCCAGAGGCCAACCGGCAAAATTGTATACCGAGACTGTAAACCGAAAAATACTGTTGACAGAGACCGAAGGTCGAGGTCCATAACATTTCCATACGGTAAATCAAGGGCATTTAATCTAGAAAATGTATAATCTTTATTTTTCAGATACAATATCAATGAGATTGCCTCCCGGGGATTCTGTACTTTATTTAGTTTGCCTTGTATATCCTTTTAACTTTGATATAGACAAAGAAACCAAACAAAATACGTTTCGTTCATGGTCCACTGACTCACGCGTTTTATTCATGTCCCGACCTACACCTGTAAACAGAACATAAAACAGTTTCTCTTGTTGTTCAATGATACATTATATTGGCGTTTTTGCATCAGCACATTGGTGTTGTTGCATCATCGATAAGAAACAGAGTGGTGTTGTTGCATCAATAGTGAGGAATTAAAACCACGAATTTATCGCTTCTTGATGATGCTACATGTATACCAATGACAGTTTTTTAAAAATATAGATCATGTGCTAACTGCATGTGTATTATTATTGAGCAACTCGTCCTAGAAATGGGTGTAAATTGGGAAAACAAAACATCGTACGAAAATCTATCACCGGAAGTCTGGCCATCTTGATGCAACAACACGGTGTTGTTGCATCACGATACCCCCCAGTGAGAATGAGGCTTGCTTGTCTGATGTCATTTTCTTAGAATTTCACATATACGGCCATTGTCATATGTGACATTATGACTAAAACACAATTAATTGGTTGCCTAGTAACAAAGGAAGTAAACTAACATGGTTTAACATTCAAAATTCAAAGAAAGATAGTGGTCAAGACTTGGAAAACAAGTGAAATGGCGGCAACATTTAAGGCTGAAAGTTGCCATGTGAGAATACCGTTCCGGGTGGCAGGGTCCCTATATTAAAAACTATCTAGAAAACTACATAAAATATATCATTTCTCCATGAAATTAATACACAAAGTAGTTAGGTTGTTGGTCTTTATTATTGGAAAGTTTAAAGTAATTTTATTAAAAACCTGAAAAATTAGAGCGGGGCGTCCAAGACTTTTGGATCACCCCTCGTATCTTGATTCACAAGGTTCCTACTTTACCTTTATAAATCTGCCCGTTTTAACCAACCATTGTGTAAATAAACCCCAGCTGAGTTCACTCTCAATATTGCTCCTCCTGGCAGTTGCCCGCAGAGTTTTGTGAGACGTCACAAAACCAATCAGCTAATCAACGATGAGATACTTTTTCAGTGCGTATAGACATTTTCAATATTTTGTCATGTGGCGAAATTAGCTGATTGGTTTTGTGACCTCTCACAAAGAAGCAGAGCATTCTGATTGGGTCCGTGGACTTAACACCGGGCCATGAACCCCCACATATGAATGGGAGAAACAAATTACATTGCTTAAGATCATGGGTTTAAATCACATCAGCTACCTTTGTTGATAGTTTCTTTGGATCTAGAAAAGGTAAAAGTATGTTAGGTTTTGAAACAAGTTAAATGAGTTAAACATTGTTTTACAAAGGCCTGTTGAAGGTATATATTAGACAGGATGTTTGACTGTTGAGAAAATAGTGTTTTAGCCCAGGCAACTGTAGATATATGCGGCCATAATTGATGGCTTGAAAGCTAAAAATACGATTGTGTTCTATACAAATGTGCAGTGGGAGATTGTGAACAGGCAAATGTAAATGGTATAATTTTAATTCCCAGATGAGTACAGTAAGGACATACATATGGTAATATAGCACATATTTCCTAAAAGCCTGTTTGTGAGCTAGATAACACTTCCTGAAGGGTTTCCATTGCATTACTAAGCATGTCTACATGTACTGACAATTAATGTTTTGAAATAATGTCAGAACGGTACAAATGGTCTCGGGACACGGTACTTTCGGGACAGGACAGAACATTAAATAAATGATGCAAGGTCTGATGATGCCAGTTTCACTTTTGAAAATCATATTCAGAAATAAAAAACATCAATTAAAATCTAATATAATGCATCTGCTGTGAATGTGATCGGCATTTCATATAATCTGCACAGTGTACTGTCACCAATTCATTTACCTTGTGATATCGGAGTCCCAAAATACTTCCAAACTGCTGACTTTTTTCGACTTAGATGACGGCTCGACATTTCAATTTCTTTTCTATATCCGGCATACTGATAATGCACTCGATTTGCGAACAACGATAAAGAAATTTACGAACAAGCATTACCATGTACCTGAAATCACGGGTCTGTTAATAACAAGTGTAATCTAGGTATGAGGTATGTGAAAATATTTAATTTTTCAGAACGAAATCGGAGTTGTTCCTCACTATTTATACACGTTTTTATGTATTCTAGGGAAGGAATGTATGTACCAATACCGTACCGATATTATCACTTTCTGTCCCATTTCCGGAACCGAAGCATCTGGACCAAAATTTGGTCTAATATTGGGACAGCGTGACACCTCTAGTAATCGCCGCCATTATCATATCCCACATGCCTATTACAGACCTAAAAATCAATGCTCGCTGTAAATGATACATGTTTCGTTCGTGTGATATTTTTCTCACCATATAAGCGAATGGGAAGTTTTTGATTAGGACTGCACGATCTTAAAAGGTTGACATTTGAGATATTATAATTTGGACTTTGTCAATTTGTATCTCTTTGGAGAAAAAGTAGGTTGTTTTCCCCTATTTTGTAACATAAACTGACCAGAGCCCTGTACAATTATGGAATTACTAAAAAGTATCTTGTATTCCCTTCAATCTTTACTTTACTTTGCCAAGTATTCTCTATTTTGTCTATAGGGGGTTTCTGATAATAATAAACTGCAAACTGTTCGATGAATCTATACTATGGATAGTAGAATACAAGGAAGATATGTAAAATCTAGTTTACCTTCAGAAATATAGAAATAAACTCACGTCCTCCATTTGCAACTACACTGTCACCTGTATCCCTTTTAAAACATGGTCACGTTGTAGGATAAAGTGAGTCTTGTTGAAAGCCAATATGATTTGTTAGACAGTAGCTTTGGGGATGTCAAGGTATTTTAATGATTGTTTTTGTATACCTTATTAATAGAAAGTAGAAAATCTGAAGGATACAATTAAAGATCAGCTTACTGTTGTTTCATTTGTATACAGGATGTATTTAGGGACAAAAGTGTTGTTAGATGAACACCTAATATAGAATATCATTGATGCCCCCACGGAATGAAAGACTGACACATGAGACACATATGAGACATCCATAATAAGATGAAATTAGAAATAGGTAGTTTTGAACCAAATAATTGAACTTATTGAACTTGACATTTTCCTTCCTCAGGGGATAGAAATGCGTCCAGTATTTCCGTCTGGTACAACTGGAAATACTGGATGCAGATCTCCATTTTTGATCCAGAGAGAGGTAGGTGTAATTTTACTTGGTAGCCTGTGATTGTTTTACAGTGTTTCCTTACCTAAAAACAGGCTCATCAGATTCCCAGTACATTGGGGAACTAATCTAATCTAATTCTTATAAAATGACAGCTATCCATCTAGTTTTTCTGTATTGTGGGGTTAAGCACAGAAATATTTTTCATGGAAATACACGAATCGAATTATATTTCTATTTATTTACCATTTCATTGACAAGATATGCAATTTTCTTGTGTATGAACAAACAATACAGCCTCCAATCTGCAAATTTTAGCTTAAGAATGATCGATAAAAGAAAAATGACGAAATTCTAGAAAAACTGGACAAATAAAAAATGTACTGGACGTAAGCCTGTTAATACTGGATGGCTTGCGTCCAGTACCTTTTCATTTTGTCCAGTATTTCTTTAAAATTTCGTCATTTTTCTATTTTCGATCATTTCAAACCTAAAATTTGCTGACTGGAAGCTGTATTCTTATTCCATACACAGGAAAATTACTTATCTTGTCAATGAAATGGTAAATAAAAAGAAATCTGACTCGATTCATATATTTCCTGGGAAAAATCAAAGTATTTCCATACTTAACCCAAAGAATCTAGATGAATGACTGTCATTTTATAAGAATTGTGTGTTCTTCAATGTACTGAGAATCTGATGAGTCTGTTTTTAGAAACACTGTAAAATGATCACAGGCTACCGAGTAAAATCACACCTATCTCTCTCTGGATTAAAAATGGAGGTCTGCGTCCAGTATTTCCAGTTGTACCAGACGAAAATACTGGACGCATTTCTCATTATTGTAGAAAATTATAGGATGTGATGTTTTGCTCTGGAAAGATATTTTGGGAAAATGAAATCTCCTTTTATCCTTGTTTATTGTTGGTTTATTAGTTTGGGTTGATCTATAGATCCTTGAAGGACTTACTTTAATCCACTCTAATTCAACTTTCCTCAATAAAATATGACCATGCAGGCTGACTAATTCACCACTCATTGTCGTTGCCGTCAAAGTTATTTAGTACAAACATACATAATGAAAATAAATCAACTTTTTAACCGTATGTAGCAGTGCGTTGTTCTTAAATGCTGAAAAGAGCTCTGCTCAATATAAGCAAAATTTCTTCTTCCAATTTTTTCTTGTACTTACTAGCTATATTTTGATGATCTACTCAATGAAGAGACTCCAGAAGAGATACATTTATTATCCCAACAAACTAAGTTCAGTAGGGATATAGTGAATCCTGTCCGTCAGTCAGTCCGTCCGCACATCTGTCCGGAAGATAACTTGAATACTAGTGACAGATCTTCTTCATACTGTATAAGTGGTAATTAATCTGAGTGGTTAACCTTTAGCATGCTGACTTATTTCCCAAGGTGAAAATATGACTATAAAAAATCAAATGTCAATGTCAAATCGTACAAAATGTAGCAAACTGGAAAGTACATTAAAAGCATACGACTTTCACAATCGCGCGGACTTATACGTACAGCCGTGTACATTCTCCAAATAAATGACTCAAGCTTTCTCCATTGATGTACATTGATATACTGCATCTGGAGGCATCATTTCGTACAGTGCGATCGTGATCAGCGCTCGTAGCGGTGATCAAAATTTTGTCACTTTTTGATCACTGTGCAAAGGAAATTTTGGTTGATTTAACAAAAGGTATTCAAAAAATTTTAAAAACAAAAATAGATGAAAATTAAGATAAACTTTTTATTTCATAAACAAGATACTTTTTTAAAATCAACCAAACTTTCCTTTGTACAATTACAATAATGAGAGACCTAAACATGTTGTGTTTATGTCGTTTTGTTCCAATGAGGTTCGGATAGATTCATTCCGAACATATCATACCAGGAACAAAAAAGTGTCTGATGTGTTTTCTAAAACAAATATAGAGAAAAGGATATAAATTTTTTTCAAATTACATCGTAATATATTGTTACCACTCAAAAGATGACCATTAAATTGACAATGTATAACATTTTTAGAATTTTTTGATGACTGGTTTAAGAGAAACGAGTGTTCAAAAAGTTCACCATATCGATACCAATCTTTTGGAATACAGATTGTCAAGAATTGTATTAATCATTGCTAGGAGTTGTCCTTCAATTGGACTTCAAATTGAAAGAAAATTCAAATCGATTCTTTAAATTCTAAAATTGGTCAGGTTAGCCTCAAAATAAAGTGAAAATGTGAAGAAAGGTAAAAGATTAATTTCAAGGTCAAGCACACTAGGTCACAAATGATTCTGCCTAAGTGTGTATTCGCTAGAAAATATCGCAACTAGCGGTGAAGTGATATTATATAACCTGTTTTATGAAGTTTCTAGCGAACATGTTGTCATTTGGTGTTAGTTTGAGATAGTTATCATGCAATAAAGCTATTAAAGCAACAGGGTCCAGGATAGCCTATTGATGTTATGAATGATAACCCTCATTTGAAAGATTGGGTAAACAGACAAGCTCGATAGTTGAGTCAAAAGTCGACCCTCACTCGATAGTTGGTGGCTAGCGGACTTCTCAGTAGTGGGCAATAAAATCTATTCAAATGCTAATTGGGTAATCATTATTTCAGCTGACGGGTCCAATTTGGTATATAACGAATGCACACTAAGCTTATATTTGCGAATGCTTAATGTTAAATGTCAATTTTTAAATGCCTAGAACCACCCTATACAGACTGTGCTATACGAAAACAAGAGGTTAGGATATCATGTGCGTGCGGTGGAAATATTGATGGCCATTTTTCAATTTCAATTCGTGATATTTCACAAACAAAGGCATGTTAGGTTTCTCAATTATATTAAGACATGTGTACAGGATCTCTAATAAAAAGGGAATTTTGTAAATAGTTGTGTACTTGATTTTATAGCGACACATCAAGCAATAATATTCTCTCCAAAGCATATAATTTGAAATTGTAGCTGTAACATAGCGTAAACAGCATTCATTCTATATTGATGATCAAGATGACCTATCAATACAAATTGTACTTGCATTTTGAAAGTGTGCTACCTCTAAACAAGCGGTGCGGATATCCGTAAAGTGACGATATCTAATCCGCTTGTTAAGAGGTAGCACATATCCGATAACAGTTTTCTTTTTTTTTTAAATTCACAAAGTCCATGACTTTCAAAATGTAAAAATGGTTTATATCGATTGGTTATCTCGATCACCAATACTGAATGAAGGCTGTAAACGATGTATTAAAGTTGCAATTTCAAATTTTTTGCTGTAGAGAAAAGATGAATGTTTAGTGCGTCGTAAAAGAATGAAGGAAACAATAGACTTTCCCTTTTATAAGGTGTCCTCTACAAATGGGTGAATATAACTGAATACCTTTGTTTATGAAATATGAAAATTCAAATTCAAAAATGACAGTAAATATCCATACCTTGCGCACATTATATCGCACCACTTGTTATTTTCTTATAGCAAAGGCTGTATAGTGTGAGAACACAGTCATGTTTTCTTGACCTCGAGAGCAGGCTCTCAACACTGACATCTTTAGAGGTCTTCTGTAAAATTGCTTGCAATCTTCAATACATAGTTATGTCTTATAAGCACTTAGATCTGAATGTTTAGTTTTCTTAATTCTTTATTTGGATTTGTTAGTGCTTTCAAGATAATTTTGGAGTTATAGTGCTTTTTGGTTATGATATCGTGCTCGCTAGAAAAGTTCATTGTTTGACCTATGGCTCAAAAGAGTATTGTGATGCCTATTAACTTCATTGACTTCAATGTTAATAGAGAATACTGCTTTGGGAGACTTTGTTGAACATGGTTCCCTAATATAATTGAGTTCAGGATTTGAGGTTAGCAAGTATCAGAATTTTCTTAAGACTAAGTAAGGTAGAAGTAGTCAAATACTTTTTATATAAAATAGCTTGATGAAAAAGAAGATGCAAAGGTGTTTAGTTCCCTAAGCTTCACATATAGCTCGACAAAGCCATCATAGCTTATGGGTCAAGTCACAGTGAGCTTCCTGTTTTAACTAATTTGTGAATGGAACCAGACCTTGCCTAATATGAATTTACATTATAAATTACACGTCAATCTACATTAATTTACAGGGATTATGTATCTCCAGGCATATTATGTGTATATTAAAACAAGTGCTCACTATGATCCATGATGCGATAATATCTTTGAGCTGTAATTATTGGATTTACGTGACATAATGTCAATAGAATATACTAAAATAAAATAGGAGGACACTGTCCTTTGTGGGAACTTTTTCTAAGTGTGTTTCAATGAAGCCAACAAATTGCTGTTCAGTATGAATCTGTTGCATAATGATAAAACACATCATCTTCTCAATCTTGAGATGCCTCAGATTGCCACACAGCAAGAGGTCATGAAATATTCTACAACAAAATGTGTATTTTATCTATTGCAACATGATTTTCTATTTGATAATGTTAATATGTTGCGCTGTCTTATATTTTTGATTCAGTATGGTTTCTACTGCCTATTTTGGATGAGAAAGAACTTATGCTTATCACAAACCAAATATTGATAAAGACCTCCAATTAAGCTTTTACCCCCTCTCCTTAAGAACTAGAAAAGACAGTCCAGAGTTCAGATGTTTTTCTTAAACTGAAAGAGTGAAGACGAAGCTATTTTTAAAGAAGCAAATCAAACAAATGTGAAGGGTAATGCATAATAAAACTGAAATAAAAATTCTGACAACTAAATTAGCCAATGTATAGCATATAAAAGCTGTCAAAGACTCTATGCATAAGTAAAATCCCATTTGGGTTCTAAGACTCTTAAAGATATGATAATTAGACTTTGCTTTTGATATAAATCCCTTGAGAATTGAGAAAATTAAGCTGTCTCTAAAAATCTTTATGTACATAATCAGTGCTTTCAAGGACCTGTCCCGACAATTGAGAGGACCTGAAGGACTCAAAAATGAACTGTCCAAGTGACGCACTTTGGCGGAAATTATCATAACCATAACTGTAACCATAATCTTAATATGTGCACTTACACAGAGTACATGATACAACCATTCTATTTAGTAGAACTAGTATATTTGGTACAATTAGTGTGTGTGATGCAACGAATATGTTTGGTACAGCTAGTGTATTTATTATAACAAGAATGTTTACTACAATTAATGTATTTGATACATGGCCGCTCATTTAAAAATGATGACCATTTTAGTGCCGATTTAACAGTAATTTAGGTGGAATATGTAAAACTGTAATAGCAATATGTTATGTTAGCAAGTAGTAGAGCGATTTTGTTCATATTTGGTATGTGAATACTATAAGCATGTCACACTGTCTAATGACACTTTTGGTAGAAGGTGGCCATTTTGAAAAATTGCCACCATTTAAATGTATTTTACTCAGCCTTTACTCGTTATTTTACGATTTTTGCTGTAACTCGAAAAGTAGTGGAGCGATTTTGTTCATATTTGGTATGTGAATACTATAAGCATGGCACACTGTCTAATGACACTTTTGGTAGAAGTTGGCCATTTTGAAAAATGGCTGCCTTTTTTGCTGTATACTTTGTTTTTAAAAATGCCAGCCATGGCTGTTCGATGGGATTTGCTACGCTTTGGCATTGCTGTTGTCTAGTTGGAAGTATATGTTATTCAACTTACTAGTGTGTTTGATATAAGAATGTTATACAGTTACATGTAGTTTGTTTTCAATTGACTTGGGATCACTTTTTGGATGTTCCTTAGCTTCAACTTAGGTTTCTTTGAAAGACCTCTTTCTGCAGTTGAGATACCACATTCATAAGTAAATTGGCTTGATTTAGAATAGGTATGGCTATAATGGAGAAGCGATCTTGCAGTTTATCTTGTGTGGTTTGAAGAGTTCACCCATACTAAAACATATTTATTCAGTTCTCTACTGTATTTGCTCATATCTCACCCTGTTATATATAATTCTCACTGCCTTCTCCATGATGTATATTGTCATTAATTGTTTTTTTCATTTCCCTTCCACCACTCCACCACACTAGAACTTATAATCCTTCACCTTTACAGATTACCGTTAGGAGATTATGATGAAGTCCGTATCATTGGCACAAATTTCTGCTGAAACCAAAAGCAATTATGTATATAAATCAATGATTATGAAGACAGTGGAAGAACAGCTTTCAAGGTCATATTACAACACCCTCAGGAAAAGTAAAGCTATCCTAGAAAAATCGATTGTAATCTTTATTTGTTTTTGTCTATATGATTTCATTCATTCTCTGTAAGGGTTTATTGAGTTTCTATAAGATATGATTTTCATATATTCAGTTTTATTGGATGCTACTATTATACTGACAAGTGTGATTAGGTATGTCTCCTTCTCATAAGATCATAATGAAGGTTTTCTTGTACTATTGATAATTTGTTCTGAAATCTCTACCCAGTCATAAATTGACACATTCCTTTTCTCTTAGTTTTTTGTGTATTGTGTCAGCCTGTCAATATACCTTGCATTCCTTTATAATAATCTATAAAATGGGATTCTTTTCTATTCTTTAATTGATGAATGTGTGACGTTATTTGCGTAAAGATTGGAGGAAGATACCATCGGTTATCACCACAAAAGTAATTCTGATAGACATGGTGGGTCTCTGAAGTTGACTTTTGGGATTGAATTTTTCCTAGAAATATATTTCTGTTTGATATTTCACCATTAAAGTTCTAATCTGTTGCTTTACATTTCTATTTTTTAATTGTATAACACAATAAATATTTAACATCATTACATGTCAAAATGATTCCTCTATATTTAGAAGCACATAAATATCTCATATCAGAACACTTAAAATGGTGATTTTAAGGAGTCTATTTTGGATATGTTCCTGTCTTTTAGAGAGTTTGAGGGGCACAAGTCAGATGATACTGATCCCTCTCAGATTCAAACAGGAGCCTTGTAATCTTGTAATAAGTAACCCAGAAGCCCTGATTTTATTGACCAGTTGATGGATAATACCTCCCTCATTGCAAGAGTTATGCAACTGACTAAGTCCATATGTCAATCAATGAATTGATCCAGCACCTAATTTTAGATCTGTCATTCAAGCCCTGCCTAGATGGAGATCAATCATTCAATTGAGAGTTGAAGTAAACCCTGTGTATGCCATATTGACATTGGTTTGATCTATTTGTCCAGTTAGATTCTTGGTATTTGCATCTTCTTGGTTGTGCTGGGAATATTGGTCAAGCTTTGAAGCATGATGCATCTACCCTAAATGTAGTGATAGGCCAAAATCTAGTGGAATTCACTTTGGAAAAGATGATCCTACCAAACAAAATTTGTAAGGTGTTATTTCTGTAGACATTGAGGAGAATTATGTAAAATTGTATATTATTTATAACATCTAAATCTACTGAAGTTCATGTGTTTTCAATTGCTGAAGTTCATGTGTTTTCAATTGTATCGAACGTGCAGTATTGATTGAACTGTTAGTTAAAGCAGCACCAAGCAGCGCCGAGTCTTATCCAATGATCCTGGGCCTATCGTAAAATGAAAGCTTTGAATGTGTTATAGCATTTAAACATGTATATATTAACTACAATTTGTACACATACTTTATATCGATTGATGATGGCAAAAGAATATCCTCTAATTCTTTGTCTTCTTTATCTTCGCCATTTTTATTAAACAGGAAGTATGTTCTCTAAAGTCCGTGCAATATTTTTGCACTTTTATGTCAGATTCCGATTTGGATTTGACTTTAATGCTTTCTAATAATCGTCAAATGATTTCTATTAGAAACGTTTTCATAAAAAGACTCACACTATCAGAGTTTTTATCGACTCGAGCAGCCAGAAAATTAGTTTCAATTTCATCTGCGAGGTGTTTCCACATCGACCTGGAAAGAATTTGAAAAATCCCATAAGTGGGACTCCTTGTATAGAATTAAAGATTTTAAACGATTTGTCAGTTCTACTGGTTGATGAATATTGCCATATGCATACATTTTGATAAAATAGGAATAAGGAAGAAGATGTTAGACCAAACTTAGCTCTGATAGCTCAGAAAAGGTAAAATTTATCCATTTTTCTCTTCACAGTCCTTGTTGTCGCTTTAAAGTTAAAATTCAAATCTCCCACTATTCGATATTCAGGTTGAGTTTGGTACGCTAATATCTTGAGCAATAACGCACATGCGAGTAGGTAGTTACCAGTTTCACCACTAGGTGGCTCGTTCAGGTCTATGTATCTGATAGTTATACAAATTTTAATAATATATGTCCAGTAAAAGAAAATATTATCTGCCTAACACAAGAATAAATACTTAACTTTTTGTGATTTTACAACATGGGGTCTATGAGGAATCTCCCCGACCTAGAAGTCATATTTTCAAGGAAAATTAAATTTTCAAAACCATATTTCTAGATGTAATTTTACATGTGGATTCCAAATATGACATCATTTTGTATGAATTTTTAATGATGTAAATCAAGATTATTACGACTCGCATCTACTCAAGCAATATTGAGAATTCGCAGGACCCCTAGATCTGCTACTCCAGAGAGTTGCTTTTTTCTAGTTATGCATTGAATGAGTTAAAGCTGTAGTTATACCACACTGCTGCATTTATAGATTGGATCAATGCCTGACCCGTTTACATTTCTCATGAATTATTGGTGCTCAGTAATTATATTGGGGTATCAATTATATCTTTAAAAGAGTCTTATTGATATATTATATATAAAGGATTGCTAATTGACCGATTTCTACTATAATAATAAGCTTTGTAAACATGAAAATCTGAACGCAATTCTCTAAATAGCATTATACTAGTATTCATGTATAAGGGAGACAATAGCAACATAAATGGCGTATACCCATTCTGATTTAAAAGAGTTTCTCTCTATATAAAGGTTGTGAGATGATGATAGTAGTCTTGCATTAATCCTCTGGCCCCGCCCCTATCTTCTACTTCTCTCCTTGTGGCAGAGTGTCTGGGGGGAGGGCAAGACTATAGAAAGTCGTGGCTGTAGAACTCACAATGATGGTTGTATAATTTATCCAATATGAAGAGACAAATATTGAAGTCATACTGGTACACTATTTAGGATAATCTAATATATATGAGTAAATACCAGTGCTAATACCAGTGTTTGGTATACAGATAGCAAAGGGTATGCTTATAGTGTCAGCCTTTTGCCATCAGAAAGTATTTTGAGATATGGTGTCCGTAAAGTAGGTCAAAACAAAATCTTCTCCAAATTGAATGTGTGAGTTATGAAACAAAGGTAGAATTCTCTCAGGAATCCAAATCTGAAATCTAAATTGAAATCCAACTTCCGGTTCAGATTCTATGCCAATTTGAAATTTTGAAAAAATCAATTTGATGATATCCCAATAGAATGTCAAGAGTATTGAAGACAATATTCAAAAATACCTCTCTATCCTGTCCTATCCGTCTGTCCTGTCTGTCTTTCCTTCTGTTTGCCTGTCTGTCTGTCTGTCAACTAAAAAAATATGTCATCTGGAGTCTGAAATTGAACTTGTTCAATTTTCAATGTCTAATTATTAGACTCCAGATGTAAATCTGGAGTCTATTACTTTTGCCAGTATTCTTCTTCTTCTTCTTCTTCTTCTTCTTCTTCTTTATTATTATTCTCTACACATTTTCTCAGTAACTAGAAGACATTGAGTCAAGACCTGTATATGGTCAATTTAGGTCCAGTATCTAGTTTCTCGGAAATTGGGTCAATTTTTTATCTAGGTCAAAGGTCAAGAACTAGGTCAAATCTTACATTTTCAACTTTCTGTCTATTATCTTCGTCGTTATTTATCGAAACGTCTTCATCTTTTTTTCATCATGTAGCTTAGAAACAGCCCTTTCATAAGTGTGCCATCCGTTTTTTTTTGATTACTCTTACCAATTTTGAAATATGGCGTCTGGAAAGTAGGTCACACCAAAACGTGCTCCAAATTCAATGTATGAGTTATGAATTAGGGGTAGAATCTTGTCAGGAATCTGAATCTGCAAACCAAATTTCGATCCAACTTCCAGTTCGGAAGTTATGTCGTTTTAATCGCTAAATTTGGTGTCTATGAAGTGAAAAATACGAAATATAGAGTTCAGCTTAATTTAATGAAAGCTTTTAAAAGATGGGGTCCTCAAAAGCCATTTAGCTTCAAAATATTGACACCAAAATGCCTAGGTCAAAATCTAGGTCAAATCCAAAGGTTTTCCGTATTTTTGCGATTCTGACACTACACTTTAATTATATTCCTCGAAATTGTGTATACATGTAGCCAAGAGTGCGCAAATAGCGTTAGCCTTTTGCCGTCAGAAAGTATTTTGACCCACTTTTGAGATATGGTGTCCGAAAAGTAGGTCAAAATGAAAAGTTCTCCAAATTTAACGTTTGAGTTATGAATTAAGAATAGAATTTTCTCAGAAATCCGAATCTGCAAATCAAATTTCGATCTGACTTCCAGTTCCAAAGTTATGGCGTTTTGATATTTCGGAAAAATCGATCTGATGGTATCCTGATAGAAAGTCAAGAGTAGAGAAGAAAATATTGAAAAATTCATCCATCCATCCTTCCTTTCTGATCCTTTCCTATCCTTTCCTCCCTATTTATCCTATCCTTTCCTCCCTATTTATCCTGTCTTCGTATCTTTTCCTTCCTATCCTATCATATCATATCCTTTCTTCCTATTCTATTCTATCCTATCCTTCTTTCTTATTCTATCCTATCGTTCCTTCCTATTCTATCCTATCCTACCTTCCTATTTTATCCATCCATCTTTTTCTGGATGACTCAGCTTATTCTGGATGACTCGGCTTATTCTGGATGACTCAGCTAAAAAACGTCTAAATCTGGAGTCTAAAATTGAACTTGTTCAATTTCCAAAGTCTAGTAATTATTATTCTTTCCAAACACTTTTTCTCAACAACTAGAAGAGCATACTTAAATCTGCTTACATGGCTAACATAGCCCAGTAACCTAGTTTCTGGGAAATTAGGTCAAATTTTATCTAGGTCAAGAACTAGATCAACTCTTGCATCCTTAACATTCTGTCAATTATCTTCATCATTCTTAATCCTAACCCCTCAATCTTTTTTTCATCATGTAGCTTAAAGAAAGCCAAATACCTACTCAATTACTTAATCATCTACTTACTCAGCTTCCTACTCCGTTACTTACTCAGCTCTTTACTCAACTTTGTAGGTCAATCAATCTGGAGTCTGTTCAATTTGCCATTCTAGTTATATTTGTTGTACATAAGATAACCCTAAGGCCATCAGTCTCCCAGAAAAGAATAGAAGAATGATCTGTGTTCATGAAAGTCCAGGGCTATTATACAGCTTAATGTACTAACCTTGATCACACCAAAGACCATCAAACCATAACTTTATCAATCAAAATAGACAGTATGTTGATATACCTGAATCTCAGATCAAATCCTGCCAATGTCAAAAATGATGTACATCTCTGAAGTGTCTCAGTTTTTGTTATAGAATCTGTAATTTGTCATTGTTAGAATTATAGCTGTCAATGGTATTAGGTAATTTTAGGTCTGTATGAATAGATGCACTGATCATTGCACGAAGTCACTCAGAATGTTGAACCATACTATTTGATACTACAGTATTATGATGAAATTTAGTTCAAAAACATAAAAGGTCATCGTGATCGCACTTTAATGAAAGAATGCTTTTACAATGTTATCAAGTCTGTCTCCTTACTATAAAATCCCTGCCCTTATTATCTGGCCAACGTACCCATCCTCAATCTCCTATCTTGCCCATCCCTAACCCTCTGATCTGCCCCACCCCTAAGTGATTGGCTAAAGGGATCAATATAAGGACTTCATACAAGACTGAGATCCTTCTTTGTTGGTGATCGTTCATCTTCATTTTCATTTGATTAGCCCATATCATTTTTTCTATCCCTGTCCCTGTCAGTGATACATTGAACCCTTCATTGCTTGTTTATTATTGTCTGAGAACAAATGTTGGCTGCTTAAGGTATGCTTAAAGGTTTATTGTGAGCTTCATTTGGACCAAGTGACTTTCTTACACTCCATGTGTGAGTAATTATATCCTGTTACTCATATCTTCCCACCTACATTAATGATAAAAATATAGTGTTCTTGATGAGATAAGTATAGTATAGCTAATCATATCATATGTGTACTTACAGATCCTGGAGAAATCAAATTGTTCAATATAGCTTGAAGATAGGCTAGGTTGAAAACACATATTCTTTAATTGATTAAGTTCTGCCATGGAGATCTGCACTTTTAATGATTAATTACGAAAACGAAATTATTTGCTACTTTTAGAGGCATTTTAGAATCGGATCAGCATATTTCATTAGTGATTGGGATGGAATATCAATGCTCACAAAGTAAAAAATAATTAATTTTGTTCTTGATTTTTTTTATCAACAGATTTTATAGCCAAGAGTTCTTATTTAAAAAGCATTTACCGATCTTATCAAAAGTGTGACTCATATCATGTCCACCAAGGTTATAGGCCACATCCCTAATTATCCATTTCAACTGCTGTAAGGGGGGGGGGGCTTTTAAAGAATATATCGGAACTATTTTTAGATATCATTTTGCTTATAGTATCATGAAAAATAGATCTTTCTGCTTGAAAATGTGGGCATATGATAAGTCTATGCTCCCAATTTTCTATTCTGTTTGGGTATCATTTACACATGGGGGTATTATATTCTTCCATTTACTCTCAATTATATCCACCCATGGATATCAATATTTTCACTCATTGCGCTCACTCATGAAGATATCTGTATCCACTCATGGATATAAATGATATTTTTTCAAAAACATATTATATTCCTATTATATTTTGTAAAGTTTGCATAATAATTGTAAACGACAATTGAGAAAAACCCAGACAATCGCAATCTGTGTAATGGTTTAAAGAAGGGAAGGAGCATTCGGTTAATTAAAAATTAGAGAAAATAAATGTGGGAATATCTCAAAGAACAGGAAAATCTGGCCCAACCAAGGAAATCTTTGAAATCTACTTTGAACTATAGCGGATTAAGAGAGGTACAGATTAGATATCAATGTAGTGAGCTTATAATTTATCTGTCTGAAACCTATTCTGATCAGAATATGTGTTCATGTATTTTATATGATGAGAAACTTAGTTATTCAAATTTCACTTTTAATCAAAGCATTTGATCACCACTATCACTTTACTTGCCTAACGTTTTGTTGCTACCGTTTTGTTACTCATATGAAACCTGGGCTATTACTAAGTAAGTAAGAAAAAGGGAGCACAAGTTCTTGCCCAAGTTTTTAAGATAAATTATATTTTTCGATATAGTTTAAAATATTTTTAAACTTTGCATAGGGCCTTTAATTGATTGATTTAGTTCTGCAATAGAGATCTGTACTATTTGGAAGCTATTTTACAAATTGATTTTTTGCTACTTTTAGAGGCATTGAATGACACATATTTTTCATTATTGATTGGGATGAAATATCAATATACATCTAGTAATATAATTAATTTTGTTATGACTTCATTAATAGATATATTTTACTAACATTTATAAAAGTGCAAATCTTACATGAAGAGCCCATTCACCTTTGATTGTCTGCACTATTTTATATCTTTCTTATTGCAAGGATTTTTTACCATGGAATAATAAATATTTAAAATTATGATGTAACTTCCATGTCTGTCTTATTTTCTGCAAATCAATGGTAAATAACATACTGTGACATATATAGATTAATGAATCCTTGGGATTTGCTATTTTGTTGAGTTGACATTTTCTTGTTATTAACTAATGGTATTTGGGCAGAGGGGTAACTCAGATGATGGCTTTTAAAAAATGTGTGCCATTTAGAAGTGTGTCTGCTGTTAAGTTATTTCTACCTTTAAATGAATTGGCATATGTGACATTTAAGATGAAATATTTGAACACTAAAACTTATCAGAAATTCATATATTTTCTGCTAGATTAACATATGGTTGGCTATTTATCCACTCTGCCTGTTATTGGGGATTGATTCATTTCTTGAAAAGCTCCCGATTTCAGCCTATTTTCCAACCATCAATAGCGTAAAGCCAGCTACCTATAATCTATGTGTCAGTGGGAAATTGAAAAAATAAATGAAATCCAATTGAATTGGTTTTTCTTGCAACTTCAAAGGGTTTTAATAAGCAATAATATGAGGAATATCTCGTTTTGTGTCACTGGGTTAAATTGATTGTCCAGATTATATATTTTCTTGTGTAATAATATGCTTTCATCAAAATGCAGTTCATAATTTTGCTATTATTTTTATAAGTGCAAGTCCAACACTATGCATCTCTTAAATAATGATTGTTTTCTTTTATCTCTAAGACAACTATCAATATACTTTGAATACAAGGTGTTCAATTTTTGTTTATTTTACACTAATATAATGTAAATGGCTTATATAAGTTGCTCTGAATTTGAATATCATCAAAAAACATTAACTGGGAAAGTGCTTTTACTATTATTTATCACTCTTTTAGGCTCTAAGTATGGTTTTATGATTACTTATCTGACATGTAACCCATTTTCCAAATCAATTCTTACGATTTTTAGATATGAAAAATAGTGTAGTAGCTAATAAAATGTAACCACTCACACTTTGATTTAAACACAGATGACTCGAATAAAGGAATTATACTTGATGGTTAAGTCAAGACAATTTCTAAATAGAAATTAATATAAGGATTTTTGTTTATTTCAGGTCAATTTCACACATACGTAACCTTAAAGCTCCAGAATGTCAAATCCACAACAATTGCTGTTAAAGGAAACACTCCAAGTTGGGAACAAGATTTTATGTTGTAAGTAAAGCATTTTTTACATTAGAAATAAGCAGAGTTATAGATCCTCTTCAAAATAATAGTAGTAAGTATAAATGGCAACCTTTTATAGAAAAAAGGTTGTATGAATATTTACCACTTATTCCCAGAAAAAGGTTGCTCTATGACTAATCAACACTAAAGCTACGTTCACACCAACGGCGAATGCCACGCTTTAAATCGGCGAGCAAAGCGGCACCAAAGCATGGCGCTTTAAAGGGACTTGTAAAGCGGTACCAAAGCGTAACAAAGCTTGATTAAAGCGTTGGGGTCGTAATAGGTCGTAGAAAAGCTCGAAGTAATGGGGATGTTTGGCAAGAGCGCCAAAAATTTTTAAACTGTTTGGGGCGCTCCGTTACGAATTGATTAAAGCGCCGAGAGCGTATCAAAGCTTAACAAACCGTAACAAAGCTCAGCAAAGCTTGACCCAAAGCGTAGGAAAGCTTAACAGAGCTTGGTTCAAAGCGGGGACCCCAGTCTCTTCACGGTCTGTTACCACTTGACACGCTTCATTTAGATGTCTCAAGCTTTGCTACGATCTGGCATGAAGATCTGACACGAGGTCAGATGCTTTCATCAATATTTGGCACTCTTTGTTACGCTTTCATGAAGGACTCTCAAGCTTTTTAACAAATTGAGACGCTTTAATCAAGGATTGAAACACTTTGTTAAGCTTTGTTACGATTGACAAGCTTCCTCAAGCTTTCTCACGCTCTTTCACGCCGTGCGACAAACATCATGTCTTCTTCAGATAGGTCATGATCTGGTCCATCTGGAAATTCTGGATCTTGCTGTTCTGCCATCGTCTTCTCGAGTCACAGATGCAATGGTTTTATGGATCTACTGCATCTTTATACAGCCATTTGATCAAAAGCGTCATGATAAAGGTGATCTCGAAAATGCACAACAGAGCTTGGCAATCGTATCAGAGCGTAATAATGCTTACCAAAGCTTATCAAACGTGATTTTAAGCGTATCAAAGCCTGGTCGAAGCGGGATCATAGCGTGAGGAACCGTAACAAGTCGGGAAATCAGAGCTTATCAGAGCGTAACATTACTTAGGAGATCGTGATATTTTTGGAAAAGTAAACATAAATGACAGCGCTTTGCTCGCCGATTTAAAGCATGACATTTGCCGTTGGTGTGAAAGTAGCTTTAAAAATGTTTGGCGCTCTTGCCGAATATCCCGCTTTACTCCGAGCTTTTCTACGACCTATTACGACCCCAACACTTTAATCAAGCTTTTTTACGCTTTGGTGCTGCTTTACAAGCATCTTTAAAGCGCCATCAAAGCACCGTTGGTAAGAATGTAGCTTAATTATCCCACAGAATGAAGTTAGAAGGGGATATAGGAAAGCCGTCTGTTCGTTTGTCTGGGCGATAACTCAAATACCAGTTGACGGATTTGATTCAAATTTTATAGGCTTATGCCTAGGGACAAAAGGAGCTATGCTGGAGAAAAGATTTTCAAAATGGCTGCTAAATATCAAAATGGCGGCCATTTTTCGTAAAAAACGTAATCTTTGATACCTCAAATACCAGTGAATGGATTTGGTTCAAATTTTATAAGATGATGGCTAGGGAAAAAGTAGATTTGTTCAAGAAAGAATTTTCAAGATGGCGGCTGAATCTCAAAATGGCTGCAATTTTTCATAAAAAAACTTAATGTTTGATAACTCAAATACTAGTTGGCGGATTTGGTTCAAATTTTATATGCTGATGCCTAGAGACAAAAGAACTACGCTGTAGAAGAGATTTTAAAAATGGCTGCTAAATATCAAAATGGTGGCCATTTTTTGTAAAAAAATGTAATCTTTGATAAATCAAATACCAGTGAACAGATTTGGTTAAAATTTTATATGATGATGCCTCAGGAAAAAGATTTGTTCAAGAAAGAATATTTAAGATGGTGACTGAATTTCAAAATGGCCACCATTTTTCATAAAAAACGTAATCTTTGATAGCTCAATTACTAGTTGATGGATTTGGTTATGCTGATGCCTAGGGACAAAGGAGCTACACTGGAGAAGAGATTTTTCGATTTGCTACTGAATATCAAAATGGTGGCCATTTTTCGTAAAAAAAAGTAATCTTTGATAACTCAAATACCAGTGAACGGATTTGGATCAAATTTTATATGATGATGCCTAGAGATACACTTCCTCTGTTTGACTAAAAATTTTCAAGATGGCAGCTGAATTTCAAAATGGCCACCATTTTTCGTAAAAAAAATGTAATCTTTGATAACTCACATAGCAGTGAATGGATTTTGTTCAAATTTTATATGCTGATGCCTAGGGACACAGTAGCTCTGTTCAAGAAAAATTCACAAAATGGCAGCTGAATTTCAAAATGGCTGCCATTTTTCGTAAAAAGGAATGTAATCTTAGATAACTCAAATACTGATTTACAGATATGGTTTATATTTTATATGTTGATGCCTAGGAACAAAGAAGCTCTGCTCAAGAAGAAATTTTCAAGATGGCCACTAATAATCAAATATGTTTTGTTCGGTGGGATTTGCTACTCGGTGGACTTGTTGTTTTTCTAGTTTTTATTTGGTCATAATCATTGAGTTGGTGTATATTTCACCTTATTTTCAACTTCATTTGGTTTTTAGTATTTAACATTTTGCGTGTGATAATGGTCATACTCTGATATTATCAGAATAACCAATATAAGGATAACATCAGCTGATGGTAATGACCTCAGTGAAAAAACATTGGATATAGAGATAGCACAGCTTTATGTATGTATGTCTCAAAATCAATAAATCATCATGCTCATTTGAAATATACAAAATTGTATTAATCGTTCCTGATCCTTATAGATATTTGATTTATGTGCTTTGTTTCTATAACATTTGTTGAACAGTAAATACTTTTTGTTGTTATTTGGATTAAAACCTCAAGGTTTCATTTTTGAGCAAAGACTTATTCTTTTAGAAATTGATGCATTATTGATATATTAGAAGGGATTCATTTCTATAGCATTGCCAATCAACATGCTGTATTTTCTAGGTGTGGTTGTTATTCAATTAATAGAGAGGATAAGATTTCACCTTTTGGACGACGAAAGCCTAAACCTGAACGTGAAGTGCGATGCGTGCGCAACAAATTATGTAAACTCTTGAAGTTTGACTTGTGTTATAATCCCGTCGACGCGTAGATTCAATGTAAATTCAATAGGGTCAATTAGGTTTCGTTCTTGCGTTGAACCTATAACACGAGAGATTGTGAGTGAGGTTGAGATTACTTAACGTTGTAGTACTTATTTCACGGTTTCAATCATTTTATAAGGCCATTGAGATGCGAAACTCTAGCTTTTCGTGTTGGCAGTAATGTGAGTTTTGTTCCATGAATAAATGACTAAAAAGCATTAGGATGTTTATTTTCTAAATTTGAAGTAGCATATCTGTCTAATAGTTGTGTATGCATTTAAATGGCTCAAAATAAATCGTTTGTAGGTAAACTAGCCCCAGGAAAATATCATATATTTCCTAAGATAAGTTATGACCAATGGTTACCATAGCTAGCCATGTTCAAATATATGCTACTGCCCCTATTTTACATACATTGAGCTAATCCAATATAGTGTTACTAATTGACTTGAACAAATCCGAAGGTCTATCGCAACAAAAGGATACAGACACTATTCATAATTACAGCCAGTCATTCGTGGCAATCACATCTTTTTTTTAGTTCAAAGGTCAATGACACCCCTTATTTCATCTACGTTTTCGTCGACGGGTGAATAAATTGCTTATTTTGATGCTCAAAAGGAACATTTAGAAAAACCTAAACGCATATGCATAAAAACAGGTTCATGTTTAGGTTGCCCATGCATCTTATCCTCTCTAATATTTATCAAAGGTACACAGATTTTATACATGTGGCTAGCCAGCCAGAATAATACCAATGCTATGATTAATTATATGTGAAATATTCAAAATTAATATGGAAAGTAAACCATGTTGTTAAGAAACTCTGTTTTTTGTAGGGGTATGCTTTTCAGTTATCATTTTCTAGTTTCATCTTGTATAACCATATTTACCGTATAACTATTTACATAATGTCACATTCTTTCAGTGTAATGTAAAGTAGGAGCCATTGTCAATGTTAATTAAACAACAAAACGTGGTGAAGAAGAGATATTAGGTAAATCATCCGACTACAAAAGCTTTTAAATGGAGTATTGATTGTGATGAAACTGATAATATTGATTCATATGTCAGCCGATGATAAGTAACTCAGATATTACATCATTTCTCAAATAGTCTTGATGCCAGAAGAAATCATTTTCATTTTCATCATTAGATATTCAAAATTCAGACAAATCATAGATATGAGAGTTTGTGGGGCTCGTATGAACCTTCGCCTTGAACCCCTTTGTTTTAAAATGAAACCACAGCTGGGAACAACCTTCTTTTCTGAAAAATCAATGAACCCCAGGCTGGGAACGAACCCCACTCTCAGAAATGTAACTATTTTTGCTCAAACAATGAACCACACGTTATGCGCATACTATGTTCTGTAATTTGATTGGTTTGTTGAAACCGTTTCCATCGAGAGAACCCCTTCGCTTTGAACTCTCCTTTTGTTTTAAAACAAAACCCCATCTGGGAGAAACATAACCCCTTCTTGGTAAATTCTCTGCAAATTGATATCATATTTATAAACCACATACCAAATTTCCAACAATTGAGTTTCCTTTTTTTGTCAGACATTTTTGCAATATGAATACTTTTAAAACATAACCTGGTGAAATCTAGTGAGTTGGACAGGATTTTAATTTAGTAAGATGGTGTCTTAAAGGCATATACACTATGTAGTCCCCATGTAGACAGATTGCCTAAAATTACATTTGTATGTTTGAGACTCGACATTCAAAACTTCCAATAACTTAACAACTTGCTTCAAATTGACCAATTTCTTATTTCAAAATCATCTACAAGTTTTCAGAAGTTCAAATCTGACTTTAGATTTGAGATTTGCCCTTCATTGACCTTCTCAAGGTCAAAATGGTCTTTTTTCAACTTGCTCCATTTTGACCACTTTTTTTTCAAAGTCATCTCGGAATTATCAAAAGTTCAAATATGACTATAAAGTGACCTTCAATGACATTCTCAAGGTAAAAAAAATTGATCTTCAATAAACACTTTTTCAACTTGCTTCAAATTGATCAAGTTTTTTTCAAAATCATCTACACATTCTCAGAAGTTCAAATCTGACTTTAGATCAGAGATTTCACCTTCAATGATCTTCTCAGGGTCAAAAAAGGTATTTTTTCAACTTGCTTCAAATCGATATTTTTTCAAAATCATTTCAAGTTCTCAGAAATTCAAATCTGACTTAAGATTGAACTAATAATATTGTGAGCAACTAGGTGGTGACATTTTGTCTTGTTAATGCCTTGTTTCTAGTTTAGTACAGTAACTTTCAATATTTTAGTTCAATGGAAGATGGGTATGTGAGATTATGATTCTGTTGTTATTAGAATGTCAGTCGATAATTAAGCTAGTAAGAGCTTGATAAAATATTGTTCAGTTGTTATAAATTATTCTGTCAAGATTTGTGTCAAATGTGATTTGCACAAGGATATTTATAGATCAATAATCAATACTGCAGTACTTTATATGAGTTGCCATTGCTAAAACATTCATAAATCTATTTTAGCTAGAGCATAATGAAATTAAATCAGGAAGAAAAATGTAACTTTTTAAAAGATTCTAGCGACACTCCAAGATATACAAATAAAAACATGAAGGAACCCTTTATAACCAGGCCGTCAGATGGGGCGTTCACTGTATGCAAAATTTGGCGTGGTACTTAGGCTGAACCCTCAGATATCAATATATTCTCATACTAATCTGTCAAATTTCAATGTGTTCCCATACCAACCAAAATAACGCCCCAAAGCCATATCAAATATCAAAATATAGAACCAATGCCATACCAAATATCTGAAAGAAGGGAGATCTTTGAGGAAAATTATCCAAAACAACCTCAAATTAAGGATTTGTGTAACTACTAGACCAATTCCATACCACAAGCGAGAGGTAAAGTATTTTCTACAACCATTCTCGTACCGGAGAGTGGTAAAATACGATCATTCTCATACCTCAAGTCATAATTTGGGGGGCATTCTCATACCAGATTCTTAAATAAAATGTCAAAAAAGGTGCTCCATGTGCACCGGGGATCCCCGTCAAGGTTTACATACAGTGAACCCCCTTTGACCCCCATTTTTTTTATTGACTCATATATTTTGCAAGTGCCCAGAAAGCACCAGATAGCATCTTATAAAATTGTAAAATTTTCTAGGGGGAGTGGGTCACCCCTCATATATCCCCACAAAACAATTGAAAAATCTGAATCTGAAATAAAATCTGAATTTATTTTATGTATTATTTAGACACTTTTAAAGTGCCCAGACATCATCAAATAGCGCCTTGATATGGTCAATATTTCTGGGGGACAAACCTTTGCTCCACCTCTGGCGCCCCACTCCACCCCGTCTGACACTCTCCAAAAATTGAAAATAAAGTTATTTCAATTTTTTATTGACTCATACACTTTGAAAGTGCCCAGAAAGCACCAAATTGCATCTTAAAATTGTAAAAAAAATTTGGGGAGTAGGTGACACCCCACGCACATCCCGCACAAAACAATTGAAAAAATCTGAATTTATTTGATGTATTGTCTCAGACACTTTAAAACTGCACAGACATCATCAAATAGCACCTTGATATGGTCAATGTTTATGGGGTATAAACCTTTGCTCCCCCTCTGGCACTTCACTTCATATTGCCCCCCTCCCCCTCTGGCACCCACCTTTGACATCCTCCAAAAAGTCGAAAAAAATATTACGACTTTTTTTTATTGACACTTAAAAAGTGCCCAGAAACCACCAAGTAGCATCTTAAAATTGTTAAACTTTCTTTGGCTAGTGGTTCACCCTCACAACCCCATAAATCAATTGACAAAATTCTGGATTTAGACACTTTTAAAGTTCCCAGACATCATCCAAAAGCACCTTGTCATGGTCGACACTCACCTTTGACACCCCCCCCAAAAAAAATAGAAAAAACACATTTTTTATTGACTCCCATGTTTAAACGTAAACCATGATACCATGGTATACCATGGTTTACCATGGTCTATCGTGATCGGCAATGAAATTACCATCAACTCTGACCATGGTGGCAATGATGTTTTTTGGTCAATTTTTGACCATGGTATACCATGGTATATCATGTTATACAATGTTTCATGTTCAAAGTTAACCATCAAATACCATGGTATTATCATGGTATTTCATTGCCATGTTCCTGATCACCATTTACCATGGTATATCATGGTTGATTGCATTTCATGGCATTTCATTGTAAGATGTGACAATAAAACACCATGGTATTTCAATGCCACGTACCTGACCATAATTTACCATGATATATCATGGTTGATGGCATTTCATTATAAGATGTGACAATCAAATACCATGGTCATACCATGGTATTTCATTGCCATGTTGCTGACCATCATTTACCATGGTATTACCATTGTATATCATGGTTGATGGTATATCATTGAATGATGTGACAATTAAATACCATGGTCATACCATGATATTTCATTGCCATGTTCCTGATCATCATTTACCATGGTATTACCATGGTATATCATGGTTGATGACATTTCATGGCATTTCATTGTACCATGTGACAATCAATTACCATGGTCATACCATGTTATTTCATTGCCAAAATCATAACTCTCATTTATCATGGTTTTATCATTGCATTTCATGGTTGGTGGTATTTCATGGCATTTTATTGTCAAACCTGACCATCAAATACTATGGTCATACCATGGTATTTCATTGCCATAATCATAACTATCATTTATCATGGCATATCATTGCATTTCATGGTTGATTGTATTTCATAGCATTTCATTGTCAAACCTGACCATCAAATACCATAGTTATACCATGGTATTTCATTGTCAAAAGAACTCTAGAAGAGTGACAAGTCTAAAATTGGTCAAAGTTGAAATGGATCATGAAATGCAATGAAATATCACGTTTAACCATGTAATGCAATGAAATGCAATGGTCTTTCTTGCAATGCAGTGAAATACAATGAAAGACCATGTTCAAAAAGTATTTTTTACATGAAATTTCTTTATTAATAAATGTTAATTAAATAACCAAATTATTATAATTAGTGATTCTGAGATTTATCAAAATCACAACTTTATATACTTTTGTTCCTTTATTTAATAAATTAATTTCTATTACGAATAATTAAGTTTATAACCCTAGAAACAAAATTTTTTTGTTAAACAAATCTGCTTTACTTTTATTTGACTGTTGTCGGTGAAATAGGAGAACAACTTGATATTATGTAAGTCCAACCTCCAGTCTTTGATTAAACATCTTGACTGTACTTCATTGCATTTGATGGTTTGTGACCATGAAATACACATTGCATTTGATGGTTTGTGACCATGAAATACTGCAAAATAGCAGTCTTTTTAAATGCCAAATTTTAAGTATAGTGACCATGGTATACCATGGTAGATCATGATAAATAGATGGCTCCATTGCATATCATGGTTGAATGTCTAGACCATGATATCACTGCATTTGATGGTTTGTGACCATGAAATACTGTGAAACGGTGGTATTTTTTAGATACAAAATTACATGTTAATTGACCATGGTATACCATGGTATATCATGATCGTTAAATGGCACCATTGCATTTCATGGTCAGGAGCGGTTTTTTAACATGTAGTTTCCCATTGAAAAAATACTGCCGTTTCGCAGTATTTCATGGTCACAAACCATCAAATGCAATGATATCATGGTCAAGAAACCATCAAATGCAATGATATCATGGTCGAGAACTTGACCATGATACCATTGCATTTGATGGTTTCTGACCATGAAATACTGCGAAACGGCAGTATTTTTTCAATGGAAATTTCCATGTTAAAAACGCGCTGTAAACCATGAAATACAATGGTGCCATTTAACGTTCATGATCGGCCATGGTATTACCATGGTATTTCATTGCATTTCATGGCCATATACCATGGTATACCATGGTCATACCATGGTATACCATGGTATGGCCATGGTCCATTTCAACATGGTCATACACTTTGAAAGTGCCGAGAAAGCATCAAATAGCATCTTAAAGTTGTAAAATTTTCTTGGATTATTGGACCACCCCATATATCATCAAATAGCACCTTGATATAGCCAATGTTTCTGTGGTAAAATTTATGCCGGGGATCCTTTACTTCTAGCACACCCTCCCCCTATTCTAATGTTAATCCAAATTGCTCAAACAATATATTGTCCGAAACAAATAAGATAGTACAAAATAGTTTGTGTGGCCCCACTTTAGGGAATAACCAAACATCCCCCCACTGACCCATATCTGGCGTTGATTTATGCGGCAAAAAAATTTATTCTGTTTAGTAAAAACCGTACCCTTCTTAGAGAAAAGTGTCTGACGGGCCTGATAACTGTAATATTACACATCATAGTCCTTCTGAGGTCCATATACTTGGCTCATTATTATCTTGTATATGTGGTACCTGAATGATTAAAGGAGGCTCAGTGAGACAAAACTGTTTGTCAATGATGTAAATCTTGATCAATATTCTGACAAAGAAATATACAAAGCTGTCAACTTCTGATTGAAAATAGATTTATAAAAGGAGATTTGTTTGCAAACATATTTAAATACATTTAATTTAAAGAGGGATGTTGCGATAGGAAAGCACAATCAAGACCCCTCTGGACTTTTTTTATTTTACATGTTGAGCCGTACCAAATATCCACCTACCAACGAAGAAGCCCTAAATCCCCGGCTTCATGTGCTCATTTTGCGATTGTGCTGGCAGGAAATTTGGTCTTTTGGGCTGAACCTTATTTGAATTGAGAAATGGGGGAGTGTGGCAGGGAATTTGGTCTATTAGGCTTAATCAATTTGAATTTAGAAATAGGGGAGTGTGGCAGGAAATTTGGTCCATTGTGCTTAGCTTGTTTAAACTGAGAAAGACATGTTAATCATGTATTGCAGGAGCAATGCCCTTGAAGAACCAATTAGTCCAGGCAAAAATATAAATTCCTATTTTCATTTCAATTCCTGCAGATTTGTTTTGAGATTTAGTGAATAAAGGCAGCAGAATTAACCAAATGTGTTTGGCAAACTCATCTTGGTATTTTTTAAGACTCAGACATTGATCTTAGCAGTGCAAGAAGATGACATGAGATAATGTACTTGTTGTAGAAATCAAGTGAGAGCTTAATTAACTAAGCGGGGGAGTAAGCTCATCAGTGACTTAAAATGTCAACATTGTTCTTAAGACAAATCAATAATACAATACATGTTCACCTTAATGAAGACCTACCCTTTTACATATTCTTCGACACTGTTCTATGTAAGAAAACAATGAAAAGTGCACTTCCATTCATCAATTTAGTATCAATACAGCATTTGTTAGTATCTTGTTGATGTACATTATGTACTTTACAATGAAACCTGTTTAAGTTGTACACTTACTTTCTAAAAAGTGAAGGTGTTCTCACTTACGAAAGCTCATTTAACAATTAGTCATGGAAATCATATGATTGTTATTTGAACATAGAATTTAATTGTTCACATAGTTCACCATGACGTAATCTCATAGTAAATTAACTGTACCTAGTAAATGCAGTGTTGAAGGGTACCTAGATTTTAACTTGAGGCCTTTGAGATTCCATATTGATTAAATCTTTTTAGGAATCTCCATGGTGTTCCCAAATATTGATTTCTGGGCCATCTTCTGGTGCAATTCATCTCTCATCGGAAGCAGTCCCATTTTCAACATCACATTTTGAATTAGATAATAGAATGCTGGTTCTTGTGTAGACTAATGGTAATTGAATTATACAAGAGTGATTTAGTTGAAGAATGTAGTTGTAATATTGGCAGTATCCATGCTCAGGCCATAGGTCACCTTCATCTCTCTTGCGTCTCAAAAATCTATCACTAGCAATATTTGACACCTCAAAAGGCAATTATAAGCAACTCGTCTACCAAAGTTTCTCTTGGTCAATGAGGGACATTTTGTGTTTAACTTTACTTAGGATTTAATGGAATTTGAGGAGAATGTTTATTCACCCCTCTAATGCTCTAATAATCTTTGGAAGAATTGATTTTGAAATCATTCACGCTACATCTTATGTATTTAATCAAGTCATGCAAATAGGGACACATTTCATTCTAATGAATTGGGTAATGTAGATTAAGGATCACATTCATTGATGTTTACAGCATCACTGTGTAACATTGTGCAATTCAGCAATGAGATAGGTTCTCTATGGGTTATCTCACTGCAGATCAATTTACACTTTATAAGGATGCACCTTGTCACAGTTTAAGTGATATGTGATAATCTTATATTCTTTGTTCTTCACTCGGCTCTATACAGTCATAGAATGCAGTAGAGACTGAGTATGTGGTGTTTTGACACCACTGTTAACATTTGAAGATCCCATATGATAATCTAACCTTCTTTGTTCTTCAATATTGGGCACCTACACTCCTACAGCCATAAAATGTAGTTGAGCGTGTGACATCACTATTTGAGATTGAAAATCTCATCCCACTCGACTCATGTCCAAAATTATAAAGCAAGTTAGGTTGATATAATAACAATTAAGATAGCTTACTTTGATCACTTGCTAATATGAATTTATAGCTAACATCAATACCTTTAAAATTGTGCAAGTTGATGCAAGGTACCAGATCAGCATCAATAAAACTGATGTTCTATTATCTAGAATGTGAATTCAGAATGACTGCCATTTTTATTTCATAGGAAATAGAGTGGGAAAATATAATCAGCAAGGAATAAAGAGGGGTATGATGTCCAAATGTCAGCAATTAATTTTGTTAGAAGAGTGAGTAAATGGCAGTTTTGTTGTTAATATAAAATATTGATTTCTAGGCCTGTTGCATATATAAGAGAGGAAAAGTGTCTTTCAGAAATCACCTCGTATATTTCAACAATAAATATCTGTTGTATCGTAAAATGACATAATCATATGAAATTTAAGTAATATTATTATTAACATGTAGTTACGATAAAAAATATAACACTTATCGCATCAAATGAAGTTTGGAAGGATATAGAGAACAACTCCATCCGTACGTCTGTCCGAGTGATATTACTCAAATGGCACTGGCCTGATTTGCGTTCATATTTTATACACATGTCCTATGTCAGTAGAATTTCTGCTCAAAAGTCAATTTTCAAAATGGCAACTCATTTCAAAATGGCAGCTTTTTAGTGCCAATTCTACAGTAATTTAGGTACAAATGTGAAACTGTAAGAATTATACGTTTTCAGGGTAAAAAAGAATTTGTTCATATACAAAATTTCATGTACAAAATCTTTAATAAACACCCAAGTCTTCCAAAAAAATCTATTTCAAGACTTGTTTGATATCAACATTAATGTCCATCATCATAACACAAGACAGTTGCATTATTTTCATATCCCTAAATGCTCTAAACTTTCCCTTCGCTACCTAGGTCCTAATCTTTGGAATGCTCTACCAGATAATCCTTCATCCTTCAAGTAATTGTTAATACCATTTTATATACCTACATGTAACATAATATAAGTGCCCTCTTTTATATGTAGTCTCGATGTCATTTTAAGAATTTCTGTTAAACCGCAACATGTATCCACTAGGGTGTCTAGCGGCTTGTTTTTATAGTGTATATTACAGGGTGGTCAAAAAAATTGGAAACCCTATTACCATTTTCCTCATATCTTTGTTATTTTAACTCCCTGATATTTTACACTTTTGTACATCATTCAATTTGCTACCAGCCTACCTTATTTCATGACCATCAGATTGATAGTCACAATGTTACAGTACTTTAAAGAACATGCCCAGTGGCCACTATTGCGTTGTGGGGAAACATGTACTCATCGTCTAAAATGTCCCTACCTGTGGGGATATTGCAGAGATAGAGTATATGAGAATGACCTCAGGACAATTGCGAACCTCAAAAGTGAGATCATCTGTTTCATTCAGGCCATACCTGCTGTGAGGAATGCATTCAGCTCATTGACAACTGTGCTGTTTTGCCTACAGCGCGATAATGGTCAAATCTGAAGCATGTTATTCAAAGTGCTGTAACATTGTGACTATCAATCTGATGGTCATGAAATATGGTAGGGTGGTAGGAAATTGAATGATGTACAAATGTGTGAAATATCAGGGAGTAATTTCTTAAATTGACAAAGATATAAGGAAAATGCAGGGTTTCCATTTTTTTTGACTACCCTGTATATAAGAATTATGAAATAACTAAATTGAATTGAATTGAAATTGAATATATGATGACTTATAAGCATGATAATTTTGTTGAAAGCAGATATTTTGAAAAAGATGTTCTCTGAAGTTTGCTGTTATTTGGTAGATTTTTGAAAAACCAAGCTTCAGCACACTCCAGACACCATAATGACTCTTTAAGTTAAGTCATTCAGGAATACATTTTGTTGACTTATGAAAATCTAATTGGAGCCACGGTTATGTCCGCCATTTGTGACAACGGTAAAGTCAGATACTGTTGTCACAAATGGCACAGGCTATTCCGGTGTGCATTTGGTATTGATTGTGCTAAGATCCAAATCCATTGCCCTCTAACAATCTGTCTTGTTTTAACGTTCACAGTAATGTTTCCCTAGAGTGGCCTTAACACATCAGGAACATCACCCAATTTATAAAGACATAAGACAGTGCAATATGTAATATATACAGGGTGATCTAAAAAGGATATGATGTTAATTCAAGGTCTTGGCTAGATTACAAATATTGTCACATTCGTCAATTTTATATGGTTTCCATTTTATTTTTGATGTTCAATTGTTCATAGCAGTGGTCTCCCCAGTATTTTTTCTCAGGTGGGTGCAAAATTCTTATTTTTACAATATAGACCAAAATTGCTCAAAATATGCCAATTTTTCATGATTTTCTTATTTTCAAGTGGATGCAAATGGATTTTCAGGTGGGTGCAAGCCTATTTTCAAAATCTCAGGTGGATGCTGCACCGACTTGCTTTATGCTGGGGAGATCACTGCATAGACCAATTTGTTGGTTGTTTTCTATATGCATTCCATCATGTCTTAAGATATCAAGGGGTTGTTTTTCATATGAATATGACACTTAGATATTTCTTATTCTTGCAGTGTTATTCTTGCAATGTAGTATAAAACAAACGTATGTATAATGAAGAAATGAATATACATATAATATATATAGTTTGGTATAATGAAAAAAAATAGATATGTGTTTGTAATATTGGTATTAACTTAAGATTAAAAGTTGTCACTATCACTTTCATTTTTCAACAAATATAGGGTTTTATGATGAGGGGCAGTCAATTTTGATCTATCCTAGACCATATCACCATCAAATTGCCGATATTTCAACCTCGTCTTGTGAGGCCATTTTAATTTGAAACATCTTGAATTTGGTGTCAAAATTAAGCTGGTCACGCCCACTTTCTATAGTTATCAATGAATCATTTACAATGACTACTATATTCATTCAGGAGCCGTGTATAGTTAACCAATCGGAGAGACAAATGTTCCATATATGGCAGTTCATTAACATGTTCAGTGTTTACTACTGTGTTTCGCGTCATTACAACACGAGTAGTAACCAATCAAGATGCCATATTTTATCACGCGAGTTCAGAGTGACATGCACACAACATGGATAGTCTGATCGCGATGTTGAACAATATCTTCTCGGAATTTGTCCAGAAAAATCAGCGATTCTAAATTAAGGTAAGATCTGCCATTTCTTCCTGTACAACTTATAACTTATCTTTATTGAATCCTAACGTTTTGGATGAAGATATGAAGCATACGCTTAAAAATGAAGCGATTAATTTGATGATCTGATTTTGCAATTTGCAATGGCCAATTTATTGCAAGTCTGCGTGTATTTGACAAGAGATGGCGCCAAGTCTTGTTAACCACTCGATAACAAGATCCATATTTTTTAAATTTGATAACTTTGCAGAAAACCTGTATCATAAAATGTTTTCCGTGTCTTATTCAAACTGAGTAATAGGATCACTGAGATCCTCAGTCAATGGCAATGTCTCTATTCTAGAACTCACATTTTTAGTTGATTCTCCGTGCCTTTCATAGTACATGTACTTGTCTAAAGTCTCCATATCTACTCTTACTGGCATACTTGGACACATTTCTCCTCTTTAAATTGTCCTCAGTCAAATGACACCCTCTCGCAGATTTATATAGCCATTAGTCAGAATCCTGGAATCAGAATCGCTGATGTTTGCCATATTGTAATATGTACTGTAATATCTGTAATACTAGGTCATTGACTGCTACACGTAATGGTCATGTGTCTAGCGCGATACAGGAACAATGGGGACATTTTTTGGGCACTTTTATTGCAAATTTCAGGTATTTATAAAGTGTTTGTGGTATTAAATATAATCCACACACATAAATGAACATCTAAACTACATTAATATCTGTATATATTTCTGAAGGTGTATTCACCGCAGCCCATTTTGGGGCCATTTTTGCTCTTAAAGGAGTGGTATCGATATGGAGAACTGAATTCAAGAATGTTTTTCTCTTAAACCAATCATTGAAAACATTCTGTAAAAAACACAGTATTTACTGTAATGTTGACTGATTTGTTAATACGAAAATTATTTAGAAATATTTTATATAACTGTTTTTGTAAACCTTTTTTGTTTTTTTAGTGCAATTGTTTTTGCTCCTTTCTACCAATTCTTGAGAATGAAATAAAATTTCTTTCTAAACCTTGTTAGAACAAAATAGCATATACAACATGTTTTTAGACATCTCAATATTATATAGTTATACAAAGGAATTTTTGGTTGATTTTAAAAAAGTATTCAAAAAATTGAAACAAAATCCCCCCAAAATAGATACAAATCAAGATAAACCTTTTATTTCATTAACAAGATACTTTTTTAAAATCAACCAAAATTTCCTTTGTACAATTACAATATTGAGAGACCTAAACATGTTGTGTTTATGTCGTTTTGTTCCAATGAGGTTTGGAAAGATTTCTAAAACAATGTAGATGAAAGTATATATATATATTTTCAAATTATATTGTTACCATTCAAAAGATGACCATTAAATTGATGATGTGTTAAATTTTTAGATTTTTTTTAATGACTGGTTTAAGAGAAACGTGTGTTCAAAAAGTTCTCCATATCGATACCACTCCTTTACATCTTTAAATAATAATTTTCCTGTTTGAAAAATACTTTTGTCTATGTGTTACTCAACTTGATATAATTGGTATAAAAAATAAGTGATCATGAGTCAATCATATTATAGATGTCTATTGACATTGTAAGTTATTAGTTCAGCATATTGCAAAATTCAGTTATTTCAGTAATTTGAGGATATATGAATAAATATCCCATTTATTTGATTTGTGATTGATGTGTTTGTGCCCCAGTTATTACACATGAAACATTTATCATATTTTATATTTTAATTCACATTCACATTTGTCTGACTCTTCATTATATGTTCAACATTTCCTGAGCTAGAATCTTATCCTTTTCAATAGAATGAATTCTCTCCTTTAAAGAAGCTTCATCAAGAGTAATTAGCACTCCTACAGGGTGACACAAAAAGTACCATACACTAATTTTAGAGTAGCTTTCTTAATAATTAAGGAATCTACTAATCTTTTGCGTAGATAGAGTATTCAATGGAAAAAAGATTGTTGTACTTGGATAGGATTAAATGTTTTCGTTAAAACAAGAGACTTTTGTTCTCTTTTTCACAACAGAGTGAATGAAGTGGTACTCACTAGCAGTTGTTTGGGGGATCTTCATTATGAGTGCATGGCCCCTGTTTGAAAAATTTAATTACTACAAGATAGATAATAAATCAAGACTTGTATGTATATAGTAGCTAACAATATGAATTAAAGCTTCATTCATTGTAACATCTAAGTTAGTGTTCCCGAAAAGTAAAAATGGTAAGTTATCATTCAAGTTGTAATTATTAAACAAGTTGCTTAAATTGTAAGTTTGGAGGCCTGCAATAAGGTTGTTTCTTTCATCTTGGAGCAGTGGACATTTTAAAAGAAAATGCATGGTTGTCATTGGTACACCACAATGACACAGAGGATCTTTAATTTCTTTGAAGGTGTTAGCATAAAGGTGTGATTTTAACAAGAGGCCAGATCTAAGTCTATTGAATTGTATTTCGAGATGTCTGGGTAAGGTCACAATCATTTTAGTAGTTGGAATTAAAGAGACAGGGCTCTTGTACTCTTGTACTAATCTTTTTCAAAATCAGCTACAAGTTATCAGGAGTTCAAATCTGACTTTAGATTTGAGATTTGACCTCCATTGACCTTCTCAAGGTAAAAAAAAGGTCAACTTGCTTCAAATTGACAATTTTTTTTCGAAATCATCTACAAGTTATCAGAAGTTTCAATCTGACTTTAGAATTGAGATTTGACCTTCATTGACCTTCTCAAGGTCAAAAATGGTCTTTTTTCAACTTGCTTCAAATTGACCAACTTTTTTTCAATCAAATTGACCAAATCTTTTTTCAAAATCATCTACAAGTTATCAGAAGTTTAAATCTGACTTTAGATTTGAGATTTTACCTTCATTGACCTTCTCAAAGTCAAAAAAGGTCAAAATGGTCTTTTTTCAACTTGGTTCAGATTGACCAATTTTTTTTCAAAATCAGCTACAAGTTATCAGGAGTTCAAATCTGACTTTAGATTTGAGATTTGACCTCCATTGACCTTCTCAAGGTAAAAAAGGTCAAAAGGTCCTTTTTCAACTTGCTTCAAATTGACAATTTTTTTTCAAAATCATCTGCAAGTTATCAGAAGTTCAAATCTGACTTTAGAATTGAGATTTAATCTTCATTGACCTTCTCAAGGTCAAAAAAAGGTCAAAAAGGTATTTTACAACTTGCTTCAAATTGATCGATTTTTTCAAAATCAACTAGAAATACTCAACAGTTTAAATCTGACTATAGATTTGACCTTCAATGATATTCTCAAGGTCCAAAAAATATTTGACCTCAATGACCTTCTCAAGGTCAAAAAGTTTTTTTTTCAACTTGCAACAAATTGACCATTTTTTCAAAATCAAATCAAATCTGACTTTAGATTTGAGATTCCACCTTCAATTAACTTTTCAGGGTCAAAAAGGTCTTTTTCAAATACAAGTTCAATCAAATTGACCAAATCTTTTTTCAAAATCATCTACAAGTTATCAGAAGTTTAAATCTGACTTTAGATTTGAGATTTTACCTTCATTGACCTTCTCAAAGTCAAAAAAGGTCAAAATGGTCTTTTTTCAACTTGGTTCAGATTGACCAATTTTTTTCAAAATCAGCTACAAGTTATCAGGAGTTCAAATCTGACTTTAGATTTGAGATTTGACCTCCATTGACCTTCTCAAGGTAAAAAAGGTCAAAAGGTCATTTTTCAACTTGCTTCAAATTGACAAGTTTTTTTCAAAATCATCTGCAAGTTATCAGAAGTTCAAGGTCAAGGTCAAAAAGTTTTTTTTTCAACTTGCAACAAATTGACAATTTTTTCAAAATCAAATCAAATCTGACTTTAGATAAAATCTGACTGAAGATTTGAGATTCCACCTTCAATTAACTTTTCAGGGTCAAAAAGGTCTTTTTCAAATAGCTTCAAATTGACCATTTTTTCAAAACCATCTACAATAATATTGTGAGCAACTAGGTGGTGACATTTTGTCATGTTAATGCCTTGTATAAATTAGAAATAGTAATGGTCCAAGGATAGACCCTTGTGGTACTCCAGCATTGATGGCATACTTATCTGACTGTTCTGATCAGATAGTTGCTCAACCCCTATATCTAATTTACCTCCAGGGGTGAGGGGTAAAGTGGGAATCCACAGGGGCTTGGGGGAATTCACAGGGGTTTGAGAGAATTCACAGGGACTCTGAGCAAGGGGTTTCCTTGAAGGGATCAAACATCAGCTTTAATGATGAGTAACAATGTGCAACCTTAGCTGACACTTATGATTTTATAATAATGATAATAACAATGATTGCTTCTTAACCATCACTAGCTATCCAGAATTGAGATAAGTGAAATAAAATGGTCAATAATTATTGCAATTAACAAAAATAATATCCTCCTTCTTAGAATTTGGTCAATTATTAATGTAAAAAAACAGAATAATACCTCAATTAGAAAATTCATATTGCTTAAATATTAGTGATTGTTGTTCTGTTATGTTAAAGGCTCTTTCTCATCTAAAGTCTCTTTCTCATCTAAATGCTCTTTCTCTACTAAAGTCTCTTTCTCATCTAAAGGCTCTTTCTCTACTAAAGTCTCTTTCTCTACTAAAGGCTCTTTCTCTATTAAAGGCTCTTTCTCTACTAAAGGCTCTTTCTCTACTAAAGTCTCTTTCTCTACTAAAGTCTCTTTCTCTACTAAAGGCTCTTTCTCTATTAAAGGCTCTTTCTCTACTAAAGTCTCTTTCTCTCCTGAAGTCTCTTTCTCTACTAAAGAATCTTTCTCTACTAAAGGCTCTTTCTCTACTTAAGTCTCTTTCTCTTCTAAAGTCTCTTTCTCTACTAAAGGCTCTTTCTCTACTAAAGGCTCTTTCTCTACTAAAGTCTCTTTCTTTACTAAAGGCTCTTTCTCTACTAAAGGCTCTTTCTCTCCTAAAGTCTCTCTCTTCTAAAGGCTTTTTCTCTACTAAAGTCTCTTTCTCTACTAAAGTTCTTCAAGGTCGGGCTTTGCTGCTACATCATGGCAGAAGTGAAATGCCTTTGATCTATCTCTCTTTAGATCTGTTTGAATCTGAATGTCATCTTGTTATTCAGTTTTGTTTATTGTATTTGTTGAGGAAGAGTTTTGTCCTCTTGACTATTCTATGAACTGTTTTGAATAGTAACATAGAAATCATTCTCCAAGTAATGAGTTCTCGTAATGGAAAGGTTTATAGTAAAATGAGAGTATCAGTTTGTAACTCTCTGACGACTGATTATACAGTATACATGTAAAAACCTCATATCCTTGCTAGATATTGGTCAATTGTAGAAAAGATTACTAGACCCAGTCTTCAAAACGCATCATATACATAGGTCAAAAGTATTTGCAGCAATTGCTGTCTCTATAATATGCAATTTCTCTGTGATATCATTAAAAAGTGTTTATTGACAGATAATTGAAGGCAACTTCCAAACTCAAAGGAAGATTAATATAAGTGGTAAAGTTGTGTGAAAGTTACAAAACATAAATTATTCATGGTAAGGTTTTCTATAATACAATTAAGGAGATTGAAATCACAGGTTTAATCAATTCTAACCCTTGAGTAACAACATTAGTGAAGTGGTTGTAAGAAATGAGAGAATTGGTTAGAGCTTGAGTACTAATAGATTATTCAAAGCCATCTCTTGTAAATGTGTGATGTGATTCAATTCTACAGGAATGATTTACATCAGCGTACTTATATGGAGTATAATCAAATGATTTCCTTATATGGTCTGATTAGAAATAGGAAAATCAAATGTGCAAATGGAGAAAATGAGTGTTGTTTCATTAAGTCAACTCCTTTGTTATCTTTAGGATAGAAGCTAATGTGTCTACATAGCAAGTCATATTGCCTGGTTTCATCTAATAATTTAAAACTGCTATCTTAAAAAAGGTTTCAAAAATTTCATTAACCTTTTTCATATCCTTAACCACAACGGTTGAAAATTACTGTAGATATAGGAGAAGGAAAAACACTTGAGGTAAGATAGCCTAAATTAAACTGAAGAATAGAAAAGGAAAGGTCACTGTCGTGAAATTATGTTACTGTTGCACACTGCAGATCGATATACATATATATATATAGAGTATTGGGTCTCCTATTATGTCTGACTTCAATGGAAACATGTGTTTGTGTGTGATATACAGTATGTCATTACTTCCAAGAGTCATTATCATACAATACTTATTCTGCAATGTCAAAAATGTAATAGCCATTACGGGCATAAATCATAACAGACTTTTAACCTTAACTGTTTCTTAATAATCAAACTTAAAATATGCAAGTCTATGATTTATCTTCTTGCCCATACACCCATTCTTACTTGCTTATATGCACAATGCACATGTTTAGGGTGGGCCAATAAAAATGTCCATATTTTTATTTTTGTAATATCTTCGCTGGTATGTTAGAAATATCCCTAATTACATATCATTTGAAAGATAATTCAATTTCTCTCAAAGTGATGTATGATTCATAAAATATGAATGGCTATTGGTGACACCGTGGTCATTTCTGTATCATGGGGTAGTAACAGTCGAAAACAACATTTCGCCATATGTTTTGGGCTTAAAACATAAAATATTTTTCAGATGCTGTCCGACGGTCGAAAAATCTATTTATTTTCTCATTCGCCCATATATAATAAATTTGAACAGAGGTTTATAGGAAACTTTTCTCAAGAAAATGACTGAGTTTCTAATTGCATTTGGATCCAATTTCGAATATCTGCCAAATAACTGCCGAATGGGCACACATATGACTTCAAAAAATAAGTCATGTAAATATGAGTAAGTAGACCAAATGATTTGATTGAGGGATTTGAACTTTTTCCAAAAATTGATTTTTTGACTGTCGGACAGAAACTGAAAAATATTTTTTTTGCATTGCTTAATCAACACTTTAAGCTTTTACATATGAAGAAAAGGTCTTAGAGTTGAGTTTAATTGTTTGTAAATCATTGTATAACACTAAAATAATCATGGAACCTATTTTTATGCATTGTAGTTTGTTTAAAGTAAGATTGTTCGATAAATTGATATTCGCTTCAAACTTGTTATCCCACCGAACAAGTTCGAGGGGGATATAGAAAAGCCGTCCGTCCGTTCATTCTGTCCGTCCGTTCGTGTGTCCGGGCAATAACTCAACACCGGTTGACAGATTTGATTCAGATTTTATAGGGTTATGCCTTATAGTGATAGAACCTCTGCTTGAGAAGGAATTTTCAATATGACCACTTAATTCAAAATGGCCGACATTTTTCGTAAAAAATATTGATAACTCAAATACTAGTTTATGGATTTGGTTCAAATTTTATATGCTGATGCCTAGGGACAAAGGAGTTATATGGAGAAGAGATTTTCAAAATGGCTGCTGAATATCAAAATTGCGGCCATTTTCCGTAGAAAACGTAATCTTTGATTACTCAAATACCAGTGAACGGATTTAGTTCAAAAGATGGCGGCTGAATTTCAAAATGGCTGCCATTTTTCATAAAAAAATTTAATCTTTGATAACTCAAATACGAGTTGATGGATTTGGTTCAAATTTTATATGCTGATGCATAGAGACAAAACAGCTAAGCCGAAAAACAGATTTTCAAAATGGCTGCTCAATATCAAAATGGTGACCATTTTTCGTAAAAAAACATAATCTTTGATAACTCAAATACCATAGAACGGATTTGGTTCAATTTTTTTAAGATGGTGCCTAGGGACAAAGTAGATTTGTTCAAGAAAGTATTTTCAAGATGGCAGCTGAATTTCAAAATGGATGCCATTTTTCATAAAAAAACGTAATCTTTGATAACTTAAATACTAGTTGACGGATTTTTTGGAAAAAGCCATTTTTTGTAAAAAAACTCAAATATGAGTGAAGGGATTTGGATCAAATTTTATATGATGATGCCTAGAGACACAGTTACTCTGTTTGACAAAGAATATTCAAGATGGCAGCTGAATTTTAAAATGGCCATGGTAATCTTTGATAACTCAAGTAGCAGTGAATGGATTTTGCTTACGACTCTTTTTTCTATTATAATGACCAATCTCCAGGATGACCTTTTAAAGGAAAATGTAGGCATCACCTTCAAAAACTATCAATTCCCAGGTTTAATGTGGGCTGATGATATTGTTTTATTAGGAAAATCTGAACAAGATCTCAAAAACATGCTCAAGATTGCGAATAAATTGCAAGTAAATGGGGATTTCAGTTTAGTGAAAAAAATCTAAGGTAATGGTAATTGGACAAAAAATCAACAAATTGAAAACCTAGGCCTTGGGCGATCTCAGATTATCTGAGGTCCAAACCTATAAGTACTTAGACATCTTCATTCATCGCTCATTGAAAGATACATTTCATATCATCGAGCAAATGGGTCCAAGATCTTTAAAATTAAAGAATTATGTAGCATTCACACTGAATAAGCATCTAAATGTTAAACGTCTTGAATATGGCAACAAACTATATCTGATCAAGTACCTTCCATCAGTTCTTAATGGTTGTGGCATCTGGGTAAATAATACCCAGAATGTAAATAATAAACTAAAGTCTATGCAATATAATATAGGTAGGGCAATATTCAGCTTGAAAAGCACACCAGCATATATTGCAGTAATAAACTATTTGGGATGGATCCCAATAGTCTACAATCCAGTTTGTGCTTATGAAGCTCCAAGTAGAATATTTCCTCCACCTTAATGATCAAAATGAAGGATCTCTTTTGAAACTTCTACTTACGAATATGACACAAAGGTTCAACAAAGGTAAAAAACTTTTGGAAATTTGTTGAAAACATGAGTAACATTTTAACTTCATTAGATTTAAATGGGATAGGGCATGACATTGAGGATGTGTCCTATAAGTATAGAATGCATATTGAACAAAAAATTGAATGTTACATTAAAGACGAAATTAGTGAAAAGTCATCACTGTCCTGTACCGACAACTTCTTGATAAAAAAAAGGACGCCAACGTTACCTTGAAAATGATTTTGAATTTCAAGGTGCACGAATAAAACTCCTCGCAAGATGTGGTAGGTTTCAATTAAATGATGAAACCCAGAAATGGAAAAACCACTCATCTAATAATCCACACTGCAATTTCTGTCCTTTGGATATTGAGACTTTTGAACATAGATTATTGCAAACACTATGAAGAGCAAAGAAATGAATTTCATAAGAGCTTAAAGTCAATCATACCCTACCCCATACTAGATACCTATACCAAACTCCTCGACAAAACTAAAGTAGTTATTGGGTGATGAGGCATTCAAAATTGTGGGACATGAAGCAGGACTTAAATTTGATAATAGTGTACAAGAACTAAGAAGTTCTTACTGGAACTCTACAAGTGTAGTTAGAATTACCAACTACATTTTTTATCTTCATGTAACTGTATCTTAAATGGACGCACCAATTTTTGTGTGCCGCTGTTGTAAAAGCGTAGTTTCCAAATAAATAAATAAAACATAAAATTTTTTTATAAGCCGTCGCCTAGGGATACAGTAGCTCTGTTTGTAATAATCAAAATATGTTTTGTTCGGTGGGATTTGCTACTCTGTGGAGTTGCTGTTTTTCTAGTTTTGCAAAGAAACTCTTTTGAAATTTTGCCATAACCCATGATATGGAATACATTTCCATAATTTCCTCTTCTGTTACAACATCCTTATTGATCATTTCATGATACTGATATAGGCAATTTTGACTTTCTATAATTAGACTTGTATCCCCAAAGCTGACATAGGGGTTATATCTGTCTGGTCAGTTTTTAGCATTCTGTCTTCAGCAATTGGTAAATCATGATTTTGACCCCTTTGGTAATAGAAACATTATTTTAAAACAAATACTTATTTATGTAAAATAAATTATACATCAGTCTGTTGAAAATTGAACCGTCTCTCCAATGATATATGATATGATTATATGAACATTTGTCTGTAGTATTAAAAATGTTGTAGCAAAAACAAAAATATGGACTTTTTTGGCCCACCCTGTACTTTAAGCCTATACTCATTCTCTCATTGGTCAATCACTGATATGACCATTGGAAAACTCTGGACATTGTTTGAATACACCATCAGAGATATATACATAAATCCAACTCCACATCATTCAATATTTGTATATTATTAACCCCATGTTCTTGTAGGCTAAACTATTAATTGTATTGGCCTAATGTGATCTAGTAGACTAAAATATTTCTTTATCATATTGCTCTCATACCAAATCATGATGAAGTAGACTAGAATAAAGCTGCCTAGAATCCTCCAAATATTCCATTGATGTTATTAGAGTAAGAAGGATTATTAAAGATTCAAAGAATCCTTAATTCAACCATTACAGTATAATGCCCTTAACTCATTATTGTAATAATTCATTTCTAAAAGTTATTGATTATCATTGGTATTAGCGCAGTTGATTAAAATTGATCCCCTTGAAAGCTGAGTGATAGATAGAATTATAAATACCTAAAGTGTAGTCTCTATTGAGTATTGAGATCAATGTAAAATGAGGACAAATACTGTCCAGAATGTCAGGAAATTCCAAAGATTTTCAGCTTTTTGGTGCCTTGGTTCAGTTATATTTGATACAACTCTTAAGTGTTATAAATCAGTTATTTTGGGAAAACATAATAGTATATTAATATGACACCCAGGGATTATTATCCCAACGAACGAAGTTCGGTAGGGATATAGTGAAGCCCTCCGTCCGTCTGTCCGTCAGTCAGTCAGTCAGTCCGTCCGTCTGTCCGGAAGATAACTCAAATACTAGTAGACAGATTTTCTTTATATTCAGTGGAAAGATGGTGAATTGGTGAATAGTTTTACGCAAAAAAAAAATTTTTTAAGATGGCCGCCGCTTTAAAAATGACGGGACTTTTTCGCAAAAATCATAAATTTTTCATTCTGAACCAAAGTAATTAATATTATTGTTTGAAATTTTGGTAGTATATTCACAACATTTATCTTTTTCACATATATTCCGTGTTTTTCATCCTGACCCCCAGGGGCCGTGTATGGGGGGACAGGAAAACAGAAATTTTCGCTAATTTTTAGATCTTTCTAAAGTATAGCTTTATTATACTCAAATGAAAGGTAATTAAGAGTAGATTGCAAATATTGTATCTTTTTTCTGATTCGAGCCTTGTAAAATTCAAAATGGCCGTCTAATGTACGATTTCGCAATAATTTTTTGATCCCTTCAAAGTATGGCTATATTATACTCAAATTGAAGGAATTTTGAGTAGATCACAATTATGGTATTATTTTTCAGATTTGTATCTCAGAAAATTCAAAATGGCTATCGCAATTCTAAAGTTTAATTTTTTCAATTTTAAGCAATGTAATGAGTATAATTGATTGGAATTCGCTAATTGATATTTTGTTCGTTGGGATTTGCTACTCCGCGGAGTTGCCGTTATCTAGTTATTTATCTTTGTTCATTGTAGGGCGTAGGTGGCCTTCCTATATTTAGTGTAACATTCATGACATTTTATATGGGTCTGTCAGGCCCACACTTGAAGAAATTTCCCAAAGGTCATAAATGTAACCACCATTCCTCTTTCACTGATTTCATTAAACTAAAGTTTTTCACCATTGGCTCACATTCAGAATGTTCTTTACTCTTTTTCGATATTTTCATGCTAGTTTGATAAGCGTTTGTGCAATATTATCACCATAGTTTAGAAATTAAATGTGCAGAGCATGTCACAATCAAGTGAAACAACATATATGATAAGCATTATCATGTGAAAATGATTATTAGATGTAGGATGTTATACATAACTAGACTTGTTAAATTGAACAAATTCAATTGAACAAGTTCAATTTAAGATTCCAGATTTTTGAAGTTTTTCAAGTTTTTAGTAGACTGACAGGCTCAAAAATGACAGTAGACAGACGGACTGAAGAATAGAAAGAAACAGTGGTATCTTTTTAAAATTGTCTTGACTTTCTGTCAGGATATCATCATATCTATTTTTTGAAATTTCAAAATGGCATAGGCTCTTAACTGGGAGTCAGAATGAAATTCAGATTCAGAATACTGAGAAAATTTCCTATTATTTCCATATCTCACACATTGAATTTGAAGAACTTTTTTGTTGACCTACTTTCTGGACAGTATATCTCAAAACCGGGTCAAAATACCTTCCGGCGGAAAACGACTAACACTATTAACATACTTTTTGCTATCTGTTTACCAAATTTAGATGAATATCATTAAAGTGTAGTGTCAGATTCGCAAAAATGAGGAAAACCATGAATTTGATCTAAATTTTGGCCTTGGCTTTTCAGTGTCCAAATTTTGAATTAAGGTAGCTTTTGAGGACCTATTCTAATAGTAGGCTTCCATAAATATCCCACCGAATGAAGTTCAAGGGGATATCCGGGAAAGCTGTCCGTCTGTCAAATTTTATAGGCTTATGCCTTATGGGTGTAGGACCTCTGCTCGAGAAGGAATTTTTAATATGGCCACTCAATTCAAAATGGTGGCCATTTTTCGGAAAAAAATATATTCTTTGATAACCCAAATACTAGTGGATGGATTTCATTCACATTTTATATGCTATTGCCTGGGTAAAAAAGAGCCTTGCTCAAGAAGACATTTTCAAGATAGCCACCATATTTCAAAATGGCGGCCATTTTTCGTAAAAAATACCATTGAATGGATTTGGTTCAAATTTTACATGCTGATGCCTAGGGACATAAGAACTCTTTTCGAGAAGGAATTTTCAAGATGGTAGCTAAATTTCAAAATGGCCACCATTTTTCATAAAAGAACATAACCTTTGATAAGTCAAATACCCGTTGACAGATTTGGTTCAAATTCTATATGCTTATGCCTAGAGACAAAGAAGTTCTGCTCAAGAAGACATTTTCAAGATGGCCACTGAATCTTTGATAACTCAAATACCATTGGACGGATTTACTTACAAATTTACAAATTTTATATACTGATGCCTAGAGATAAAGGAGCTCTGCTTGAGAAGAAATTTTCCTTATCTCTGCCATTTTTCATTAAACATGTAATCCTTGATGTGGGTGGGATTTGCTACTCCGTGGAGTTGCTGTTTTTCTAGTTTAAAAGGGGATGGTATAATGCTTTAAAGTTAAAAACCACATATCCCATGTTATTTTTCCAGAGGGAAAACTCGTGCTATCCATTCTTTTCAGCATAATTTGGTCATCGAAAATTGATATCTTGAAAAGTAGACTTTCAATACCATTCTACTTTTGAAGAAGTTTTAGACCCCTTGTTGTATAATCTTTTTGTAGAATAAAAATCAGAAAAAGAAGATCCTCTTTTGAGTAAATAGGTTCAACATTTTGAGAAAATGTTGACATGGGGTCCCTATTCACAATTTTTCGAATTGTTAGATCGATACATTTATCATCATGGGTACTTCACTTGAAAGAAAACATATTGGTTTAATAAAAACTACTGTATTTATACCCAGAAAATACTCATGGTGAAAGATATGACTGTCTAAAATCACTTGCCATACTGCATATGGACCTTTACCCTTAATTAATTAAAATTAATTGGTAAAATTTTCATCAAGGCATAGAGTAAGCGAAATGTTTGAAATACTTAGTGGAACTTATAAATTAATTCATCGCAAGAAATATTGAAAGATAAAAAAGAAAATTGAAAATTGGAAAAATTGACCTAGATTTTGACCTAGATAAAAAATTTCTCAGGAAGTAGATTACAAAAAATGACGATACAATTAGATTTACCCAAAGTCTTCTCGTTACTGAGAAAATGTGCTAAGAATAAGAAGAGTAAGAATACAGGCAAAAGCAATAGACTCCTAGCAAAGAAGAATACTGGCAAAAACAATAGATTGACATCTGGAGTCTAATAAAAGGGTTGTCAGACCATGTAAATAGAAGCAACTATGAAATTAAGGCCCCCTCACATAGAAACGGAAAACCCCTGACATCAACTAATGTGTACTGACAAATAAGATAAAATAAATAAAATTCCTTCCCTTTAGTATACGTACGTTGTCGTCATTTGGGTGTTCAAATGCGGAAGTATCTTTTTGGGAAGCTTAGGATGGTGTGCCATTATGATCATTCAGCAGGTCAAAGTTCAAGGCGATCAGCTTTGTTTGTACCTGCTATATTAGCCAAGTGAGTGTTTACTGTAAAGATAGGGATTATTTTCCCTTTCTGCCTTGGTTTACACAGGGACCTAACTACAAGAATGTTTGCACGCTTTGGAATGGAGAAAATATCATCCTGGAATTGAGCTTCTGGGCTTCCAAACTTTGTTACTTTTGTTAATAGTGCTACCATATAAGCTTGATCTGATATTATTAATGTATTTTATTACATAATTCTTGCAGTGAAACCATGCGGCTTGATGCTGGACTCATCATTGAACTCTGGAACAAGGGCATGCTCTGGGACAAACTTATAGGCACTCACTGGCTACCACTCATGAGTGTCCATCATTCTAATCAGGTAGGTCCATTTCTATGAGAACTTTGTCATAACCTTATAGGCAATCACTGGCTACCACTCACAAGTGTCCATCATTCTCATCAGGTAGGTCCATTTCTATGAGAACTTTGTTACGACCTTATAGGCACTCACTGGTTACCACTCATGAGTGTCCATCATTCTAATCAGGAAGGTACATCTCTATGAGAACTTTGTCACAACCTTATAGGCACTCACTGGCTACCACTCACGAGTGTCCATCATTCTAAACAGGTAGGTCCATTTCTATGAGAACTTTGTCACAACCTTATAGGCACTCACTGGCTACCACTCATGAGTGTCAATTATTCTAATCAGGTAGGTCCATTTCTATGAGAACTTTGTCACAACCTTATAGGCACACACTGGCTATCACTCACGAGTGTCCATCATTCTAATCAGGTAGGTCCATTTCTATGAGAACTTTGTCACGACCTTATAGGCACTCACTGGCTACTACTCATGAGTGTCCATCATTCTAATCAGGTAGGTCCATTTCTATGAGAACTTTGTCACAACATTATAGGCACTTATTGGCTACTACTCATGAGTGTCCATCATTCTAAACAGGTAGGTCCATTTCTATGAGAACTTTGTCACGACCTTATAGGCACTCACTGGCTACTACTCATGAGTGTCCATCATTCTAAACAGGTAGGTACATTTTTATGAGAACTTTGTTACAACCTTATAGGCGCTCACTGGCTACCACTCACAAGTTTCCATCAGTCTAATCAAGTAGGTCTTTTCATTTGACCAAACTTGACAAACCTCGTTATTATATCCTGAGATTTTGATAGATAACTATTTAGTGCATTTTTCACAGTATATACTTGTTTTATACTTCTAACATGGGACTCCTTACATCAATGTCAAATTCTGTTGATGGTTGTTATGATTGAAGTTGAAATACATGTTTAATAGAAGATAAAGGGTAGAATGTCACCAGTACTTCAATGAACAAAAACTTTCCCAAATCTATTATTAATGAAACTTTCAGGTCATGTTGACTTTTCCGATTGATTTTCTGGTGATTTATTATGGAGCTATTAGCATTAACATTCCCTTGATGGCTCTTTTGGGCACTTTTTTCTCGAGAAACATGTTCCTGATGCTATAAGATGTCAGCGCAAGATCTACATCATCATCTTTATAAGATACTAGACTAAAATTATTTTTGGCAAAGAATATGTTGAACCAATATGAATGCTTGAACCATGTTTCACTCTTATTATGTATTGTTTCAACATAAGGGAAAGAGTCAGGGAGTTACTTAAAAATTAGACAAGGAAATTGATTCGAACAAAAGATCGTGAAGTGTTCTAACAGGTCAGAAGATATCACTGGGCAGGAGATGGCTGAAATAGAAACCATTAAGCCAAGGTTTTCACCTAGACATTCTTATGAGAAATCGACTATCATGATATTCGGTTTGCTCTCTTTTCCAAGCAGAACATTATGACTTGATTTTCCAGACAGCACTGGCCTGTGCGGGTGACTTATTTAGGGTAATATGTTTTAGTAGAAATATAGAAAATAGGCATATCTCATGATTGTGATGGTTATGAAAGCTGCAATTTTCTCTCTAATTTTCAGATACCTGTATTTGAAATCAGTGGCTCTCACATTCACACCACCCTCTAACAATGTCCAATCTTTCTATAGTTTGATATTTCACCAATGAGAGAGATTGACAGTACTGAAGGCCATAATAATATGTACACACGTTCGTTAATCACCTTTGCTTGGCAATAGCATGCTCTGATTGGCTCAATAGTTTCAGATATTTTTCATCATTTAAGAGTATCTAGGATTAAGGGAAAGCAGAGGTTGTGGCTCAATGAACATATAATAGGTGATACCTAAAGGTACGAGCATAGTAAAGGTGGTACCTTTATTGGATTAAAGGAAGGCAGAGGTTGTGGCTCAATAAACATAGGTGATACCTAAAGGAACAAGAATAGAAGAGGTGGTACCTTTATAGGATTAAGGGAAGGCAGAGGTTGTGACTCAATGAACATATAATAGGTGATACCTAAAGGTACGAGCATAGTAAAGGTGGTACCTTTATTGGATTAAGGGAAAGCAGAGGTTGTGGCTCAATGAACATAGGTGATACCTAAAGGGACAAGAACAGTAGAGGTGGTACCTTTATTGGATTAAAGGAAGGCAGAGGTTGTGGCTCAATAAACATAGGTGATACCTAAAGGAACGAGAATAGAAGAGGTGGTACCTTTATAGGATTAAGGGAAAGCAGAGGTTGTGACTCAATGAACATAGGTGATACCTAAAGGGACAAGAATAGTAGAGGTGGTACCTTTATAGGATTAAGGGAAAGCAGAGGTTGTGACTCAATGAACATAGGTGATACCTAAAGGGACAAGAATAGAAGAGGTGGTACCTTTATAGGATTAAGGGAAAGCAGAGGTTGTGACTCAATGAACATAGGTGATACCTAAAGGGACAAGAATAGAAGAGGTGGTACCTTAATAGGATTAAGGGAAAGCAGAGGTTGTGACTCAATGAACATAGGTGATACCTAAAGGGACAAGAATAGTAGAGGTGGTACCTTTATAGGATTAAGGGAAAGCAGAGGTTGTGACTCAATGAACATAGGTGATACCTAAAGGGACAAGAATAGAAGAGGTGGTACCTTTATAGGATTAAGGGAAAGCAGAGGTTGTGACTCAATGAACATAGGTGATACCTAAAGGGACAAGAATAGAAGAGGTGGTACCTTTATAGGATTAAGGGAAAGCAGAGGTTGTGACTCAATGAACATAGGTGATGCCTAAAGGGACGAGAATAGAAGAGGTGGTACCTTTATAGGATTAAGGGAAAGCAGAGGTTGTGACTCAATGAACATAGGTGATGCCTAAAGGGACGAGAACAGTAGAGGTGGTACCTTTATAGGATTAAAGGAAAGCAGAGGTTGTGGCTCAATGAACATATAATAGGTGATACCTAAAGGGACAAGAATAGTAGAGGTGGTACCTTTATTGGATTAAGGGAAAGCAGAGTTTGTGGCTCAATGAACATAGGTGATACCTAAAGGGACAAGAATAGAAGAGGTGGTACCTTTATAGGATTAAAGGAAAGCAGAGGTTGTGACTCAATGAACATAGGTGATACCTAAAGGGACAAGAATAGTAGAGGTGGTACCTTTATAGGATTAAGGGAAAGCAGAGGTTGTGGCTCAATAAACATAGGTGATACCTAAAGGGACAAGAATAGTAGAGGTGGTACCTTTATAGGATTAAGGGAAAGCAGAGGTTGTGGCTCAATAAACATAGGTGATACCTAAAGGGACAAGAACAGTAGAGGTGGTACCTTTATTGGATTAAAGGAAAGCAGAGGTTGTGACTCAATGAACATAGGTGATACCTAAAGGGACGAGAATAGAAGAGATGGTACCTTTATAGGATTAAAGGAAAGCAGAGGTTGTGACTCAATGAACATAGGTGATACCTAAAGGGACAAGAATAGAAGAGGTGGTACCTTTATAGGATTAAGGGAAAGCAGAGGTTGTGACTCAATGAACATAGGTGATACCTAAAGGGACAAGAATAGAAGAGGTGGTACCTTTATAGGATTAAAGGAAAGCAGAGGTTGTGACTCAATGAACATAGGTGATACCTAAAGGGACAAGAATAGTAGAGGTGGTACCTTTATAGGATTAAGGGAAAGCAGAGGTTGTGGCTCAATGAACATAGGTGATGCCTAAAGGGACAAGAATAGAAGAGGTGGTACCTTTATTGGATTAAGGGAAAGCAGAGGTTGTGGCTCAATGAACATAGGTGATACCTAAAGGGACAAGAATAGAAGAGGTGGTACCTTTATTATCCAATCGAACGAAGTTTGGAGGGATATAGGGAATGCCCTTGTCCGTCCGTGCAATAACTCAAATACCGTTGGCCCGATTTTGTTCATATTTATACATATACCCTATGGGGGTAGAAGTTCTGCTCGAAAAGCGATTTTCAAAATGGCCACTAATTATAAAAGGGCAGCTAATTTAAGTGCAGATTTTACAGTAATTTAGGTGCAATATGTAAAACTGTAATAGCAATATGTTTTAAATGTAGGAAAATTATATGGGACATTAATTAAGCTAGAAATGTAGATATTAAAGAAGCACATGACAGCCATCTTGAAAATGCAGGTTTTTACTCGTTATTTTACGATTTTTGCTGTAACTCGAAAAGTAGTAGAGCGATTTTGAAAAATTTGTCATTTTTACGTGTGTTATTTAACATTTTTACCGTAACTCCAAAAATAGTGGAGCGATTTTGTTCAAATTTGGTATGTGAATACATTAAGCATGGCACAATGTCTAATGACATTTTGGGTTGTAGGAGGGCATTTGAAAAATGGCCGCCATTTTTACGTGTTTTATTTTACATTTTTTACTATAACTCAAAAAGTAGTAGAGCGATTTTGTTCATATTTTATATGTGAATACTATAAGCATGGCACACTGTCTAATGACACTTTGGGTAGTAGGTGGCCATTTTGAAAAATGGCCACCATTTTTATGTGTGTTATTACTTTTTTACTTAAAAGCATATTACTTCTGATGACAACTTAGCTAGTGAACAACCATTTTGAAAATAGTGGCCTTTCTTATGTGTGTTTTATGATATTTTCTATATTTTTCGTTTGAAAAAATGCCAGTCATATCTGTTTAATGGGATTCGCTACGCTTTGGTGTTGCCGTTGTTCTGGTTGGATTAGGGGAGAGTAGAGGTTGTGGCTCAATGAACATAGTTTAAACCTTAAAGATACAAGGAAGAGAATAGTAAAGATAGTATCACAGTGTGACTTGATACACCTCAACAACCTTCTTTCAAACCATCATGAGAAAATCACAGCTTTCCTTGTATGTGTCTCATAGTTCTGTTCAAGACAGATCTGCTGAGTATGAGAAGAAGTGAATTGGTCTTGCATAGAGTGATATGTTGTGCCTTTGGGGGTAGATATCATCACGATTCAATGAGAGAGGAAATTGTCTCCCAGGAGAGGCAGATCAAATTAAATACAGACATTGAATTAAGTGTTAAACATCCAGCTTCATGGCACCTTGACATCAAGTTCTCTTTCTTTATTAGTAAATGACAAGGGTATTGAATGGTATTGAATTTGGATTGTAAAATGGATTAGACTTTTTCCACATAATTGCATTATTCAATCAATAATTTTATAGAAATTCGTGTTTGATTATTATCATTAAACTCTTGATTAGCAATCTTTTGTTCGGCAAATCATTGTTTGGTTAATTTGTGCTTGGTAAACCATTTTTGGCATACTTCTCAATAAACAAATAACACATGATTAGTGAACTGCTGTTTGATAAATCAATGTTTGGTTAAACTTGTGTTTAGTGAACCATTGTTTGGTAAGTTTCTAAATAAATAACCCTTGAATAGTGAACTGCTGTTTGACAAATCATTGTTTGGTTGAAATTGTGTTTAGTGAACCATTGTTTGGTAAGTTTCTAAATAAATAACCCTTGAATAGTGAACTGCTGTTTGACAAATCATTGTTTGGTTGAAATTCTGTTTAGTGAACCGTTGTTTGGTAAATTTCTAAATAAATAACCCTTGAATAGTGAACTGCTGTTTGATAAATCATTGTCTGATTAACTTGTGTTTAGTGAACCATTGTTCGGTAAGTTTCTAAATAAATAACAATTGAATAGTGAACTTCTGTTTGATAAATCATTGTTTGGTAAACCTGTGTAAACCTGTAAACCCCATTCTTGAGTTTGGTGAGCTTGTGGGCAAATGTTTTACTTGTCAAACCCAAGTGTCCACTTACTTGTACAAAATGGAGTAAAAAATTGTTTTGTTTCCTTTTAGAGAAACCATCCATCATTGTGAATATGGATTAACACATAAACTCAAATTATAATCCCCTATGTATCATCTCTGTCAACTCTGATCTTTAGGATGTACGAGAATAGTTTTATATTTAAAAATGCATGGCAGTATATATTGACATGAACTTTCGGGGACTTTCGCTTCTGTTATAGATGTTATGCTTCAAAGATATCATGTAAAATGAAGTACTTCCAATAAATGAAGTATCTCTAGCAGTCTAACCCCTACTATTTATTATATATATATAGTTATTTGCAAGTAAAGTAAGGTGGATTTTGCTAGATTTCTCTGGAGTTCTATGACAAATATGACAAAAATATTGTGAAAGCCATTCTTTCAGTCATACAGATAATGTCATCTAGCAAATAGAACAGCTTTAAAAGCAAATATGTGTTGAAATATTTTGGAACTTTTTAAGAGAATTTCTGTCTAAATAGAGCTATTGAAATCTTAACTGAAGATTCTGCAAAGGATAGGTATTGATATGGTGAACTGAATTCAACAATGTTCTTCTCTTCAACCAATTCTTAAAGACATTCTGTAAAAAAACATGGTCCTTTATTGACTAATTGACAACAATTTAATTCGAACATTATTTATATATATTTTATGTAACTGTTTTTGTTAAGATTTTTTGTTTTTTAGTGCAATAATTGTTTTTTGTTCCTTTCTACCTATTCTTGAGAATGAAATAAAATGTCTTTCCGAACCTTGTTGGAACAAAATACCATATACAACATTTTCTTAGACCTCCCAATATTATAGTTATACAAAGGAAATTTTGGTTGAATTCACAAAAAGTATTGAAAAAATTAAAACAAAACCCCCAAAACTAGATAAAAATTAAGTTTTTTATTTCATTAACAAGATACTTTTTTAAATCAACCAAGACTTTCCTTTGTACAATTACAATTTTGAGAGACCTAACCACATTGTGTTTATGTCGTTTTGTTCCAATGAGGTTCGGATAGATGTTTCATTTCATTCCGAACATATGATACCAAGAACAAAATAAGCGTCTGATTATTATATCTTGGTTACCGCCATATTTGGCGAGCAATACCTCATTGGTATATTCCGTATTTTAAGTATTTTACACTCGAAGATAGAGCCAGCAACCCCTCCTTGGAGGAACCCCGTTTTCTTTTGTGTGCACAGGTACACAGACATGCAGGTACACACCACAGCCTTTTATACGAGTCGTGAACCACTCAGTCAAACACCCAGAATTACATAACGCACAAACAAACTTGTCTGAACCGGGAATCGAACCCGGGGCTTCCTTGACTCTCTCTGCCACTGAGCCATAGCGGGACTGATGTGTTTTCAAAAACAATTTAGAAAAAAGTACATTTTTTTATCAAATTATATTGTTACCATTCAAAAGATGACCATTAAATTGACGATGTGTAAAACTTTCAGAATTTTTTGATCACTGGTTTAAGAGAAATGTGTGTTCAAAAAGTTCACCATATCGATATCAATCCTTTGTGAGCCAAGTTCAACAAATTCAGTCTGTGCTTTGGAGAAGTGGAAAACTGGGAAGAATGAACAGACAGAGGGCGATACATTGGAGTTAAGCATACTACTCAGCAGATGATATAAATGATTGAAATCAATAGTGACCTTCAATCCCACTGAAATTCATTTAATTCCCTTAAGTAAAAGGCAATGTTTTGAGATAAAATAGAGCATTTAACAGTGGAACTATTACAGAGGGATATGTTGGCCGAAAAAAACATTGTGAATTATATTGAAATGTCATTAAATTGTATTATTTATTCCAATTCTTTTGAGGAATAGAGTGGAATAAATATTTATTGATACATTAAATGTACATGCTATTTATCAGTCAGTATCTGAGCATGTATACCCTTTGCATTTGTTCGACTCCACTTCTTAAAAGAAAGCTTCCTCTTCACTCTTTCAGTTTACAATAAATCTCTGATCTCACAGAGTCAATATGGTTGACTTTCTATATGGTAATTTCCTATGACATCACTGCATAGTTAATGAGCACTATTTAGCATGCATTCCTTCCACTTTGCTGATTGGTTGAGAAAGGGTCAGCGTCGCAGATTTGAAATGATTTATTACCTTGGGTGTCACTGCTACCAATTTTTGGAGCAGGGCTGCTAAACTGTAATATAGTCTATACTAGGCAGAGGTTAGTTTATAACTAGACTATACACGCAGGGTAGAGTATATCATAGGTTCTGGGCCGATATAAAGATGGCAGCACCAATAGAATCCAGTATTGTCTTTTTTTCTCTCAGGTGCTCAACGAGTTCTTGATGTTGTTTTTGAATTACAATTTGCGTCAACTTAACGATATTCCCAATGTGAAAAAGATAACTAGATATATAAAGAAAACATATGGATTGACGTACCCAGCACATAGAATTGACATGTAATGACATACTGAGGGCCTGACATGTCATTAAACGGCACTGTCCCGTTTTGCGAAATTGGCCATGGCAGGAATCGAGTGTTTATTGATTTTGCGCAAAGCATACACTTGGAAATTAAAAATAGCATATCATTCTAAAAACTTTCTATTAATACAAAAAAATCACTAGACACATTTCAGATAGTTTGTTGATGTTTGAGAATAAACATAGACATCGAAGAGAGAAGTGAATAATTACTACTTCTGGAAATCTGCCATGGTCATTTACGCAAACCGCAACTTTGCTGTTCTTAGGCATATTATGCCTATTTCAGTTAGTGTTTGGTGGACACTACACACTTGGTATGTATATGGATATGTCTTTTATCAAACAGTAGGGCTGTTTCACAAGAACTATCGGCATTTAGGGGCGAAATGTAGATTTTAAAAGTATCACTTCGGCTCCCATTGATTACTTGAAGAGAATATTTATAAATAAGCACAGATGGATTACCATGCCATCTTTATTTAAAAAATTATTTCTATCGACCTTTGCCTATGGAGGATATATAGGGCATTTCATCAGATTTACCTGGCTCATCTGTCAACCTATTTAACTTTACCTTGCCTAACTGCCTTTCCTGTAAAACATCAGTCATGGTCACATTTTTAAATCTAATATAGGCTAGGAAAGAACAAGAAATGCAATTATAAAATTACATGGAGTCAGCATTCCTGCAAATGCTTTAGAAATATACATTTCCAATGAATCCTGACCCCTTTTGGTGAACCAAGGAACTAAGGTTTAATAAGATTGATGATGTCATATTTTAGAGCAATGTAAACAAAATTATGAAATGTTTATGTTTATATGAGCTGAGACTATGAGAATGATATCATAACCAATATGTGGTTGACTGGATTGGTTCATTCAGCCACACTACAAACATAGAAATAGAGCAGAACAAGTATGTGTTTAATCAGCCTTGGCTTGCCTAGAATTGATGGATAACACTCCTCTCTTCTTGAAAAAAGATAATTTTGATAAATTAGAAAATTACAATTCAAAATTGTCAAGTCATGATAAACTAATATTAAAAAACTGATATTCTCAATCTCAGTTAGTCATGCTGATGATACAATAGGCCTCTGTTTTGAAGATTAATTTGAACATTAATGTGAAGCATACAAACTTATGATTCTGTGGATATTGTACCCTATATTTGCATGTGAGTAGGGTAGTGCCATGTATGTAACACAATGTAATGTTTCAACTTTAAGGGCAATAATTACATGATAAACATCATACATGTACTTAGAATATTAATATTGTACCCCTCCCATCTGATGATATCAGATTGCAAATTGTAACCAACTATATATTTCTAGTTGAAGGCAAAAAGATGTGATGAGTATGAGAATGATAATTTCTGTGAATCATAAAAGCACAGAGTGTTCATGTTTAAGATCTCACAAAGTACATGTTACTTGATTAGACTCACTATTTACTCTACACCATACTTGTTTCCCAGTTTGATTTTCAATCATATGAACACATCATACCTTGGAAATCCAAGAAGACTCTACACAGGCATGTTGAAATCCTACATCAGCTTCCATTTAAAGTGCCCGATAAACTATAAAATGCGCATGCGTCACTGTGCAAAATGTGCGATATCTCCTGTTTTATTTCAAGAGATTTGCATAAATAGTTTGCAAATCTCCTTAGAATCCCCTAAAATATAGTCAGATATCAAATGTTTAATACGGACAAATTTGAGTATCATACCACCTATATCAACTTATTTGATGGTATGTCAAAGAATAGGTCCCAAATTATACTAATTTAAATGGAGATATGATCAGGAGATTTGCAATCTATATTAAATATCTTCTGTCTATACTCTTAAAAACTGACTATATCTTACTATTCATACAGTACTGGATATACACAACAGGAGATATGCAGCCTATTCTGTGCTAGAGACAGCTTATTTCAGCTTATATCAGGAGATACTCCCAAATCAGACCCCCAAAACAGGAGATACTCTAACTATACGAAATGACGTCATCAGGTCTCATTGCTTGCAGCGCTAATAAAGTAAAATCACTTATCTAGCTTATTAACCACAATTTAAATATTTTAAGCTATTAGATAAACAAATTGGAGAAGCTTATCCCTTCTCTGTTGTCTATTAATAAAGTGAATTGTCATTAAGATAAATAACTTTGTGATTTTAACATTCAGTGAGGTAAAATGTATGTACAAAAGTTAATAAGTATTAGTTACATTCCATTGTTCAAAACTGTTTTCTATAATTTTATATCATAGTACCCCACACAAGTACCATTAGATTAATCCATAAATTATAACAAACGGATTAATGTAAACTTGTCACGTGGATTTCTAAATAGAAACTACTTTATCAAAGGGACTATAATCTGGTGTTTTTTCAGATTTTATAAACACATTGTTTGAGATAACTAAATTGTTTTTTAACACTTATAATACAGCAGATATAATAGATAACAGAAAACATGAATTGTGAAATATAAGAGAATACACGTTGTTTAACAAAGGGCATACAGATTGTAGGTTGTATCTGTGTAATATGGAGCCTCTGTTCTCTAATGTAAACTCAATCTTAAGGTGAAACAATGTAGTAAAACCGAGTGGAAAACTCATTCATTAAAATAGTATCTTTCCACAGAATTGATGGATTTAATTCAAAATTTGACACAATGTTTATCATAGTGTTGGGGACATTATGCCATCAAATTTATTTAAAAGAATTCATTTGCAAATTATATTTAATGGAACTTAGAACCGTCAGTCATGACGGTTCTAAGTTCCAATCCATTAACTTTAATAAACGGATTAGTTTTCAAAACTCATTACACTGAAATTTAATAATTAGGGATTAAACATTTATGTTAGCATTTTGCTCTGACATGTCTCAAGATGTTATTTACATCATTACCCAATACTACTCAATATTACAGAATATATGACATTTACAATGGTATGCATCATTCTACAATAATATGCATTGATTCAATATCCCGAATCCCAATTACTGCTCAATATTCAGTGTAACTTGACATTTACAATGGTGTGCATCATTTCAACAATAGTATGCATTGATTGAATATCCCAATTATTACTCAATATTATTGTATAAAATGACATTTTAATGGCATGAATGACATCGTTCTACAATAGTTTGCATTAATTGATTTTCCCAATTACTGCTCAATATTACAGTATAAAATGACATTTACAATGGTATGCATCATGCCCGTAGCCAGGTTTTGGTTAGGGGGGGCTCGACCCCCCCCCCATCCACACACAAAAATATTTTCATGCTTAACCAACTTCGCATTGTGACCACAAGGGGGTTATTAACAAGACACCAGGGGTGGCCACGAAAACAAGGGAGGGGACCCAAAAATTTCTGCGCTTGCACAGAAGATAATAAGGGCCCAAATTTTGAAAAATGGCCCAGTAATTCCCTCATGGTGCTAAAGTGACTAGTTAGTTGATTTAGACGGAACAAAATTTGAGCCAAATTATCATGGCCAGAGGGCATGCTCCCCCAGAAAATTTAGGAGTATTGGGCTGATTTAGTGCGTTCTGAGCGATTCTAGGATCAACATTTATATTTTAGGTATTTCAAATAAATTGAATTTTTAGGGTTATTTGGACCATTCTGGGCAATTCCGGTGCATTCTGAGCGATTCTAGGATCAAGATATATGATTCGCGCATTTAAAAAAACTGAATTTTTTAGGCTTTTTTAGCGCATTCTGGGCGATTCTGATGCGTTCTTATCGTTTTAGGGATTAACATATATGATTTACGTATTTAAAAAACGAATTTTTAGGCTTATTTGACACGTTCTGGGCTTCTGGGCGATTCTTGGATCAAAATATATGATTTATTAAATAAAAAATCAGGGGCATGCTCCCCTGAAAAAGTTTTGGGCTGATTTAGTGCGTTCTGAGCGATTCTAGGATCAAAATTTATATTTTAGGTATTTCAAATAAATTGAATTTTTAGGCTTATTTGATGCATTCTGGGCAATTCTGGTGCATTCTGAGCGATCAAGATATATGATTTGCGTATTTAAAAAAACTTTTTAGGCTTTTTAGCGCATTCTGGGCGATTCTGATGCGTTCTGATCGTTCTAGGGATCAAAATATATGATTTACGTATTTAAAAAAATCGAATTTATAGGCTTATTTGACACGTTCTGAGCGATTCTATGATCCAAATATATGATTTATTAAAAAATCAGGGGCATGCTCCCCTGAAAAAGTTAAGATTTTTGGGCTGATTTAGCGTGTTCTGGGCAATTCGAGGATCAAAATATATGATTTATGTATTTATATATAAATTGAATATTTAGGTTTATTCGGCACCTTCTGAGCGATTAAAGGATCAAAATATATGATTAATTTCCGAATCATTTAGTCGCCTCGCTATTCTAGTCAATTTAGAATTTTATAAAAAAGAAATTGGCAATCACATCAAACACCGTACATGTGTGACCAAATGTTACCTTCTACCTCGAAATGTCAGAAAATTCTTCAAGAAAGCAAAAATAGGTAGGTCCACATTTTTTTAGGAGATATCTGGGGGGGGGGGCTCGTGCGAGCCCCCCAAGCCCCCCCTGGCTACGGGCCTGTGCATCATTCTACAATACTATGCATTAATGGAATTTCCCAATTACTGATCAATATTACAATGCAAAATAAAAACAAATGTATTACTGAGACCAATCTGATGTTTATCTCAGATAAGCTAGATAACATAGAACATGAATTATGAAGTATTATGTTTCATGCGCTTGTTCTTGTATCTCTAAATGTGACATTAAATTTATGCTTAAACTCTAACAAATGGATTAATATAAAACTCAATGTGAAAGAGAAACAATGTAGTACATGTAAAACCGAGAGGAAAACTTATTAAAATTAAAACAGTAACTTTTCACAGAGTTGATGGATTTATTTCAAAATTTAACACAATGTTTATCATAGCGTTGGGGACATTATGTCATCAAATTTATTTTAAAGAATTTATTTACAAATTTTTTTTATTGGAACTTAGAACCGTCAGTTGTAGAAATTAATCCATTAACTTAAGTAAACGGATTAGTTTTCAACGGATTAGTTTTTCTCATTCCACTGAAATTGAATAATTAGGGATTAAACATTTATTTTAGCATTTTGCTCTGATATGTCTCAATATGTTATTTACATCATTTCCCGATTACTGCTCAATATTACAGAATATATGACATTTACAATGGTATGCATCATTCTACAATAGTATGCATTGATTCAATATCCCGAATCCCAATTACTGCTCAATATTCAGTGTAACTTGACATTTACAATGGTGTGCATCATTTCACGCTAGTATGCATTGATTGAATACCCCAATTATTACTCAATATTATTGTATAAAATGACATTTTAATGGTATGCATCATTCTACAATAGTTTGCATTAATTGATTTTCCCAATTACTGCTCAATATTACAGTATAAAATGACATTTACAATGGTATACATCATTCTACAATAATATGCATTAATGGAATTTCCCAATTACTGATCAATATTACAGTGTAAAATAAAAACAAATGTATTACTGAGACCAATCTGATGTTTATCTCAGATAATCTAGATAACATAGAACATGAATTATGAAGTAGTAAGTTCCATGCAATTTACTTGCATCTCTAAATACGCCAATGAGATGTGTTATAAACTCTAACAAACGGATTAATTATCATTGTAAATTTGTCATGGTGATATTCTAAATAGAAACAGGTTTATCGCAAAGACTAATCTAGTGTTTATCTCTGATATTTTAAACAAATTGTTTGAGATTACTAAACTGTTTTTAACATTAAATAGCTTTTCTTGTCAGGTGTCAACAATCTGCAGAGTAAAACCGATCTAGAGGAAAACTCAATAATTAAAAATAGCTTTCCATGGAGTTGATCAATTAAATTCAAAATTTAACACAATGTTAATCATAGCATTAGGGACATTATACGATTAAATGTATATAAAAAAATGAACTCAAAAATTATTTTTAAGGAAATAAGAACCCTTGGTTGTAGAAAATTAATCCATTCACTCTAACAAACGGATTAATTATCAATGTAAACAAGTCATCAATCATTAATAAGCCAGATAAGTTACAGAAATAAGATGTGATGACGTCATTTCGTATAGTTAGCGTATCTCTTGTTTTTGGAACTCTGATTTAATAGTATATCCTGATATATGCTAGAAGAAGCTGTTGTTCATAGAATCGGCTAGTATATCCTTTCTGTAGATATGATAGGGTGGTAGACAAACTATATGTTAGCCTTGATATATAACACAGCTTATATTAGTTCATATTTAGTAGAGTGGCAAATAGTACTAACTATACTAGTTGTCCGCCAAATATCTGGATATAGCATGTGTCTATACAACACGGGAGATACGGTAGATATTTCACACTATGATAGTTGATATTAGAGCATAGTTAACAGGATATTCTATTACTATATAGCCTTTTTTGCACAGTGCGTCCAGGTGTTGATAAACTATAAATAGCGAAAATCCAGGGTTTGTCACCACAAGGTAAGCCAGGATGTGTTGAGAGAACAGCTAGTGTTGATATTGAATTTACATGTAGCAAGATAAGTTTTCTTATTGAAATTACATATGGTTATTAGCAATACTTTGTAGGTGCTAAACAATAAAATATTTAGAGTATATATGAGAGAAATTGGTCATTTCGAACCTGTTGAAAAGTTTGTGGCTCTCGGCTACACCGGGGAATTTACTTCCATGAGTACACACATAAATGTGGGGTTCCCCAAGAGGTACGCGACAAGGTGACCTGGCATCAAATGTGCGACTAAATGCTACTATCGAGAAGATAAAATAACGAATACGACAATAAGTTACTGCATGTGACAATTCCGAGCCTTCATCTCACTGAAGTATTTTGAAGTGAAAATAGGATTTTTGTTTTGATACATGGATTCAGATGAACGTAACTTTATTCTGACAACTAATCAAAACTGAACAAAATTGATTGTACGTAACAGACAATTTATTGTTTTACAATGTTTTGATTGGCTAAACGAATGAAACCAACAAATTATGACATGTAAAATGACAATTTTTAAATGTAAAATTTAAAAGTGACAAACACAACCTCCCTATCCACTCTTTGGGAGCCCTAGTAAATTAGTAATATGTACATGCAGCAGTGGTAGTGTACAGCTTATTATCACACTACGCTTTGTATTCTATTAAGCCTGTTGTTTGTAATAACACTAGTACTGTTCACTCAACGTATGTTTTGTGTGTGGGCAGTCAACGATAATCATTGTTTTATCCCGGTTATATGACCTCGGCAATTATAACAGAACCGTACTAAACGAAAAAACGAAAATAAGAGAAAGCTTTCACACACATATAAAAAATGAACTAGTCTAATCCGCCAGTATAAACTCTGTGCTATACGTAGCCGGGTCGGGCGCACACTTTAATAATTGTAGTCTATATTTAACCAATAACATTATCACTGGGTCGCAACGTGTTACTGAGCCACCATGTCTCTCTATCTAGATAGCCTGCCTTCTAGGAGCAGATTTTCGTAAGATTTCTCTTTTTAACTTCTTGAGTACCAGCCTCTAAAAAGGGTTTGATAATTGACAGAGAGCATTTTTCATTTATTGTCAGTTTTTGTTCATCTACCATCATATTATACAATATGTATAAGAATAGTAAACATAAACCCATTCTATTCATTTTAATTGTTTTAATTTTAATACAGTTTACTGTATTCTTTGTATGAATATATAAATAAATAAAAAATAAAAAATAAAAAAATAAAAAAAATTGTCAAAGAAATTCTGTGACAGATATATCTGTCACTCTGGGTTCCCATAGAATTTCATATGTGAGAGCAATGTCTGATATTCTGGGTATTCTACTTTTGAGACAGAATATAGGCCATCTTGTTGCAGAGGCACAGTGGCTCTGTAACATGTTGATACCCAGTGTTTATGTAGCAGTCTCAGGTTTGGATTGTTTGTTTGTTCCAAACTATTTGTCATATAAATTGTTTTTATTCAGTGAATTCTGACGTAACTTTTTTACCCAGAGTTTTCATTTTTATCATCAAATTCTGAGTTTTATTGAATTCAATTTTTATAGAAATTATACTAACAGCAGGGGAATTATGAATATCTTATTTTTGCATTTTTGAAGTCCAGTGTATATTTACACACAGAAAGACATTGATCTGTCCTTGAGAGAAAAGGGTTTTTTAAAGAATATACTAAAAACCTTAAAAGAAGTAGTCCTTTATCACTGTTTCTTAATGATAATGTCTTATAGTCTATAGTCTAAACATAGTCTATACATATTGTCTATATAGTCTATTCATATTGTTCTTAATTCTATCTTTAGGAAGGAGAGGGTAAATGGCTTTCACTGGACAGTGAGCTGATAATGAAGAATGGGGAAGTTGTTGGCACCCAATGTCCTACAGGTCATAGTGTCCTCATTGATGCACGTTTCGAGCTTCCGTATGGTGAGTAGGATTTTCTCTGAATTTCCAAGCAGACTATAACTTCAAATAATAAGCCTCTGTCAATAATCTTTACTTTCCAAATTATATTTGATGTGAAGAATCATTCCACGTTGTAGAGGAATTAGAGACTTTGGAGGTGAGGGGTTTCCAGGTAGCAAGTGTGGATGAGATATATAGGCTACCCTGTACTTGTAGAAGGTGGTCACCCTGTTGTTTTGTATATAAGAGAAATATTATATTGGTCACCATTTAGCTATATAGCAAGAAGCAGAAATCAGTATATCCATTTATTAGTGTTCATTTTCACAGACTTTATTACAATTTTTTGTTTTAGACGTTTCGAATGCAAACTGCATCCATGATCACTAAATTTAAATTGAAAACAGTTGAAATGAATACTGATAAATCTACTATTACGTCATTAAACTTTAACGTCAAAAATAATTAATTGCTATGGCAATATAACTTCATCCCACAAGCGATCTAGATTGAAGTTGCCCATGTCTTTATTAAAGTTTTTAGGTTTTCTAATATGAATGGCTTCTCTTATCAACCTATTGGAAACATAAAAACTACAGGTTGACACAAAAAATGCCACCCACATAATGTTGCATGACTTTTTTGCCTGCATGATTTCTGACTTGTTCTTAAGCACAGTAAAACTAGAATCCATGGAGCAACTCCACAAGAAGTTTCAGATGACTAACTCTATTGACAACCCCAACACATTCCCCACAGAAATGGCCCTGATCTTTCTGTTGATCTCTATAATTCAGGTGTTCTATGGTTTAGGGGCTTGTTACATAAATATGATCCTTCGAGTACCCTTAGAGATAGAAATTAGGATGGTTTATGTCAGGTGAATGTGGTCAGTAACTTTGCCAGTAGAAACTAGAAGTGTGCCTCCAATGGAATAGATGACATTTAGAGCACATCTTGTAACGGTCATAAAAGTGCACCTAGTTCAGCTGGCTAGTCCACTGTAACTTCCTGTGGGGTTGCTACTAGAGTATAGTTTTACTGTGCAAAGAAACAAGTCAGAATTTATTCAGATTAAAAAGTTATGCAACATTATGTGGGAGGCACTTTTTGTGTCACCCTGTACAATTAATTACTGAACCTCATATTCAATCTGTTTAAATGCTTATCACTTTTGTAAATGAATCTGACCTTAGCAGATTGTACCAGGTCACACAGAACAATACAATCCTATTTGTCCTCAAATGCCCACATATGCTTATTGCAAACAATTGTCTGGCAGTTGACTTAATTGCAATGATTTGAATTCTTAAAGAAATTTAATTCCATAAACTGACTTCACGATCTTTGATCGTTGTATCCTCAATTTGAATTCAAGTCTTTATAATTTTTGAAACTGTTCTTGACAATGAAATATACACAGATTTGTGTAATAGAAATGTGCAAAGCATCGCTTAAAAAGCCTCAATTGAAAATATTCTAGTTTAGATCTCATTCAATTTTGCTACATTTAATTGTGCTGGCTCTGTAAAGCATGTATCTAATCTGAAGGTTATAGCCTACTCTATCCCTATTAGCTCAGGGCTTAAACAATCAAATGATGATATTTCCAGGCCATCCTTGCTGCAAGGGTATTTTACAAGTATATAATTTAAGGATAAATGAAGACCTTTGACCAAGGATGTTTCCAGGCATCCAGACATATTCAAACTAATTGATGCATATAAGTTACCAGGTCTTAGTTATTGACCATTTTTAGCACTGATACATAAATTACTTTGGGATTACTACATTAAATATTATTTATTGTTCTTAAGGTATACTTATTATCCAAACAAACGTAATGCTAATAGATTTGGCACAATTAATATAATCAATTTCATATTTTATTATGCAAATAAAAAAAATGAGAATGAAAATGAGAATGAAGCAGATTCCTTAGTTCTGAGCCTTTATCTTTGGCTCATAGAAGTATTGATGAATTTGACTACAAGATTGATCAAAAGATGGCAGGTTGATCAGGAATTTAAAACCCAAGGATCACAGCCAATGATAACATTAAAATATATAATATTTCATTTTTTATTTTATTAAATCACTGTCATATTCCCCACTCTCTAATTGGTTATTACACATGGCATAAAAATAAGAAGACTTATTCCATGGTTACAAGGATGTAGATCGAATATCATGTGAAGATATATTTGATATGTGGATCAAGATATCATATTTTAACCAAAAAAAAGATTTTTTTTTAAATTTTCAAATATCAATATCCATGGATATATGTATATCATAAGCATAGACAACCCAATCAAAATTTCCAGACATTTTTGTATTGTCTTGTAGTCAGAACATGTAAGTTTTTTCCCCTATATACAGTTTTTAATTCAGTTTTGCCTTTTTGATACTTAAACCCTTTACCTTTTACACAACATAATCAATGTAACCTCATATTTCGATGACAGTCTGCATCCTTACTACTACATTGTTCATCACATTTGAAATTCATGGTGGAATGTTTTGATTTCTGTTCGGATGCTGGTCTTAAGTAATTCTAGGTCTCTTAGCTTGGGTTTAGAATAAAGAAGGTCCTTCAAATACGTTCAAGAAACTGCATTGGTTGTGATTCTAGTGTAGCCCTTGTTGTGTGTAGAGGGGCTCAATCAATTTGACACCACTATGTATTCATTTGGATATCTTTTGGTCTTGCCTATGCTAGCTTGCGTAACTCTGGAAGGTAACTTCTGAATCATTTGCCGATAATTGACCTGATTCTCTATGTTTTTTCTGCCATCGTCATCCACAAACATCTTTCTCTGTGGCTATTTGAAGGAGTGTTTCCAAGCAAAAAGACCTAGAGCAACTTAAGGGCAACATCCAAAGAGAAATCCAAAACATTCCACTGGAATTATTATAAAGTGTTATGAACAATGTAACAATAAGGATACAGGCTGTCATCGAAATATGAGGTTACATTGATTATGTGGTGTAAAAGGTAAAAGGTTAAAGCATCAAAAAGGCAAGACTGAAATAAAAATGGTGTATTGGGGAGAAAACTTTCATGTTTTGCCTACATGACTATGCAAAAAATGTCTGAAAATATTGATTGCTTTACCTGTGCTGTTGATACTTTTGGGTACATTTTTTGAGACACCATGTAAATGATATTTTTTCAAAACCATAAGATAATCCTATAATATTCAACAACTTTGCATGTGATGTAGGAAAAAAGCCATTCAACTGGTGTATTCACCAGGTGTGTCTTCTCATCCAGTGTAAATCTTAAAGTGATACGAAAAAATCTAATTATTCTCGTTCTTATACAACATTCCCAATAAGAGAGTGGGGAACATAGCAGTGAATAATAAAACAAGCGAAAGTACAACTGGTATTCACCGAAAATAGTATGAAATATTTGTATAGTATCTGTATTTTTTAAATATCAAAATATTAATGTACCGGTATATGCTTAAAAATTGTGTTTGATTCCCAGAGAGATGAAATCATTATAACTCATTCATTGTGATAGTATAGACTTGGGTTTCTAGTGCCAGTATAGATTTTTGTAATGGATATCTCTGAAAAGTCACAGGATGACATTAATATATATAGTAAACAAAGTCTAAGAACAAGAATTGTTACTTATTGCATCAATAATAAAAGAAATATCTGGAGGTTCATTTGCTAAAATGTTAATAAACTTTCCTTGTTTCTCCCTTAGTTAGTGACAAAGTGAGATATTATATTCCTAGAGTTTTGTCACTTCTGAACATTTAATCTTGCAGAATATTATATCATGGAAGTCTTTGCCAATGACTGATTGCTTTTGAGTACATTTTCAATGAATTTATTGTTGACTGAATTAGATGATTCTGTATATAAAGTACATTCTTCAACATTGGATGACACTATATTGGTTACAGATTATCCCTTAAGGACTGCTATAGATTTAATTTAACATTTTGTGGAGGAACCATCATAAACAGGAGGAGACTGTTACGGCTTTTGCACTTTATGAGATTCAGCTGATCTGTCTTATAGGAGATCTAAAGCAGTTCTTTAAATACACATTGGGTTTGACATTTAATAGCTTCTACAACTGAAGGCTTCCACTGATATAATTGCAGTTGACAATTATACAGAGCTTGAATTAACTTCTAATTTAAGGTCAGTGTGGGTATGGCATTGAGGTATTGATCAGATATAAAGTGCCCAATAAGAGGGATTCATATGATTATTGGTAATGACATTACAATAGGACAACTCAGGCCAAACTATTATATGACTGCATCCATCTTATACGGTGCGTATAAAAAAAAGCAACAGATTGTTATCTCGGAAAAGCACAAAACCAGTGATAACAACATTGATTTCATTCAATGCACCATAAAGCCATGTGTCTCCTCTTTACAATGATATATCATTCATTGATATTTGGTCAGGTGTGACAGGTGTGGCATAGACAGTAAAGTGTTCATACTCATATTCTTGCAAGAATACATCCTATACCCCTCCAAATTGCCACCACTTCCTTGCACATAAAGATGCGCTCATCTGTCCACGTCGTGCATGGTTCAGCCCTGAGTCATCTGTGGATTAAAGCAGAGAAAAGCAGCCCATGGGCAATTCTTTCTCAAGGTTTTGCAATATCTGGTGGAGGAATTATGAGCACAGATGCTCCTGAGATAGCTCCAAAAGAAAACAACAACAACAACAATTCAAGTCAGGGAAACTTCCATGTGCACTTAACCCCTGCACTGATTTTTTCAATATCTAAAACTTGGTACAGAGCCGATTTTGACCCACAGTGCAAATGGAAGGATTTCTCACCCAACCATTACCACATGTGAATGAATGACATATCATTGATGAGAGACGTGGCTTTATGGTACATTGAATGATATATAATGTTATATAACTACTCTCTGCCTAGTATAGACTATATTACAGTTTAGCAGCACCGCCCCAAAGATTGGTGCCTATGACATCCCAGGTAATAAATCATTTTAAATCTGCGATGCTGACCCTTTCTCAACCAGTCAGCGAAGTGAAGGAACACGTGCTAAATACATACTCATTAACTATGCGGTGATGTCAGGGGAAATGACTGTATAGAAAGTCGTAGTATTTTAACGACGAACTCTGATTGGCTCGGTGAGATCAGAGATTTATTATAAACTGAAAGAGTGAAGATGAAGCTCTCTTTTAAGAAATGAAGTGAAATGATTGCAAAGGGTACCTATTTTGTGTTATATTTAACACTAGGTATTTAGACTGTGGTGCAGCTATTCCAAAGTACCTTCCCAATTAATCCAATTGAATGAATATTGAATATATTCTCATTACGAATCAGATCCCATTTAATAAATTACAATATGCAAACTCTGATTGGCTTGGTGAGTTCAAAGATTTATTGTAAACTGAAAGAGTGAAGGTGAAGCTCTCTTTTAAGATGTGAAGTCGAACGAATGCAAAGGGTAATCTTATATCAGGTCCGTATATTACAAATGGGTTGGAGCGAGTTGATGCAGAACTAGGGATCTAGCATTCCAGTTTCAAATCTTTGTACCAAATCTGTCAATTGATATTTGAGTTATCACGAGACTGTCAAGCAGCTTCTCTATATCCCTACTAGACTTTCATGATTTTGAGGAATATCATTTTTATCTACGAGGTGATATTGATATCTGCACGAGAGAGCGAAGCGCATATATCAATATCACCGAGTAGATTAAAATGATATTCTGAAAAAATCATAGGATGTTCTTATTATCCTACACTTACAAGGAGTGTACTTAATAGACCGGGTGCTTTTCTGCAAAAGGTCTCTCTGTAAAATGTGGTAGGCGTTTAGTGTTAAAAGTGTTCTGACAAGTGTTTCTTATGTAACTTTTTATGCTGAATCCAAAAAACCATGTTGGCAAGCTGAAATATGATTATTTAACCCTTAAAATACCATGTTAGTCCCCCTACCCCCAAAATTCACCCCTATCAGGGGGAAAAAATTCTTCAACCTAAAATAACTTTGATTTTATGGTTTTTGTAAGTGAAATACATGGACATTGTATAAAATAAACATTTGAAGTATGAATGATACGGATTACCATTAAGAAATTTGAATAAAAGCAAACCCAGGGGGCAAATTTATGACCCATTTTTTACTTTTCGTGTCATAACTTTTTTATTAGACAATGATGGATGCTAAAAAAATCCATGTAAAAGGCATAAGACCTGGTCTACTAATCCTGCAAGAATCAAAGTAATTCCTTTGATAATTGCCTTGAAAAAAATTAGTGAATTTAAGAAAAAATGACATTTTAGCGGGGACTGATTTTATGTGTGACTATAACTGACCCCTATTGCTTTAACATTTATCCCTCTGTGTTCATATATTTAGCATTTTAGAATAAATCTAAAATATAAAACTTATTTTAGCAAAGTTTTAGGAAGATTTAAGCTTTTTATCATGTTCAACTATTAAAAATTCATGAAATATGATGTCTAAAATTGATAAGTTATACGTATGCCCTTGGACGACCCTTATAATTTCTTATTAATGAACATATTTTTTACCAATATTAGTTTTCTAGCTTAGAGAAATGATGTATGATATATCCTGGCTTGGCTTTCTGGTGGTTTGAACAATCTTTTAAGTGTTATCATTGAAAATTCATTCTTAAATCATTGGTCTGCAATCGATTAAATTCATGTATACCATTAGTATCATTCTACTGGTATGAGCATAATTGAACTAGCTATGATTTCATAGATTAGTTGTTTGATGTATGACATATTCCGAGCTGACTTTCTGGTGATTTTAACCATCTAAGAGGCTTAATCATTCAAAACCATTACAGATAAAGGTCGAAATGGACAGTATTAAGGTAGACTATTAGAATACCCTTATTAATTCCAGGCTTAGAGTATATTGGTACCTACTACTGTCTCATAGCTCGGAGGTTTGATATATGACATATTCTGACTAGTTTTTCTGCAGATTTGAACCACCTAACAGGTCTAATCATTGAATATACTTAATATACTAGGTCTAAAATTGAAGTATTCAATAGAACCCTCTATGATAAATTCAAAAAAGATTCAGAATGACATTAACCTCAACACTGGATCTGAATCAGAATTACAATTCTTCATAGAGCTGAACTAGGAAGACAAGGCTAATTTCATTCTAAGCAGCCTGACAATAGCATGACGTGAGAGCAAAAGTACCAATGATTCATACAAATCTTCATTTTATGGAGTTTTCTTCCCTGAACAATGTTTAGTCATATTAAAAAATCCCCCCCCCCCCTGTCCCCATTAACCTTTCTGTGTTACTCTTGGGAGTTAATGCAGAAATTCTTGACAAATGGCGTATACTCACTTTGACAACATTTTGAATTAGTGGGATGTTTAAGTTAATGAGAGTTTTTGCAGAGTAGCAATTTTGGAAATTTAAATCCAATAGGACCATATATGGGAAATTCAAAAAAGATTCAGAATGACATTAACCACAACATTGGATTTCGAAATCAAATAAAGCAACTGATTGATGTGATCTCGGATGACTCTTGTAAATCAGAATTACAATCCTTCATAGAGCTGAACAAGGAAGACAAGGATTACTTTTCATTCCGGTAGTAATACATGGACATGGTCCAAATCTTGATACGCTTCACCATAGCCCAAAGAAAGGGAAATTGGGAGCTTCATCTCAATGTATTTCAATGCATGATCCCCCTTTTCATGAGATATGACCACCAAAAGTATGCAAGATGGGGCACAGTACACAATCACTGCTGAAGTTTTGCTTCCTTGAAGACTAGCCAAATCCTCAGATGTAGATGCAATTGATGCTAATTTGTAAGAAGGATCATATATTGGAAATATTACGGTTGGCATTTCAATACCATTTGTTAAACAGTTAAGGAGTAGAGTACATTTGAGTTGGCTTGAATGTTTCATTCGTCAATGAGGGCTATTGAAAAAGACATCAGCTCATGTTTCATGATTTCATTGATGCCCACAGGTCTGTGGTTAGCTTCATATGCAGTGATAAGATTCTGCAAAACATTCCTGTCTGCCTTAACAACTTTCTGCTTGTTTATATTGAAATTAGGCATATAGTTTAAAAAATGTTGGTGCTTGCTCAGTAGATCAAGAAATGTTGTGTCTTTCATTTGACCCTGTTGGTATCAACCTCTAAGACACAAAGACATCCAGTTGTTGTTGGCCAAACTGTCGAGCCTGTTGATTGTTTCTGTGAGTACATCTTTTGTACATATACTTTGGAGATTAAGTAATGGATCTTCTGAAAACATGCCAAACTTCAGCAGCATGTCACATATTTTATCTTCTTCCATAGATTCTTGTTTTGATTTGCAAATTACCACCCCCCCCCCTCTATGGAATCTCAAAACGCAAGTCCAAACATCATTCTTGTTTGGACTCCCCATGTGTGACCTAAGATTATACCCCGGTGTCCATCTGTTCAATGCAGATATTGTCTTTGTGTTATGCCTACAATTCTGCCACCCTTCTAACCAATAGCATACTGGCATAGGGGTCAATCAACTTGGTTGATTGAATTTGTAGAGCCTTTCACCACATAGTCTCAATGCAAAAATCAACTGCAGCAGGTAGTATATTCTAATAGTTAGTGCATTTCCTCTAAGTTTACTGTGCCACACCTTCCATAATTTTGGTGGTCATGAAATAAGGGATCATGCATTGAAATGCATTGAGATGAAGCTCCTAATTTCCCTTTCTTTGGGCTTGGAGGAAGTATAGCAAGATTTGGACCAGGTCCATGTATCAACACCAGAATGAAGTTAGCCTTGTCTTCCCTGTTCAGCTCTATGAAGGATTTTAATCCTTATTCAGATCTAATGTTGAGGTTAATGTCATTTTGAATCTTTTTTTGAATTTTCATAGAGGGTTCTATTGAAAGCTTCAATTTTAGACCTAGTATATGAAGTATAATCAATGATTAAACCTGTCATTGGTTCAAATCTGCAGAAAAACTAGTCAGGATATATCATATATTAAACCTCCGAGCTATGAAACAGTAGTAGGTACCAATAAACTCTAAGCCTGGAAATAATAAGGGTATTCTAATAGTATACCTTAATACTGTCTGTTTAGACCTTTATTTGTAATGATTTTCAATGATTAGGCCTCTTAGATGGTTTAAATAGAGAGTCAGCTCGGAATATGTCATACATCAAAATAATCTATGAAATCATAGCTTGTTCAAGTTGATTATTTTGGTCAATCTTGCATATTTTGCTTTAATATTTCAGAATTATTTACTTCATTTAATGTGAATTTTGTTGAGAACATTTAATGATAATCTGCTAAATAAAGTAAAAAAAACTACAGCATTTTACAACACATGCCCCATGTGGCCACCAATCCAGCCAACGAAGCTGTTGATGACTCTCCTACACATACCAACATGGATTGCAAAGCTTCTGCACTTAAAATTGAAGAACATCTGAGAATTTGTCTGACACTAGTTTTACTTCTCTAGATAGATTTTAGTCACGCCATGGACAATTGAACAACTTCCTTCGCCAGATTTGATTGTGCATGTAGAGGAGAAGTGGCCACATTGGACATATGTTGTAAAGTGCTGTAGTTTTTGACTCCACAGGCAGATTATCATGAAACTTTCACAACAAAATTCATATTGAATGAACTGAATAATTCTGAAGTTTTGAGGCAGAATATGCAGGATTGACAAAGTTAATTAACTTTTCTTCGGTCCTGTTTTTTGGACACCCTGTACCAGTAGAATGATACTAGGCTAATGGTATACTTGAATTTAATTGCAGACCTATGATTTAAGAATGAATTTTCAATGATAACACCTAAGATTGTTCAAACCACCAGAAAGCCAAGCCAGGATATATCATACATTATTTGTCTAAGCTAGAAAACTAATATTGGTACAAATATGTTCATAAATAAGAAATTATAGGGGTCTTCCAAGGGTATACCTATAACTTATCAATTTTAGACATCATATTTCATGAATTTTTAATATTTGAACATGCTAGAAAGCTTAAATCTTCCTAAAACTTAGCTAAAATAAGTTTTATATTTTAGATTTATTCTAAAATGCCAAATATATGAACACAGAGGGATAAATGTTAAAGCAATAGGGGTCAGTTATAGTCACACATAAAATCAGTCCCAGCTAAAATGTCATTTTTTTCTTAAATTCACTAATTTTTTTCAAGGCAATTATCAAAGGAATTACTTTGATTCTTGCAGGATTAGTAGACCAGGTATTAAGCCTTTTACACGGATTTTTTTAGCATCCATCATTGTCAAATAAAAAAGTTATGACACGAAAAGTAAAAAATGGGTCATAAATTTGCCCCCTGGGGTACATACTTTTTGCTTTTATTTAAATTTCTTAAGTGTAATCCGTATCATTCATACTTTAAATGTTTATTTTATACAATGTCCATGTATTTCACTTACAAAAACCATAAAATCAAAGTTATTTTAGGTTGAAGAATTTTTTCCCCCTGATAGGGGTGAATTTTGGGGGTAGGGGGACTAACATGGTATTTTAAGGGTTAAATAATCATATTTCAGATTGCCAACATGTTTTTTTGGATTCAGCATAAAAAGTTACATAAGAAACACTTGTCAGAACACTTTTAACACTAAACGCCTACCACATTTGCTCTAGATGAAAATGCACCTTGTCTATAATATCATTGCAAAATGAATTTCATGCCAAATAGAGTCAATTTGGCGGGAAATCAACAAGCGGAGTATATCGTCACAATATCCTCCGCATATTGGGTTTTCTGGAGTATATCGTCACGATATCCTCCGCCCGAAGTATATCGTGACGATATCCTCCGGATATTCATTTTGCCCATAAATATCAAATTTATTTTTTAATGTTATTATACATTTAGTACACTAAGTGTAGGATAATTATAGGATATCCTATGATTTTGAGGAATATCATTTTTATCTACGAGGTGATATTGATATATGCATGAGAGAGCGAAGCAAACAGATTTAAAATCACCGAGTAGATTAAAATGATATTCTGAAAAAATCATAGGATGTTCTTATTATCCTACACTTACTAGTAGTGAACTAAATCGGTATAATATGATTGAAAAATAAATTTTATGTAGTTCAAATCGTTCAATTTGGCGGGAAATCAACAAGTGGAGTATATTGTTACAATATCTTTCGCATATTGGTTTTCCTGAGTATCTCATCACGATATCCTCTACATATTGGTTTTCCGGAGTATGTCGTGGCGATATCCTCCGGTTACTCATTTTGCCAATAGATATCATATCTATTTTTAAATGTTATTGTACATTTAGTGCACTAAGTGTAGGATAAAAAGTAGTTCTCTTATTCATGGTTGATTCTGAAATAAATATTGAAAAGTACTTTTTAACACATTAATGGGTGAAGGTGAGACATTGAAAATGAATCATTTTGATTGTAGACTTTAAGATATATTAATGTATAATTGATGTGTGCTTAGCGGCTTTGTTAGATGGAATTCCTCACGCATGTCTGAATTATTATCCCCATTGTGAGTAACCTCAGTACCAGAGTCAAAATTCTAATTTGTAACATCAAAACTGTCAAAAAAGCCACATAAGTGTTTAGATTTGGATGAGGAAATGTTGCTTCAACTACGTCAGGAAAAATTCATATTGACATTAAACCTTTCATTGATATAATTTGAAGAACAAGAACTAAGATAAATTGATCAATACACGGAGCACCCTATCAAAAGAATTTGGAATTTTGGATGATGTAATTTTTCAATATGTATCATTTATAGCATGAGTTAGACTTATGTCATTACTCATAGCTTCCTGCTTATTACAACATGAAAGCTCCTTGAAACACTATGTAACTGAGATTACTTGAAGTTTATTCATCCATTTACCATCCATCCAATTAATCCCAAACCCTCTTATGACCCGATACAGGCAGATAACTGTCCAATAATTGACCATTTCTCTAAACCTATCTTATATCTATAAAAACCTTTATTGAACTTTATCACAGGATGTGATTTCCCAGAAGGAATCATTTAGGTCATGTGATCTAATAAGTTTGCCACTCCAGATTAATTTTTTATCAGAATATTTACCTAAAAGACAGGAATAATTGTTAATTTAATACAATTATGAGCCATGTTTGAGGATATGAAAGGACAATTAACACTTATTTCATGCTTTACTACAGCTACCATAGTTTGACAGTTTAGTTCAACTCAGACAGCATGCAAAGGATTCATCTTGTCATCAAGCTTCTTTCATTTCCCTTGGTCCTCCTTGGGAAACCTATGGTGTGTTTCTATGGCCTTTACTATTAACAGTCTGGACCATTTCACTTGATTTGCACCTGTGGCTCATCTTGGTCAATCAAGGCCATATCACTTGTGTCCTTTATAACATATTTGATTAGCCGTCTCCTTCTTTGTAATTAAGGAGAGGTTCTTATAGAGAGAGGGGGGGGTGGTGGCGTAAAGCTTCTTATATCATTAGAGGAACCAAAGTTATGAAGAAAGAACATTCTGAGTGATTCAGATCTATTCAGATTGATTCAACTTGTTCTATTCAAATCTGCATTAGACACATGACTACAATAATATGATATTACAACAGAGGACTTGTAGAGACTACTAGAACACAAGTGGGCTCAGATGATATGTTGAATATGCATACAGAATTGATTTCAGATCATCATTAAATTTTCCCAGTGGATGACTGTACATAACCTGTCATTTTTATAGGAGCAAATACCCCTGACCCTAAATCCATATCAAATATTTCATTCTATTGAGAGGAATAATTATAACTGTGGATTTCACATGTACTATTTCCTGATGCCTGGAGGATGAGGGGAATATTACTTCCGAAAGTGACAGAGGTATTTCCCAGAATGTTTCGATTGTAGAATGATGTATGGGCATACTTTTCAAACCACAAATGTTCTGATAAATAATTGCATTCTGTTGCTGCTAGCTTCAGTGATCATGCGAGGAGAGGATCTTTCTAAGTAGATGAGTTCAATAGGTCTGTGTTTGGGGAATAGAATTAAAGAATTACAGATTTAACTTTGGATAAGAGTATATTAGGTCTTCAGAGAGATGTACTGATATTGTTTTTTTCTCAAAAGTTGCTCTAGGGATCTGTATGACAGGGTAGCCAATAAAATATGGGACACATTGTATTATTCTTAGAAGTATTTAGGATCACACAATAAACCATAATATATTATATACAAAAATATGGGGAATTTGTTTAGCTTTAACAAGATGTAATATTATGAGGCTATCCTCAGTGTTATAGAAATTGTAACAGTTTTTGATGTCACATCACATTTCACAAAAAACAGATTTTACAATGTAAAAATGAAGATATTAATGAAAAGGATGTCGAATATGTCTGCCTCTATCTGTAATAATAGCTCTCAATCTCAGGAAAGTCATTATTGTACATTATGCATGCCTTCAAGTAACTTTTGATACCATTCATGAGTCATTCTAACTTCAATTTGTTTTGATAAAAATAAGCAGATACTTCTTAAGTCTCTAATTTGCTTCAAGGCATCATTTTAGTGCTTGAAGATACTCCTCAAATGGCAGAGGACCAACAATTATGGGACCATACTTGTCCCTTGGTGAGTCAAGTGGATGCTATCTGCATACACTCTGCTGGATGGCTTTATTGAACAACTCTCCAGGGTTGAGCATATGTTCAGTAGAGGGTAGCATAAATACATTGATACTGGTACTTTCCAGGTTTGTAAAGTATGCATAGCAGTTGTAAGGTTGAAAGACTCTGAAACAAATCCTTCTATACCCTTCATACTTTTTAGAACCGCATGTACTTTGGAACACATATTACCTGCAATTTGCTGTGATTTTGCTACATTTTTGCAAAAAATCTAAAAATCAATACAAAAATGCTTTTGGACACCATAACCTCTAGATTTGAGTGTTAAGAATAGTCCAAAGAACATGTGTTCCACATTTCATGAAAGAAGTGTAAAAGTTAGTGACATTTCCTGTGGGGTACTAAGTAAACAAACCAAATGCATATGAGCATGGTCTTCATCAGTCTTCATCAGTTCAATAGCTTTTTTTAATAGACACCTCATTAAGTGCCATAAAATTATCATTTGTAAGTGTGGTTACTTACTATGTAATGAATATTTGGACACATTCGTGGTAAAATACACGGAAATGAACCACCACACAGTAATGGGACAGAAAAATCGGCTAAATGTTCCAAGGGGTGTTATAACCACCTGGAAAGATCCTTTTTCCATATAGCTTTGAAATCTCGTTAGAGTCTCGTTTTTGTTGAGATTTTAGGAGATCTGCATTTTTAACCACTAAAGACTAAACTTTTCTTCTATTTGATGGCATATTTGAATTCTCTATGTAATTTTTTCTATCAAAACAACTTTGATTTGCACTGTTATTTACCTTTATACAAATTCTAATGATTTTCTAGTTGTCTAAAAAAGGTCGGGCTAAATCCCCATTGACACAATGCTGAAAAACCTTTAAAAGTCCATTTTCTTTTACAAGGATCACACTTTTAATGTGAAATCACAATCCACATGTCAATAGGATCATATAGTTACATTCCAATGGTGTTTGAAGTTGATCCAAATGAAATTACTTCTGAAATCAAGAAATTAAGTGACTCTGGCAATACATTTCCATGTATTCTAGCCCTACTATAGCCCTACTAATACCCATGATATCATCTATTTTCCATTGATATGGAAAAAGGTCAATTCGAATAATGACTTTTGTTCACATTTTTTGTCTTTTAGTGCAATTATTTTTTGTTCCTTTCCACCAATTCTTGAGAATGAAATAAAACATCTTTCCGAACCTTGTTAGAACAAAATAGCACATACAACATTTTCTTAGACCTCTCAATATAATAGTTATACAAAGGAAAGTATGGTTGATTTAACAAAAAGTATTATAACCTACAAAATATTTTTTTTTAATCCACCAAACTTTCCTTTGTACAATTACAATATTGAGAGACCTAAACACAATGTGTACGAGGCCCGTTATCGAACTCCGAACTAAAACTTAATTGCTGTCATGCTACATGCTTCACGTCTTTATCCAGAACATGCTGTGTATGTTTAATCATTCCAGATCGATGCTTTTACGATTATGATGCTTGTTACGGGCACCGTACGGTCAAGTAAGGGGGTCGAAAATTACGAGCTATTATGGGCCTTGTAATCACAAGCTCTTACGAGGCTCGAAAATTACAAGCAATTACGAGATTCGTAACGAGGCCCGTACGAGGTTGTACAGGGTCTGTTGACACAACGAGCTCCGTACGGGCTTGTACAGGATCAGATGTAATTTGCCTGTGTACATGAACAGAAATGCTCTTTATACTCCCTAATTTTCATGAAATTTGGTTCATATCTGCTGTTTTGATAAATACAATATATGTGAGTGTCCAATTTTTATTTGCCCACCCTGTAGACGAGGCCCTATTTAGGAACAAGTCCTTGACCTTAACAAAATGAACCAAAGTCTAGCTGCCAGAACTCTTCATAGGATTTTCCAAATATGGTGGCAGTTGTTACTCTTCAAAGTTGCATGCTGTTTTTAAGTTGGGCATTAATAGCGAGAAATGACAATGCATAATGACCAGTTGTGTCATTTTAAACTTTGGAGCTGGTTAGTTCAGAGATGGTCATTCAATATTATACTCACTGGATAGATAGAATGTAAGGAATCATGCAAATACTGCAGTTAGGCGCATGTGGTATTTTGATAAACCCAGTATTAGAGGACCTGCATTCCAGAATATACCAGTGAAAGTACCTCTTGGAGTTACATTTCCTCCGCTATTGTTATGAGGATCACTTTGATCGAGTAGTATTTTGAGGATGAATCTAATAGAAAACATAATACTAGATATAATAAAGTATAACCTTAATAAAAGAGCACCTATTGTATTAACCTGGATCTGTTTATATACATGCATACATATTAGAATATAGGTGAGAGCCTCATCTTATACCAGTAGGCGCTCCTCAACAGCTATACTAACAGAATGGAAATACTGTGTATTGTGTTATATATTGGTTATTGGTTATTCCATTGATGACAGGTCTGAACACTGCTCTGTTATGCTTCGTCAAGTGCAGCTAAAGTGAAACCAATACTGCAGATAACACAGTAACATGAATCAAATTTTAATTTACTCTGAAGGAATTACATCTAACAGCGTTCGTTAACGCTGGTTTTTGTTTGTTCTAGTATTTCTTGACACATTTGGATTGATCTAGAATAAAATAAATGGATTTATCTAGAATTATACATGGACAACTGACCTTGGGGATTTAGTGACGAGAAACAAATTTGGTATACAGGACGCCAGTCCATTGTGCTCACAATGATATATGAACCCATGGGAGAGATATTTGGATATCTACGGTTCTAGCTATTGGCATCTACCATACGGCCCCTCATTTGACTTAACATTGTGCGATTGGATAATAGACTCATTGCGTGCTAAGTTAGTTACACAAATGCATTTAGTTTGAATTTCAGAAAAGTGAGCCTTTCAATGGATTCATAATTATATATATCATCAATACATGTTTACAATAACATTGGATTTTATTGATTATTCCATCATGAAGAAAGTAAGTATGATATGTTTTAATAACCAGAATTAAATGTTATATTCATAAGTAATAACACTGAATGTTTTTTAAGATATAGTATTTACCTTAGATTGACCTGTCCGTCTCCCTGATTTAGCTAAGAATAACTTGTATATATACAACCTAGACCTTAGATGTACCTGTCTCTGTAACTGAGTTACATCAGATTAAATTGTCTGTCTTGAGTTTGTTTAGAGGTTTACCTCGTCCTGTCTTCCTGAGTTACCTCAGATTTACTCCTCTGTCTACATGAGTTATCTCAGATTGACTGGTCTGTCTCCCTGAATTACCTCAGATTTACCCATCTTATTCCCTGAGTTACCTCGAATTGACCGGCCTGTCTCCCTGAATTACCTCAGATTTACCATCTTATTCCCTGAGTTACCTCGAATTGACCGGTCTGTCTCCCTGAATTACCTCAGACCTGCCTGCTAACCTGAGTTATCTCAGATTTGCACATCTGTCTACCTGAGTTACCTATCTGTCTACCTGAGTTTCCTCAGATTTATCTTTCTGTCTTCTTCAGTTATCACAGATTTACCCATTTATCTACATGAGTTACCTCAGATTTACCTGTCTGTCTCCCTGAGTTACCTCGGACTTACTCATCTGTCTACATGAGTTACCTCAGATTTACCTGTCTGTCTCCCTGAGTTACCTCGGACTTACTCATCTGTCTACGTGAGTTACCTCAGATTTACCTGTCTACCTGGGCAATGTCAGATTTACTTATCTGTCTACCTAGCCAATTCAGATTATTGGTCTGTTTACCTGAGCAATTTCAGATTTACCTCTCTCTTCCTGTGTTACTTCTCTCATTACTCCTGTCTGTTAACCTCATTACTTCAGAGTTACCTCATTACTTCAGATTTTCCGTTCTGTCTAATTGAATTTACCCTGTGGTTTTGACAAGTGAAATATAAAGTATTTACTTTACTAATAGACATATTATGTTTATTGATTGACAGGTACTTGGATGGATAGTCCATCATTTAGGCTACTTATCAAAGAAAATGTTAAAGATACAGCATTCACCCATTATTGATCATTTCATAATTTGACACATTAAATGGTGTACTTATGATTTCCTTATTCATAGATGTGCTAATTGCAGAATGTTCTTATTACTTTTTCATTTACACCTCCACATGTTCATAGTTGAGTTTATTTAGAGATCAATATCTTTTGCAGTGCTGTGTTATAGGCATCATTCATCATTGATCACTTGAATGATACTTTTCTCCATCGTCTGTTTCATTGGTAGCATAATCGTCTTTTACATTGGCAACTGTCGTGAATTAGGGAGTGGCGTTCATGTAGGCAGTTGACATTTTACTGTTCTGACAGAGACAGTGTAAGGATTGTGAGTGGGCCAATTAAGTCAATAGAAAATGTAGTTAAAATTGTCATAAAATATATTTCAATTTCAATGTTTGTTACAACTTAAGTCATGTAACCCTTAACTATGATATTTTGGCTGGCAAGACACCATGTTAGGCAAGTTTGAAAATAGGGCTGAAAGCAACATTAAGATCTTGTTAATATAAAAACATATTTTCTAAGATAAAGGTCAATTGTTGTTATTATAGATATATATATATACATGCACTTAATACACGTCATCCTACCACCCTTATGAGTATTGAAATGAGTAAAACATTCCATAGACTTCAAAGCTTTCATTTTGGTAATATGTAAAATTGAGGTATGGTCATAGCCTCAAAGTTGTCACTACGTACAGCTGAATTTTAGATTTCTCACTTCATTGAATATATTTACCAGCAATCCTTATTTTGAATGATTTCATGAAAAAATCTATATACGTCCTTTAAAAAGCTTAGAAGTGGTTGTCGTATTACAAATCTATATGCTCCACCCTTCAAACATGGTAAGTGCTTTAATCTATTAGAATGTGGCTAATCAGTCAATCAGATGGCAGATGGTTATGTAATAAGAAATGAACAAATGGCAAAATGTATCTATAGCTGAACAACTAAGATACACAATTGACTGAACCTCATCATTTATGCTAATAAACCCCAATCACCTTGATTTCTTCATATTCATATATGTATTTCTAAAAGAGTTTATGAAGTCCTATGTTATTTCATTTGAAAATACATGTACTGTATAGATATGGTTCAAATTCATTAAAATAGTCCAGACGTTGGAAGACTTGAAGTTGAAGATACCATGATGACACTAAAGGGATATGATATCATATATCAAAACTCATTGAAATATCTATAATAATCAATCAAAAGAACTTATCAGACAAAGAGACTAGTCCCCTTATTTTCATGAATGAATGTCGTTTCATTGATGCCTTAACTCAATAAACATAGTAAAGAAATTTAATATCTCTGAAACCTGGATGCTGATTATTGAATTTGGATATTCTAAGTTTGCAAACATTGGGCATGTGATAGATCTATTCCTTTGTTGTGGCAAAATCAAATGGAAATTTCAGGATTAATGTTATTAGATTGATATCTTCTGTGTTAGAAGTGGGAGTCTAAAGGCATATTCAATAGATTTTTTATCTTGAAAGGTATTTTATCAATAGTGAGGATAATGAGGGAATTTCTCATATCTATCTTACATATAGGCCATTACAAATATATATAGTTCTTTCAAATTGTGTTTCTTGGTAGATTACATTAAAAATGTCATGAACAGACTTAAAAGACAGGTGGCTATAAACCCCTCTTTTAGCTCCCCTACAAAACAAGTATATATATTGACATTGAATTGAAGAGGAAGTATGGCTTATTACTAAAAATGTGATTTCTGAGAGTTTTAACACTTGACCTTGATTTTGTCAATGATCTACTCCCAATGCTTGTATGCCATATGTTCCATATAATAAATTCTATATAATGATACGTTTGATATTATTTTGATGGTAAACATACTACAGGGTGTCCAAAAAAAACAGGACCGTAAGAAAGTTGAATAACTCGGTCAATTTTGCATATTTTGCCTTGAAATTTCAGAATTATTTAGTTCATTCAATGTGAATTTTGTTGTGAAAGTTTGAACATAATCTACCAATTGAGTCAAAAACTACAGCTCCTTACAAAACATGCCCCAAATGTGTGAATCTCATCTCTATGCACAATTCAATCCGGCGAACAAAGTTGTTGATGATCCTCCCACACACATGCCTTACTGAATGGACAAGTTTGTTCCAAGGACAATTGCTACTGGGGCTTACATCCTCCTGATGAAGGGTTACAGCATCCATTGCATTCTGAACAATGCACTGCCTGGGTGGCAATGAGGAAACATGGAATCATCAGTCCCTTTTGGTTCGAAGGTGACTGGGGACTTGCTATCACCATGAACAAGAACCAGTAAGTTCTCACCAAGTTTTGGAGGTCACTAAGCACCAGAAGGGACATCTAAGGAGATAATTAAGCAGTGGTTTTAACAAGCCAATACCACCCCAACACTGCAAATGATATGCTGAAATGGTTTAGGCAATGCTTTGGTGGTCAGCTCATCAGTTGCAGAATGCAAACCATATGGGCAGCTCATTCGCCTGATCTAAATCCCCCAAATTTTTATCTTTGAGGATTTCTCAAAGCCAATGTGTATACTGACAGGCCCCTAACAATCTTAAGAGGGCAATAACTACCCCAATATTTACCATCCACATTAATGTGTATAGGTAAGGGTCATTAACAACTTTGTTTGCAGGATTCGTTTGTGCATAGAGAGGAGAAGTGCCCACTTTGAGCATGTTTTGGAAAGGACTGTAGTTTTTGACACAATATACAGATTTTCATCACACTTTCAGAACAAAATTCACATTGAATGAACTCAATAATTATGGAATTTCAAGGCAAAATACGTAAAATTGACCGAGTTATTCAACTTTCTTATGGTCCTGTTTTTTTTGGACACCCTGTATGTACCCATATTCAGTCAGCCTTGTAATAGGGGTTCTTACTGCCAATTTTTCAAAGAAACTGAAAACTTATGCCACTTTTTGAAATTGCACATCTCAAGAAAGAAGGTTTATCTACAGCATGCAATCGGTTTTAAAAGTAAATGGAAGAATGAGTGTTTTTGGAAAAAGTCTAAGTGGACCAATATCTGTTAAATGGACCTGTTCTTTCAGTATCTTTGAAAGTTTGACTCCTAGGTCAGGTAGGTTCCCCATAGAACCCATGTTATAGAATCATAAGAAGTAGAGTTTCTTCTTGTTCTTGACAGACAATATTTTTACTGGACATATTTTTCAGTTATATGATTATCAAAGCCAAAAAGGTTATATGAAAATTGATCCAATAAGTATAACGAATATTGAAGCTGAGATGAACTTTTTCCTATAATATCTGCATTGTTATCTGACCTTGGTGGTGAAACTAGGAACTACCTAGTGGCACCTTTGTAATTAAAATTTGTGAAGAAATTCAGTTGTTTCATACATTATTGCCACAGTGACATAGTGAAAGGCAAATACATAAATCATGACAGATCCATAAATAAAGGAATATGGGTGCATTGTAATGTGGAATGACCCGAGGGTGCCCCAGGGAAATAACTAACTAACGACTGCGAGCATAGGTCCAACCAGCCAGATAAAGAAATTGAAAGAAAGTGTGCTAAATTTGATGCCTCGAGTGGGAATCGAACCCAGCTGGGCTGTAGTAGCAACTTGCTATCAAGGGTCGTTACAAATGCATCTATAATTCATCATAAACTAAGATTTAATAAACTAAAATTGAACCCTTCAAAGACTGTATCATGTTCAACGTACGTGAGTAGGTGGGTATGATGTAGGAGGTTTTTTATACAAAGCCTGGAAAATCATCTCAACATCCAATCGGTAGCTGGCAAGTACATATGGGATGACAACCCATCTAGTATCAATGATATAAAAGCAGACTCCAAGATTAGTTTCCAAAAATAGTGAAATTGATGAAAATGATGATAGATATTCAGCTATGGAGACATTGATGAAAGAAGAAGCAATCAGTAAAAGTGAATCACTCACAAGAGCTTGATTTGTTTGAAAATGTAGCATGTTTCAGTGTTACATGGCTACCCCTCTCCTGGCGTGTGTCTGTAGCACTTTGAACATTATATTGAAAATGTAGCATGTTTCAGTGTTGCATGGCTACCCCTCTCCTGGCCTGTGTCTGTAGCACTTTGAACATTATATTGAAAATGTAGCATGTTTCAGTGTTGCATGGCTACCCCTCTCCTGGCATGTGTCTGTAGCACTTTGAACATTATATTGAAAATGTAGCATGTTTCAGTGTTGCATGGCTACCCCTCTCCTGGCATGTGTCTGTAGCACTTTGAACATTATATTGAAAATGTAGCATTATCAGTTATCACACGTTTCAGCATGTGATACAGGAAATATTCCACGAAAGGTAATACTGTATCATCCACGAAAGCGAAGCTTGAGTGGTGATACATTGTTACCCGAGTGGAATATTTCATGTATCACATAAGCTGAAACGTGTGATGACGATTTTATCACATGTCTAGGAATTTTGAGGCATTTTGATTTGGTCAGTTATGATTGTTTTCAGTACACTGTACTCCTGGTAACTATTATAATCTTTGATTTCGCTTTGAAACAATATGACGTCATACCGTTGTATTCGTACTTTTTGTGAAATAGTATGACGTCATATTGTATGGGCAAAATATGAAACGTCATCACTGGTTGCCTCTAGTAACGTGTGAGACGCCCGTGTGAGACGGGAAAACTCACACGGTAATCAACCAATCAGATTACTGGAATTTTACAGAGCATGTGATAAGTTTCAGTGTTGCATGGCTACCCCTCTCTTGGCCTGTGTCTGTAGCACTTTGAACATTATATTGAAAATGTAGCATGTTTCAGTGTTACATGGCTACCCCTCTCCTGGCCTGTGTCTGTAGCACTTTGAACATTATATTGAAAATGTAGCATGTTTCAGTGTTACATGGCTACCCCTCTCCTGGCCTGTGTCTGTAGCACTTTGAACATTATATTGAAAATGTAGCATGTTTCAGTGTTACATGGCTACCCCTCTCCTGGCGTGTGTCTGTAGCACTTTGAACATTATATTGAAAATGTAGCATGTTTCAGTGTTGCATGGCTACCCCTCTCTTGGCCTGTGTCTGTAGCACTTTGAACATTATATTGAAAATGTAGCATGTTTCAGTGTTGCATGGCTACCCCTCTCCTGGCCTGTGTCTGTAGCACTTTGAACATTATATTGAAAATGTAGCATGTTTCAGTGTTGCATGGCTACCCCTCTCCTGGCCTGTGTCTGTAGCACTTTGAACATTATATTGAAAATGTAGCATGTTTCAGTGTTGCATGGCTACCCCTCTCCTGGCCTGTGTCTGTAGCACTTTGAACATTATATTGAAAATGTAGCATGTTTCAGTGTTGCATGGCTACCCCTCTCCTGGCCTGTGTATGTAGCACTTTGAACATTATATTGAAAATGTAGCATGTTTCAGTGTTACATGGCTACCCCTCTCCTGGCCTGTGTCTGTAGCACTTTGAACATTATGTTGAGAATGTAGCATGTTTCAGTGTTGCATGTCTACCCCTCTCTTGGTCTGTAGCAGAAGGGACTATAATTAAACCCAAGGCATGCAGGTCATCAAGAGCCATTATTCTATCATTAGTGAGATTGGGTTCATTATAATATGCCAACTCTGAGAGTCCTGATCAATATCTTCAGGCTTAATTCATCACTCAGCCAAATACCATTCAAACAGTTCTTAATAGTCAAAATCATGCTCTTTTGCATGATGTAAGATTTCCACTCATTTGCTTATTAATTGTAATCTTAAAAGTCATACAAAGTTGTAAAAAAATCAAATTTTTATGTTGATAATTTTTGAAGGGATATATTTTTTAATTTATCCTGGTGTTATCCTTATTTATTTGCAATCAATTGCCTAAGTGTCTTGAATGTTCTAGACCTGGTCCAAGAATAAAGTCATTGACTGGATACAATGGTCTGACAAATGCTTGTTCTCAGTTGATAAATTAATGCTATTAATTGATTGGATTCACTGAATTCTGTTGATACCTGATTAATTTGAAATAATAAAGGTTGTTTGAGAATGAGCATGAGCAATGCTGTAGTAAGAGCAGATTATTGCTTTTTCAAACATACCAAATCAAAACTAGCTTTATCACGAGAAAAAATATTCAATTTCCCTTGGATTACTTTCTAGAATTTTTGTCGCCTTCAAGTATTTTTTTTATTTTTGGTTATGTGTGAGAATATACTTGTATCAGGTTTTCTGACAATGAATCAATGTGAACAGTTTCTGATTCAGAAAAACAAGCATTATTTGGACACATTTTACATTATGTACAATAGTGGAATTAGCGAGAAATAAAGCAAATACATGTAACTAAATATAATTGATACTTATGAAAGTATAAAGGAATATCAAATAGGGTACTTATACTTCATTTGGAGGTTCATAGAAAAAAGTTGATGTTTTGTGAAGGAATCTATAAATACTGCACTGAGATGAACATTCTTGCTTTTGTGTTATATTGTGTTAATTGTATTTCACCAACAGACTGAACTGAACAACTGTAAATTGCACAATTTAGATTGACTCAATGTGCATCGACTGAGGAGAGGTACATTGCTACACAGCAACATTAACACCATGCAACTTATTCTTAGTATTCTGATTAGAACTCTCAAATCAAGATGGGAGCTTTTGAGAAGAGTATGAATACGTAACTATTCAAATATATCATAGCTGCAGTTCCAAATCATCCTGTTTTGGCCTTCACTGAGAAAACAGGTATTGTCAAAATTCAGGTATATAATAAAGTGACTACCTAATTTCGAGCAGTATTGTAAATGATTTTCCCATTTCTTTATTTTTATATATTAGTATTTTTTGATTAAGACTATTGTCCCGGGGCTATTGTCCTCACAAACAACTTTTCAATGAAAAACAGACTAGACTAGTCATACTATTTGTATGCTATCTCATAATAATATTTGTTAACGTTTATGGAAAGGATCCAGGCTTAACCCAGAGTCCACCTTTATAGCTCAGAGATAGAGCGTGTACCTCTTATGCAATAGGTCCCCAGGATTCAATCCCCGGTTCAGGCAATACTTAATTTGCTTGTTGGCATAAAGTATTTCAGGGTGTTTGACTGAGTTGTTCACAACTCGTTAAAAGGCTGTGGTATGTACTTGTATGACTATGTATGAGTGCACATAAAAGAACACAGGGCTCCTTCAAGGAGGGGTTCCTGGGTCTGCCTTCCATGATTACAACCATATAATATACAGGATATACCCAAGAGGTATTGCTCACCTTCATTGGTGGTAAACAACATACAAAACAAGAGCATTATGGACAGCCCATAACATTTCACTTCATCACATTACTTCATCTCATCTCAAAATATAATGAAGACTGAAATGTTTTTCTGATATGTTTTCCTGATTTTCAACCCCTTCCACCCCTCCATTTTTATTATCCCAACGAACGAAGTTCGGTAGGGATATAGTGAAGCCCTCCGTCCGTCCATCTGTCCGTCCGTCAGTCCGTCAGTCCGTCAGTCAGTCAGTCAGTCAGTCAGTCAGTCAGTCAGTCAGTCCGTCTGTCTGTCCGGAAGATAACTCAAATACTAGTAGACGGATTTTCTTCATATTTAGTGGAAAGATGTATATTGGTGAATAGTTTTACGCAAAAAAAATTTTTCAAGATGGCCGCCGCTTTAAAAATGACGGGACTTTTTCGCAAAAATCATAGATTTTTCATTCTGAACCAAAGTAATTAATATTATTGTTTGAAATTTTGGTAGTATATTCACAACATTTATCTATTTCACATATATTCCGTGTTTTTCATCCTGACCCCCAGGGGCTGTGTATGGGGGGACAGGAAAACAGAAATTTTCGCTAATTTTTAGATCTTTCTAAAGTATAGCTTTAATATACTCAAATGAAAGGCAATTAAGAGTAGATTGCAAATATTGTATTTTTTTCCTGATTCGAGCCTCGTAAAATTCAAAATGGCCGTCTAATGTACGATTTCGCAATAATTTTTCGATCCCTTCAAAGTTGGTTATATTATACTCAAATTGAAGGAATTTTGGAGTAGATCACAATTATGGTATTATTTTTCAGATTTGTATCTCAGAAAATTCAAAATGGCTGCTTTGCAGGAATTCGCAATTCTAAAATCTAATTTTTTCAATTTTAACCAAAGTAATGAGTATAATTGATTGGAATTCGCTAATTAATATTTTGTTCGTTGGGATTTGCTACTCTGCGGAGTTGCCGTTATCTAGTTTTTCTTGCATCGATATGTTGTGTTTTGACACACAGTTAACCCCTATAAAGGAATAAGTGATTCCCTTTAGATAAAGTGGAAAACAATATTTCCCATGTTATTTTCCCATAGGGAAAACTCATGCGATCCATTGCTTTCAGCTAATTTGAATCACTTATTCCTTTAAAGGGGTTAACTGTATATCAAAACAACATATTGATGCAAGAAAGATTAAAAAGCAGGGGTGGAAGGGGTTGAAAATTAGGAAAACATTTCAGAAAAAACATGTGGGTGGGTTGTTTGCATCTTCCCTGTCTCAAAGTCGAAATTATTTTATCATCTCTAGGTGTGCTTTTTCTGGAGGTAATGCATTGGCCTAACATATGCACCTGTTTAAATCCTCAGACAATAGCTAAAATGGAACATATGACTGTTCAAAATCTGTTGCGATACTTTCCCTCCTCCTTTGAACTTTGGCACCTTCAAAAGAGGTACATTTATACAAGTATAGTGTAAAATTCAGCAATAATACTTATATATTTTTAATTGATTATCAACTGTGTATTACTCTGAAATAAATTTATTATGATTCAGTCAAGCATATTGAGTGCAGCTGTGACTGCAATATGGAGGGAAAGGGAATTTTGGGTACTGTTTTTTTGGCCCACCCTGTATAATGATAGGCCATTCAATATGGTAAAATTCAGCATGAGACAGAATGTTGTACAAAGCACAAACTGAAGGTGAGTGCCTTTGTACTGACATTCTGTCCAACACTTTACAGTTGAACATTTCTATATGTCTATTATATTTTACTATTAGTTGGTAATTGATAGACATCCTAGTACCTATTTAAAGCCTAATTGAAACTTTCATAACCCCAGTTGCATTAAAGTTATCCTTCATAGTTATTCCAAGGTTATGGTTAACATGACTCATCATATGGATATATCGTTGGTGCATTCGGTGCAAGGTCAATACTAGAAAGATTGCAATGACATCCATATCATTTAGAAACAATATCAATCTGTTATATAATCTTTAGACATCATTGGAACGTAATATAGAGTCAAGAATGTAATTAACAAGGAATAATGTAAACAGGCATGTAAAAGGGAAAACTGATATTTAAAGTGGTAAAATCTTGATTTGAAATGGGTGATTATGGCTATTACTTTGAGCTCTATATTTTTATTGAAATCAGTAGAAATTATGATATACTCGCCCAAATGCTTAAATCAATTTGATCTCTAATGTATGTCTTTTTATATCTGTCAATTTGATCAAGGGTAGATTATATGGTAAATAATTCCATTTTGACAAATAGAGATTCATGAATATAGTGTTCGTTGGAATTTGTTACTCTGCTGCGTTGCCGATTTCTAGTTAAAATATAAAGTTTGTGCATTTTTTGTTGTTGTTGAAGCATAAAATTACAATCTGTTTGATTCCTGCAATTTTCTTTAATATCAGTCATATTATTGAGGACATAATTGTGACAACCAATTCAGTGATAGTCTCATCCCTAAATTAGATTACTAACAGTGCACTTGAGGCAATTAACACCTTGGAAGATCTGCCATATTATGGGTAATTTCTACCTTGTCAGTTTGATTTTGAAAATGCTCAATGTATTTTGCCTGGTTCAGTCTTTTGACATTTACATACTGGTCAGTTTGACAAGTAATGTCCTGACATAACATGGAGTAGTCGTGGATGTAACTGTTAATGCCAATGAATGTTAGCTGCTTGTCGATTATACCATAGTTGCTACAGGAGAACAGAAAGATAAATGCTCAGGATAAATAGGACTAGAATGTAAGAAGGAAATATACATCATTGAATTGTTAAGATTTCAATTTCTCATATGACTAACAAAGATACAGCCATCTTTACCCCATGCAAGATATTGCCATCTTTCATCCTAAAAAGTCACATGTGCAAGATGAGATTTACTTGTGACATCACTGGTCTATAAACATTAACAACATGGCAAGGGACACACCATTGCTATGAGTTTCCAAGCTAATTCTACAAAATTAAGTTGTGACGTCATAACAATGGAGCTTTGCCACGTGTATCTATGTATTTTCTTCAATATTGTTATGACTCGCTTTGATAATGTTTATCAAAGCTCATCAAGAATGGACGATCTTGCACACATACTCATATAAGAACTTCTATTCCTTATACACTCTTTAATTTCAAATAAAATCATATATAACAGTCATATGATATAGAGGGTAGAGGTTAGTGTTCCTAGCCCCTTGGAGATTCAATATATGAAAGGTATGGAATGTGACCAAGTTTTAAATTGTTTCATTTATTTTTCACCTTGGGTATTATTCAACAATCAACTTCATTTGCTAACCAGAATTATAGTTTTAATGTGCTTTAGATGTGATCTCTAGAGGTTTGACATGTTTTTGTATTCATGAGAGTACCCCAGTGTGATGTGTCACAAAGGGTTATATAGTATTAGATAACAGACACCCATGCCTTATATTTTGACTTGCAGTACCATTGTTGCTTTCCATTTCTTTCTAAACTGTCTATAAATGTATTAACTGAACCAAAAGTTTTATACAATATCTGCTTTGTTTACACCTTGGTTGTTCCAATCTGTCCTTTATTTAAATATGTGACAACACTGACTTTTGTCTGTGTAATGTTTTATTTATTCTATGGGCTGTCTTATGTTCGGCATTCCCATCTCCCAAGTGTGATATTTTAAGAGAAGGCCTAGATGATAATCAATTTGATGAATGAGCATGTTTTATCCACCCAGTCATGTGACTGCTCTCCCACCCAATAATGATAGCCGCGACAACCATTGGAATCGATGGCCTAGATTCTTTTGTTATGTGCACGAGACACTAATTTTGCATCTGTTATTGATTTCCTAAAAGTTCCTGATTATACTCTGTGGGTTGTTCATCTTTTCCCTCTTTAGCTTTAGTGTGAATGGGAGCTCACATTCCCTTTCCTTATTTAGTGAAATGGATTAATGATACCTTGTTCAGTTATATCAAAGCTATTCAACCAATGGGTAATATAATAATATGGCCACTACATACTTATATGGATGTCTTTCACATTTTATTGTATATTTCCTGAGGTAGGCTTTAGGGATCAACATGACCTTCATATAAAACATACATCATTGTTTATTTGCAGATTATCCTTTTTCAAAATTAGTTGATAAATTTGCTAAAGCAATTGAAGCAATATACAAAACATCTATTTGATTTTGGAAAATTCATCTTCAAGAATATTTCTGGTTGCATGCCCTTCTCAATATGTTTACTATGATCTGAAGTGTTAAATCCTGATGAAAAAGCATGCTTGTGCTTGTTTGTGATGGCTTTACTGATAATATGAAAACAAGTTGTGAAGTTTGATGACTACCTAGATTGATTCAAGATATCATGTAAAATATTGCCTTTTGCAAGAGCTCAGTCTTGTCTACCCTCTTCTTGTTCTCTCTTCTTGACCTTGCATATTTTCCTTGTAAGTACTTAGATGCTCCACCACACAAAACAAGGGCTTTTAGCTAGACTAAAACTAAAGTTAAAAACTATAAACTGAAAATCTGCATCTCCATGCTCTGCCATTATCAATAATACAAAGGTTGCATTGTCTAGTTATTGGCTTAAATTGATTGAAAGGATTCCATTAGAGTTAATGACCCAATGATTTTGATAACAAAATCAATTATCCGATAAAAAAGTATGTATTCTATATTCTATATAGATGTTTTATGATGTGATGTAATGAGCAGGTTCTGAGTATACTGGCATTAAATGGGTGGTAATAGAAAAGAGCATAACAGTACACAGTTGATAAAATGTTGGAATTAAAAGGGAGAAGATGATAGAGCAGCATTCTGATACTCATAACATCTTTCTATTTCACTTGGGCTGAGAAGAAATGAGATGTCATGGTTTATCATGAAAATAGAGCAGTTATAGCCAGAAGAACCAGGCCCACAAAAGAAATGTCCAACTGACTCAACAAACAAATGAGAAAGAATATGAGATTGAATAACCGAAAAATAGGCACATTGTATCATTACCATGGCTAGATCCTGACAATAGGGGGGTTGTAATGAACTTTGTTTGAGAAGAAAGAAGAGTGTCCATAGTATTGTTGAAGTAACTTTAGACACACCAAGCAGAAACATAGTTATATCAACTAGGCCCCTTTCAACAATTGCTCTTTTGACCCATTCATCCGTCAAGGTTAATCCAAGAATGTTCAGTATGAGCACTGAATCCCAAACGTGTGTCATTTGAGATCATAAATCAATCAGGCATAGCAGATACATCATAAAGGTTTATTGAGATGAAAATCTTTGATGCAATCTTACAACAATATCTTGAACTGTTTCTTCGGTTTGGTAATCTCTCTATTTATCCATAATTGTTACTTTTTGATGCAACCTTAGTACCTTTTTAATATTGACGTTCTGAAACATATAGCGCTTCCTCAAAATTATTTGCTTCTTAGACCTGATTTGTCTTGTGACATTGGCAATACTTATTACCATAGTGATGTGGATGACATAGAACAGGGTCCTAAACATGGTGGATCGTGATAGATCATCAGATTGAGGTAGAGTTTGAGTCAGGTAGAGTTAGATGTGGGTTAGGTTGTACATGTAGATATGTGTGAGTTGGTATTATATGTACGATTGAAATGGTAGATTGTGATAAATTATCAAGTAGTTTCTTCTAAAAACAATTAAGAAATATTTCAGGAATTCAGAGAGATTCCCATATTATGGAGGAAATAAAGGACAAAGTGTCAAGACAAATCTTCGAACTAATAGAGTAGAAATATTTGTAATTGCGACACTGCAATCTCATTTGGAGAATTGCGCTAGAAAAGTATAGCACGACTTGAGAATGCAAATACACCTCACAAAATATTTAATTGTTTTCATGGAACTAACAAAGAAAATGGATTTATGAGGAGGATGTCTAATTTATTGTTAATTTATTTCCTAAGAATGTCCAGATTATATACTTAAGTTGTATTTTTCATTTTCTGTTAGCTATATAGGATTTCAAAGACGTGATATTTAAAGGATTGGCCTAAGATGACAGGGAAAGAGCTACATTCACTGTACAAATCTACATATTGCTTCAGAGCATCTTCACCCGCTCTCTCAAACGAAAATCATCAGAGAATTACAGTGATATCATCATACCATACATAGGATGCAAAGCTTGCATTTTATGGAATAAACATATCTGAATTTCAAAAGTGCTCAAATTAAAAAGATCTATAATTTAGATATTGTCAATTGCTTGATTATTCTGTGACTTGATTTAGAAAGTATCAGTGCCATCAAGCTAATTTGTTAGAAATGATTCACAGAGATTCAATGAATCAGATGATCAGCCTTGACACAGAATGTATAGAGAGGGATATATCTAATGAGTTAATATGAAAAGTTTAACATGCTAATTAATCAGCTAAGACATAATATACCTCTGTTTAGAATTCATTCATTGTTTTACTACTTGTATGTTTTTTTACTTGTTGTTACTATATCCAATTGTATGTTGTTCACAAAATGGTTCCAAAATTCACATAGTTGATCTTTCATTATTAGTACTATATACATTATCACGTACTTAAAGATTTCATATTAGAATTTTATTTATTTTTACATTTTGAAGAAATATATGTGATATCCTATATCGGTCAATGGTGAATTTAATTGAAGACTGATATTAATCCCAAACTACAAGAGTATTTACCTTTCGATCTGATATCTCAATCTGAGTTCATTCTAATAGTGACTTTAATACATACATTGGTATCACACTTTTTGTCTCTAATATTTATTTCTACCTCATAGGTAATCTGCATAAATTCAACTCACATCTTGAAGTTCTAATAACTATCAAACCATCAGTCAACTAATAGTGATCACATGACTTTATGCAACAGTAACGAATGCTTATAATAAATAAAGCCTCCCAGTTGAATTAGCAAACAGATCATTAGTCTGTGTTAGTTGCTGCTTTTTGGTTAAATCACCAACTAAAGACTGGGTTCAGCTTTCCTATTGGTTATATCACCAACTAAAGACTGGGTTCAGCTTTTCTATTGGTTATATCACCAACTAAAGACTGGGTTCAGCTTTTCTATTGGTTATATCACCAACTGAAGACTGGGTTCAGCTTTTCTATTGGTTATATCACCAACTAAAGACTGGGTTCAGCTTTTCTATTGGTTATATCACCAACTAAAGACTGGGTTCAGCTTTTCTATTGGTTATATCACCAACTAAAGACTGGGTTCAGCTTTTCTATTGGTTATATCACCAACTGAAGACTGGGTTCAGCTTTCCTATTGGTTATATCACCAACTGAAGACTGGGTTCAGCTTTCCTATTGGTTATATCACCAACCAAAGACTTGACTCAGCTTTTCTATTGGTTATATCACCAACTGAAGACTGGGTTCAGCTTTCCTATTGGTTATATCACCAACTAAAGACTGGGTTCAGCTTTCCTATTGGTTATATCACCAACTAAAGACTGGATTCAGCTTTCCTATTGGTTATATCACCAACTAAAGACTGGATTCAGCTTTCCTATTGGTTATATCAACAACTAAAGACTGGGTTCAGCTTTCCTATTGGTTATATCAACAACTAAAGACTGGATTCTGCTTTCCTATTGGTTAAATCACCAACTAAAGACTGGATTCTGCTTTCCTATTGGTAGAATCAACAATTTTATAATTGCAAAGAAATATATATATTGTTCATAAAATAAAGTAGCTTAGCATGGTGGGAACCTTCCAATTAATGGTGAATAACACCATTCTCCCCGATGCTCTAAAACACTGTTGGGATTTGCTTGTGAAATTATATAGGCAAAGAGACAATTGAATATAAAGAAACCAAGGCAAAACTAGGCTAATGGAAATACATTAGATGGTTATATCAGGTGAGGTGAGGAACAATTATGGAATATGCCATTGTTTTAGTTGTTTTGCTTGTTCTGTCTGTTTACAATAGTGATCTATTACTGAAATGTAATCTTCCAAAACACTTAATGGTTGAAGCAAGCAATTTGTGACACACAATGTCAATAGGGATTTCATTTGCTTCTTACCATCCCACTCTTTACTCTGCAGTGAATATATCTAGGCTACTTATCATTTGGCTCCAAAATGCCTATTCAGTGAAATGATGTTATTCATGCAACAGTTCTGTTTATGAATTATGAATGCTGCATTTGTATCATTTCTTACATTTTACTTCTTTGCCTTGGTTTCTATATTTGAGATAATTGTTTGGTTAATATTGTCATATTGTCCCATATAGCAACTGTATTAGTGTAACAAGAACTTGAGTTACACAGCCAATATAATTCGACACCGTTTCGGCATCGAACAAATTCGGCACCGTTTCGACACCGTTCCGGCACTGAAACCTTTCGACACCAAAATTTGCTACCGGACTAGTCAGTCCATTTGGTGCCGAAACGGCACCGAAATTTGGCACCAAAACACGTCGAAAATCAGATTGCATTTTGGGGGTGTATAACATGTGGAATAAGCTATTATATTTCATGAGGGCAAAAATATAATATAGCATTGGAAGGCATTGTTATAACATTCATCATTACACTGAGCATTTAGGGCATCATTATAACATTAAGGCCATCATTATAACATAGAGGGCATCATTGTTACAGCGAGGGCATTATGGCCACCACTAAAACACCAAAGGCATCATTCTTAAATCAATCAAAATAACACCAAGAGTATTCTGTATATTGCAAGATCAAAGATGATATGAGAGCCAGGGACGGATTCTAGAGACTTCAAGACAGAATTTGAGTAATGACACTTATTGGGTTGTCAATTGTAATTACAGCTTACAAAACATTATCAGCACTTCAACATGCTTGTATAGCAATAATGGCACGGATATTTCTTAACTTAGCGGAAATAAGATAAATGCTAGAATACAACTATCATCTTGTAAGTTATAGTGATTCTGCATTTTACATTGATTCACCTCTCCATTGGCATTGACTTACAAGTTCAATACAGGATATAAACATTAGAATTGCCAGTTTGTTAGATTGTCCAGCTATTATCTCTCATAAACTGACACAGGATGGTATTAATTCTCATTGGATGACCGAATTACCATTTAACACTAGAGTGTTGGTGTTAGATATAGATTTTTCTCTCCCTCTTGTGTTTGATATAGGTCTGATATCCAGTTGGGAATTCATGTGAATGATTTATAATGGTGTATGCTACATTGAGGGTCATTTTCAATTATTTTTGATTTGACCATCCCCCTTTTGTACTTTTATATATTTTTAGATGTGCAGGCAGATCCCTATTTGCATAAACTGCTTCAACTAGTCTACATATTTGTGATGTATCTTTATCACACCATCGATGGGATATAGTCGTCATAGTCATCATGATCGTGGTCGTGATCGTCCCGCTTTTTTGTCATCGCCATTTCAGGAAAACCACTCATCAGACTTTCTCCAAATTTGCACACATGATAAAGGATATAAAGTTCTAGAGCTGATTAACATTTGGGTGGCCATCTTGTTTTCTGGCAGCCATTTTGAAGGGTTTTGGAAAATCTTGTCATCGCCATTTCAGGAAAACTGTTCATGTATGGTACAACTTTGTCTACATCCGGGTTCGTCTACATTTTCAACAGTGACATCGATGGAGTACCACCATAGCATATTTAGCAGTTGAATTAAGAAGAACAAGTTTGGATAACTCTCAGTCCCAAAAGCAGACCCTTGATGCTCTTTGGTATTTTCATATTCCCACGCTACATATATGGACAAGTTTTGATTGGAATTAATGGATAGATTGAATTGGACTTCATATTTACCTCCCTGTTAACATAACTGGAGATGTCAGTCTCAGTCAGAATGTTCCTAAAATGTTTTTTTGTGAGGCACATATCTCTCCATGTTTTACGATGGTTCATTGAAGGCTTGAATATTTTTTCTGAACATTTACAACTTCTTTTGATCTATGACAGGGAAAAAAAGTATATTTCCAAAGCAATTGATACAACTATCAATGATATGTGCAGGGAGTCATCAATTTGCCTGATCTTGTTGGCAATAAGGAGAAATGTCACTGTGGCCATTTAGAATACAATTTTGTATGTAATTGTGTGGGGAGGAATTGAATCAGCAAGGAATTAAATAAACAGACTTGTAGTGAACATGCAAAATCTTATAGAAATGACAAAAATAAAGACATTTCTTTCAAGTTTTTCAAAGAAAATGTGTGCAAAAAGTATGCCTGGGAGACATTAAAATGCAGCAATTTGTAATATAATCAAGTTTGTGGAATTAAGCATTCTGGATGCATCCCATCAACTGCTACCATTGAATAAAGACATTTGAAGATCAAAGAAGTATACGCTAAACAAAACTACAAGATATGATGTGGGATGATACCACTATGTGGCAATGAATTAGACACTGTAACCATATATAAGGACAGAAAACTTTTTGTGATCGTGAATAAGGGAGAGTATCACAGATTGAAAAATATATTAAACACAAGAAAAAAACTCATATTAGGGGTTAATGTCAATTTACAAAGAAATAGACATTAGGAAATCTTTTGCTTTGTGCAAAATGGAATATTAGACTATCGATAAAATACAGACTATCCCAGAATTATGGGTCAGAGGTTTGGGAGTGAGGTACCTGGACCCTGCTCACCCTGTAGGCAGAACATTTTATGTAGAAGGCATAAGGATATAGGTAGATGACATTAGAGAGATTTCGCACATACGTAAAGTACAACTTATAACATATACTTATACTTATAAGAAGACGTACAAGGTGTTTCATAATGTGGGTATTTCGTCAGGAAAGATCTTCTCGGACTGTAATAAATAAAGGTCAAAGGGATGCCATTTGTACTTTCTTGAATTGTAGCATGTTTAGTTGATCCAAATGTGTTTGTCTAGAATAAAATAGGCTCATATTTAGTACATACATATAGACCCATCTCTTCTCAAATTGACTTTTTGGAGATGCTCGTTATGAAACACCCTGTATGTCATTTGTTGAGCTACTGAATGGGTCGTTTCCAGGAATTGCTAGAACCTACTGGTTTGATTGGTGTTTCAAATTGATGGTTAAAGTATTTGATTGGATACTGTTCCTACTCAGCCGATTAATTTAGAAAATGCTTGCGGTCAATTGTTCCACACACATGTAGGTAAAGCTTTATACGTAGATCCAACTGTATACGTTTATCGTCTACGTGTATATACAATTTTGTAAGTTCATTGAACTTATACTGATCATGAAAACTTTGAAATAATCAACTTGTTTATGTAATGACTCACTTGAAAGGATCATGACTCACTTTAAAGGATCGTGTTTAGAATACACTACAACTACTAGGATACTGAAGCAAGCATTTAATTATAATGTGCATAATCTACACGTGCAGATGACAGTGCATTCATAGTCTCTGGTTGATGGAGCTTTTCTGTATCGGGAATAGTTATGTTTCATTAAGTACAATTTAAAATTGATTCTAGTAAATATAATAGTTCGACATGACCCTTTAAACTATACGTATACGTATAAGTTGTACTTTGTGCGAAATCTCTCTATTATATTGTAAAAACATTTCTGACTTTATCATAATCAGATTGATATGACCTTTTTGTCAATATGCAATGAAAGGCGGACATGAACCACATTTTAGAGGTAGTCTCCTAGCAAAGTTCATAAAATAAAAATGCTTGTGAAGGTTTGCTTTGGGGCGAACTATTTGATGAATTCTTTTCTGAAATGTTTTGTTTGAAAATCTAGAATCAGTTTTTAGGCATGTAGGGATATGTTTGAGTTAGCCATTTTAAGATTTATTTTCTGAAATCAGATCTGCAACGTGTTGTTACACATGTCTGGACATGATATACTATGTTATCATTCTTCTTCTCAATGACTCATTCATGTTTACTTATTGATGGTACTGGATATTAACAGGTATTTTTGTGTTGCAATGGTAACTATAGAAACAGTTACGTTCAAAAGGTGATAATGTTGATAATCACTATATATATTATGTTATATTATATCTTTTATTATATATTATTACTGAGTGAAGTTAACATTTTTATGTACCACCATCAGATGTTATTGGACTGAAATATTATGAATAGTGGTAAGATTTCAATTTTTATTAAGAAGCTTAATATGTATATCCCAAATCAATTCATATGCAGATTAATTTAGTCCCATTCTATTTAAATCATTTTCAAAGTAGCTGTACCCTGATGTTAAAAGCATCATTACACATTTTTGTTATAGGAAGTCTTATATCTAAGATAGAGGCTTTTAATGGGATTTTAGGAGATTTGCATTTAGTTCATCATTTATGATTAATAATAATAGTTTTCTTTCTTTTTCTTTTTAATGACACATTTGAATTATATGCAATTCCACTAGAACTAAATGTACTTTGATTTATATTTATATTTATTTATATTTATTTATTGATTTCTCAATTCACCCCTTATAGGGTATAAGAGTACAAAAGACAAACTTAACTACTACAGTAACAAACATTAAGATAACATTTATAGATGTACACTTTTTGCCCAGCCTCGATTAAAAATTGACAAAGTCTTATTAGTATATTCATCCTGTTCCATTGAATGGTATTATTAAATTAGGTCAATAATTACTTTAATCCTCAATTTTTTAATATAAAACATATTCATTTTAAGAATCATAATAATAGTAAGGTTGTTTGTCATTTTGGGGTTATTTGTGTCAAGTCCATGATTGAAGATATATCCTATCTGGTATGATGAAAAGAAACTTGCTTTTAAAATTTGGATTTTAATACATTAATCTTTATTCATCAGAAACATCAAACAAAGCAATGAAATAATTTTGATTAGTTTTTGAAATGTTCTGTTATACTGTCTAACATTAAAGTTTTGATAGCTTTCTCTTTAATATTGATAGATTTCTCTTTCATAGAATATAAAACGACTGGATTCTAATTTTGAGTTGACTAATGTTTGATCTTTATCACTGCGTTTCTTGTTTTTATTATGTTATTATAATCTGTATTTCAAAGGAATTTTGTCTGTGTTCCAGATTTACCAGAGTCAGAAGCTGCTGAACTGCAGAATAAACTTGAGGTCCTCAACAACATCATGGATCAAGAGGTAGGTAACGTATTTGGGGTATCTCATTATTAGAAATGAATAAATCAGATGCTAGTAGGTAGTTACTCTTTCGGGTCAGATAGCATGGCGGGTATGGTAGAAAGTTCCCTTTAACTAAATATTCATTAATTTTAGTGGTTCAATTTTCATATCACCCTTATGTCTAATAGTTATGCAAATTGTGTCCAGTGAAAAGTAAATATTATCTGTCCAATACAAGAAAAGATATTCAGCTATTTGTGGTGATTTTATAACATGGGGTCTATGGGGAATCTCCCCGAACTAGAAGTCACATTTTCCCAAAAGATTAAATTTTCAAAGTTAATAAACAATTTTCAAAACCATATTTCTAGATGATCTTTTACTTGTAGATTTCAAATATGATATCACTTTGACTTAATTCTGAATATTTAATGACGTAAATCAAGATTATTTCTACTCGCATCTAGTCTATTGGATTTGTGGTTTCCTGTCCTGGCTTAGTAAGCTTCAAAAGATGGATGATTCTAGTGTGATCAGAATATAAGTGAATAGGAAATAGTAAAGAATCCATTGGTCAGTATCAAGCAAAGGTTACGGCCATAACCTTCACATTAAAGATGGGGGAGGGTAATTGTCCATTTCAATATTTTTAATTTTCATCGATTTAAGCTACTTTTTGTTGATGTAGTGCTTTATATAAGTGGCATACCTCACGAAACGTAAGATTGAATCTCTGCACTGGCTACAAACACCCATGGCCACTTCTTTCCAATGTCAAGGATCAAGGGATATTTTTCAAGGGATATTTTTCACATCAGTTATATTAAAAACAGTTTAGAGCAAGGGCCCATTCGGGTAGCACTTGATTAGGCATTTTGCTTGTTTATGCATTTTTAAGTTATATAGTTTCTAGTTTCATCCATCCATTTGTTCGTTTGGTTATTCATTCATTCGTTTCAGGCGATAACTTAGATATTGGTTGATAGATTGGGTTCAAATTTTACTGGCTGCGGAATTTTCAATATGACGACCATTGTTCTTGAAAAAATAGTCGTCAATAAATCAAAGATGTGTATAGATGTAGTTTAAATTTCATTTGCTGATACCTGAGGGACAGAGGAGGTCTTTAAATTAAAAAATGTCAAGATGGCTACACAATTCAAAATCGCCACCATTTTGTAAAAATTGTTTTATTTGATAGTCAAATAACTTTGAATGGATTAAGCCTGATTTAGTTCAAATACCAAAGCATTATGATAACTATAAACTAGTTTAATAACGCAGATGCGAGTAGGTAGTTACCAGATTCACCACCAGGTGGCTCGTTCGGGTCAGATAGCATGGTGGGTATAGTAGAAAGTTCCCTTTAACTTAAATTACATCTATTTGTGTGGTTCAATTTTCATATAACCCTTATGTATCTAATAGTTATGCAAATTAAAATATGTCCAGTAAAAGAAAATGTTATCTGTCCAATACAAGAAAAGATAATTCACTTTTTGTGACTTTGTAACATGGGGTCTATGAGGAATCAACCCGAACAAGAAGTCACATTTTCAAAAAAAAAAAATTTTCATGATATCGAAACCATATTTCTAGATGTACTTCTAGATGTAACAGATGCAGCTTTCAAATATGACATATGACATCACTTTGACTGAATTTTGAATATTTAATGACATAAATCAAGATTATTTCTACTCGCATCTAGTCTATTTGATAAAAACAAAAAATATGAAAATCACCATTTATCATCTGCCATGTTAAATGCGAAGGTAACAGCCATACATTACCTTCACTTGGAACTGACCAATGTTGTATGTGAAGTCTTGTTTACAGGTTTCAAGGCAAACCATTTAACGGATTGTTTAAGGATGTTTCTTGGTTTAGAAATATATAACTGATAAGCTTTGGGGCATTTTGGGTAAATTTAAATAGGCAATTTTGGACTTTTGTCCAGAAAACTAGCAACTTTTTTGTTTGGTATAATCTTTAGTACCTGTTCTTACTCATAATCTTCAGTGGACCATCTCAAGTATCTGTATTTAAATACAGTCTTCAATATATAAATTATGTTACAATCTTACAATATCTGAGTTTGGTTATAGCCTCTTATACCTGGATTTGCTTCTTTATATTATCTTTAGCTTCTGTTCCATATATCCTGACACAAGATACAATATTTACCTCTCTATATGATACAACATCCTTGTTCACATGTATAAGATCTGCATCATACTCAGGAAATGTTGATCTATTATATCTGGCATGTAGTGGCAGCACATCTATTGATCCACAAATGTTAAGTTGATGAACATGATTAAACCATTATTGCCCTTTTGTTATATTGCAATGTTATGACATTTGATTTGGATGTTATTTCATTTGGTACAATAATATACAAAGTCGGTATGCTGAGGAGTTAAATGGGGATGCCTATAAGTAAAGTTGGTATGCTGAGGAGTTAAATGGGGATGCTTATAAGTAAAGTTGGTATACTGATGGGTTAAATGGGGATGCTTATAAGTAAAGTTGGTAATGGGGATGCTTATAAGTAAAGTTGGTATGCTGACGTGTTAAATGGGGATGCCTATAAGTAAAGTTGGTATGCTGATGAGTTAAATAGGGATGCTTATAAGTAAAGTTGGTATGCTGACGTGTTAAATGGGGATGCTTATTATAAGTAAAGTTGGTATGCTGATGAGTTAAATGGGGATGCTTATAAGTAAAGTTGGTATGCTGATGAGTTAAATGGGGATGCTTATGAGTAAAGTTGGTATGCTGATGAGTTAAATGGGGATGCTTATAAGTAAAGTTGGTATGCTGATGAGTTAAATGGGGATGCTTATAAGATGGTATGCTGATGAGTTAAATGGGGATGCTTATGAGTAAAGTTGGTATGCTGATGAGTTAAATGGGGATGCTTATAAGTAAAGTTGGTATGCTGACGAGTAAAATGGGGATGTTTATAAGTAAAGTTGGTATGCTGATGAGTTAAATGGGGATGCTTATGAGTAAAGTTGGTATGCTGATCAGTTAAATGGGGATGCTTATAAGTAAAGTTGGTATGCTGATGAGTTAAATAGGGATGCTTATAAGTAAAGTTGGTATGCTGATGAGTTAAATGGGGATGCTTATAAGATGGTATGCTGATGAGTTAAATGGGGATGCTTATGAGTAAAGTTGGTATGCTGATGAGTTAAATGGGGATGCTTATGAGTAAAGTTGGTATGCTGATATGTTAAATTACCCAGAAGCGAGTAGCTAGATATCCTTTTCACCACCAGGTAGCTAATTTGGGGTAGATTCATCAGCTTTAGTGGTTCAATTTCCATATTACATTTGTGTATCTGATAGTTAAACAAATCAAAATATTTCCAGTAAAAGAAAATATTATCTGTCTAATATAAGAAAAGATATTTCACTTTCTGTGATTTTATAACATTGGGTCTTTGGGGAATCTCCCCGACCTAGAAATCACATTTTCTAAGAAAATTAAATTTTTAAAGATAAATACTTTTTAAAACCATATTTCTTGTTGTAATTTTACATGTAGATTTCAAATAATTTGATTTAACTTTGACTGAATTTTGAATTCTTAATGACGTAAATCAAGATTTCTTCTCGCATCTTGTCTATTGGTATGATGATAATTTAGGTTGGTATGCTGATAAGTTGGTATGCTTATAAATTAAATTGGCATGGTTAGAAGTTAAATTGGTATGGTTATGAGTTTAGTTTGTATGCTGACAAGTTAAATTGGTTCAGAAATACATCAATATACTATGATATAGAGCAAACTGTATTTATTGTTTGTCAGTGCTATTATATTTCACTGACTAAGCAAATATATTATACTTGGAGCTGTCTTCACATAAAATTTCTATCAAATTATTAATAGACAAAATGAAATTACAAACTTTAAAATGGTCTTTCATTAGGAAATGCTGTACATATAACAGTCCTCAAAAATATTTGCTGAAAATTAAGAAAATCCCCAAAATATAGTCCTCCACCTAATAAGACATTACCATTCATCTCCATGTCTAGTTTCCTCTGCTGACAAGGCAGATTTTTGAACCATTTACTTCTAATGTGGTTGGGAATATTTAGTTATAAGAATACTTCAATATATAAACTGCAAAGGGCATTTATTGATTGTAAAAGTTTAATTTTAGTGCTCTATAAGTATTGCCAACCTCCCCTTTGTTTTCCTATTGTTACATGAAATTAAAGGGCCTTATTCTCTCTTACTTAGCATTCACCACTTAATAAGCACCATTCTTGGCAGAAAATGATATATGACATACATGATATTCCCTGAGATTTCTGACTTCTTTCATATATAGGAGCTTATGAAAATGGTTTTAAGGAGGTGTTTTTGAATTTTGAAACTTTCCAAGGTGCAAAATAAAGCGAACACTGTAGGCAACCTCTTGATCCAAATGTATTATAATTGACTTTGCCATGTGTTTGAATTTGTGTCGCTATGAGTTTGTATGTATAGTATGTACATATAATTGATGCTATAAATGATGGAGGATACAATTGATATAGTATTATGTAGAAACTGAAAGTTTTATTGAGCAATGTCATATTGACATAAATATAGAAATGTGAGATCATTTAAAACATGAGACTTAGCTTGTATTCGCGAGTGCAAATAGCGGCTATCATCTATCGGGTAGATTAAATGGCTCATTTAGATATGAATAGTACCTGTTCTGCATCCCGTTAGTTGCCAGCTCTCGCCCTCAAAAGCAAAAGCTGACCTAAATAAGGGTTTAATCTGGTATTAAAGCAGTAACTTTACCAACTATTGAGGTGTTCAGAATTATTAAATAGCGGAAGTTTAAGTTTGTTCGATCATGTGACAATAGTATAAAATTTACATGATCACTGTTGGTTGTTCGTAAACTACAAGTTCAAACTGACAGGTTAATTTATGCAAATTAATAGTTAATCCAGTAGCAGGTAGCCGTTAGTCGCATTCACGAATACAAGCTTAGACTGTGTTTTTGAACTGCCTGCGGTGCAAGTATATTGCATAATAGTTAATAAGTTTTCCCCCTAGGTATCATGAAAAAGAACAATGAGCCCATGCGTTGCAAATTACATGCTCACAAGTTTTCAACAAAAGCAGTTCATCCAAGCGCACTTACACCGCTAGTCTTGCTTGAAGACTGTGGAACCCCCTTATCTCCTTCTCCAACACATGATGAAAAGAAGATAGGGGGTTCAGGGTCTTGAAGCAAGACTATTAAACCGCTAATTACACTGGCGTAGGCTGCTCCTGTATGTCAACCGCGTCTGCTCGTTGCTAGTGTAACGCAGGAGTTCCACTGCAATAAACTGTGGTCGTTATCAATTAATTCAGAATTATGTGAATGGATAGGCCCATAGCCACGGGGGGGGCAAAAATTCTTTCAAAATCATGCAGTTTTTTACCATTATGAGCACTTTTTGGACCAAAATTGTCAAAAGCGAACTTCCCCCTGGAATTTTCCAAAAAGTGAACCCCCCTTCGCAAATCCTGGCTATGGGCCTGGTGTATGTGTGTTTGGATAAACTATTTTTGTTGAAAATACATGGGCATGTAGTTTGCATGAGGTGGCTTAGTGATACCTGGGGAGAAATCTCATTAAAATATTACGCAATTCACAAGCACTGCTGGCATACAAAAATACAGTCTATATATATTCTACAGGGTTATTCAAAATAAAAATCAAGGCAGTTGACAATATGAGGATCACATCTGATGACAAAGTGAATTTAAGTCTTGTTAACACATTCATAGTTAAGCATGACCACATTGAAAGCCCTCAGATGAAATCATATTTCTAGTACCCTGATAAAGTCATGCACATACATTCTCTGACATGCATGCTACTTGAATGGTAGCAATATAAACATGTGATGGAATTGTGAAGACACTTCCCCTGGGAACAGACAACAGATACCTGATTAGCATGCAACAAAATCTTCTCTATGAAAATGTTTCTGTTTTTGTTTTGAAAATAAGAAACATGTTTCAATCCTTTGTCAACTATATTTAACATTTGTAGTTCTTAAGGACCTTCTGGATGTGAAATTTGATTCAAGATTTATTGGGTCCTTTGGTCTGGTGCAATTGATTGGTTATAGTGCCAGTATGCATAAATAATAGACCAAGAATATCGCAAAAGAGGTGTCACAGTTACAGGCTATGTAGATTCACAGTATTGTTTTCTTGTTTGCTGATTGGTTGAATGTGGTCATGTGATATTTATTAGGATATATGGGAGTGTTCCTTTTCTTATAATTATACCTATAGTAGAGTATAGTATAAGAAACAATTGCCATTGAAAAATGAGTTGGGAGCCATGTAATTACAATATTGGATGTAAAAATTAGGAGAACAGACATAACCAGCAAAGTTCAAGGGAATTTTGAAGGTTATGGTATTAATTATCAATGCTGTGATCAATAGGATTACAGTGATGTTAAAGTCTCCATCAAAGTATCTGTAATTTTCACATGGATAAAATGGTTGTGTGAATCAGTCTGTAACTAGGATATTACACGACTTTACAGAATAGCATTTATTGATATGAAGGCCAATAAATAGGCAGAGTTATACAATGCAAGAAAAATATTGTAGCAGAAAGGCAGAATTATCAGGTAAATGCTATTGGTAATAGTATAGCTTGATAGATTACCATAGATTTCTAGTTATAATGTTGGATAAATGTCATTTTAACCTTTTATGTTCTCAGAAGAATTTCTTACAGACATAACCAATTCAAGAGGTTAATTTGAAAGCAAAACACCAAATATGCTGTTTCTTGATTTTCTTTGGATGGTATGCTCACGTTCATCAATGTTAAATATACATATATCTAGAATTAGGTTATAATAGAAGTGAACTGAATGATTACTTCATTGTAATTTTAAAGCCATTAGAATAAATGTAAGATACATGCAGAAACAAAAATAAGAAAATGACTATAGTAGACTAGAACCAGTAAAATAATGAGCACATCTATTTTAATGAGCTGGCAAATCATGTCTAACAGTTGTAAGGTAACTAGGGTCCTTCATTGCTATTGAGATTTACCCGGAAAGATAAGGTGTTGAAACATGTTTTTGGGTCAAAAATGTGTTAAGAAAAATAATTAAATTTCGTGATTTTTACATAATTGCCTTGCAGATCAGATCAGATATTGCAACTGCACAATGTTGATATTGGAATATCATCTTCACGTTATTAATCATATATGTGTATAATTGAGTAATATAATGCAGAGAGACAATGGATATCTGCTTTGGTGAATCACACAAATCTTTAGTTTTATATAAATGAGTGATATGGTTCTCTTACATGCACATTGGAATATAAGTAGTTGAACTAGTTTGACCACAATCACTACAATCGAACAAGAAGAACTCATTATCACATTTATATATGATTACATCTTAGTTATTGAAGTTATGACATACACACATAAACCTTACTTTGTACATGTTTGCATTCGAGCAAGTTTGTAAAACTGTTTGTTACAAGATATCTCTATATTTGTAGGGAGTAGCAGGAGGAGACTCTCTTTCTCGAAAGGTGACAGTATATTCACTTTAGACCCAAGCTTAGGGCTCTTGATATCCTCTATTTGAGCAGGCTTTGGGTTCAAGGGTTTTGCATACATGCTATAGTTAGATCTGCTGTGAGCTTTGTCAAGCTCATTTTTATGTCACCACCAAAAAGTGGTGACATATTATTATGGTCTCCGTTTTTTGTGGTGGCGATTGGCGATCAGCAGTTGAAGTCTGTAACAAATTGTTACAACTTCAAATAACTTAACGAACACTGTTTAGACTGACTATTTTTTCAAAATCATCTACAAGTTATCAAAAGTCCAAATTTGACCTTCAATAACCTTCTCAAGGTCAAAAAGGTCTTTTTCAACCTGCTTCAAATTGACCAATTTTTTTTCAAAATCATCTACAAGTTCTCAAAAAAAATCATCTACGAGTTATCAAAAGTCCAAATTTGACTTTAGATTTGAGATTTAACCTTCTCAAGGTCAAAAAATGTCAAAAAGGTCTTTTTCAACTTGCTTCAAATTGACAATTTTCTTTTTCAAAATCAACTACAAATTCTCAGAAGTTCAAATCTGACTTTAGATTTGAGATTTCACCTTCAATGACCTTCTCAGGGTCAATCAAAAAAGATATTTTTTAACTTGCTTCAAATTTCACCAATTTTTCAAAATCATCTAGAAGATCTCAGAAATTCAAATTCTAACTTAAGATTGAACTAATAATATTGTGAGCCAAGTAGGTGGTGACATTTTGTAATGTTAATGCCTTTTTTATATATGTTTCATCAGAAATTTGGCTAAAGTTCTTGCAAAATTTCAAAAAGACTGCCACTTTGTTTAGTTTAGTTTATAGCTTAGTCTATAGATTGACAATAATATCAAGGTGTTTTAACATCACTGGTATTTTTGTTGTCAAAAATATACAGGGTGTGAGCCCAAAAAAGTAACCCAAAGAAATAGGTTTTAAGTCATATTTGGTACATGTTAACCTTTTTCAATGTTCTTTCTTTCTAACAAATTTCATTGGTCTATTCCAAATGATTATGATTTTGTGGCCATTTTAAAAAACATGCTCAATGTGCCAAAACATGTCAAAATCACCTAATATGAAGCCCCATCTTTGGGGCTATTTCAAAGATTTTGTAATATACTAACGACCCTAGAAGCATCAAAGAGTTGAAACAAAGAAAATGCAGGCTATTACACAAGATATCTGTGAGCATGTAGTCAGAACATGGGCTTTCTCTTGAAAGTCCATGGTCAGAACAACTTTACCTGTTGCACTCAAATTTACCTCCAGAGATGAGACTGCCATATTGATTATGTTTTGTAAAATGGCCATAAAATCGTGATCATTTAGAGTAGACCAATGAAACTTAGTAGAATGAAAAAACATAGAACAGGGTTCAATTGTTCCAAATATGATTATAAACCCATGCTGGATGACTGAGTGATTAACATTTATTAGTGTTACCTTTTTTGGCTCACCCTGTATCTTAAACATTCATTTTTATGTCAAGATGTGCTTAGAAATTGAAAGTACTACCTGTTTTATTTTTTCTAATACATACATGTTTTTCATAAAGCTACTTAGATCTGCTCTAGCTGTGAGCTTCAACAATTTTATCTCCAGTTTTATATTTTTAAAGGAGACATTGGATTCATGGTTGCACCATCCTAAACATGCATATGTTTGTTTTAGCTCCGTAATGGCAAATTCATGGTTGAGTTCGAGGGTTTATAGTAACATATTCACGAGAGGTGTCACGGTTTCCCGATATTGGACCGAATTTCGATCCAGATGCTTCAGTTCGGGACACGGGACAGAAAGAGTTAATATCGGTTCGGTATAGGTACATAAATTCCTTCCATAAAATGCATAAAAACGTGTATAAATAGCGGGGAACACCTCCGATTTCGTTCTGAAAAATTAAATATTTTCACTTACCTTGTACCTAGATTACACTTCTTTGCATTGAAAAGTGTTATTAACGGACCCGCAATTTCAGGTAGATGGTAATGCTTGTTAGTAAATTTCTTCATCATTGTTCGCAAATCGAGTGCATTATCAATATGCCGGATGTAGGAAAGAAATTGAAAAATCGAGCCGGCATCTAAGTCGAAAAAGTCGGCAGTTTGGAAGTATTTTGGAACTTCGATATCACAAACGAATTGGTGATAGTACACCGTGCAGACTATGTGAAATGCTGATCACATTCGCGGCAGATATGTTATATTAGATTTTGATTGACGTTTTTTATTTCTGAATATGATTTTGAAAAGTGAAATTGAAAGTGAAACTGGCATCATCAGACCTTGCATCATTTTTTAATGTTCTGTCCCGTCCTGAATGTACCGTAACCATTTGTACCGTTCCGTACTGTACCGAAATTCTTTTGGACCGTGACACTTCTAATATTCACACACATTATAAGCTTACTTCATGTCCATATTGATTCTTGAATCAAGCTCTAATGCCCTCCCCATATTTTCTCAAATACTGATTGAGAAACTAGAAAATTGGGAGGGGAGGGGGCAACACATAGATAGAGGTTGTTTACAGGACAATGATATTTGATTCATGAGCAGCATCTTATACAACTCATTCATCACCCCATTCACCCCAATCACAGGGATGATCAGGTCATGTTGGCCAAGTATTTAGTCAGAAAAGTAGCAGCGGATTTGTATTTTAGAATTGGTATACCAAATACTAAAACATAAATGATTTTACCCTCACCCCAATTGAAATTAGATATATTTGAGGGCATACATGGATATATTGATCTGGTCCCTCATATCCATGGGCATCAGAAACAGGGGTGCATTGGGTGTGAATGCACCCTCCCCCCCTCTGAAACTGCCCAAAAATATTTTTTGATAAGATTCCTCAGTGAAACTTCAAAAAATGCTATTTTATCTCAGAAAACAACTATTTATGGTTCAGATTGCACCAAATAACATCTTCAGTGACAAAAAATTTCATGGGGACCATGTCCCAGACCCCCCCCCCCCCCAGGTACGCAGCCTCCTTCTAAGCCATCACTTGCCTAGCCATCTATATTTTCTGGAAAACGCACCACCCTTTTCAAATATGATGCAGACTTCTCTATTGGCCTAGTCTCTATGGTTTTTGGGTTTTAGATATCACGGTTTTATAGATATCATGCCTTTTTAATAGATCTCGCACCTTAGTTGTACATCCGTTAAGAAAAAACCAAAAATACCAGGTTTCAATTCACCATAAGATTCACCTGTACATTTAGCGATTTATTTGTAAACTTTTTCGGGAAAAAATAACTATTACAGTTTAGTTGAATTTTTGTAACAGAAATCGGCTACTCCCCCTCTAATTCCGAAGTTCAAGATGTAAATATTCTACTCCACTGAAGTTTAAAACTGGCTGCCGGTATGTACATCCTTTAACAATGAATGATAAAATAATCAGTTCACGTTTTAAACTTTTTCGTAATCCTAGTTATCAAGTATTTTCGTTCGAAAATAGGGAGGTGTAATTCAAGGGGGGAGCACCCCCCCCCCCCTAAACCAACGTTTTAAAAAAAATTACAAAGTGATTTTATGTGAAGGATATTGTGCTCTGAAAATGCTCAGAATGCACCGAATGATGTTCAATTTTTGATATTTTCTGTGGGGAGAACCCCGAGATCCCCCTACACTGGCCCTCGTTCGCTGCACTCACTCTTCTTGGTTCGCTTCCCTCGCAGCCATTACCAAAAGCCCCCCCACCCAAACACAAAATCTATATTAATCTGATAAATCATATAAACACCAATTTGATTTTATCTGAAAATGCTCAGAATGCACCAAATGACGTCTTCGAAAAAATTTTCCTGGGGAGGATGATTCTTTTATATCCTTCATATAAAAACTGTTTATAAGATAAGAAATAGCCTAATAATATGTCAAATCGGATTACAAGACTTAACAAGTTGATAATATAAACATCAGATTGCATTCCTAGAAACAACAATGTACATGTCAAGACAACCGAATATTATTGTTGTATTTGTTCCTTAAGTTGTCTTGTGTGTCTGCAATCAAATTAATTTAACCAGCTTCAATAAAGATGATGGATTGATGTTTTAATAATTATCTTACTTGGGATTAGCCTTAATAAATGTTATGAGTTCACAGTTTACATGTACAGGGTGACACAAAAATGTGACACTGCAATTTTGGAATAACTTTAACAGTATTGAAGGAATCTACAGGGTGTTCAAAGAAAACGCAACCCAAAGAAATCGCTATATCTTGGAAAATACTTATCCAATTGCACTCATTTTTTCAGGAAAGAAAGAAGAGACTGTGCATGTAGAGCTCCTGTAATTATTTAGTTGTAAAACACGAAGCCTTGGACGCCTGCTCAAAAGACATTAGAATGAGAAAGATACGAAAAATGCAGTCAAAGGTGACTGTCACAGCAATAAAACTGAATAACTTTCTAACCATAGTGTTCTGGCACTTCAGATTTGGCACAAATTATCCTCATTCAATGTGTGGTGAATTTGTGGAGTTTCATCAAAATCACTCCAGGGACTTTACAGTAATGGTCAAAATAACTTCTTATGTCTGCCTGAACCAGGACGTTTGACTGCGTTTTGAACGCATTTCGAACATAACTGTGAAGTCCCTGGAGTGATTTTGATTTCACTCTACAGATTTACCATACTTTGAATGAAGATGATTTGTGCCAAATTTGAAGAGCTAAAACACTATGATTATAAAGTTATTCAGTTTTATTGCTCTGGCAGTCACCCCTGACTGCGTTTTTCGTATCTTTCCAATACTAATGTCTTTTGAGCAGGTGTCTAAGGCATCAAGTTTTATAACTTACCAACTACAGGAGCTATACATACACAGTCTCTTCTTTCTTTCCTGAAAAAATGAACATAATTGAATTAGTATTTTCCAAGATATAGCGATTTCTTTGGGTTGCGTTTTTTTTTTAACACCCTGTATTTGACTTTGGTTGTTAAGAGTGGTCAATGTGGGAAGCAGTGACTATCCCAATGAATGCATTTTGGGGGTTATTTAGAGAATAGCTCCATTCATCCATACATATGTCCCATCTACCTAAATATCATTGGCCCAATATCATTTATATGTTTTATACCTACATGCCCAATGTGAGTACAAGTTCTACTTGAAAGCTGATTTTGAAAATGGCCACCAGTTTTAAAATAGCTATCATTTTAGTGTCAATTTTATAGTATTTTAGGTACAACATAAAAAACTAATATATGATGCTTTAATTACTAAAATTTGTGTAGTATATAAACAAACATTGCAGCCATCTTGAAAAATGGTGACTGTTTTTATGATTTTTGCTTTAATTTGGGAACTAGTAGAGCGATTTTGTTATGTCAACACCAAAAAGTAGTGACATATTGTTATGGTCTCTGTTTTGTGACAGCAGTTGGCTATCAGCGGTTGGGGTCTGTATCAAATGGTGGTGACATTTTGCATGTTAATGCCTTGTTCATATTTGATCTGTAAATAAATGTACATTTTTTAACGAACTTTTAGAAATATTCTAATCTATCTTTTGTATCCTTCACCATGTGAATCAAAGTTATAAATGTTTTTTTATATGGGTTTCATTTTTGGTGTCACCATGTACTTTTTTGCACAAACATTCCATCTAAATATTAAGCACTAAATGTTCAACATGTCACGTCTGAAAACATCATTTATGAATTTAATTTTAATGATGTTGTACTTATAAATGAACAATGAACACTAATGAATTATATTCTTAAAGCGTGTGATTCATGCTAGTAAAATGATATCCAACTTCCCACATATGTGAAATAACTATATGTTGGTCTAAATGAGAATACTGTGTATTGAACCAAATCATTTGTTTTTCTTGCAGATGATGACCATCAAGGAGCAGCATAGGAGGCCAACATATTCACAATGTAAGTAGAGTATTTTGACTTAAATGAAGTTCCTGTGTCTTCCTCCTAGTGTAGTGAGATGTATGGACAGGGTCTGGATGAAAGACTACTGAAAAGTTTACAATCTTTTTCAAGTTCCTGTATGTTTGTATTGAAATGCCAAATTGATAGAACTAGTATTCTAATCAATTTCTTCATTTGATATTTTGAAATACCAAATAAAGTGATAATAGCAAAATTCTGTCTCTTAATTAGCCTGTATTCAGAAGTTGTCTTTGATAAACATCTAGCCTTTTATTACCAAATTTTGCCATATTGAAGCTTATTTAGCCACTCTGTCAATAGGAAGCACTTATACTACTGATTATATGTTTTGTGTTGACTATATACTGTATTGTCTCCAATAAATGCACTGTGCATTTACCAAATTCTTTTCAAGAAGATGTCTCAAATGACAAAATCCCCGGGGATTTGTGAAAAAAAAATTGGGCGATAATAGGGTGTTTTATGATTTTCCTCTTTAAAACTGGACTCACTCCAACTAGATAACATAATATCATACCTCGATGTTTTCCTCATGCATTTATCGATCTGTTGAATATGTTTCTGTGGGTTCCCACTGAAAAGAAATAGAAAACAACAACTTGTAGGTCTAATTATTTGAAGTCCATACAAAAATAGCGACCATCGGATAAATATGATATCCTATGATTTTCTCAGCTATCATTTTTATCCACTCTTGGATATCGCCGATCTTCACTCATTCGCTGCGCTCACTCGTGGAAATGAGCGATATCCACTCATGGATAAAAATGGTATCCCTCAAAAATCATAGGATATCCTTTATACTTCATATTAGCAGATATATGATATTCCCTCAATCGCATAGGAGTACATATTCTACATATTAGATTTTTTTGCATTTAGATGCGGAATATCACTTTTATCATTAGTGATAAAATTTTGAAAAATAAATATTATTGCTAATGTAAAGTATTTGATTGGATACTGTTCCCACTCAGCCAATTAATTTTAAAAAATGCTTGCGGTCAATTGTTCCACACACATGTAGGCAAATCTTTATACGGAGATCCAACTGTATACGTTATCATCTACGTAAACATACCGTTTTGTAAGTTCATTGAACTTATACTGATCATGAAAACATTGAAATAATCAACTTGTTTATGTAATGACTCACTTTAAAGAATCATGACTCCCTTTAAAGGATCGTGTTTATAATACACTACAACTACAAGGACACGAAAGCAAGCATTTAATTATAATGTGCATAATCTACACGTGCAGATGACAGTGCATTCATAGTCTCTAGTTGATGGAGCTTTTCTATAACGGGAATAGTTATGTTCCATTAAGTACAATTTAAAATTGATTTTAGTAAATATAATAGTTCGACATGACTCTTTAAACTATACGTATACGTATAAGTTGTACTTTCACTTATGTGCGAAATCTCTCTATTATCAACTAATGTCTACTGATATTATCCACCATTGGCCGAAACAAAGGACTAAATGAATTATCATTAGTAGACTAAAAATCGTCAATCACCAGGAGGGATTTGATATGCAATGGGGAATATCACAAGGATGATATCAATATCATCCAAGGGAATAACCCCACGGGTAACCTTATACCATGGTCAAAATCAAAAATGACCAATAAGAAGAGGTATCAAAATTTACTTCTCAAATGCTGCATTGTGGGTAATTATTCAGGAACACATTCCAGTAAAAATATACTTTGTGAGAGAATTCACACTTTCATTACTTCTATAATTATGATGAAATCTATTTTGCATAATATTATCAAAATGTACGCATATGATCTTGTTTTTTTATTTTTGAATTATTTCTTTGATTATGAAAAGTACAAAATAAGATTTTTCTTGGAATGTGAACAAGAAGCATTCTTTCTACAATTTTGAAACACAATTCTCCCATTCAGTGTTTTTCCTTATATGGACAAAATATTAGGGGAACAAATTCCTACTTCCTTGTTTTTCCCTCGTTGGTTTAGCATGTGGATTTACATACCTATTTTTCAATCGCTATGTTCTATCAAATCTCCGTCCAAAATAGACAAAAATAGTATCATAAACAATTGGTCTTTTCATATCCTTTTCATAGCAGACATTTTTATCATTATCATTGTATTTGCTCACATCGTTGTGAAAACAACGTGTGAAGAGAGGGAATATTTCCCAATAGAGAAGGTCATGTGATCAGTTGACTAGTCGCCATATTGGAAAAAATAACTTTGTTCGACTTTCCACCTTTTCCCAACCTTTCATTCCATCCTAACCGCATTACAAACTGCAATATCAATGCAACAATTGAATAAAAGTACTCATCTTCAAATTACATTATAGAGTTTCTTTGAAAATCAACAAACTTTGACTGAAGAAGATGTGTCGCTATTATCTAGGTCAGTTGGTGCAGTGTCCGAAAGCAAATCTAGAGGACTCGTTTCCGAATATTTTTGATCATTATCCTGGCCGTTATAGTAATGAAAAAGGACAAAACAGCTGAGGGTGTCACTGTTTTATTTAGCGTCCAGGTTTAAAAACAAAATTGCGTAATCAGTTTTGTTCTCTACTTTCAGGTCACGCAAATAGCTACGCAAAATGCATCATGAGAAAATATCGACCAATCAAATTTTGTTCTTTTTGGGGGGCTTTATAAGTACATATTTCGTACCTTCTCGATTCATGAGCGAACCGCGAAATGGAGAATTAGGCAATGTTCATGTTCCAGTACTGACATTAAAATAACTATGTACACCATAACTCTCAAATCATCAACTTACATTGCATGTTTTATATAAAAATGTAAAATGTACAAGAATATAAAAACCACTTAGCCGCCATTGAGGATTTTTGTACAAAGAAAGTGTCTAGTTTCCACATGTTTCTTCTTATCTCCAAAGGATTTAGTAGCAGATGAACTAGTCTGCCCATTCATGCCATAACATGCAATATATAGTGCAAGAATGTATGCGTAATAGTATATATTGATTCCACCTCAGGACGCATCTCAGTTACAATTGTACCCTTTGATCCTACTTTCTATGAATTATTGATCTTTACTAGCATAATTTTCTACAGCCAAGATCAACATGAAATAATATTGTAAATATCAGAAATTCTATGTTGAATCCAAGATTTCCCATGGTTTTTTAACTATTATCATGTTCATCAGTTAGTCCTTTTGAACTTATCTGAGGTATAACTCTATGAGAAAAGTAAAATGTCTTGGATTGTAGGTGTTCTAGATTGTGGATTCATTTTTCTAGACATGTATATGTCTTGGGTTTAAAAAGGTTCTTACCAAGGTTTTTATCATGCCACAGTATTTCAATGATAAGTCTATTGGAACTGAAATATACATTTTACAGCATATAAACAAGATGTCCGTCCATCCGTCCGTCTGGGCAATAACTCAAATACCGTTGGCCCGATTTTGTTCATATTTTGTATATATATCCTATGGGGGTAGAAGTTCTGCTCGAAAGGCGATTTTCAAAATGACTGCTCATTTAAAAATGGCAGCCATTTTAGTGTCGATTTTACAGTAATTTAGGTGCAGTATGTAAAACTGTAATAGCAATATGTTTTAAATGTAAAAAAATTATATAGGACATTAATAAAGCTAGAAATGTACATATTAAAGAAGCACATGGCAGCCATCTTGAAAAATGGCGGCCTTTACTCGATTTTTGCTGTAACTCGAAAAGTAGTGGAGCGATTTTGTTCATATTTAGTATGTGAATACTATAAGCATGGCACACTGTCTAATGATGACACTTTCGGTAGAAAAAGGCCATTTTGAAAAATGGCTGCCATTTTTGCTATATACTTTGTTTGTAAAAATACCAGCCATGGCTGTTCCATAGGATTTGCTATGCTTTGGCGTTGCTGTTGTCTAGTTGAGTAATGAGGTTGACTTCTCAGCCTCTATTTACCTAATACATAAGAATTAGCATAATGTAGGCTGGATAAGATGATATCTCATTCATCAGAATCCTCAATCTATGACAAATTAATAGGGTTTTGGTCAGAAATATCAGCCTGATATTCCAAGGTATGAACACATCATACCTTGGAAAGTGTTCTGAATAGAGGTTTATCAAATATTTCTGGCTGGTCCCAGTATTTACTGTAGTTCCATGAATTAACGTGACAGTGTAGTAATAGACAGTGTAGTTAATATACTATTTATAAGTCCTTCCTATACTTCAGAAAAAGGTTTTCAGGTCATTATATTATCTCATGAGTGAGTCAATTGGTTTATTCCTACATGCAGACCACCATGCATCAGTAGGGAATATATAATTGATAGGAAACCCAATTATTGTATTGGCTGAGGCATGTCAGCTATACTTGCTGTTAAAAGTCAATTTATTGGGCTGAGGCATGTCATCTAGACAAGGAAGTTGACTATGTTCAATGAGCCTCAGATTCACTGACCTTCATCATTCTATTATTCTTTATGGAAATGTTTTCTGATTTATTTTCATATTAGAGTTGTAACAAAGACCTTGATTTTTTATTTCATTCCCCCATTGCCAAAGACCTCAACTGCTTCATGATTTTGGTATTTTAACAATGATCAAAAATTGTTGTCCTAAAGTCCAATCATATCATCTCTGAGTCAATCTTTATCTCTAGGTAGGGACATCTAATTCATTCTAAGTTCTATGTTATAGGTATGATGTTTTATATGATGTTCTATGTTACAGATGTAATATTCTATGTTACATGTATCATGTTCTATGCTACACCTATAATATCCTATGTTACAGCTGGTATGTCAGAGGACAGTGATTATACAAGTGACATCAATTACCCTACCAACCATCAACACAACAGCTCTGCACATCAGTTCCGTAGTGAACACCCGTATGCTAGGAACATTACTCGTGAGGAGAGTGGGGATTCAAGAGATTTTAATTACGATCCAATGGATCGAGAATATGATCGAGAACATGGTTACTATGACAACCAGGAAAGTCCATATCATCAACCACGGAGTGATACAGACTCAGAACCCTTGTATTACAATAGTAGACCCCCACAGAACTATGCAAATGACAGGTTGGTTGTTATATTTGTATCCCTGGATTTATGTGAAAGTTTTTTCCCTTTATGAGCTTTGACCTTCTATGGATTTGTTTCTATTATTTTGTATGCTGCAAATAATAAATTTACTTGATCTATTGGTCAAAACAGACAGAGAAAAACACTTCTGGATCAAGATAATGCAGATAATTGGTTTCCCAAAGGTGGTGTAATTAGACAGAAGTTAATCTCCAAGGCTTTTGTATTTGCCTTATTTGTTCAGATTGATGTTCCATTTTCATTTGTTCTACTTTATATATTTAGTGAACACATGTGTTCTCTTTTCATTTTCACAATTCAATTTCTTGCTAATTCCATCTTATATTTTCCATTTTTGAAATAGATTATTTTCTTTATTGCTTTGGTGTACTAATAATTTCTTTGTGTACTTGTATCATGAATAATGGATCATTTCAAATTGGTGGATTCATGCATTTCATTGTTTATGTTGCTTCCACCCATTAACATGCTTTCTTCACTAGACTTTGTGATCATCCCATAATTAACATGCATGGGACAGTCTTGAACCAAGTTATCCCCTCGCTGGAGATGTAGATAATGGGGACTATGGACTTCATGCAGATCAAAGTTGTATTAGCACTTTCAAAAATCATTTATTTAGACTAATTTTTTTGTCATTATTGTGGCATTCTTGGTAAATGTTAAGCCAAACATTTTGATCTATTGATCTGAAATCATTAGGGATATAATCTTGGTATTAAAGTATAGAAATGATTAGTTTTTGGCCATGGGCAGTCAAGGCAGCCATTTTTGATTTTCCATCCTAAAATCTTGCTGGTTAATTTTTGTTTTCAAGTTTCTAGTCAAACTATTTGATGGATTGATCTTAAATTTTAAGTGATGTTTCTTGATATGGAAGTTTAGAACTTATTAGTTTTTTGCATTCTGTGAAAGCAGCCCTTTTGAAATTTTAATCCCAAAAACTGTTTTCTGTTATAAACTATTTTCCAAAATATAGGATTAATTTATCCTTTCATGGAGATATTGGGAATTCCAAAAGAGGATATGGGGTCTTGACCAAATGATCCCTTTTCTATAAACTACATTTATGAAACGACACCTGCTTTATATACTGTTGGATATGATTTCCCAAAGGTGTGTTAACCTAAAATCACATATTCATCACTGGTCATAGAACAACAAAATAGCTAAACTTATGGATTTAAGATTATGTAATTTATAGGTACCATCAAACATTAGACTTTAGGGAAATTCACAATGTTTTTGCATGTAAGTTACAGTTGGACCAATTGTAGTTAATTGATTTCCATTTTTACCAAACATTTTATACATCTAGCTGGGTTAAATATATGTGCATATTATTTTAGGATTTACAAAGCTTATAACAACAAAATATCCCACCACCTTATCTACTTCACCTTTTCAAGAGGGTTTGAAGCAGGACTATGGAGACCTGAATTTGTTTACCGACTTTCAACATTTCCAATTTCAGTCCCAGTGACTACAGCACTGCACCCCCTCCCCAGAAGCAACCCCAAGAATTCAGGTATGTGTATGACTAAAGGTGTTAATCCAAATACAAGCTAGGGCCAGTAATGGTGGCAGGAATTTAAAGCTTCTGTGGGAAAAATGTGAATCAGTTGTATCCATCAATTAGAATTAAAATATCCCTTTTTTGTTGACCTTTCTTTTTCAAAAGTTTCTTTCTTCATTTTCATTGCCAACATTTTTCATCTTTTCAGTCTCATCACTTTTTCACTTTTCGCAAAAGTTTAAAATGATTCATAAAAGGGCAGTCGATTCATGGAGCATCAGACCATATTTGGCAATTGTATTCTAAAGAAGTAGACCACTGAGTATTTTTCTGCCTAATTTGTTCACTCTAATCACTCTTTTTAAGATCTAAAAGCACTGTATAATGATACAGTAGAGGTGCTCTTGGATGGATTCGGGCTAATTTGTATATAACCTTGAGTTTGATGAAGTTGAAACTGATATTATATGTATTTGTTGCTAATGTAATTAATTGTTTGGCTCATAAATGAAAATGTTTCAGATGAACACACCAGTGGATTATGATAATATTTTTTAAAAGTCTTCAAATGATGCTGGGTAATTCCTCCTTTGCTTTTGAGACTGAGCAATCAACTAATTCATATTTAGCATATTTAGTGGCATTATGGTAATATTTTACATCTGTTATGGGGCCTACTCTGAATCAATCATTATAATATTTTCAGATGAAAATTTCCCAAATATTGAACCTTGTTTGAACATCTGTATTAAAGTCAACAAAGAAATTCCTTAAACAACTGGCCCTAGATTGTTTTCTATTTCTGCTCACTTTAACAATTCTAACACTTAATTGACATCTAGGATGATATTACTCAATAATTAAGTTAATGTGGTTTGGGTTCATAAATATATGTTATGTTATACCATCTGTTAATCTCTTTGTGTAACTACATCAGGTTCTACTCTTTGTGTACTTAAACACAATCATGGTGGAAGTTAATTTTAATTTCTTATATGTTGTTCATGGGTGCCATCATCCAGACCCGATCATACCATGAGTTTGTTCATGGTATCATAGATAATGCAAGTGTCTATAAATATATAAGACTGAGGTGCCTTGCTCATGATGCCACCAAAAATTTGCTGTATGTTGTAGTATTGATACCTGTGTAGTTGTTCTTAACTGAAAGACAAAGCTGGTGGCAGAATCTTCATTCATAATTTTGGTGAACATTTATTTTAAATTTTGTTTTTGTAGTCCTGTTTATAATCAACCAGACAACAGACATGGGACCCATTATCATGACGACTATCGTTATAACGATTACTATGGAGAAGATGATCCTGATATTTATGATCGCCATAGTGATGATTATCCTCCTACCGACAGACTAAGGTGCTACTCTAAGCATGCTATAGTTGTTTCGCTGTGCATTTGTGACCCTTGAATGTACCATGTGGTATTGCATTGACCCTTTTATTTTTGACTTTTAAGGAGTATGCTACTGTCCTTGTGTGGCAAGTTGATTTGAAAATGCTCACATCCTTCTTATATGTACTGTCTTTATTCAATCTAATTTTACTTAAAATAGCCATGTTTGAAATACAAAATAAAGTCGAAAAGAAATGAATATTCAATGAGTAAAGTCAACAGGTGTGTTGTCAACAATTGAATAGAAATGTTATAGAATCGGACACTTCATTCAAATATTACAGAGCAATAGAGTGGAACCACAGACATTGTATTCAAATATTACAGAGCAATAGAGTGGAACCACAGACATTGTATTCAAATATTACAGAGCAATAGAGTGGAACCACAGACATTGTTTTAGGTCATTGTGGTAGAAGTTGTTCTCGAACAGGTAGAGCTATATTAGCATGCTTTCTCTTTTCATTTGCATGTCTCAAATCTTTTGATTTGTGCTGATAGTTGTCACCTGTGTATGCCTTTAAACTTTCTGCCTAAATGTTTCTATGAATGTTCATCTCTCTGGTAGTAATGTACAAAGTTGTTGATTTTCTTTCTCAGAGATATTTATTTTTCTTTTTGACGTTTCTACGTTTTTCTTTTTGGGCATCCTACGAAACGTCAAAAAGAAAAAGAAATATCTCTGAGAAAGAAAATCAACAACTTTGTGCCTAAATGTTGTTTCTGACAGTTTGCCAAATTTATTTCTATGGTCTATCGCTTGAATATTGATTTAATCGTTTGTCTGATGCTATTGTTTAAAGTGCAGCAATTTTTATTTAATACCTTTGATGTTTTTATCTGTTTTCATGATACATGTATGTACATGCATGTATAAAGTGATATAGATGTCCATATAATATTGTCTTTGAATGAACTTAATAAATTTCTTAGGCAAGTCATCAAAAGTGTGGTTTCTTAAAGCATTGAACATTCATTTACCTTTATGCACATGTTTTTGAGAGAAAAAGATATTACATTATATTGTACAAATGTTTATCTAGCATTTTGGATTGTAAGATCTAATAAAATATATATGATTTTTATAAATTAGCTCTGAATTGGAACAGGGTACAAAATCTTTTTTTAAATAATTTTCCTTTATAGATTGCTTTCCCTGAGAATTTTGGCCAAAGAATTTAATAGCGAAAAAAGGATTTTGAAGACCAGAACATAAAATATTTGAAAAATCATGAATAGGTCTCTTTTTGAGAAAGGATATGATTGATGAGTGGATAAAATGTTTTTTCAAGGTTTTTTAATGGGGAAGAGAAAATTTCCATAAATGTTAAGAAAGTATTGGTGAACTAAATTCAACATTCAACACAACACATCCTTTATATAATGGTCATCGATGACCATTGACAACAATTAAAGTAAAAATTATTTATTATTATTTATTATATTTTATATAATTGTTTTAGTAAACAATTTTTGTTTTTTAGTAGTATAACAAAATAAACACAAATACCCCCTAAATAGATAAAATTAAAGTATACCTTTTATTTCATTAACAAGATAGTTCTTTGAGTGAACTATTTGTGTAATTACAAAATTGAGAGACCTAAAAACATTGTGTATATGTCAGTTTGTTCCAACGTGGTTCTGAAAGATGTTTCATTTTTTTCCAAACATATGGTACTCAGAACAAAATAATTGTCGAATGAGTTTTCTTGAAACAATATATAAAAAAGTAGTTGTGTATTTTTCAAATAAAATGTTACCATTCAAAAGATGACCATTAAATAGACAATATATATTTTTTCAGAATTTTTTTATGGCTGACTTAAGACAAATTTGTGTTCAATTTAGTTAACCACATAGCTACCAATTCTCGAAACTATCACAAAAAATTATGAGAACTTGATGATTTTTCAATAATTTTGGGTTAAAGGGTCAAATCCTGTACTCCCTCTAGCCTATAACTCCCTTTGCCCACCTGAAAATAATGTTCTGTATTTATTATTTTAAGCTCTAGTCAGAGTCAGCAGACCTCACAGGACTACTACACTCCAGCTAACTATTTCTCCGCACAGGAAATAAGGTGCAGCGCCATCTTTACTTTAATGCACACATTTATCTCAAATTAAACATTAATTGTCAAAGTTTGTACATTGCAGTACAGAAATTCTGATTTAAGAACATTAATATATCAGATCAATTGCAAAGATGTTTATCAGATTTTGGTTAAATGTAAGGCTTGGTTTTAATGCTTTTTCTTCTATGGCAGCCCGGAACCAAGCGATCCAGATTATTCCCGTAGAGGTTCAGTGCCATCTATCCTTGGAGTAGAGGATGCTTTCGAGACACACATGAATCCCATTGATCTCAACCCAGACTACTCGCCCACTCAACTCAGGTGCTGCCACCTTACATTGTTTCCTATCCATGCTGCATACTATGCATAGGCATCAATATGTTCCCTTGATATTTTGTCATTAATTTGAGGCAAGGACAAAAGAGGTTGGGATATCATATATTCTCTTATCAATTTTTGATGGTTTTGAAAGGTGCAAAATAGACGATTGAAAATAAAAAGTCATTACATGTATTTTCTTTATCCTTTGACCAATCGTAAAATGGCAAACTTTACAGTGATATTAGTTTTTTCTTATCCTTTAAAATGTTATTCTAATTTAATTTTGAAACTTTCAGCTTGCCTATATGGTAATACCACCACCTCTATTGTCATAATTAAGCATCCATTTGTGATTTCAGTTTTTGTAGTTTTGTGACACATGTTTCATTTACCATTACAATCCAGTATCCCTCCCATAGGACATGCATGACTGTATTAACAAAATTAATGCATTATCATATTTTAGAAACCATTCTTTACTAAAATCACAAATTGGATCACAATTTAGTATAAATAATGTTATTATTTTTTGATTATTTACAACTCTATTTCAGCTTCTTTATTTTTATAATACATGTCATAGTTCTTTTAGGTTCAGTTAGATGCCACTTTCTTTACAGTATTGTGATGTCATCAGTTAGCATCATTTTGGCACAGTGGAGGGGGTCATTGAAATAAGAATAAAGGAATAACGTGGGCAAAGTTTGATATGAGGCAGGTTTACCTCTAAGTATGGTGGTGAAGTCAATTGTTAGAATGACATCTCTTTTAGCCTAATTTTGCCTCACTTTTTAGATCCTGGCTATAGGGCCGGCTATGTCAGGGCTGGCTATGTCAGGGGCATTTCCTTTTAGAAATATAACATGATACACTGTGCCTAATGATACAGAATATGCAAGTTAGAATAAATACATCATTTTACATATTTAGTTGTGAACGGTTCAGAATATCAATAGATGGCAGCTATGAGCTCCTGTCATTCCTAAAATCATGATTTTTGAATTCATAAATTTCACTCATAATCTTCGAGAACCTGCAGCATTACAATTTATTGTATTATTGCAGAAAAACTGCTGTGTATATTATTTTGAGATTTGGGTACATTTTTCAAAAAACAAAATTCTGTTAAGGTAGCTATTAAGATATGTTCAAAGAACTAAGTTCCTTATTTGCATGATTGGCGTTGTCTATTAGTATAGGATCATTGAATCATTTTCGAACATTGCTCCTCTCATTGCATTAGCGTTTCCTGCAAATTCATGTGGACTTATATCTGTCAAGTGTACAATAGTATTATAAGGGGAGGCATCAAAAGTTCGATGTCGGATACAAAACTAAATAAATCTACTATGAATTTTCATCTCTCTGGTAGTAATGTACAAAGTTGTTGATTTTCTTTCTCAGAGATATTTATTTTATAGTAACGGTTGCTATTTGTCTCATTGTTATGTAATAATTAATTATTTCAGTTTGATTCAAATATAATTTTATTTCTGAAGAAGTAGGATGGACATCCTACGAAACGTCAAAAAGAAAAATAAATATCTCTGAGAAAGAAAATCAACAACTTTGTAAATAAATCTAGTTAGGGGGAGGGGGTTCAAACCCATTTCAGTTTGCTATCCGACAAATTTCAACATTTCAAACTTTTGGCAATTTCGACTCAGAATGCCTTGGAATGGTTTAAAAATAAAGATTTTACCTGATGCTTTCTTCGTCAAGATCATTCCAATGGATTCTATTCTATCAATAGTTGTTAAAAGTTGCAAATTATGATAGGAATTAACAAAAACTAGATCGTATTTAGCAATAACTTTTCAAATTCTCAAACCGGAAGTCAGCGATCAACTTTCATGGTATGTAGTTTTTGGGTGGAGGGGGGGGGTTTCAGAGTCAAAACTAGATTTATTTCGTTTCCGATCCGACATCGAACTTTTGGTGCCTCCCCTCAGTCTATATTATTTCATTATACATTATTTGGTGAAATAATTAATGTATATTTTTTTCATAAAAATTTATAACTGAAATGCCTGAGTTAAGATAATTATTTTTCAGTATTCCAAGGTTTAATGTTTTTTTTTCATTTTTAGTCATTGTTATTTAATTATTTTGATTTTTTATTTTAGTCCGGAAGAAGATCATTACATGCGTAGGTCTTATGGGGAGTATGAACGTCGCGGATCTTTTGACAGCTATGGAGATCGTCAAGATTCACTTGAATTTGACACTAGATACCCTCGTGAGAGCAAACACACTGAGTCCTTTGAATATAATGACTACAGAGACCAAGAGCGCTACAGGGAACCAGACGAATACCCAGATTCTGATTCCACCAATAGGGGTCCCTATAGGGATAGATCACCACGAGAACCAGAATATCGTGACACAAGGGTCGATCAGGTCAGAATGGATCGCAGTGGGAGGCAGTCACCACGTGAGGAATATAGTCGAGAAGAATACAAAGATTACGTTGATAATAGTTACAGGAGTCAACAAAGGTGCTTGTCATTTAGTTACACATGAGCATGTACATTTTATTGTGTGGCATCTTTGTGTGTAGACTAGGATACAGCAGTAGATATAGCCGTAGCTTTGTTGTACTTGAACACTATGCTGCATTGCATGCAATACCTTCACTGCCTCAAGAATTATTATTTCTTTGCAGTTCAATGTGATTTAAAGATATGATTTTATTATTATGTTTTTGCAGTTTCTCCATCTATTGCTTTTGGTGGCTATTCAGTATGGCTTTATAATTAAGCCCTTTTGTTTCAGTTTAGGACTGTTGATTTAGTTTTGGTAGTTTTGTTTCAGTTGTTTGTTTGGTCTATTTATTTTTAGATGAACAGTTATCTGTGTATCATTTGTAGAGTATGACTTCATTGGATTTAATATTATTTAACTGAAATGTTGCAATAATTTTGAGTTACTATTCTGCTTTGTAGCACGCTGCTGCTTCCATGCACATGCACAGACAATGATGAGAATGTTGTGAAGCAATAAGTCCATACCACACATTCCATGGATTAATATTTCATGAGTTAGTGGTTTATCAAATATTCTTCCTTGTATTCTTCTATAATATGAATTAAACAGTATCCCTTGGGCTGGGTTAGTTGAAATGTATTTTGATCCTATATTTAAGGTTGTCATAAATACAGCATTATATGAAAAAGACCCGCACAAACAATTCTTGTATTAGCATCCCAACCTGTAGTCATGGTTCTGTATTTACAATACATAGGTATACTCCATTACACAGGTTTATTTGAAACCCCTCATGTATGTAATGAGAATTCTTTCATATACTATAGCTTGCTCTAAAGCCTTAATAAGCAAGTAACAAAGTATTTGTAATTATAATAACAAGTTTGTGAACAAATGTTTGAGCTTCAATTATCCTATGTTAGCTTCATAAGAAAACCTTGCATGCTTGTAAGATAATGGGTTAGCACTAGATGACATTTGCATATACATGTACATGCAGGCCTGTAGCCAGATTTTTAAAAAGTATTCTAGGGTGGGTTTACTTTTGACAATTTTGACACTTGGTCAAAAGTGCTCAGAATGGTGAAAAATTGCATGATTTTGAAAGAATATTTGACCAGGGGAGGGTGCATCAAGCCCATCACCCCCCCCCCCCCCCCCCTGGCTACAGCACTGTACATGTAATATAGTGATGTCATATAAACATTGCATGCTTGTAAGATGATGGGTTAGCAATAGATGACATTTGCAATTGCATATAGTATAATGATGTCATATAAACATTGTATGCATATAGACAGGTGACATCATATTCTGCAGCATAATTTGCAATTTTACCATTTAATGTTTGTTATTTAATATCAACAAAATAATAATAATGAAATATAAGCATAATGAGTTACTTAAAATAACTAAACAACAATGTGCATGTATTTTTTAATATTGCATTGCAATTCATTTATGAGTTTTGTGAATAACATTTTGTGAAATTCTAAAATAACATAGTGAATTAACATATAAATTAACAATACCATATTCCATTTTTAAAAACCATAAAATATTGTTTTCTTTTATCAACCTTTCTCAGTAACTAAATGATAGAAGTGTATTTATTTTAGTCACTCTTCTGAGTTATTAAGTAGTTCCAGTCGCCATGACTCAGGACACAAAAGATCTGGCCGAAGACGTTCAAATAAACAAAAAGAGAATGTTGTTCCTCAGAGCGATACATCATCAACAATTGCAAGTACTGCAACTAAGCAGCGTAAGAAGAAGGGATTTTATGGGATTGGTAGTTTAGATGAAGAGGACTGGAGAATAGTAAATGATCTTCCCATTGAGACTGCCAGCATCAGTACAATATCAGGAACCAATAGTATCCGTGGCAGCAAGAATGAACTCTTTAGTGATGGTAGAGCTAGTAAAAAGGATGCAAAAAACTCAACAAAAGGTCGAAGGCGACGCCAATTACCACGTGTCCCAGCAGTTAGGAACTCTTCATTTGAAGAGGAAAGCATACCTCCCAAAAGTAGCGGGGATAGTATTGCAAGTTCGAGGGACCGTGGACTTGAGTCAAATGTTGACTCCCCAATGACTCCATTGCGTGACAGCAAAGATCCATTTTATCTAATGAAGAAAAAACGTGATCCCTATATGTCAGATTCCCCTTCTACACCAAATAATGATAGCATGTTTCCACTCGCTAGATCAAAGAAAAAACGGGGTGTAGGGTCATATTTGACCAACCCTATAGATGATTTAAGATCTGAGACTGACAGAGAGTTAGACAATGGTTCCTCATATGGCGCACGTAGTGAGGATCGTTTGAGTCAGCCAAGTACACGTGAGGATTATATTCCAACTCCAACTATGGATCGCAATGCCATCTATCCTTCAGATAATACTCCATTCTCGAGGTCTTCACTTATAGAGGGTTCCAATATGCAAGATGAATACAGTCATAACAAATCACATTATAGGCAGGATTCACTCCAAGACCATGATCTCTATGACGATTATATAAACCCTAATAGAGATTATGACCAAAATATATATGACAAAGATGAATATTCAAGTAGAAACAGTAAGGATTTATATGATCCCAATATGGATGATTACAGTGATAAAAATTACAATAGTAACCAAAATCGTGATCGTTACAAGGAGCCTTTGGATTATCAAGACTCCATGGAAAGTGAACAAACCCAAGGGAGCAGATCTGATAAACAGTACCCAGGGGATTCAACTAATAGCCAAAGGTTAAATTATTTCTTATTGATGCCTAGCTGAGTTGGAACATGGGATGTTTTCAGGGATATCTCATTATGGTTCAGTTCAACTAGGCATGATGTTGTATTTATTAAATGTTTAACATCACATGAAGGCTCATTTTTGCATCAACTCATCTCTATTTATTTACTGATGTTTCAAAACATGATGGCTGTCAGGCCTGTAGCCAGGATTTGCCAAGAGGGGTTCACTTTTTCAAAATTTCCAGGGAGATTCACTTTGGACAACTTTGGCCAAAATCACTTGAAAAGTGCTCAGAATGGTGAAAATCTGCATGATTTTGAAAAAAATTTGCCTTGAAACCCCCCAACCTCACCCCCAGGCTATGGGCCTGGCTCTTTAAATACCACTGAGAATTCCTTTGTTAATGCCAAGGAGGCGCATGTAAAACATAGAACTTTGGAGTTGTGTGCCATTAAAAATATCATGTTGCTAAAAATACTAAATAAATGAGGAAAGTTGTTGCTGAAATGATGCCACATATATAATAGGATGTTCATAATGTATGTCACACTGATTAGCCATTATTGAAAGACCAATTCAAATCTATTGATTTTAAATGAGAAACACATACATGTATTGCACCTTGTTTTATGATGGCTAATGTGTTACATATAGTATCCATGTTTAGGGTAGTCAGTATTTAGTTGTGTTTTTTAATTGTGTTGTCTCATTTCTTTCAGATTCAAAATGTATGTGAAAGTTGCCCTGTTAGGTTGCTCTGATAGGTTAGTTGTGTGGCGCCATCTTTCTTCCTCTAGATTGTGACAAGAAATGTCTTTGCTGGATAGCACCAATAGTTGTGCTCTCTTGGTTGTGCAAATGATTGTGCAGTCTAGGTTGTGCAAATGATTATGCAGTCTTGGTTGTGCAAATGATTGTGCAGTCTAGGTTGTGCATATGATTGTGCAGTCTAGGTTGTGCAAATGATTATGCAGTCTTGGTTGTGCAAATGATTATGCAGTCTAGGTTGTGCAAATGATTATGCAGTCTTGGTTGTGCAAATGATTGTGCAGTCTAGGTTGTGCAAATGATTATGCAGTCTTGGTTGTGCAAATGATTGTGCAGTCTAGGTTGTGCAAATGATTATGCAGTCTAGGTTGTGCAAATGATTGTGCAGTCTAAGTTGTGCAAATGATTGTGCAGTCTAGGTTGTGCAGATGATTGTGCAGTCTAGGTTGTGCAAATGATTATGCAGTCTTGGTTGTGCAAATGATTGTGCAGTCTAGGTTGTGCAAATGATTATGCAGTCTAGGTTGTGCAAATGATTGTGCAGTCTAAGTTGTGCAAATGATTGTGTAGTCTAGGTTGTGCAAATGATTGTGCAGTCTAGGTTGTGTAAATGATTATGCAGTCTAGGTTGTGCAAATGATTGTGTAGTCTAGGTTGTGCAAATGATTGTGCAGTCTAGGTTGTGTAAATGATTATACAGCCAAGGTTGTGCAAATAATTGTGCAGTCTAGGTTGTGTAAATGATTATACAGCCAAGGTTGTGCAAATGATTGCACAATGTAGGTTGTGCAAATGATTGTACAATCTCCATGTAGTTTTTTATGTTCGTATTATCTAGATTGTACTCATTATTGTTTTTTAGGTTTGGGACATTGTTTTCTAGATTGTGCCAGAAGGACAGTGTTTTCTAAATTGTTCTGGAGATTGTCCCAAGATTTTTCTTAGGAATTTTGTTTTGCTGACTGGGAAAAATTTTGCTATAATTTAAAAAAAGTTCAGGGAATTAAATCAAATACTAAGCATTGACTTATTATTTGTATTTGTAAAGCTTGACCAGAAAACATTTTAATGTTCCCACATGTCTTAGTTTCACTTTTTTAATTACATGTATACTTACATAATAGAAACTGGCAATGAGAATTTCTAACAACATCTGAATACCTGAACATTATAAGACCCTCAATGGAATTCTATGCTGAATATTCACCAAACAAGTTTTAAAAAATATTTGATTGATAGATGTTTTTATCTTATCATAGATGTCATTGCATGTTGTTACATTCATTTATTGTAGATTTCTTGACTTTTTATACTGCTTGGGCCATATGATCCTCAAAATACTTCGCTGTACTGTTTGGAAAGTATTGCGATATTAACTCATTAACTCTTTCCCTGTGAACATGTATTAAAATATGGAAACCGTCTCAAAATAGTTATAACACAGCAAAAGAGTTGATATTTCTGCTTACTTATATTATAAGTTAGTTAGCAGGATATTAGATAACTAAGAACTAGTACTTGACTTAGTCTTTTAGTTTAGAAACATATACCATTAACATATCATGAAAATAAAACAGTATCCTTAAAGCAACTATTTCAATCATTTATAGTTCAGAACATAATGACTTTTTATTAACTTTACTAACTTGATTCAGACTGCAATTTCCGTATGTATTATATTATGTTATAAGCCATTCTGGTTTGATATTTGTAATAATTTACAAGTGGCGTTTTCAGGATATTATTGTAAATGTTAATACCATATCTAGTAGATTGACATTTGGATCAGGAAAATGAACAAAATTTACACTTTACTTTGGAAATGCTACGCATGTTGTTAATTCTATAGTTGAGTACTGTAACCTGGCTTATTTTGCATCTACTTTCTTTTGACAAAGTTTCATAAAAAAAAATTCCCAGATAGATGCAAATGTTGTTAATGATTTCAGATGATTATGAAATTGTAAACGAAATGATACATTTTATAAATAAACTTTTCAATCAACGTTGTGAGCTATCTGAAAAAGGAATAAACTAGTTTGTAAGATAATATTTTATTTGTTTAATAAGGCATTTTACTGTATAACTGTATAATTATGTCTTGTCATTGATTTTGAGAGGAAGTCAATTGTTTTGGCTTGAAACACAATAAAATCTTGAATCTACAAAAAACTGAAGTATTGACCCTCAGAATGAAAAGGTTACTAGTAGTTTACAATATACAATTGTAGACCTCTCTTGAGGTCAACTGGCAAAATTGTATACTGATACTGTAAACCTTGAAAGTTCTGTTGACTGAGACCGGAGGTCGAGGTCAACAGTACTCTCAGGGTTTACTGTTGAGGTATACACTTTGGCCAGTTGACCGAATAGAGAGGTTAACAATTGTTTTGTTAGTCCGAAGAATAAAATAGTTTGAAGGATATATTATCAAATATCACGTGAACAGATTTGATAAATGTAGGAATCATATTTTAGCAAAAAATCCACAAACTGTCAAATATTTGTAATTTTTTTTTATTTTTTCAACTTTTTTTCAAAATTAAAAAAAATCAACATTTAAATAACAATTTTTCCAAAGTAGCGGTCAACAGTACATATTGTTGACTGCTCATCAACCAATCAGAATTGAGTATTTCAATTGAGGTACTAACAATACTAGTTGGCTTGACTGGTTTAGCAAAAATAAAAATTGAAATTAGCCCAAAATCTTCCAAGTAAAATTGTTTCCAAATGTCACAAATCTGAAAATTTGCCAAATTGAATAACTTCAAAAAAACCAAAGGTTACAGTACTTGAATTATTATTAAATTGTGATTTCAACTAAAAGAATCTTGCATTTATTCTGGAAAAACATGTTCACGCTCATGTTAGATTTACTGTTATTCAACTTTTGATCAAACTCACTGTTGTAGAACTCTTCAAGCTGGTTTTTCAACTTTTGAAATCATTGAAAAAGAAAATTTGTATCACAGAGACTGTGCCATGTTGTTACAATACAATACAATACAGAAATAGATCCATTTCCCTAACTAGTTTGAAGAGTACTACCACAGTGGAACAACACATGTACAGGACATAATGTAAAAAACATGTTCAGCCTCACAAAAAGTGAACAATTTGAGATCAATTGCAAGTTTATTTAATATATTGCCATTAATAGCGTATATTTTAGTGTTTTTTTACTTCCTGTTATAGTCCTCCAATGAGCAGAGGCCCATCTGTTGATTCCGTGGATTACCCAGAACATGATGAGTACATATCACCCACAGATTCCAGGAGGTAAGATGCAAATATCTAAACATATTGACCGAAGAGGAAAATAAAAGAGAAACATTTAAGAAAAAATTATTATCAAAGATAACAACTATTTATAAGGCAACTCCATGGTCCCAACCAATGATGTGATCAAATGTAGACTAATCACTGGGGGAGGGCATTTGTACTGAAAGGAGCGTTTTCAGTACATGGTGAGCTATTGCAATCACTCACTTGTCTGTCCGTCCGTCTGTCTGTCTGTCAACAATTGGCCCGTTTTAAAAGCTCTGTCGATAGGATTCCCGTTTTGAATCATTTTTGTTCAAAATCAATATAGAAAACCCTCTTAGGACTCCTGGTTCAAAAGCTCGCCTATTTTCAAAATGGCCACCATTTTTGTCTCGCAGATTCACTTTTGGACCATTTGCTTTAAAACCTGTGTTGATAGGATTCCCATTTTAAGTTATTTTTGTTCAACATCAATACAGGAACCTGACCTGATGACTCCTGGTTCAAATTGTGAAATTCACTTTTGGCCCACTTCCTAGCTTCACAAATAATTTTAAATTTGAAAAAGCCATGTCACTGTAAAGAGTAGTTGTATGAAATAATTTTGTTTCAAAAAATCTGCAAAAAATTATATCAGTTTTTTTTTAATTTTCTGCCATCATTCACGTTTGAGCAACACCATATGAGCCCAGTGCCCACGGTACTATTTATTCAGTATAAAATTCAGTACAAATATGAACTGAAAATATACTGAATTTTTAAGGACATTTTTAAGTACAAAAATATACTGACCTTTAAGAGCAATTTTAAATATATAAATGTACTGAAAAATATACTGACTTTTAAATTCAAAGATTAATCATAAATAATATACTGAAAAATTCACGTTGTATGGGATATTCCTATAACCAAGGAAATTTGGCATTATGAGGAGATTAAAACACCTGGGTACAGCTGGTCATTTTAATACAAGGATAAAACACTATAACACTTATAAAAGGATTAAAAACAGGATGTGTATGTATGGAGAACAAAACAAATGTCTGAAGTCATCAAGCTTAATTGGTTTACTGTTTGGTCATACTTCTACTTTATCAAAATCACAGACCTTTTGATTCACTTGTCTCAGAGATATTTTGATTATGATTATTCATAATTATAGTTTTGCTCTGATCAATATATTTTTACAGTTGAAATGTCTCCAGAAGGGCTTAGACAACAATTGGATTATATCTATATCAAATGAAAACAAGAACTTCCTGATATTTCCCTGATCAAGATGTCTAGAATAATTACACACACCTTGATTGCAAATAGAAGGGAGAAAGAGCTCCCTCCCCAACCCTATAAATTGCTTGCTATGCCAGTGTATCAAGTAAATGTTCCAATACAAATGAACATTTGTTAATTCAAATGATTCTTCTGATTCTATAATAGCCCTCTTTTTCCTGCTATCAGACAACATTTTGGATCACATGCCCTTATTATCAACCAATGTTATGATCAAACGTAGACTAATAGTGCTTTAAAATAGCCCTCTTTTCCTGATATCAGACAACTTTTTGGACCACATGCCCTTATTATCAACCAATGTTATGATCAAACGTAGACTAATAGTGCTTTAAAATAGCCCTCTTTTCCTGCTATCAGACAACTTTTTGGACCACATGCCCTTATTATCAACCAATGTTATGATCAAACGTAGACTAATAGTGCTTTAAAATAGCCCTCTTTTCCTGCTATCAGACAACATTTTGGATCACATGCCCTTATTATCAACCAATGTTATGATCAAACGTAGACTAATAGTGCTTTAAAATAGCCCTCTTTTCCTGATATCAGACAACTTTTTGGACCACATGCCCTTATTATCAACCAATGTTATGATCAAACGTAGACTAATAGTGCTTTAAAATAGCCCTCTTTTCCTGCTATCAGACAACTTTTTGGACCACATGCCCTTATTATCAACCAATGTTATGATCAAACGTAGACTAATAGTGCTTTAAAATAGCCCTCTTTTCCTGCTATCAGACAACATTTTGGATCACATGCCCTTATTATCAACCAATGTTATGATCAAACGTAGACTAATAGTGCTTTAAAATAGCCCTCTTTTCCTGCTATCAGACAACATTTTGGACCACATGCCCTTATTATCAACCAATGTTATGATCAAACGTAGACTAATAGTGCTTTAAAATAGCCCTCTTTTCCTGATATCAGAAAACTTTTTGGACCACACGACCTTCATATCTGGGATCTGTCTGCAGATGTAGTTGATATTTGACCCAGATGAGATATTGCTCAAGTTATATAGATATATGAATAATGTGGGAGTTTAAATGGTGGATGCGATGACTAAATACACACATACACACAGTTCTATATACTGTTTTCAAGTATTACATTAAATGTAAGTGAACTAGACTTGCACTATCTCTCTCTACTCATTATACCCATTGTTTTATCTAAACCCTTGCCAACATTTATGCAAAATCAAAACTCCAATATTGAATAATAGATTAGATGAGTAACATTACAATAAAATGTCGTCATCCGTACATAAAATATTTGTTGAAAATATTTGCTTTTTATGGTACATGAAGAAAATACCAGAGAGATGAATCTACACATGGATGCAAGTACATATTTTCCAAGGTTATAAACTGGTTTACATACTCAATATTCATGAATTTCTAGGAATGTAATTAAGTTTGGGCAGATGCGTGTATTGTGTATTATACACAGACATATTGAAAAATGTTTTCGCATGCGTTTTCACATCACCATCTCGGGAAGAAAACACAACTGAGAACATATTCAGTGCCATGCCTAGCCAAGAAAGACTTAGAGGGACTTCTGTCACAGGATGTATCTAATTCTCTTGAAACGTTATCTTGTAGCCCCACTAGGGAGATTTCTCATGGAAAAAGTCTTGCGCACCAAGATACAATAAGTGGACACCTCAGGCCAACTGGTGAGCGTAATCGTGATGTGCCCTCCCCAGCTAAAATACGCTGGATTGATGCCTTCAATAAAGTCTGTATGCAACTTAGTGAGGTACGTAGGCTCTTTGTTCAATATGAGAGGTACTTTGTATTAAGTTGTCATTTTCCCCCGGATGATCATTTACCATTTCTACTATTTCATTCTATTATTTCAACACCTGTCACTATTGGGTAAAAGGTGAATATCTTCTGAGGATGTGTGATATTTGGTTGAGTTAAGGATGATATTATTGTGTCGTTTTATGCTATGTTTCTTGACTGAAGAGCTAGAAGACAAGAAAGAGTTAGGATTAACCCTTCAGTGCCTTGCATTGCCTGTTTGTAGAAGACTCTTTCTTTACTGTTTACATAAATCAAGATGCAGTTTGAAAACACCTGCTGAATCCCACATAGGCCACAATAGTACTATAATATTATTTATGCCGGTTGGAGCTAATAACATATTCTTGGGGCACCCCATCCAAAGTTATGCCCTTGAAATTTTATGAAATCCTTCAGCAGGTGAAACTGAATGGAACAGAAGGTATTTTCAAAATTTGAAGTATATGTTTAATTTTGAACACCGCACACATAATGATACTGGTAAAATATACAGTACTAGATGTGTCTAAGGAAGCTGATTTAAAACATTATTTTTCTGTTCCAAGATTTTCTAAAATGTACTCAAGAGTAAATTCATGTTCAGGGATGTTTTAACAATCTTCAGTTACTAGGAGTCATGACAAACCTTTTTCTATAGATTAGTGATGACATCATTCATCACCAAAAATATTTGTATGGGATGTTTTCGAAATATTTTATGTCTGTCTGAAAATATTATGGATTTTGTCTTGTGAATAATGAAATGAAATGTGATTATACTAACCTTGAATGCTCATTCAATTGAATAATGTTGCACAAAGCTAAGGATCATATTCATGATTGTTGTCAATTGTGAAAGGCTCAGAAACCATGATGACTCAGCTTTCATTGTCAAGGAAACACTAATAAAACTTTGAAAATGATCAATTAATCACAAATTTTCCCAATGTCCTAATAAATGCCATTCAAAGTTTAAGAAGAGAAATAAAATCATCGTCATAACCCTGTTGAAATGGCAAATCAATGCGAATGACAACATTTGAGGCTTTTAACATCGACTGATGAAGAACTGTATATCATACTTCAATCAACAGTTATATACACACATATACATCAAAGATTGAGACTCATTCATAGATTTTGAATTCATCAATAGAAAATTGTCTGAATATAGAGAAGACATAGAAAACTGAATTTGAAAATATTTAAAGTTTATGTAGTGAAATGTGGGCCATAGTTGCTTCAAAGCAATTATTCCACCATTGGAAAGCTTTAGCATTAGGAGAAGATGTTGAGGCAGAACATGGTACTGCCAGAGTAGCACCTACAGGATTCAATCACTATGGTCAACAAATGGTAAGTCTTAGTACTCTTCATGAAATTTTAAGGGTAAGACTCTTAGACTTTCCTTGAGGAAATCTGTAGAAAGTTTAAGGGACATTTTCTTGAATTTTTTGATTCAGTATTTTGGAAATAGTATGTTAAAGTAGAATAAAAAATGCCAAATGTATTCCATTCTCGGATAGATGTCAGAGTTGATCTGTTTGCATTATCTTCTATTATTGGACAGCTCATCTCCATTCTTGCTCAGTAATCACTTGAGTGGGATTTATAGCATTTCATTTGTCACATGCAAATATTCAATAACCATTCAGTTCATTAATGATCCTGACATAAGTAATTAATAAAGCTTATCACTATGTACATGTATGTTGGATCAAAGTATAACCCTGGACTGAAATATATCTAGCCATAGACATGCCTATTTCTAAGATTCACATTGATTGTTTTCTAAAGCCTTCTACAAATGAAGTGCTTTATGCATGTTTACTTTTTACTATTTAGTCCCATTTCTCAGTCTTAAATATAAGTACTTTAATGGTTGGCCTCAAAGGCTTTGTTGCATTAGATCTCCTTGTTGAAAAAACTGATTAATGTGTTTTCAATTAAATTACTCTGGTTTGTTAATCTGAATATAAAAAGACAATATAATAAGTAAGACCAAGAAAAAAACATTCCCTACCTTTAACTCTTTGAAATCTGGATTGAAACAAAGCTTAGATTTGGATCACTTAGGATTGAACCTTCTCTCCAGAACCAATGGTAGTAAGGTAATCAAATAAAAACAATAGAAAAGGGTTGAGCTACACGTTTTTAAAAGAACATTGTAGTGTTTACTTCCGAAAATATTGTTCAATAACACAGTGTGAATGTTGGGATACTGAAGTTATAAAGAATCATAATGCGACCCACAAACACCAACATGATCATTTTTATATAATATTTCTTTGGATTGGTGTTTCACTAGTATAGTTCTGATGTTTTGCTATGTTTTTTAATACTGTATAGCATTGTTGGAATCAGTTCTATTTGTTAATATCTTCACTTATTAGAACTGTTTTGCTATTTGTGTTGCTCTTCATATATTTTATTTGATACATGCAGAAGGTATGGTATATCTGCTCAAAGCCTCTATGGCTTTATGATATATTAACGATGAGCACATAATCCCCGAATATATGGTATTTCAGCTGTCCAATGAACATAAAGATCGTAACTTGTACAAGGTGCTGTGCGCAATGTGTGATATAAGATAAAGCAGAAAAATGTGAAAAAATGAAAAGTAATTCAATATTAAATCATTCATCACTTGAAAATCTCAAGAGAATCTTAAAGCGACCAAGCGTAAAAGGCATTTCTGGTTTCATCACAGATGAGTGTTTGATGAATGATGACAAAGCTTTTTAATTGAGAAGGTCAAAGTGGTCAGGAAATATTAGCAAAAAGGTTCTCTCAAGTTAAAATCTATATGCTTCTATTTAGTGCTGAGAATTGCAGTATAGAACATATCTGGTGTCTGTGTTTCAAAAGTCAATACCTAGCTCTCCAAGCAAATTGACTTTTTGTGTTTGTTAGTATGAGTTGGGAACCATTTATCATACTTGTCTCCTGTAATACAGAAATGCAGTATAAAATTATGACATACTAGTAAGATTATATAAATAATTTCATGCCAGTATAAAGCATGTAATCCATATTAAATGAATACCAGTAATGTTAAATTCCCTCCATATTTGAAAGTGTCCCCCTGACAAATCAAGGTAACCAATAGTGATCTTCCAACATTAAAGCAAAATTGAACTGCCTTTACTTGAGATTTTGAAAAATAGGCTTACACCTACATTTACAACCCATTTGCACCTACATATACATGTAAATGAGTTACTGACAAGAGAATTGAGGATTGAAATTAGAAATGTCCTTTAAGAAACCAGTCGTCATTGATCATAGAATGGAAGTACACCGATATTCAATTCCCTGTCCAAAGTTGAGCATATTCCAGTGAAATGCAGAATGACACAATAACCCATTCTTAACACAGATTACTGTTCATGCTCATACATTGACAGTTCTTTCTGAATTCTCCTGAAATTTCAGATTTTATGACATTTCCATACAATGTCAAATTTTTGCTACTCTCATATAGTCATAAATATCACTTTCATTTTATTTCACTAGATTTTTAAAAATATGGGCAATGTGGAATTATATCTGCAAGTTTTATAAATTGTAGTGAGAAATTGGACATGGACAGATGTCATTATGAAATGGGATTTTTGATAAATGGCCTCCAGCTTTACAATATATGGATGTCGTTATTTCATGTTCTATACATTATTTACCATAATATAAAAATTTCAAAATTGCTTGAAATTTACTTGTTGGTATAAATCAATTCTGGGCTTATTGGCTAGTATAAAACTGGTAATGATTTTACAGAGTGGTGTCCAACCAATCCCAGAGCAAATGAGAACCATGTAATATATCAATTGTACTTGTTTCATTGTTTACACACATTTGGTAAATCGTGACTGGGCACTGCACTGGCTCTGATTGACTTTGCAAGTTCAGTTTTGTTATGTCACCACCATAAAGTGGTGACATATTGTTATGGTCTCCGTTTTTTTACGGCGGATGGTGATCGGCGGTTGGTGATCGGCGATCGACGGTTGGCAATCGGCATATGTTACAAATTCTTACAACTTCCAATAACTTAACAAATACTGTTTAGACTGACTTCAATTTTTTTTTTAAATCATCTGCAAGTTTCCGGAAGCTCAAATCTGACTTTATATCTAAGATTTGACCTTTAATGACCTTTTCAAGGTCAAAAAAGGTCAAAAAGGTATTTTTTGGTTGGTTGAAATTGACCAATTTTTTTTAAAATCTACAAGTTATCAATGGTGGCCATTTTAGTGCCGATTTTACAGTAATTTAGGTGCAATATGTAAAACTGTAATAGCAATATGTTTTAAATGTAACAAAATTATATAGAACATTAATAAAGCTAGAAATGTAGATATTAAAGAAGCACATGGCAGCCATCTCGAAAAATGGTGGCTTTTACTCGTTATTTTATGATTTTTGCTGTAACTCGAAAAGTAGTGGAGCGATTTTTTTCATATTTGGAATGTGAATACAAATGTACTATAATCATGGCACACTGTCTAATGACACTTTTGGTAGTAAGTGGCCATTTTTGCTATTTACTTTGTTTGTAAAAATGCCAGCCATGGCTGTTTGATGGGATTTGCTACGCTTTGGCGTTGCTGTTGTCTAGTTATATTTTGGCCTTACATTCGGGTTAAAAAGTTTTAATCCCCAAACACAGGCAATGTTTGCTGTTATATAATGAGAATAGCCTCAATTATGCAATAATTTGCTCAACATAAGAGCAAATAACTCGTTTTTGAAAGCCAGGGTTTCATTTTTATTAACAAAATCATATTTCACTGCAAATTGTTTCAACCACATACGTCATGTCATGTGACATAAAATTTCTGCTCTGAAAATGAATCAGTTTTGCCAATTTCCTGATTTTATATCCCTGATATCATGATAAAATGAACTTCTTGGAACTGTTGATGGTTCACCATTTTGTGGCCTTCATACGGTAAGATAGCATAATTATATCTTAATCGAGTAAAATGGTTTGAGTCTACTTTAAGGCAGCCATTTTGAATTTTCCGTCCTAAAATCTTGTCGGTCGAGGCTTGGTCGAGGATGCTATATTGTTCATTATGTGTCTCGTTTCATAAATAAACTTGACTATGCAGAAACATATTGTCAATACTCCTCTGGAATCCGCCACCATGCCTTGGAAGACTCAATCTCGGTTCAGAATCCGCATCTGTATTTGCAGTGATCTAATTTCAACTTCCATTTCAGAAAAAATTCCAAGTTCAGTTGTACATGTCTATTATCATCTTCCAAAAGCCCTGATAGCTCAAAATTGCAGTCCATATCCAAAAAGTTTTCATTGCTTTCATTTTATTTGATCAAATATTTTTTTTGCCCACTAAACATGGTCAAACCTCAGTTGAATTAGCAAATATATTTGAAAACATCGCCATTTGCAGAGCAGGGAATCTTATTTTTGCTAGTGAGTAGGTTTTAAAATTAGAACTTTCATAATTGAATAAATTATTGTATGATTGAAATCATAAAAATTCAGAGTTTACAGTCAACATTTTTTTTATTTAGATAAGTTTTTTTGAGATTGAAATAAAGTTGACAACTTTTGTGAAACATTATTGTATTGAAGCACAGCCAATTCCAGTCTCCATTAGGGCATGGAGATCGCGAGATATTTGTTTCTATGTATTTATCAAGGAAATGGATCATTGATCATTGAAGCAAAGCTTTTAGTTGTATTACATGCTTTCAGTGAATCTACTTAACTGAATGTTCATTTACATATTACGCACCCTTGAATATGGTAACATGCCTTTACCAGTCCTTTGATGCACTAGACCATATTTTGTGGTAAAATATATTTATTACTGCAACACCAGTGGCTAACATCATTATGTCACCACCAAGAAGTGGTGACATATTGTTATGGTCTCCATTTTTTGTCGCGGCGGTTGATGGTTGGTGGTTGGCGATCGCCAGGTGTCGGATGGCGGGCGGCGGTTGGCATCTGTAACAAATTGTTAAAACTTCCAATTACTTAACCCAATTTTTTCACAATCATCTACAAGTTCTCAAAAGTTCAAATTAGACTATAGATTTGACCTCCAAGGGCATTCCCAAGGTCAAAAATGATTTGACCTTCAATGACCTTCTCAAGGTCAAAAAGGTATTTTTTCAACTTGCTACAAATTGACCAGATTTCAGATTTGAGATTTTATCTTCAATGACTTCATCAGGGTCAAAAAACTTGCTTCAAATTGACTTTTCTTTTTCAAAATCATATACGATACAAAATTCTCAGAAATTCAAATCAGACTTAACATGTGAACTAATGATATTGTGAGCAACTAGGTGGTGACATTATGTCATGTTAATGCCTTGTTTGCATTTGCATTAAACACAGATTCAATGATTGCATTGGAAAGGTTGAATTAATTGTGATTTCTGTTTGGTTCATCTCTCTGATGCAAATTCATAAGTATTTCATTTCATTCCTCTCACAATTTTAGTAATTTCTCCTATAAGACAGTTTAGAATTGCAATTGATCATATGCTTAGAATTGGTGATTTCTAATGAATGCTACATTTGATGCCAATTAGTGGTATGGATCCCAATTGGAGTGTCTCTTTAAGATCATAAAATGTATAGTATTAGATATGAGACAACAAAGAATTAATGCTTTCAGACTATTATAGGTATCATCTTCTCATCACTGAGATTAATTAGCTTGTCATACTTATTAGTATGTAATTTATTTGATAATTAAATGTCAATATATAGGATTTCCAAGATAGAAGCATCATTACCTTGTCATGAATTGTGAGATTTGTTAGCTGTGATGCTTCTTGTCATTGTGGCTATATTAGTTCAATTTATCAATGTCTATTATCTGTTGTTATAATGTGCAGCAAATAAGACTTCATTTTGATTGGATGGATCCATGAGTCTTTGAAAATACTGAATCGAGGATCTGCAGAGAGTAGAAAGGAAAGCGCTGAACAAAACTGCTTATTGGAGAAAGGAGGATGTACTAGCTTTAAAGGAATTCTCGGCGTCAGAAATGACAAAATATAGGTTCTGGGACGAGATAAAACGACTTTGACGGATTCCTTACCCTACCTATTTTGTAATATAACAATCAATACAAATATACTGTACATGTACATACCATATATAAGCAGATATCAGACAAATTCATAAATAAATATTTTTTGACCGTTAAAATCATCGATTACTAAACTGGAAGTGTGTTCTATGATGTCCATGAAGATGAAGAAGTATGCAGATTTTGCCATGGATTCGGTTTTAAATGCTTCTAAGTGATCTTTGCATGCTTACTATGAATTCTAATAGTACTGTTTTGACTTCCGTGCTTCATAACAAGAACATCATCACCATTTACTTGACTCGTAAATTTACTTATGGTCTACTGAGAAAAATAAAAGTCCTTGGAACTTTTTCAATCCTCAGTCTAAAGGTCCATGTGCAGTATGGCAAGTGATTTTAGACGGTCATATCTTTCACCATGAGTACTTTCTTGCCATAAATACAGTAGTTTTTATTAAAACAATATGTTTTCTATCATGTGAAGTCCCCATGATAATAAAATATCAATCCAACTCTGTGAAAAATTATGGTTTAGGATCCCACCTTGGCAGTTTTTAAAAAATGTTAGGCTTATTTTCTAAAAAGAGGATCTTGTTTTTCTCAATTTAACCAAACCGAAAATTTCTTCTACACTATATTAACAACTTCTGAAAAGGAGATTGAATTGCGTTAAAGTTAAAAACCACATATCCCATGTTATTTTTCCATAGGGAAAAGTCATGCTTGATATCTCTAAAACTAGACTTTCAATACCATTCTACTTTTGAAAAAGTTTTAGACCCCTTTTTGAATAATCTTTTCATGCAATAATAATCAGAAAAAGGAGATCCTCTTTTGAGCAAATAGGTCAACATTTTGAAAAAAATGTTAACATGGGCTCCCTATTCATAATTTTTCGAATTGTTTGATTGATATTTTGATCATTATGGGCACTTCACTTGAAAGAAAACATATTATTTTAATAAAAACCACTGTATTTATGCCCAGAAAGTAACTCATGGTGAAAGATATGACTGTCTAAAATCACATACTGCACATACTGCACATGGACCTTTGGCTTTTTAAAGGCTCAAACCAGGGGGGGGGGATTTCCCAAAGATGACCTGTAGTATTCGACACGTTCGATGGCCTGTAGTATTCGGCACATTCGATGACCAGTTTTATAAACAGGCCTCATTTGTCATTGAAATGGATCTCACAATGTTCGCTGTTGTTTTATGAGTATTCTCTACAAGTTTGGATCGAGTAACTTCAATAGTATTACCGTAGTTTTGAAATGATGATGTTGAAATGATGTTAATTGAAATAAACGTCATTTCCACGATTGCAAATGTTACTTTACGTATGCGAAGCACTGAGAGAGCACGTGCTCATGATTGTTCACGTGATCACATCCTGCAATTTGATTGGAAATGATGTAATGGGGAATCCCCGAATACGATTGAATATGAAAGAATTGTGGGAGCTACTCACTTCTTCTGGGATCAAACATAGACTTAGAATGGATCTTCATGGACATTTTGAAAATAGGTTTACCAAAGAAGTTATTAGACTAGAAAATCATGTCTATAGCTAGAAAAGTGTTATTTTAAAACATTTTATCCTTTATAAATCGCGATGTCCCTTTAATGTATTTTTGATGCTGCTGCTTGATTTTGACTTATGATGTAATTAAACTACATATAGAATCAGATCTTACTTTATCATTATAATAATGCATTTTATGCAGCTCAGAAATAATGTTTTTCATATGTAATAATCAAATATTCCATTCAGTGTATTTAATATGTCATTAATTGATTTCTAATCCCATTTTATGGCATATTTGCCACTAAACTTATCTCATTTTCACAGTCATGTCAGGGATAAGATGTTATATAAAGAGGTAAAACTAATCCATGTACACTTAAATGGCTTCGTTGACTTTATCATTCCAGTGTTTGAGATTGCATATAATGTATTTATCATGTCATAAGTATATTGTTGAGAAATTGCAATTTTATTTATTTTTCTTAACCAATTGTACATTGTACAATATTATGTTTGACAGTGATAAACTAATTCCTATTCCACCTTTAAAACAATGCTACATTGGCCTTATCATAAAAGTATGTGTCACTTAACAACTTTTTTATTACTTTGGCCTTATAAATAGAATATTGCTCACTTGGGAAAAACTTGTACAATCCATCCAATTAAACTTCTAGATCCAGATCAATAGGAACATTTATTTATCTTTGATCATGTCCCGTAGAGATTAATAAAAACAAACTAATATGCAAAGTGAAGGTGCATTAATAGACAACGCTGAATCAATTTGAATAGAAGCTTTTGTACAACATGAATGTAGTCAAGTTTTTCATTACCCAGAATGACAAAATTGCCCTTTGCTAATGTTAATTCAATTTTACTATTTATGGTTTAAAATGTGTATAATGGAGACTTTACTATATTTATCAAATTAGACATTGCAAATCATATATTAATGTATACTAGTAAAATGGCAAAAATGAGCATAATAAAATGCTCTGGTAAGATGTCAAACATATTGTTTCATTATTCCAAGAAAAGTATTGGTAATAGATGACTACATACTTATGAATGATTGAGCTTTCCTAGAGTGCATGTTTGGTATGGGTACATGGAATGATATTTCATGCATAACTAAATCAACATGAACAACACAGTCCTAGAACTAAATTGCCACTTAGAATATATCTTTCAAGTTACCCCTTGGATGCATACATCTTTTTAAGTTACCTCTGGGAAACAAAAAACAAAACCCATTAAGCTTCAATCAACTCAGATGATTCAATAATCCAGATTCGAGTAGGTAGTTACCAGTTTCACCACCAGATGGCTAATTCGGGTCAGATAACATGGCAGGTATATTAGAAAGTTCCCTTAAACTTGAATATTCATCAGTTTTAGTGGATCAATTTTCATATAGCCCCTATGCATCTGATTGTTATACAAGTTGAAATAAGTCCAGTAAAACAAAATATTATCTGCCCAATAAAAGAAAAGATATTTCACTTTTTGTAATTTTATAACATGGGGTCTATGGGGAATCTCCCCAAGCTTGTCACATGTAATTTTATATGAAGATTTCAAATATGATATCATTTTGACTGAATTTTGAATATTTTATGATGTAAATCAAGATTACTTCTTCTCACATCTAGTCTATTCAGTTTGCAAGATCAGTATATAAAAGAATGCCATCCCCATGCACTCACATCTAGTCTATTCAGTTTGCAAGATCAGTATATAAAAGAATGCCATCCCCATGCACAGCTGATTGGCCCAAGTGGTTAAGCATGTAGCTCTGGTATAGTTAGCCCCAGTTCATTTCCTGGCTCAGGCTGACATTCAAGCTAGCACATGCAGAAAGGGTACTCCACAACTGATATGAAATGTTATGGTATACCATGAGATTCCAGTTGCAAGCCCATGGGTATATGTTTGTATGTCTTTGAATAAGTGCACTTAAAATAATACAGGCCCCTTTGAAGAAGGGGTTTCTTGGTCTGTCTTTCAGTGCTAATTATGAAACATACAGTGAGGTGTAGCACATCAAAAATGATTGGAAACAAACAAATAATGAATTGCCATATTTCATGCTGTATGATTGTAGCCATGTAACTTGAGAATATCGATGACATACAGTACTATGATAATTCTATAATTCTGTCCTTTATAAATTCACAGTCATTTACCATTTGGTCATGCGTGACCCCTTTTAGGAAACTTAAGACCCTTCAAAGAGCTAAGTCTGTGCTAATTCAATAACATAGGTGAAATGCATGGTTACAGAAAGTGTATGAATTATATTTAACAATCAATAACTTAAGTGAATCTCAACCCTGGGACCCATTTATTGCAATTAATGAAGCAGCTAAGGCCTAATACACAATTTAAACAACATCGTTTGAATCATGAAATATTGTTTCTGGGAACAGAGAAAGCCTTATGCATATAAATATTACAATCTAAATTGCAAAAAAATCATATGGGGTGATTCATGAATGACCACATATTTATCCTGACCTTTCTTGGTGATACATTTCAAGAATTGACTGTGTTTTAATAGAATTTTATGATCCATGAAGTAAGATGAACTATTAAAATAAGATATAAATGTCAGGTTTTTGGTATTTATGATATTTTCTTGAGATCCCTTAGGAAGGATGTAATAATTTAGAACTATACCATTATAGTTGATATTGGAAATATTACTCTACCTTCAATGGTACTAATAAAATGGGGGTCATCAACTAATATGAAATGAGATTCATCCTAGAAATTCAGTCACATATTTTTATGTCACCACCAAAAGTGGTGACATATTGTTATGGTCTCCGTTTTTTTGCGACGGCGGTTGGTGGTTGGAGGTTGGCGTCCGGCGTCTGTAACAATTTCCTATAACTTAACAAATACTGTTTAGACTGACTTCAATTTTTTTCTAAATCATCTACATGTTCTCAGAAGTTCAAATCTGACTTTAGATTTGACATTTGACCTTCAATGACCTTCTCAAGGTCAAAAAGGTCTTTTTTCAACTTGCTTCACATTGACTAAATTCTTTTTCAAAATCATCTACATGTTCTCAGAAATTCAAATCTGACTTTAGATTTGACATTTGACCTTCAAATCTGACTTTAGATTTGACATTTGACCTTCAATGACCTTCTCAAGGTCAAAAAAGGTCAAAAAGGTCTGTTTTCAACTTGCTTCAAATTGACTAAATTTTTTTTACAAAATCCTCTACGTGTTCTCAGAAATTCAAATCTGACTTAAGATTTGACATTGACCTTTAAAAAAGGTCAAAAAGGTCTGTTTTCAACTTGCTTCAAATTAACTAAATTTTTTTTTCAAAATCATCTACGTGTTCTCAGAAATTCAAATCTGACTTTAGATTTGACTTAAGATTTGACATTTGACCTTCAATGACCTTCTCAAAGTCAAAAAAGGTCAAAAAGGTCTTTTTTCAACTTGCTTCAAATTGACTAATTTTTTTTTTCAAAATCATCTACATGTTCTCAGAAATACAAATCTGACTTTAGATTTGACATTTGACCTTCAATGACCTTCTCAAAGTCAAAAAAGGTCAAAAAGGTCTTTTTTCAACTTGCTTCAAATTGACTAAATTTTTTTTTCAAAATCATCTACATGTTCTCAGAAATTCAAATCTGACTTTAGATTTGACATTTGACCTTCAATGACCTTCTCAATGTCAAAAAAGGTCAAAAAGGTATTTTTTCATCTTGCTTCAAATTGACTAAATTTTTTTTTCAAAATCATCTACATGTTCTCAGAAATTCAAGTATGACTTTAGATTTGACACTTGACCTTCAATGACCTTCTCAAGGTCAAAAAAGGTCAAAAAGGTCTTTTTCAACTTGCTTCAAATTGACCAAATTTTTTTTTTTCAAAATCATCTACATCTTTTCAGAAGTTCAAATTTGACTTAACAAGTTCTCAGAAGTTCAAATCTGACTTTAGATTTGACCTTCGACCTTCAATGACCTTCTCAAGGTCAAAAGGTATTTTCCAACTTGCTTTAAATTGACTAAATTGTTTTAGGTGGTGACATTTTGTCATGTTAATGCCTTGTTTCAAATGTTTTGCTTTCCTTATACTTCTTTTGTCTTTCTACATTTTACAATTCAAATTCTTCTTAAAAGAAAAAGGTGTTGCTTGTATCATTATGCCATATAAGGAATCACTAGCTCAGATGAAGCACTTTGCACAAGTACAGTATAGGAATGTATGCCACTGCTTTCAAACCATGTACGATGCATTTGACATAATCTGAATATTCTCCTAACATGTTGGATCAATACCAACTGATAATCTGCCAATGCTTGAAAGCTCTCTATGCTCAAAAACAATTCTATCAGCATCTCTTTGAAAAGAAAGAGTTTGAATTTCTCATATTTTTTATCCAAATTGATGTGTTTACTACATGCCTGTGTATTTTATTCATTGAGAATTCTTATCTTTACTAGCATATTTTAACCTTTAAAACACATTTTGAGAATATGTCGTCAGCCTGCCTGTATAACATGTTTGGTATTCTCTATTTGAATTAAATTCTTTAACTGAAATTAAATTTTTAATTTGATTAAATTCAACAAATTGAGATTAAAGTGGTTATATACCCAGAGGTTAAAAATTATTGAGTGTATTTAATCTTATATTATTAAACCATTTGTTTTCCTTAAAGTCCCCATCTAAAGTTTAAACCACTTTGGCTTATATTGTAGTCTTGCCCAATGTTATCAAAGTGTGATATGTGAAACTTTTTTTTTAAATTTCAAAAAGTGGTTTTTGATAGATTTTTTGTTCCAAAATTTGTGAATTTATTTAAAACTAACTTTTAGAGGTCACACATATCTTTTCATTAGCCACAATTCATACCAATGCATAGCATTCATCCTCGCATGTTTTTTGCTGAAAAAATTAAGAAAATCGGTTTATAAATAAGCGAGAAATGAACTCATCAGTGCATGAAAATTGTTGCGAGAAAAATGCATTTCAAAATTTTAGTTCAATGGTACAATGATATCTAAAACATAATATATTCTTCCTTTTAAAAACTTTTTTTTCAAAAATCTCTAAAATAACTTTTTAAGTAATGACAAATAGTAAATGAATGATAAAAAAATATTTTTCAAACTTTAGATGGGGACTTTAATCAAGCAAAAAGGTTAGTTGAACCCATTTCATTGTTTATTATTTTATTAAAAAGGCCCTCAATTTTTGTGTTTGAATTTTCATTTTCTAAATGATAATTCTCCATGAATAAGCTGGTTTTTGCCACCTGAATCCATCTTTATAGAAAGGTGAGCATGAGACTATTTTCTTTAGACATATTGCTTGAAATCTCTAACTTCTAAAGTGCTGAAAGTACCTTTAAGAAAAATTGAAGAAAATAAGAATCATAGGTAACTGACTACAAAAATATATTTTTAAACTTTTTGCATGTTTTCATTTATTATCTTGTTAATTATGTATTAAAATGCAATGAAAATATATTGAATATGTCATTACTGGTATAGTTCTTTGAATCCATCCTAACAGTGTATTTCTATCGAAGATGTATTTTGCAATGATTTTTGATATCACAAAATACATGTCCTCAGGCTGAACATTTATTGTTCAGTTTACGTCATCATCAATTTGAGTTAAGTGTCATAGTTGACAAAGTGTTTGGCATTGAAATTCAATATGCTCTAGTTAATGTCATCACAGTGGTTGATAAACTGAAATTAGTCACAAGAAATAAAACAGGCTACAATGATATGAAAAACCAATGTTGTCATGGAATACATATTTTACTTACAATAAAGTTTAATTCCATCTAAAACTTTCCCTTTAATGATCAGATGTAGAATCTCATTTCAACTACATACAGCATTTATTTCATTGCAGCTTTGTATGTGTAGTTTATTAAGATCAGAATAATAAAATATGTTTAATGACAAATGTGGAAATTGTAATCCAGTCTTGTATTTATTTAATGTCTTATTAAAATAGATAGAATAAATGGAAATATCATTTGCTAGATTGTTATGCGTCAGTTGCTCCATGTTCCATGTCAAGAAAAAGTGTCTCATAATTTATTTTTTAAAGTACATCCATGTTCATGCTTTGTTACATAAGTGATAAGTATGACATGGTGGCAGAAACATGGGGCAGATAACAATTATTAGGTGGATAATGAGATAAAGGCTTATTCTTTAGGTCAACTTAATGCTTTATTACTTCAGCCTTTCCAGTAGTTTGATTTCACCTCTCTAAAAGAGAGCTTCATTTGCATTCTTTGAGCTGAGATAATCATTTGATTTTCCCTTAACCTAACAGAATACTAGGAATATGGTAAATAAGGATCCAAATACCCAATCAAAATGGTATTCAATGAATTTTATGATTATCCAGTCGAACAAAGTCCAGGGGGATATAGAGAACCACTCTATCTGTACATCCATCCGCTGGGTAATAGCTCAAATAGTGTTGGACCAATATTGTTTATATTTTATATGTATAGGCGTACAAGTCACTTGTCCGGCCTAATTTAGAGTATGCCAGCTCGGCATGGGATCCATACCGACAAAAGGATATTGATATGTTGGAACAGGTACAAAGAAGAGCAGCTAGGTTTGTAACCAAATGTCACTCGAGGGAACCAGGCTGCATCACCAAAGCTCTTCAAGACCTACAGTGGGAGCCACTGAAGGAGCGTCGAGAGGCTGCTAGAGTTTTCCTCTTCTACAAAGGAAAGCAGAACCTAGCAGCCATCCACGTGCCTCCATACTTCCGCCAACAGATCAATACCAACACTAGGTCGTATCATCCTTCTAAGTTCATACAACCATCAACTAGAACGGATGCATACAAATTTAGCTATTTGGAACACTCTACCTGGTGACATCTTAGACTGTGACAGTCTAAGTAGTTTTAAATCATCATACTATGCCTATGTCAATAACTGCAATTAAATAGGTGTGTTTTTAATATAGATCTATGTTTTAATGTAAAGGGTCCCCAGTGCACACGTCAAGCCTGCACTACTGGTAAAGAGGGGTGATGTCAACGCGGTAGCCTGACAGTCGCCCCAGGGTATTTCAACATAGTTGTAAACCATAGATCTATTTTTAAATGTTAAGGTTTTAAATTATATTCTATTCAAATTCTATCACTGTTAAATTATATATCTGCTTTATATGGGCTTATTAGCCTTTTGCAGATTATTGACATAGACATAGACATATGCCCCATGGGAGTGCAAGTTCTGCTCGAAAGCGGATTTCCAAAATGGCTATTAGTTTCAAAATGGTTGCCATTTTAGTGTTAATTTTATAGTATTTTAGGTACAACTGTAATATTGATATGTTTCAAATGCAAAAAATAATATAGGATATTGATTAAATTAAAAATCTAAACATTCAAGAAATATTCCAATCCGCGAATGCTAGCTTTTAATTCTCTATCCAATGTGTTCTCACACATTCCACTTCTGTCATTAACTTGAAAACAAGTTCCAACATCATTTTAACTTTATTTATACGAACAAATTATTTCTACATCAGTCAAAACATATTAAACCTGTGGCATATACCTGTGGTAATACATGCATATGCATTTTTGTGTCACTTGTGTGGTCTAATCTGTAATCACCTTGAAATGATTATAAGAAATTGTTGAAATTGGCTGCAGCAATCAAAGTGATTTGTCTTTGTCTCACTTCCCTCTTTGGTCCCTAGAGATTATTGCAAGACTCTTTCAGTGGAATTGCATTCAAACTTATTTCTTGATTGGCAGTATTATTGTACAATGTGTAACATTGTGAAATAAATACTTATTTGGGTGTCCTGTGATGAGGTACAGATTGATTCAATAATGCTAAAAGAATATAGATACAAATATTTGAAGATAGAGATCGTAGTGTAATTACAGACTCTGTGTTGTCAAGGAATATTATTTGCACCATCAAGGTTAATTATTATTAAAATTCAATGATATGATGAAATATATTTGGGTTTATTAGGGTGACATGAATGGTGCACAACGACTTGTCACAATTGCTGTAAAAAATATTTCAAAGCTATTCACCCAATGGTGCAAATGCATCTAGTAATTAGTAAATGAACCTTAAATAGACTAGAAATATATTGCTTTGAAGATATTAGTCTATGATTGTATGGAAATGTTAGGAAGACAGGTGTTAATGTGTTAAGCAACAGGCAAATGTGATTGAATATATACAGATAGAAAATCAATTGCCGCTGCAGCTGAGGGTGCAAATTGCTAATAGGAAAGGATATAACATGATATTTGGAAGATGCACAGTGAATTGTTTCCATGTAACAAACATAAGCGATCAGTGGTATTGTGATACCAAATGATAAGAGAGCAGTATTGTGATATCATATGATAAGCCAGCGGTGGTTTTGTGATACCAAATGATGATAAGCTAGCAGTGGTATTGTGATACCAAATGGTGATAACATAGTAATGGTATTGTGATACCAAATTATAAGTGATGATAAGCTAGCAGTGGTATTGTGATACCAAATGATGATAACCTAGCAATGGTATTGTGATACCAAATGATAAGCTAGCAGTGGTATTGTGATACTATATGATAAGAGAGAAGTAGTATTGTGATACCAAATGATAAGAGAGCAGTGGTATTGTGATACCAAATGATAAGAGAGCAGTGGTATTGTGATACCAAATGATAAGCTAGCAGTGGTATTGTGATACCATATGATAAGCTAGCAGTGGTATTGTGATACCATATGATGAATGCATCTGGATGCTATATTAAACTTTCTCACAACTGACACACCATCCTCGTTGATTGTTGCATATTTAAGTCAGTTAATAAGTTGGAAATTCACAAGGAGGAATGCTCAATGGCAAGATAAGTTGCAAATACAAATTGGATTGTTATACTTCAGTATAATACAACAGCCTGCAGCTTTATGAAGATAATTGCAAATGATATTGTTGCAAAATTGAAACTTCATCAAAATGCCAGCAATACAAGCTGACATAGACATGAAGTGTGGGGATAGACTTATTAAGAAGACAGCCCGGAGGTACACATTACCTGGTAGTCTCGTCCAGTTTGACTACAAAGGGGCACCACTGAATGTCAATAAAAATAAAAGCCGCTGGATTACAGTTGCAAGTAAATGGGTGCGTATCACCCGGAGGGGACTCGAAAGGCAACATGGTGGTTTCAATAGACATTCACACCATTTTGCGAACAAGTCACAAAGTTTGACACAACTTGATGATCTCCTGAGGGATAACTTTTTTAAGCCTGATTTTATAAAGCCCGAGGTAAGCATCAGGTGTTTTGAAATGGCCAACTCTTGCACACCTTGCAAGATGAACACTTTAAAGTATATTTTTTGAAAATTACCATTTGTACAGTTCATTACTTTTCAAAATTCAAGATAGCCTATGAACCTAAGACAGTATATTATGTTATAGACTATTTAACAGATCTTTCTGTTTTATGTCACCACCAAAGAGCTGACATATTATTATACGTTTCCAACTGTTTTGTGGACGGCAGTCAGTATCAGCGGTTGTTGTTTGGCATTCAGCATCTGAAACAAATGGCAGGTAGTGACATCTTGCATGTCAATGCTTTGTATAAATTGACCTTACACTTATCTGATCAACCAGTGATTTGATATGGTATGGGCCTGAAGGGTGTTGACATTGACAGAGAGATGAAGGGGACCCATCATATTAAGTGACAACCAGGGGTAAGGGTATGAGACATACTTGACAAAATGACAGGTCGATGGCATCCATTATTCAGGTACTCCATGTATAACAATGCAACATGTTAAGAAACATAAATTAAGAGTGTTTGATGTGGAAATATTTCAGGAATTGAGTCAATAATTAACCAAATTAATAATTAAGATAACTGCAGTGTGTTTAATTATTCCTAATGTGCTCTATTGATGTGTGATCTATTTCTAGGCTGTCACAGCATTGCATTGTATGGGAAAATGTATAAATTGTAGAATATAAATTATAGTAGGATTAGAATATAGGAAATAATGAGGAAAAAATAATCAATAAGTCAGTGAGGGGTTCTGTATATTTTTTTCAACTTTTTCCAAATTTTCAAATTTAATAATTGAGTTGTTATTTTTGCTTTTTTCTCCTCATAATATAATGCCTTCTCTTATACACACATGATATTATACAAATACTGGATGAATACATATTCAAGAATAAAGATATTGGGCAATGGGTAGTAAAAGCAAATGATGTGATGGGCATCAGAATTCTCATTTCATATAATCAAGCCATTTCCTCCTCTTTATCTTATATTAGTTAGCCTGCATTTATATGGTTACTAATGAATAGAAGCTTTTTCTCATAAACATATAATAAACTAGATGTTGGACTTTTTATTCAATATTCAACATTACATTTTCTTTCTAATAAAAATCTCTCTTCAATTATTTCTTCCTAATGAGTAGACATATGCAGTATTAATGTATTTGAAGAAACCTAGATCTTAGCTCTTGCATTTATTAAGCTAATAAAAGAATGCAGATGAGACTTGGGGCATTTTCATTATATTTTCTCAATGAACAGTTTTCTCGAGCAGCATTTTTGATTGCTTAAAAAACTTTATACTTGTATCAAGCACATTTAAATATAAAGAAAGGCTTTTAATGAGTTAAGTAAGTTTATAGAAATGCCACAGCTTTGCAATATTTTTGCTCTCATTATTCCATGTTGTATACCTGTTATCTAAAGAATCCAACACTTCTGATTTAAGGATAATCCTTCAATTTTTAATTTATCAGACAAAATTGAAAATATATATACTCCTTTTTCATTTTGATGAATTGGGATATTTCTGCATCTTTCATGTTCAATAATTTCTACCTTGGTCAGATATCTTAATTATCATTTCAGCAAATCAAACTTGGATTGTGTAGGGAAACAATGGTATGCTATTGAAAAGATCACTTTCAACATCTGAACATGTCATACTCTTTATCTCATTTACTTCCTTCAAATCTTTCATTAAATCTTATGAATATACAGTACTTGAATGGTGGGGGGGGTATTAGGGTATTAGACACTGTTTTTTTTTCATGTTGGATTATGATTTGGGACCATTATCCAGCAGCATTATCCTTGAAACCAATGATATCTCCTTCCTTCTTATCTCAGAACAGGAGGTGATGTATAATATTAGCTTTTTATTTTGTGATTGCAAAACAAAAGATGAAAAAATAAATGGCCATATCACAAACTGTACTACTCAGTGCATTATGTGTTTATGTGTATCAGGGATACTCCCCACTCATTTTGGGTATTTATTATTGAATTATGCCATATGAGAATATTAGAATAAATATTCAAGTACCAGAATTGAGAGTTACATATTTATTATTATTTGAGGTAGATGCTTTGGCCTGTTTACTCTAGTATGTTCTGTATGGATCATTTACTATGTTAAGATCTTTTATGAATGACAATTTGGCATTTAGTAATTTTATTATCCATTCATATGTAAAGTATATGTAATTTTGAATGGTAAAGATTGCAAGTTTTCACTTTTGAATCACACAGAGGTTTGGTTATTTCGCATTTCTTTGACATCATTCCCATCACTTGAGGGAATAAGGTTTGCCTGGTGGTGCTTTGCCTGATTGATGTTCACTCATTATTAATACTTCATAGAGGGGACCTGTCTGCACATGTGGATAAATGAACTTATTCTAAATCAAGTCACGCATTTGAGACTTTTTGGAGTCATATTTTATCAATCATAATACATTTGTCTTGCATTTGTCATGGGCAGACAATGTTACTAAAGTTCTCTCAGATCATTATAATTCCAATCCATTTCTCTCTCAAATTTGAATTTGAGATCTACTTTTATAATTATTATTGGATTTCTAAATAATTTTACTTGTTTCACTCTACCTCTCTTTTAAGATAAGTATGGATATTTTCACTCATGTTCCACGTTAATCTATCTATAGTCCTAAATCAAAGCATGGCGGCAATTAATTTAATGTTAGACATTTCTAGTGTAGAAAATGTCCCTTGTGCTTCATCTGGTGTGTTCGAGCGTTAGCATCAGCTGCCTCTAGTTAGATCAACTGACAAAACAACCTTTTTTGGGGTTGTCGAGTTGGCCAATAGGGCTTGAGCGCCGGCATGTTCGAGCTAGGCGATTGGGCGCCGTAACCACGAGGTTGCAAGTTCGAGACGCGTGTGCTCCTTATGTTTATTCATCTAGTACATACGATCAAGGCATCATCAAATAGTACCTTGAAATGGTATAATTTTTTGGAGGGAGTGTCACATGTCATATTGAAATCAAAAATATTTCTGGCACCCCAACCCCAAAAAGCGTTTAATAACTCAAAATAAATAACTTGAAATAAGAAGAAAGTATCTTGAGGAATGGGGTACCTCTGCCTCATTGCTCTCCCAAAAACACGGGGTACCATCGAATAATTTTGGCAACGTACCGGAGAACGACATTTTACTAAGAAATGGCAATAATTTAGCACAATATATTTTTTAAATAGAGTTCTACTTTGATTTTGACAAAAGTAAGTATTCAATGCAATGGCTATTTCATTCATGAGTTTGTAGGAATTCTGTTTGAACCCAGTTCTGATCAAGTACGAAGTTATTGAAATCGGCGCAGTCGGACTTTACTCCGAAAGATGGTTTTTCGATTATAACTTTTTACAACATTTAAGTATAGACTTTTGAAAAAAGTACAGAATAGTCCTTATACTTTTGAATAATTCTGTTATTTCTGATTCACACGACTCTGATTTGTTTAATTTAAAAAAAAGTTTTAAAAATATTACTTAGGAACGTAACCGGAGCTGGGAACGTAACCGGAGCAGATCAGTTGAATTATATAATTTAAAAAAATAAAATATATGATTTAAAGCATATATATTAATAAATACGCATTCGAACAATCCCGTATGTTTTTAAATTAGTATATGTGCTATAAATCAAAAATTCTTTTGACTGACTGAAAATGCAAAAAGTCACTGAATAGCATCTTGAGGTGGTAAAAGTTTATGCTGGGGCCCCTCTCTAATGTTTTTTTCCAAATATCATTATTGTCTGCTGTCACTCTAATATTACTGAACCTTGTTTATTAGTGAACCTTGTAACATATAATCAGAATTATGAAATAAATGATTAAATTGAAATTGAATTGACATATAACATGAAATACATACTGTACATCATGCTATTAAAGGAAAATGAATGTTCAGTATTGACTATTCAACAATATAGAGCTATAACTAACTACCATCTATTTCTTATCGTTCCCCGCACTTACTCTTACAAACTGCTGAGAATGACTACTTTTAGTTCCATGCTACCCTTTGTTCTATTGGTTACTCCTTTACTCTCAGCAACTTAACTCTTGTCCTATTTCAGCAACTGCTAACAAAATGATCAGAAAATTGTTTTCAATCTCATTCATACTTCAAAAGGATAGAAAATATGATTATCTTTAAGACTGGTTACATACGTCTTTTTCTGGGGCATACAGTTATGAAATGTGTGATGTCGCTGAGGTTAGATTTGTAGTGTATTAATAATTTAGTAATGATTTACTTTCATCAGTTTCCATTGTATGTTTAAAGTTAGGAATATTGAACAAATATTTCACTCTATTGAGGTGAATACCTGTACATCTTTCACAAGTGATATTCCACGAAGTCCGAAGGGCAAGTGGAATATCACCTTGTGAAAGTGCTACAGGTATTCACCGAAATCGTATTATATCATATTATATCGCTGTCTAGCTAAACATCCCTAATATTATTAAGTCATTAAGTCTTCAGATATTTTTACGAATCTACTCGGTTCGTTTGCCATTTTGACTTATACTGAACTAAATTATTTACACTGAACGAAAACAAATTCTTTGAAAATTCCCGGGAGCGTGGGATATCGCTAGATATCTCACGGTTGTCTTATCTGATTAGCATTGCCATTGAATATCGCCAAATATCCCACGACATGTAGTTTGTGATCAGTTCATGTGGTGAATACCATAGTATCACTATTGTCTGATGTCACTCTAATATCACTATTGTCTGATGTCACTATTGTCTGCCATTTCTGTTAAGTCATTTGTTTGTCCTTTCAGAAGAATTTTGAAGATTTTGTTCCCTGTATTTCACTTATTTTCTTCAAACGTTTACATAACAATATATTTCCATTATCATTCTTTTATCTCAAATCCCATATCTAATAAAATGTGAATGATTAATATAAATAGAACCTTAGTGCTTATAAACTTCACAAAATGTAATATTTCTGATGTGTATCTGGATTTCTTAAGTTATTGGTTTTGAATATATGAAATTAGAGAACGGTTACTCAGAGAACTTGGTTCAGTAATGATGATCATTTTGACTCTTGCCATGTTCCATTCTTGACTTGCTATATTTGCCTACTCCACCTCAATCATTGCATTTTAGAATGAAATAATCTGCAGACAAATCAAACGATCAATGAGGCCCTAACCTCCCATTTGAGTAGGAATCATGGGTACCAACCTTCTCATCAAATAACCAATGGAATCATGGGTTCCATCCTCTTTCGCAAATTACCCTTGGAATGATGGGTGGCAATCTCCTCCTAAATTAACTGGGAAATCATAGGTGGCAATCGTCTTTGAAAGCTGTGTTATGTATAGTATACCAATGAAGTTATGATACTCTATATTTGATCTTACCTTGAGCTAATTCAGATTACCATACTACCCTCTTACTAAAAGCAATCATTTTATTCACTATTTGGAGTTCGACCAATCGGATAGCATTGTATTAAATATTAATTTTATCTGTTTTTTAAACAGAAGGAGACCAGCAAAAATCACCAATCTGAAGGGTAATGGGATCCTTGTTTGAGTTAGTATATTTTTTGTTCCTATTCAATTGGGAAATCATTTGAAATGTGATAAAAGTAGCAACACTGCACTGCAAATGTTCACATTAAGTGTTGCCATTTCAATTTCCCAAATACTCTTTTATGCATCAATATTTTGGACATTATCGTACAATATTTTATTAAGATAACTATATATTTTTATTAGGATTTTTATGTTTGTATTACTTTTATATTGCACTACCACATACCCCATATGTGAAGCATCAGACTATTTAAAGGTAGAATCGGATTTGATAAGCAGTCTTTCCAAAAATTCCTTTGATTTTAGAGTATTTTTGGCTCGTATCATTCCTTGTTGTATCTATTTTCATACTTAATTCATTATAACTAGAAAAATTGCATCATAGTGATCATTTTTTATTATATAAATATACTGTATCTGCATCTATAATTTGGTAGAGTTTGTCACTGGTTTATTTATGTCTTATTCTGCCTTTAGCTTTACAGTTTAATGAACAACTAATTTTTATGAAGATGATAATATTAATATCTGCTCTCAAAGACGCCTACTGTTTGACGTTTCATAATTATCATTTCAACAGGATTTGGAGGAAAGGTAGTGACATTGATCTTAATATGATACTTAACAGAATGATGTCAGAGGCTCATGCATTTGACATTAATTCCCAAATGGGCAAAATTGCACACTAAGGCGCGGCAATTATATTGATATATGCCTTATCAACCAAACTAAACTAAAACAAAATTTGAATTTTATTGAAATGCCACAAACTTCCAAAAAGGTTGTCTTTTCCAAAGAAAGGGCCTGAATCTTTACTAAAATAAATGACCCTTTTAATTATCCAAGCATATACATGTTGAAAAAAGGTAATATTATTGATTGTTATATAGAAATGCCATAGTCAGTCATGTAATTCATTCACCATTCATTTATATTGTTAAGAAAACAATGCAAAAATTTAACAAAAACTAATAATGATAATACATATTGTAGGTGGCACTCTAATCTTTCTCACTAAGTTCTGGGAATTTGTCTGTCATTTCATTATTCTTCAATTAATTTACTTAAATTTTCAACGTAAATGTGAAATGTAATTTTGATTTAAATAAAACAGTCTCTTGTAATATGATGTCACAATGGATAATTATTGTTACTATAGCAACATGACATATGGCCTCACGGGTCAAACAAAATTTGGATTCATTTTTATTTTACTTGATCCAAAGGTATGTTTGATTTACCTATTTGTTAGACATATTTCTGTGATTTTCTATGCTTTAAAATATTTCTAACTGCAGTGTCTATAGTAACATTTGTATTACATTGATATAACAGTGTACTTTGCTCGGTTTTCTTAGCATTCATCAGACTCTCTGAGTCATGATCAATGGCTCAAAAAAGCGGGAAATTATCTTCCATTGTAACAATGCTCCTTACTACACCTCAAACTGCCCATGCTACCCTTGAAGAATTAGGGTTCAAACAACTTGCTCATGCCTCATATTCACCAGATGAAACATTAGGCTTCACTACATTTGTGATGTAGAAGCATCATATAAGATGTCATCAGTTTGATTTCAATAAGGGGCTGATTTCAACAACTTTAGCCAATCTTCGAGAGATAACAAATGGAGACCTGAAAAATGGCTTTATGGACTAGGTTTTGTCAACAACGCATGTGCATTCAGGCTAATGGAAACTATTATAAATGAAATGATCCTTTCGACACTGAATAATACTTCTAAATCAATGAGTAAAAAGGACTGTGCTGCCTGCTGCCTCTAGTGCAAATAATTTGAAGTAACCATGCATGCAAGATGGATATGTTTTAGCAGGAAATGTTCCTCTTAACATCAGTCAAAATTTTCTGAACCGCGGACCACTTTTACTATTTTTTTTATAATTCCAATTAAAGATTGTGTGTTAATTCAAAATTATACAATGTACATTTGCTGAAAATTTCAACTTAATTGGTTGAAATATAGTAAAATGGCAGATCAATTTCCAGAACTTAATGATCACTTAATATAAAGAACACATAGAATTTGAAGGCATTGATGAAATAAAGTTAGTTTTGTATGTTTTTCTCTCGTGTATACTCTATTTATTATTTTATACTGTCTTAGGTAACTGATTGAACACAAATTGAAATTGATGCTTTGCTAACTTGACTCTTGCAAAAAGTTTCTTTGAAAATATGTTCTTTTAATGATTTTGTATCTTTTAGATGATTTTGTAGAAAATATATTGCAATGTATGAGAAGAATTAAAGGCCAAGACTCAATGCATTGTGGCTATTTCATACATCCTTCTTCAAAGGACTTCATTTATGCTTAAAATCAGCCCTTCTGTTAAGGCCAGTTCTACTGCACTGTCATGCAAAGGTTTGGAAACATCACCTTCAATGGAATGATTCAGCATACAATGCACTGAGGGCTTAAATCCTCAAATCAAACAATTACTGTTCATTGAGAGCATAGCTCTTTTTAAAGGCTTGAAATCAAATTCTTCAAAAGGGTAATACTAGCCCACCTTACAACTGAAATGTTGACTAGGATGCCTCTGCCATAGGGATCAGTGAAACAATGGATTAAATAATATATATTCAAGTGAAATGTAAAGTCAAGATCATTCTATTAGCATGTTTGATAAATGGATGTTATTTTATCATCATACTCATCTAATTGAACAAAGTCAATGCCTCGGTCCCATAACCCTTTAAGTGAGGTTCCCTTGTCATGGCATCTGATTGGTTGAATCAATGTCACATGATGTTTGCTTTTGACTGGATTAATGCAAGCATTTGTCTGATGTAATGGTATTTTTTAGTAAATCATAATACAGTGTATGTTCATAATTTACTACTTCTATGTATTGCAAGTAACACCAATTCTTACTTCTGTTTACGTCATTCTGTGGCTTTCAGTTTTATATTTTGCGCCTCAAATAATTATTCGTCTAATAATTCATATGATTCTACAAACCAGTAAACCACAATTCCAAAGCAATTCATGGGTCTTATTGTTATATTTTACAGAAAAGTATAACTCCTATTATTCCTTGCATTTGTTAATTTTTATTTTTGCTTGGTTTGCAGTTATAGTGAACTGAATCTAATTAATTACTGTAAATACTTTTTTCACATTTGTCAGTTTGATTATGATTGTGCCGCATAATATGACATCCCTACCTCAAACACAAGGGTAATCATAGAATATAATCCAATCAGGATTAGGCATTCAAACCCACGAAAAATTCTTAGGATGGTATGTATTTTAAAATTGATTTTAGAACATAGAGGGAAATCAGCAATGGATAAACTAAACAGTCATGTAATCAGTAATATGAGTTGTGTAGAAATATCAGTTCATTTAGATTTTAGAAAGTAATGGAGTAAAACAGGCATAACCATACATATTATTTTAGCGAGGGCTCAGAGTATACATGACCATTGGATTGAAGAAGTTTTTGCTCATAGACAATACTGAGCAAAGCTTTGAAGACTGGATGAATCCTTATAAATTGCTCTCATGATCTCTATTAAAGCAAAAAGAAATTGGATATAACCAGATAAAGTCCATATTATCCTATAGATTTCAATTGAATCCTCAAATGGATTATATCCAGGATAATGCTGGAACTGACGATAAAAATACAATATTGATTATGAGAGGGAAAGATTGACCTTGAGTTATACAAATGTAAATGCAGTTATTCCATAATAACATGTTTTCCCTGGGAAAATAACAGGGAATAAAAGTGTTATTTGAAAAATCCCGTATCAGATCCCGTATCAGCCAAAATCCCGTATCAGATCCCGTATTGGATCCCGTATCAGCAAAAATCCCGTATCAGATCCCGTATCAGAAATATTCCCGGTAATTTCTCTTGAGTTTTACGCTTTTCGTCTAGCACATCTCTACAGGAAGTAAAAAAATTGAAAAAAAAATATTATGAAATAAATAGGTTATTGATGGTCGTGATGGAATATGGATTTATTCCTTGAGAAAATATGATATTGGCCTCAGAAAATATCATATTGACACTCGGGCTATCGCCCTCGGTCAATATGATATTTTCCTTGGCCAATATCATATTTTCCCTCAGAATAAAATCCATATTCCATCCCTCCCATTAAATAACCTCTATGTATACCATTCTAAACAACTTACTTTTGCTACTATTCAAATCAGATTTATTTGTTTTTAAGAATATCAATTTGTTGTCTTGCAATGCATTATAGGTAATCATTTACCTAACAACCAAAATGTCAACAAACACTTTTCTTGGAAATAATTATGTTCATTAATACAGGTCTCTATAGGTACTCCTGTTATTAAGCATCGCAAAAAATGATATGATGCTTTATTGATATTCGTATGTACAATACTTGAAGATGCAAACAAAATATTATTCAAAAAATACTGTATTACCGTGCAGCCATTGCTTTATAGAAGTCTACTTTACTTCATATAAGGAGGAGGCAACTATATGGTGTCATCTACAACATGTATTATTATGGCAGCCATTGCTTTATAGAAGTCTACTTTACTTCATATAAGGAGGAGGCAACTACATGGTGTCATCTACAACATGTATTATTATGGCAGCCATTGCTTTATAGAAGTCTACTTTACTTCATATAAGGAGGAGGCAACTATATGGTGTCATCTACAACATGTATTATTATGTTAACATGTATTCTATATTATTGTTATGTTTATACAGTGGCATCTGCCTTAGTATGACAATGGGGTTTCTGTTATGGAGAATTGATCAATATTCAGGATATGTTCTCAATGTGTTACTGGTACCTGTGTATAAAACCTTTTGGTGGTCATATTTTGAAACAGAAAATAGAGGAAAACAGTGGAATTAACGAGGAATAAAGTGTATAAGCATGTAGTCAACATAATAAACAGTAATGGAAATATCAGAAAATCAGACACATCATTCAAATGAGATATATAGAGATTATCCTATATGAGGTTCAGGATATTAGGATTATCCCGAGGCAAATATGATATATATGCCCGGGGGCCTGTTTATCCCATACCAGTCTTGCTCAACTGGTTCACATTGTTTAATTGGCCCAGTTCAAAAGTTCAAAATAATTTCAATTGTAGGAATTATTTTAGAATATTCATGTCCAGTTTTGTTTTCTTGGCCTTAATAGGATTCCTGTTCTTTCATATATTCATCCACATTTATATTTTTGAATCATTGTTATCAACAGGGATAAGTATGCTCTTCCCTTGCTTAAATCTTCAAACAGGTCGCGATTGTCTGCATTTTTGCCATTGTTACATAAACAGTACAGAACTGCACCATGCAAACGATTATGACATATATATAGTATCTGCTTGCTCAGGCCGGGACATAAAACTATATGTGCTTGCTGATGAAAATATAAGTTTTTACAAAGCTGCTTTATGTATCTGAAACACATCAAGTATAGGATAAAATATTGTATGGCATTGCCATGACCAACATGTGCCGTTTCTTATGGGTCAAGTCCACAGGGTGTGTCAAAAGCATCAATCATTTTATTATTTAATCTCTCGAGATTGTTCACTGATTGGTGGTAAGATCCCATGAAAATGTGCCTGGAATCGCAGATTAATGATACAGATCAAGATCCTGGTAATTGAATTAAAAACTCAAGGCACCATAAAATATAAGTCAATATATTCTTGAAACAACTACTGTTATTTATTTGATCTTAGCTGTACTCTATCATCCTCCAAAGCAGGTATCCAGAATCCGTACCTCCTTCTTCCCCCTGATGTAACCAATTTGGAAGCGCCCAATTAAACTGAATCACGTGATCTAATTATGCACAATGACTTATACATGATTTCTGTCGCAGTGTTGCGACAGCCAATCAGATTGCGAGTTCTTAATCGGAGAAATGCTAACTGCTTATCGCAGGGGGTAAAAATAAAGAATATTAATGTTCTGAATTTTGAAGCCCTGTGATTGGAGGATGTACTCTATCAATCCTAGATTTTATAAAGATATAGAATATATAGAGGATATCCTATGATTTTTGAGGGATACCATTTTTATCCATGAGTGGATATCGCTCATCTCCACGAGTGAGCGCAGAGAATGAGTGGAGATCTGCGATATCCAAGAGTAGATAAAATTGTAGTCAAGAAAATCATAGGATATCATATTTATCCGATGGTTGCTATTTTTGTATGGACTTGATATTTTTTCAAAACCATAGGATATCCCATATTATATAGAGGTTATTTCATTGGAGGTTTTTGATACAGGGTATATCTGAGGGAAATACAATATATATCATCATGTTTACCAAGGGATATACCCTGTTTCAAAAATCGAGCATTTAATAACTGATTTATTCTATATTTAGTAGATTATGAGGGTTTATAGTCAAGTCCCCTGGCTCAGTATCTATTCTCTGAATTTTTGACGTCATAGATCTGATGAGCGGGTGATATGTCTCTCGCTGATATCACCCACTCACTTCAGATCAATTACATTCCTGCATGTTATTTACCTATAACACTACTAAGTATGGAATAAATAGAGATTATCCTATATAAGTTTCAGGATATTGGGATTATCCAGAGGCCAATATAATATATCTGCCTGAGGGCCATATATTCAGAGGGTAGATATATTATATTGGTCAAGGGATAATCCCAATATCCTTAACCGACTATAATCTGTTTATCCCATGTCAGTCTTCCTCATCTGATTCACATTGTTCAATTGGCCCAAGTCTAGAAAAATTTCAGTTATAGGATATCTTTTAGATTATTTATGTCCAGTTTTTTCGTCTTTGTCGTAACAGGATTTTACTTTTATTATACAGGGCTAAGAAGTACACTTGTTCCAGTCATCAAACAGATCTCTATTATCTGCTTCTTTGCTATTGCTTTTCACAGTAGTTATGGGAATGGTACAAAAATGCACAAACATACAAACAGCTATTATGACTTAGCAAGCAGAAATATTATATCTGCCCACTTAGGCTGCTGATGAAAATATAAGTTTTTACTAACCTGGTTTATGCACCTGAAACACGTCCAAGTATGGGATAATTATATATATGTTTGTTAAAACTAGAGTACCTTGATGACAACCCATTCTCTATTCACCTGTTATGGAAGACCTTCATTGTTGATTTGATATCATGTTTTCATAGACCTAAAAATGGATCCCTATTTATTTCATTCAAGAAAATCTTCCCATGTTTATCAAAATTCTACCTTGTTCATTGTCAATTAGATGTCACTATGAGCAAGTTGTAGAAAATTCTTCCAGTTCAGTGTTTCTTGGAAATATCTATCACAGTGATAAAAGCTTTCTAGATTTGACATATTGGGGTTTCCCATAGATCTAGGAATAGGTTCCAGTAAGAAATTGATTTTGGCTGGATTCTAGGCTTATCGTTATTGATAAAGATAACTCTACCCACTATTCAGCTTGGTGTTGATTTAACATGGGAACTTGGTGTAGTGTTAATGTTGGATTGTCATCTTATAGACATGATTAAAACATTTTGGAGCTGAATTTTACAGCTCAACAAAAATAAAAAAATGTAGTCATAACTACTCTCTGCTGATATCCTTTATGTAAGTTTATTTTGTCAAGAAATAATTGTTTTATCTTTGATGCCATAAAATTCTCAAATCAACTGTTTCATCAACTGTTTCATCAATAGCTTGGAAATAACCTGAGTGTCATTACTGTTTCACAGTTAATATCAAGGAGCATGGGATCAAATATATCTCCATTTTGTAGACTTGAAATGTCATTTGATGATGTTACGTTGACCTCATTTATATAATGCAATGTAGATAAAAAGCTAAGTAGCCCCTTGATAGTAAAACATTGAAATAGTGGCTGCCATCAGTTATATCTGCATGACAACCGTATCCATTTATATAATGAGGTTGCATCTAATAGAGGTATTATGACATTCCCCAAACAACCATGCATCTTTTTGTTGATCTAAATAAGAGTAGCATGACATTCAGTTTAGTATAAGTCATATCCCAAGTTTCCCATGTGTGTGAAGCACATTTAGTATATGGACCATATTATAAACCCTTTCAAATAGATTTCCAGCATTGCGACCCCATGTATCTTCTACAGTATAAGCAGATAAGTAATAGTTATTAATACTTGAATCTTTGCCAAGTTTAATAGTATAGCGGGGACCAGTACCAATTCTTGTAATTTCCCAAAAGGTTTCACTTACTCTAAATAAAAGTCAGTCACGCTTATCTTTTATATACTCTGAGTAGCTTATTGTTGACATTTACTCTTACTAGCCACTATATTGTGTCAGGGCCAGGGGGACTGTGAGTTCCCATGTGTCTTCAATATTACTTTCATGGCTTGCTCTGTTGATCTTTATGCACTTTTTAGCCTTCCTTTTTTGCAGGACTTCTAATAGACTAAAATTGAATTTAATGAAATATTAGAATTGCCCTACTCTGTGGACTTGTCTTTGTATAGAACTCTTTGAGGTTTTACACAACAGTTGTTGAAGTTATGTGGAGGACTTTTAAAATATAATTATGTGTCAGTATTTTTTAAAAAGAATAATTATGTTTGAATTTGAGGTTAAACTCCGGAAATTTGATCAATTGATTTAAATCAAGTTGGAAAGAAGTGAAGAAGTGAATTATTACAGGAGCAAACGTGATCAATGGTTCCAGATCTCGAAAAATCATTTATTGGATTTGGTCGAATTGTAAGATAACATTGATAAAATTGTTTTGTTCGATGAATCTTAGTACTCTGAGGAGTTGCTCTTTTTCTAGTTTATTACAACACTCCATCAATGTTCCAAAGTATATACAGATATAAAAAAGATTAGAAAATGGAGAATTTATTTTACCCCAAAGTATCAGTTATTGTAAAATTATTATAAAAATTATTGTAAAATGGCATCATAACTTTGTACCCATGTACTTGTTTCTAGAACTTGAAATAGGACAAGGTTTATTAACAGTACACATACATCCTGGAAGATCACAGCTTGGATTCATAGTTTCAAAACCAAAAATATGTGATAAATATCAGATTGGGTGCCTAATGCAAATACCATGAAAAAGAGAATGAAAATGAAAACTAGAATACATGTAAAACTTGTGTATATTGAAAAACGAAAACGAAAAATGCTCAGTGTTGTTAGGTGTTCACTAGAGAGAGGGTATTACAGAAGTCAGTAGAGAATGTGAAGGGGAAGGCTGTCTACTAGAGACATGTGTTCACTAGAGAGAGGGTAATACAGAAGTCAGTAGAGAATGTGTAGGGGAAGGCTGTCTACTAGAGACATGTGTTCACTGGAGAGAGGGTAATACAGAAGTCAGTAGAGAATGTGTAGGGGAAGGCTGTCTACTAGAGACATGTGTTCACTGGAGAGAGGGTAATACAGAAGTCAGTAGAGATTGTGTAGGGGAAGACTGTCTACTAGAGACATGTGTTCACTAGAGAGAGGGTAATACAGAAGTCAGTAGAGAATGTGTAGGGGAAGACTGTCTACTAGAGACATGTGTTCACTAGGGAGAGGGTATTACAGAAGTCAGTAGAGAATGTGAAGGGGAAGGCTGTCTACTAGAGACATGTGTTCACTGGAGAGAGGGTAATACAGAGGTCAGTAGAGATTGTGTAGGGGAAGGCTGTCTACTAGAGACATGTGTTCACTGGAGAGAGGGTAATACAGAAGTCAGTAGAGATTGTGTAGGGGAAGGCTGTCTACTAGAGACATGTGTTCACTAAAGAGAGGGTAATACAGAAGTCAGTAGAAAATGTGTAGGGGAAGACTATCTACTAGAGACATGTGTTCACTAGAGAGAGGGTAATACAGAAGTCAGTAGAGAATGTGTAGGGGAAGGCTGTCTACTAGAGACATGTGTTCACTGGAGAGAGGGTAATACAGAAGTCAGTAGAGATTGTGTAGGGGAAGGCTGTCTACTAGAGACATGTGTTCACTGGAGAGAGGGTAATACAGAAGTCAGTAGAGAATGTGTAGGGGAAGGCTGTCTACTAGAGACATGTGTTCACTGGAGAGAGGTGTTCGCTGGAGAGAGGTGTTCGCTGGAGAGAGGTGTTCACCGGAGAGAGGTGTTCAGTAAGACAGGTTCTAATGCAGAATGAAATACTGAAAAATTATTTTTGTTATGAAAAATTTTAAGCACAATATATTTATTAATTATTTATTATGCTTTTAGTAGAATATTTCCTGTTGATCCAAAAATAGCTTGTAAAAAGCATAAACACTACAAAATTAGATGGTGATTGATGATGGGAAATGTTATGAAGATATTGATTTTCTCACATTGATTACCGTGCATATATAGAGGCGAAGTGATTGAACTATGAACGAGTAATGTAAATGATACAGATCCACTAAAAGCTTTTCATGACTTATATTTGTTTCATTTCTAGTTATCACCCTTTTTGAATTGCAAATAAGTGTACCTGCAAAATTATATAATGTATATATTAAGAGTATGTAAACCCATGGGTGAAATTTAAGTGTTCAGACACTACAGTCTATATTATTGATATATTAGATATATTACCAAGAATGGCTTTCTTTATTCATACTTTTCTTTATGAAACCTTTTATTGTTCACAAAAAGAGACGCTCTGGAAAAAATCATAGAAAGCTTCTTTTGTGGAAATATTGAAGTGAGAAAAAATCATATAGAAAACAACATTAGAAATTCAGGGATCTTCAGGGATACTGGCACTCCTTTCATTTAGGAGGTGTTTTACTGGCACTCCTTTCATTTAGGAGGTGTTTTACTGACACTTTACTAAATGAATGGTGTATCCATTACACACTTATAGTAAACCAAAAACAATAAACTAGATCAAGTAGAAATACTTTTGATTACCAACATGATATCATAATTGAAATCTACATGTAAAATTACATCAAGAAATGTGTTTTTAAAAAGTGTTCATCAACTTTGAAAATTTAGTTTTCTTTGAAAATGTAACTTCTAGGTCGGGGAGATTCCCCATAGACCCCATGCTATAAAATCACAAAAGTGCAATATTTTTTCTTATATTTTTTCTTACATTCCAAAATTGAACCACTGAAACTGATGAACATCATAGGATATTAGTATATTTACTACCTGGAAATTAGAGACATTTACCAGAAGACTTTGACACATCAGAGGATATTTTTAGTAGATTTCCTGCTGGTGTGCATTGTTTGAAGTGTGTAAGTGAAACACTAACTGCTAATGAAACTTTTGAAAATACTAGGGCAACAAAAACTTTTGTCTTTATTTAGGGAACACAGAAAAGTCCTTGGAAGAAGAGTGGACCATGTGTTAAAGACCTGGATTTGAACAATGAAAATTACTCTGTTTTGTTAATGAGTATTTAGGGATCAATTGAATTTGCAAAGAATTGTCAGAAATTAATAAATACTTTGTGTACAGGAATACGTTTTTAGCTTTCTTACTATGGGACAGTCCCAATATCTGGAACCACTTATTAGATAATTTATTATTTGAAAGTGGAAAAATTAATGATTTTCTGCTCATGTCGAGATAACCTATGTCTTAGGGAGGAGTCTTTGTTCTGTCTGGTCCTTCAGATATATGACACCTTTGGCAATTGGCACATTCATACATAACACTCTTGTTTCTTATTACGACAATTAAGACATGTTTTCTATCAGGTTCTTCAGAGAGACAGTGTAGTTTAACCCCCTGCGGTAATCCTTATATTTCCAATCAAATTACTTCCTCTCCTGGCTTACATTCCAGCACACATTCCAATAAATGACATCTACATGCCTCGATTTCTAATCACCTCCACCTACCTTACTGGCTACCATGTTACCGCTCAGTTGTTTTCATACGGTTATATTGATGAATTGGGAATTTAGAAGAAAAGGATTTGAGCAATCAATGAAGCAATGAATTGTTTTACTTTTTGTTTTTCTGTGTCATTGTTGTAAACAAAATGGTGTGCAATATTGGGATAGTTACACTTTAAGAGACAACAATGACGAGAGATGTGTTGAGGAGTCATTTTTGGTTCACACAGTGAGCCTATGGGGTCGACCAGGCGTCCATCCGTTGGTTCGTCCGTCCGTCTGTCTGTCAATATTGGCTGCACAAATATCCACATTCATTTTATGCAGGTTTTCTGAAGGTTCCAAACTGTGTGAGCACAGGACCATTGTTCCTTTATTTATACATTTTATCAAAACATTCTTCTTTACATTCTTTTCTAGGTACATTAGTGCACTCATTATGCAAAAGTGAGAGATGTAGACATTGTGGGGAAGGAGTGATTCACATTTGAAAAATAACATGTGACCCTATTGAGGGTTGCAGCAAAATTCCAAACATGCATCCTGACCTTAAAAGGCAGAGATATATAATGTTTTCAATGTCATCTTGGTAATGCACAAAGAATGATAGATTCATTAGTCTGTTAATCAACTCTAAAAGCAATCATGAGAACTCCAAGAAGAATCATGAGCTAATTTACACTAATCCTCTGTTTACTGTGCCATTTCATTAATCAACTTGAAGGTGTTTCTCTACAGAATAAAAGTGAGATTTTCTCTCATTGTTTTATGAGAGGGCACATGCTGTTCTCAATTGCTAATATGGTTAAATCATGTAATGTGCTATTCATTAGTTATAGATCATTTGACAGTGTTACATGATGAAAGTGTTCATAGATAGTGTCAGTGTTGAACAGTGTTTACATGATGAAAGTGTTCATAGATAGTGTCAGTGTTGAACAGTGTTACATGATGAAAGTGTTCATAGATAGTGTCAGTGTTGAACAGTGTTTACATGATGAAAGTGTTCATAGATAGTGTCAGTGTTGAACAGTGTTACATGATGAAAGTGTTCATAGATAGTGTCAGTGTTGAACAGTGTTACATGATGAAAGTGTTCATAGATAGTGTCAGTGTTGAACAGTGTTACATGATGAAAGTGTTCATAGATAATGTCAGTGTTGAACAGTGTTACATGATGAAAGTGTTCATAGATAGTGTCAGTGTTGAACAGTGTTACATGATGAAAGTGTTCATAGATAGTGTCAGTGTTGAACAGTGTTACATGATGAAAGACGAGTGATGATGAAAACTTGAATTAATCATTCAGATATCGCTGATTGTCTCATTTGGAATGTACTGTAGCATGTCAACTGGCAATTGATTTTCACCTGGAGAACCATTAGCTTCTTTTCCCATATATCAATCCAAGAAGACCTCTTTGCATCAGCCTCTGCTGGACTATGCACATCAATGCTAGTTAAATCAACTTCTGTCAAACCAAAGCTATATTTTAGGTTAACAATTTTAAAAAGGTTTGCCACTATCCTCGTGAGTGTCTTTTGGATAGTCTTTTGCACTCTCTTTGGCCTCTACCTGTGTTGCAGCATGGGCCACATTTGTGTTTGGCATACTTATTCATGATTTAAGTTCGGAGAACCTGTCGGAAATTGACAAAACTCAAAGAAATTTAAATGATTTCATTTTCAGATAGTACGATTGGATATGATTGCGTCAAGTGCTATCACAATTTTAACAAGGCTTTTATTTCTTAAAAATATGGATGCTTCTAATTCTTCACGTCTGATTTATAAAATGAAATGTAGTCACATCTTGATTTTACTAGATAATAAACAAAGTAAAGAAGCAAAGACTTCAACATGATGCCAAAGTGAGTTAAGATTATGTTCTACACCAGGGGCCAAACCTTTTTTATGCGCGATCTCACCAAATTAGAGTTTTAAAGGCAGAATCTGATCTATAGGGGGTGACAAAATTACAAGCAACATGTATAATTGACATACCAATCTATTCCTTACACTATCAAATACAATATCTCCGAAAAGATTCACAATATGTTATAAATTGGTGAAGTTATTAATGATTCAAAGTGCAAAAATGGGTCAAAAATGTTTAAATTCTCCCAAATAATAAGAATGGTAACCATTCTTATAGAAAAATAGTACATTATTGTAAAAATCTTAAATTTTCCTGGAATAAAGTATGCACTTTTGTGATTTTTAGAAAATAGACTAACAAGGAATGACATGAGCCAAAAATATTCTAAAACTGAAACAATTTTTTGTTTAGCCTGCTCGCTATATCTGATTCTCTCTTTAACTTTTCAAGAGTTCTTTGTTAAGTTTAGACTTATTATAGATTTGATGAAACAGTGGAACATCAGGTGAGGTATTCTTTGAGCAATTTATCTGCTGATCAATAATTTATGTAGCATTTGCAGAACTTCAAAATTATGCAAAATTATATATGTGCCGCAGACACGGGATCCTAGGAGCTATGGAATATAAGTTATTTTGGATCTCAATTGACCGTTGTATGATGTTCAACTATTAGAGTTGACTTAATAGTAGAATCCATGGGACATAGAATGGGAACCATGGGGACATAGAATGGGAACCATGGGGACATAGAATGGGAACATCTGGGGGTAATAGGAGTACAATTCTCAACCCATAGTGGATATCCAGTTAAAAAACAACAATAGTAGAATAGATGGAAAGAAATGAGGAATTTAAAATGAAAATCTGTTTTGGCAGTCGAGTAGACAGATAATGAATGTGAAATATATAACTGATCTTTTGCAACTACCAGTATTACCAGTATTAGGCTTGTTCTTCAAGATTGAATTTTCTCTGAGGACAAACTATAGTAGAAGTAAAAAATAATATAGTTGGCACAATAATTTGAAAACATGAAACATTTTAATTAATTTCCAGTATTCCGTAACTACATGACCTGATATCATTTAATGCCTTGGGTTATAATTGATTATTGTATTATTGTTATGAAGGACTGTCTTGTAAAATTATCATTGTTCAAAGACATTAAATAGACATGAAAGATTGATAAAATGAAAACCATTTTTTAGGCATTGCTGAGAAGTAAAAATTACATATATGCATACACATCTCATTAAAAGATGCAACATTGTTGCTTTTATAGTTCATATATATTTCATTGCTTCCTGTTGGACTACATGTAATTTGGAGTTTTTCTTCTCTCTCTCTGAAACATCTTGATTCACTAATAAGATGTGGCAATATGGGATAAAACTAGTCTAGTATACCATAAACAATATTATACATTGTAAAATACTGAGAAAATATGCCTCATAAACGACTGGTAAAATACACCTTATGAATGTCAAATAAATCCTTTACATTTTTATGGTCAATTAAATTGAGTCAAAAAGCCTCTTTATATCAATCAAGTTGTCAAGCTAACTAATCAAAGCTCTGGGTTATGCAACACCAGCTACTATAAATCTTGATTATATTGTTTAAGTCATTTCGCTGTTAATGAACCTTACATCGGTCAAAATGCCTTGGCGCCATGGAAACATAAAACAATCCAACTCCAGGGTAACTTAAAAAATTAGGTTTGAACAACAAAATGGATCAAAAATCAATCTATTGATACAAAAGCTGTAGTGAAAGTTTACGATATTGACTAACTACAGTATGTGCTTTTTGATGTTTCTGTTTTATAATATTCCACCATAGATCGGCAGGAATTGTGGAAATTGTTATCTTTGAAGTATTCCTTATATATGTATCTGCTCTATTGGATAAAGCCTCACTTACATCATTCATCAGCATATTGTGTTAAATCTCTTTTGTGTGGTAGTCTTGTGGGATAACATGGATAAGGCTTTCTACAATAGGGAAACACCATACAGGGGCATCTGAAGTTCAACTCATATGCAAAAATACAGAGCTCCCTTCCCAGCCTGGTATTAAAATTGTTGAGCTTCCCAAAAAGGATGGACTAGGATCGAGTAATTATTACTATGGTGATCTTAAAACCAATTTTTATTATGTTACCTTTGCCATGGAGATTTGAAGTTTTCTTCAAATTACTATATTGTCTTTGACCTTGCACTATTTTGATTAAAGACCACAAAAACAAGATCTACTGTCAGAATTGAATGAATCTTTGAAATACATTAAGTTTTTATGAAGAAAGAGATCTTGTCATTTATTCTCTAAATGAGAGAAAAATAGAATAATAAATGTAACATTGATCTAAGTATATACATGTATTACTAATCGAATATGTCCTGGTCATTGTGACATTTATTCTTCATGTATGTTTCAAACATCAATTGTGGTTGAAATTTGATATATCTGCACTAATGTCATTCTAACATGAATAGAACCATCTTTTGTTTGAATTGTTGATTGTCTTTTTATTCATTATTATTATATGCATCCGTATGTGGTTAGCCATCATTTAAATAATCCTGTCCATTGATCTATCAAAGGCTGCGATCATACCTTTACCTTTGCTAGGGTCTCTGATCAGTTTGTGGATTGCATGCTTGAATGTAGAAATGCTCTAATGAATGGGTTTGATATTCTCTTAATTATCCTCATTTAGTCGGAGTGGAAAGGATTATAGATCATTACAAATGACTTTTTAGTTTGACATGTAACATTTGTAGAAATGTTCAGATGTAGTCGTGTTGAAATGTTGTCTGCTGATGTTAATGCTCCCCTGTTTGACTCTAGAATTTAAAAAAGGTCTCTGTTGTTGTAGTAGTTACTCACAATTTGTAGCATTGACTGCATGACTGATTACATTGTTTTTGATTATTCCACTTTTATTCCTCTGTTCTAAATTAGCACCATTATATTTATGCTAGATATATTAGTTTTATGTTTTTTAGCATTACCAAATATGAATCGTAAATATTTTTAAACATATCAAAGAGGAAAGTGAGAAAGCATAATTGTTCAAGAAATGATGTTATTTAGGCTACAGTATTATCTCTAATAGACGAACACACTCCAATAAAGACACACCTGACTTTTCCAAGAAAGACTTGCAACTTGTAAAACAAAAATCTAGAAAAATATCATTTATTCGAGCGGGCGATAATAGGGTAATATTGAATACACTTACCGCCATCGATAGAGCGATTTGTGTGCATAATGCTGTTATGAACTATGTTCATGATAACGTTAAAGTGAAAAGTTAAAAGCTATAATGAATGTCAATTCTGACCCGTCGCCATTACTAATACTCGCAATGCCCACAGTGCATCATGGGAGTTCCGATCTATAATATTTCTTGTGCCTTTTCACACAAACAAATATTCAATCCTTTATAAACGTTTAGCAGTATTATATGGATATAAAACATATTTTCACCGATTATGAAGACCATTCAGGTACAAGAAGCATTTGTATTTTGACTCGGGTATCAGCGTCAATTCCAAAATGGCGCCTGCTCAGAGCAGTTGGAGTGGATGTTTATCATCAATATTGATGCATATATGTCAATTCAACCATGGAAACACATTCAGCAGATCGATAAATGCATGAGGAAAACATCAAGATATGATAATATGTTGTCTAGTTGGATTAAGTCCAGTTTTAAAGAGGAAAGTCATGAAACACCCTATTATCGCCCAATTTTTTTTTAAGAAATCCCCGGGGAATTTGTCATTTGAGACATCTCCTTCAGGAGAATTTGGTAAACGCACTGTGCATTCATTGGAGAGAATACGGTAAGAGTTAATAATTCATGAGCTTTGTATGTCCCATTATCTGTTTTGACTCTTATAGATATTGCTATCAGTGCTGTGGTTATGCTTCATCTAGAGATCACCCTTGATAACACTTATCCAACACCAATTCACACTTAAATGGAGTTCTATTATCAGTCAATTTATACTACATGGTTTGAATACATTGGGAAAGATGGATTTATTGATGTAGATTTTCATAACATTACTGCAGTGAATATTCCTGTATTGATGAATGCTTCGATAACTGCCCTCAAAGCTGTAGGTTCTAACACTTATAAAAATCATTTAGCTGCAGGTTGGCACAAACATATTTAACGATAGTCAATAATCACACTTAGAATCCCCAAATCAAGCCTGTGAACCCTTGAGTATCGTTCCGGGATCGGCCCTTTTATACTAAATGGTGAGCAACAATGGAAGCTAGGTAGCCATTAACACATTGAAATATATGCTGATATTGTATTTATTGTTGTTAAATTCTCCCTTTTGTGTCAGTTGGTCTGGGGACTATATTTTCATAATGGAGGTCATGAGATGTCAGATGACATCTATGTTCACCAGGATGTATTCATATATAGCTTTGTTCTGTGTATTATAGCAATCCTTTGTGTGCGGATGTCTGACAGAGCTATTCCCACATGACTCTTTATATGTAATGTTATAATCATGTTGTGTAAAACCATACAACTCTGTGTACTTAGGGAGAGAATTAATCATAGTCTATTACTCATGATTCACGCCTGGCTGATCATATACAACATATTTTTTTATACTTATAGATGACTAGAATGTTTATTTAGTTAGGCATAAGCTTTTTTTTTATTATACTTATAGATGACTAGAATGTTTATTTAGTTAGGCATAAGCTTTTGGGGTGCAATAGTCCCATAGCAAGCTTTCAACAGGATAGAGAGCTCTTGAGGTGAGTCTACCATTCAAGCAGATATTACATGAACGAGGGCTGTTAACTCCAACATGCATATAATATCCTGTATTTATATGCATCATGAATATTTTAGCCCAAGTCCAGCTTGATTGATTGGATCCTAGGAAGTGACAAACCTGTCAAGAATGAAATTATGAATTCTCCCAAATTGGCACTGGAGGCAGCACTTTGCGAAAGCTTTACTTACCATTCAAGAAATGTTTCTCCATGATAATAGACACGACACAGCTATATAATTATCAGTTACAGGGCTTTAATCAGACAGGAGATGATTATTTTAGTAATCAAATAAGGTTTGTTTGCTTGAGAAAAGGCTACTATGAGTTCACTAAAATGTTGTTTGAAACTATTGAACTATTGGTGGTTGCATATGCTAGAACACTACAAGATATCTATGCACAAAATCAATCCTGGTGTAATTAAAAGAGACAGATTGAACCATGTATACACATAATGTAATACATCTAGAAAAACTTGATGCAATTGAGTTAAGGCATTGGTGTGATAGTATACACGAAGGAACATTAGCCAAATGATGTTATGCATGGGAAAAATGCATATTGTGTGGATAGAACATATTACAACAGTTGATATAGTGAATATATTTTGCTTGTCCAAGTGATATCAATACTTGGTTATGACAGCATACAGCTAAATAATATGAATTGGTTCTACAATTAATGAAACATATTAATTTACTGGCATGTTTTTGTCAAGGAATTAGTACTAGTAGTAGTTGCAGCAACATCTGATTAAACAAATATGTCATAAAGATGATTATATTGGAGAGAACAATCATCTGCTGTCATTTAATTAGTTATTATACCTCTGCTTAATATGTTAAAGCCAAGAGACAAACTGAGACAACTCAGGGCTTAAATGGAATTCCATTCAATTACTTCATCATGGATTTTACAAACTAAATCAGCTAGAATTTCCTTGGAACACTTGGAAAACTTTGGAGGGTACTTGCATAATGTATGTGTATGATCATTATTATTGATGGCAGCCTTGCGGATTTAATAACTTTGATAAATATGTAAATATCGAATACATTCTGGCAAGCAAGTAACTATGTTTCTGGTATAGATACATTGGCTATATGCCTAGAGAAATTGTTTTAGAATTATTGCAGCTGGATTGATGCAATACATAGACAATGTTGATACTGAGACTGTCGTTTAAAGACTCAAGCTTCAATTAAAGCATGGAAATTCCAGAAGGAATAAATGTCTCAGGCTAGTTATATTTTCTAGTTATATTTTCAAATAATGGAATTCTAAATACAAAAGGAAACAGAAAATGTGACAGATGATAAAAATGGTTCTCTTCTATGGATTGAAGAACTTTTACTTTTCTCAATAGATAAGATGTTCAGTATATTTCACTGCTTGGATCTTCCCAATTCTGAATTTCTGTATGATAACTGAGAGTGCTATTTGCTAAGAGGATGTAATATATTTTTGTATGGTGAATATCAGTGAGCAGTTGAAAGCAATCAGAACAATGGTGATTTCTCATTACTTAAATGGATCAGCAGATCATTGCAATTGATTTAATTTGATTTGCATGGATTAGTTCAGATCCCTAAGTCCATTTATATGGTAGTAGAATGGGCACCAACTCTAGTGCTCTGTTATGTCCTGTAATGCCATGGCTAATACCTGGTTTTGCATCACGTCAAAAACGCCGTACAGGACGACGCCTAACTAAAGCCTATTATGATATCACAACGGATGATCTAACTGAGCTCAGTGGATCTGAAAATGAAAGATGTTTGCACAAATATAGAGATTATGATAATGATGATTGTGATGGTGATGACAGGGGTTTAGAGATATGTCCTAATACTCCACATGATACCAGCAGACGTGGAAGTCATGACTGGAACTGGACTCGATTTGCCCAACAGGAATTAAAACAATCCAAACCTCCATCCCTTAAAACATCCAAAACTCCTAAGAAGGACACATCATCCAAACCTAAAACAAACCTCAAAGTTGAGAACACCAAAGAGAAATCACCGAGTGAAGATGATGATATCGCTATTTTAACCAAAACTGTTCAGATATTACAGAGTAGGAATCCATCTATCAGTGAGACTGGGAAATCTTGTTCTAGTGATTGCAAGTCGGATGCTGATACTGCTGGTGCTATATTAGTTGAATGGAAACTTTGTGGTGCCAGCAGCGACAAGGAAAAAGACAAAACTACTGCCAGACGTGCAGCATATGATTGGCGTAGAAAAGCCAAGAAATCATCATTTGATAGTGACACCACAAGTGTAAGTGGAAGTGAGCGATCATTCAGTGATTCATTTGAATCAACTTCAAGGTCAGCAGCACGTTGGCGACTTAAGGTTGCCCAAACACGTGTTCGTCAACTTAGCAATGAGAGCTCACAAAGTGTATCCTGTAACACTCAGAGTTTTGAAAGTGATCGCAGTGAAACTGAAAGTGCCACATCTCAACACACTACACATAGTGCCTCAAGAGCTGCCCATATTTGGAGGCAGCGATCTAGCAGTCATAAACATGAAGGTTGTGAGGAGGGAACATGCAGGGAATGTACCATCCTTAAAAGTTTAGATGTACCTGATGATGATAATAATGTAAGTTCATATAGTGAAAATTGTAGACATTTTCATATAATTTATAATCTATTTGACTATGTTCAATTACTTTATATTGCTAGGTATAAACTGTGAGAGAAACTGTGGAACTACAGACCTTTTCTCTGACTGGCTTCCATAGTCATGATTATTTGAAATTTTTATTTCCAAAGGTTTTTTCAAGGCAGCTATCACAAATAGATTGTAAAAAAGATATGTTATAAAGGTGACCATAAAGAGCACTCATCTTGGGTTTGATCCTTACTAGGGTGGACTGACTTTTTCATATCCGCCTTAAACTCAGGATTTCATTTTGTGTTTTCATTAACCTGTCATAAAGGTGACTTTGATTTCTGTTACCTTTCTCCATGCATCTGTCTGGGCCAAATACCGGTAGACAGATTTGGTTCAATTCTCATATTCTGATGCCTTATGGGCATATGACCTCAGCCTCTAAAGGAATTTTTAATGTTGCCACTATTCAAAATGGCTGCCATATTTTGGTAAAAATTAATGTTTGATTACTTCGAATTTTAAAGATGCTGAATTCAAGTGATTTGATAAAAATTGTTTTGTTCAGTTGAATTTGCTACTCTAGGGAGTTGATGGAGTTTATCTTATCTCATGGCAGAATGGCATTATTATAATGTGTGAAGTAATCACAAATATGTGTTCAATTTAGGCAATTTAAAACAAAACATCAAAAGCAAATTCAAGTAACACATAGCAAACTGAAAAATAATTCATCTACTGATCCTCAATACCATATAAGGCAACAGGGAATCCACAATACCATATTAGGCAGAAGGGAATCTATAGTACAATATTGGGCAACAGGGAATCCTCAATACCATATAAGGCACCAGGAAATCCTCAATACCATATTAGGCAAAAGGGAATCCTCAATATCATATTAGTCAACAGGGTATCCTCAATACCAGATTAGGCAACGTGGAATCCTCAATACCATATTTGGCAAAAGGGAACCTTCAATACCATATTAGGAAACAGGGAACAGGAAATGATCCACAACAACCTTAAGATTTAAGGCAAGGCAAATTATATATTTCCATCTACCTTAAAGACTATTATATAGTTAATAAGGGTTTCAAATAACCCACCGAGAATAAAGTTTGATTTTCTTATGACAACATTGATTGCTTTGTTATTAAAGCTTTCAATATAATCATTCCCCCCATTAAAAACCATGTTTAAGGCTCAGATTTCATTGCTTAACATTTATATTCCAATTGTAATACTTACTTCATTTTCATCAAAAGGAAGGCCATTTATTAATAATGAAAGTATTTGTAGATGCTATTTAACATCATTTATTTACTTACAATGAGGGTTTGCTTCAATTTTCATGTTCAACAATTTTGAGCTCTATCATATCAAAATTATCTACGCCATCTGTGAGATATGTATCCTCATCTGGGATTTCCTATAAGAAGGCTTATCAATAACATTACATATTCAATATATTCAGATGGGTATCCATATCCATTGTAGTAAAGCCTCTCAAAACATTCCTCTTGAAGAATAACCCTTATAAGTTGTTCCTTGATCACATTTTATTATTAATTAAAGATGTGTCAATTTACATTTAGATCCTGTATACCTATAGATGTAAACTGTAATATTATTATACAGTATTTTTGAACCATAAATTACATTCGAGTTACATAATTACACTATATAAAGTCATTAAGACAGTTATTATATATATAAGCTTAGCATATTTTTTCTCTTGTTTCTCTTGTCCTGGATATAGTGACTGATATGTCATTTATATGGTATGTTGGATTGTTGAGTCAATAAAATATATTAATATATATGCTGATTTCTTGACAATCAGTTTGAATTGATCAAGTATATGACATAACATGTTATATGCTATTTTGATTCAGTTTCAGTTTTAAAGAGTTGGAATCACTGCAATATATAATTGTCTTGGACTGTTGACTGTCACAAGTTTCACGACCTATTAGCCTCACAAATAAGCCTACGGAAATGCAGATAATGATTTTCCCTGCAATAGATTTCCTTCACATTAGCCAGTTCCATGTTTGAGCTGTATGATATATGTTTGTTTTTGTCCATATCTGGGAAAATAGGCAGAGCCTTTATAAATCAAGCAGGGAGAGAGGAAATTCATGCTTTTTATAGTAATGTAATATAATTGATCAAAGGTATGGTCTTCAATCAAGTTCTTATATTGTTTTCGAACCATTTTCAGGCATTAGGTGCTTTATTGTGTCTTGCTTAAAGCCCTTGTGTATACTCCCATTCTCTTATAAACCCATTGTGGACAGGAAAATGGGGAGAGTGACCATAAACTTGATGCAAGAATATGGCCTATTTGCATTGATATTTTGCAGCATATGGGTTTATTCATCTGTGTTTGATGTTATGCAACATATGGGCTCTCTCACCTTGGCATTCATTGATTTCAAATTTAATTTGCACTTATTAATACTTCATTGATTTCGATATGTTTATCAGTGTTAATTAGTTAAACCTTAGTCTCTTCGTTAGGTATGTCTTTATCATTGACCAATTCAGGCTTAATGTACCCCTGTTACAAAGAAGATAATGGTAAATGTGCATGCAAATGGGTGTGAAAAAGTCCCAGCTTTCAATTATTTTAGAGAGTAGATATTCAAGTATGTTAATGAAATAAATATTGTCCATAGATTGTCCATATGTAGCTATAGCAGTTAATATCAATTATACCATTGTCATGTCTTTGCTAACCTTGCTGTTATGTTATTGATGTTTCATGGAGAATGGACAATCACCTGGAATGTTCACATCTAATAAATCAAGTATTGGCATGCATATTTAAGATATATCTGATCATGCTATTTTATTCTCTTTAAAATTGAATAAAGAATCTTAAGTTCTTTTGTGCTCAGTTTTGCATTTTAAACGTGACAGTCTGGTAAGTTTAACATGGGAGAGAGCCTGAGACTCAACAGGATCATTAGAAAACTTGGAAAACAAACAGATGTTTCCATAATAATAATATCATCAACAATTCGAACTGCAAATCATAAATACTATATATAGTGAGTGAAGAAATCAAATAAGAATAGATCGTAAAATCTGCACCAAGATAATAAATGCCATTCTGTATGAAAATTGGTTCCTCCATGCAATAAAGGCGCTGCCAAGGAAGCATACATCATGATGGTCATGTATAATTAATCCTCAAAGATTATTGTTAATTAATGAGCTATAGAATATAGAGATTTAGAATGTTGTTTTGGAATATGATTTAGGACTTCTAAGAAAATATTTGGTTGGAGGTAAGCCATTTCTTCTAAGCTGCCTCCAAGATTTAATAATACTCCCCCAAACTAGGTATAATCTTGTCAAGTGATCCCTTGAAATGCAGAAATGTGCTTAATTCTTTAAGTGATTTGTCAATTCCCTCATCCTTGAAACACTCTTAGCTCTAATGTTATAGTGATTGTCTTCTTCTGTAGTTTATATTGATTGCAATACATTGATTTGTTTGTTATGAAATCTAATTTCTTTTGAAGTTTAAAGAAATTGCAGCTTGTATATTATTGCAATAACACAGAGGCTGTACCAAATTAAGCGTGACACTTGAACGTGCGGAATAAGGTACAACACGAGGGTGATGAAATTTTAACAAACAGATATTTCCATCATTTCAGAAAGATTTGGTCTGGTTTCTATATATTTTTATATGTAAATCTCTGTAACAATATATCCTAGACAGTGAACTTGACAGTGGATTTCATGGTTAAACACATACAAACTCTGAATGCTTAGCACGCAGTAACACTACATGCACTAAGGTGCAACACAAGGAATTTGAGTTATACTGGATCTCAGATTTTACCTGTGCGTTATACCGTATACTACATTCTGTGTTTGTGTAGGTTTAACTATGAATTCAATGTCCAGTTCGCTGTCTGGTATTATTGAGAGGTTAAGTTACATGTTTGTAACAAAACATGAACGTGAACTTCAATGCGGGCGCAGAAAAATTATGTCAGATTTGCTTATTTTCTGTTTGTCTGCGTGAAGTTTACAGGTTTTTACTTGTAGATTATCATATTGTTGCAATTTACAGACACATATTCAACAAAGCAAGAACGTAAACTTCAATACGCGCACAGAAATATGATGTCAGATTAGTCTACTTTCTACAGGTAAGCGTGAAAGTTACAGGTTTTTAAGTGTAGATGAGCTATTACACGTCGCTCATTACGTGATTGATTTTAGCCATGTTCTAGCATGGCCCAGGAGCCCATATTTGATAGATAATCTTGCTTGTTATATTGGTAAACCTCAATCCTTAACAGGAAATAAGAGTACATTTTAATGGATAAATTACAACTTCAATTTGTGATGGTTTTGTTTCATTTCGTATAATATAAATAGGCAGGGCTAGTTTAATATCTGCGGCTTAGTACAGTATGTTTACTAAAAGAAATGAAATGACAACCAGAGCCTACTATTGCCTTATTACTACATTAAATTTGTGAACGAGGCATTTTCTTTTTATTATGTCCGCCCTTGATATGATTAAACCATAACCCATAGAGCCATTACCCTCAGTGACAGCCACCACATAAATATAGCTCCACATCAACCAACATGTAGCTTAACAGAAAATTTCCTTAAACATGTACTTGAACATGAACTTACGCGTTCAGGTTCACGGTTTGCATTTGAATGTGTAGCTTAACCTCTCTATTGTTACACTAGATCAGATCTTTCTGAAACAATGAAAACATCGATTTCCTCAAATTTCACCACCCTAATGTTGTACCTTACCCCACATGTTCAACTGTCTTGCTTAATTTGGTACGTACCCTGTGAATAACATAAATGTTGCTTGATGAACAAGTTTTAGAAAGAATGACCAAATACCAAGTACTTAATCTAATGATGCCTTCATTTTAATCTAGATGTACATATGTTTGAGGCAATCAAACCTTTGCTTCTAGTTCTCTTTCTGAGTACTGGGAACTGCGGCCCTCGGGCAAACATATTATATTTGCCTCAGGATAATCCCAATATCCTGAACCTATATATAGGATAATCTCTATATATCTGTTTGTTACTTCCATTCTTGAATTTCAAGGCTTATTTTATACTTCAACTAAAAACCTCATAGATCTGATATCAACTTTAACATATACATGGATTGCATGTGGCTATTGTGGTGCATATGTACTTCAGAGTCATTTCTCCAAAGGCAAGCTCCAGTCAATCATCCCCCTGGGCTTTCTGTTCATTATCAAGTATAGACACACCAGACATCATATCAAAGATCAGTCATCAAAACTGACATTGATGGCTGTTTACAAGGATGTCTTTTAAAGGCTATCCTTTCATCATGAGTCTTGTACAAGTGTGTGGGATTCAGTTGTGTTTCAAAGGAACATGAGGCAAAATTAATAAAAATGAGATCTTAATATTGGTGGTATTGAGCATATCGTCAAATCTAGATGCAGTTGTTTGAAATAAATGATGCAATTCCAATACCCTAGTAGTAGTATGTCTATCTTCATTTGGAGTATTGTGACCATATTTAACAAATTTCTCTGTGTCATTCTGTGTAAATTGTTCTGACTTTTTAAACAAATTATTAATCAAGTGATATAGAAATGAAGAAATCTCTGTTGCTTGCTTTGAAATTACTTCTTTGAAAAGTCTTTTTCCAAATTAGATGATTCTTCATCTTTGAAAGAAGCTTTATTATAGAAAGATAAAAGTGGTCATATCTCACATTTTCAGAAGTAATTGACCTGCATTTATTTGAAATGTTTTTGAATGCTCTTGTATATATTGAGCTTATATTATGTATTATATTTTGTGTATGGGCATTAATTTGTGGATTTTTACTGTGATGTCTTAGTATGGATTTCTATTACAATGATATATTGACACATATATTTTTAAATAGGCAAGGCAGTGGTTGCAAGTCATAGAATATTGACTATATCGACTGCGAAGAGAGGGCTCGCAGTTTTGATGATAATTGGTATTCCCATCTTAAACATTTGGTTGTTATTCTGTATTTTTTAATTTTTGCATTAGGCTTCATCTCCCCAATATAGAGCTGTGTATATGTGTTGTTTTGCGTTTGCTAGCCAATGGATCTCAGGGTTGTTGCAGTATATTTCAGATACATCCATTTATATATTCTGCTTGGTTGGTCTGGATACAGATTTGATTGTCCACTGATGATCCAGAGAAACCCATTTAATTGCTTTCCATGACAAGAATCCAGACTTATATTATTATTTGGCCTTAACTGACCTTGCTTTTAAACTCATGGGATTCTATTCAATTTCTTCTCTTACCGGACAGTATCATTTGAATTAGAATTACAAGATCAAATGAGATCAATGCCCTATTGTCTATGCAGCTTGGTACATTGCCCATAGAATGTTAAATATTGGCCTCAGTAGACACATTTAGAGTCATCATTTAAAGGGATGTCTCCCTGATCTTATATTGTTACATCATAAATATTTCCCAATACAAGTAGTTAGGAGGCACCAACAACTAATTCATACATGTTATATCAAGTTTAACATTCAGCTATGGCCAAAATTGAGATTCATGTTTTTATATGTAAGATCAAAAAAGGCAACTGTCAACAGTCTTTAAAACACAGATTAAAACTCCATAGTTTTTTACCAACTTTCCACATTAAAAGTTGTTCTAATCACTCCAAATCAATAGAGATTTTGATTTTATGTTCATACTCCTTTGAAATGAACAGTTTATAATGTTCATGAATTGCAATATGGATTATTTAATAGTTTTGTAGCTCTATTGAATCTATTTGTAGATGCAGAATCAAGTGACTTCTACATTAAGAACTTAGACTTCAGAAACTGTAACATGATATATTTAGTAAAACCTGTTTAGGAGCAGGCCATCCTACTGTCCCGCAATTTGTATATTAGTCATGCATTTGCTGAAGAAATAGAAGTCATCCCATATTTTTAGGTGACGATAAGCATTTTTTCTGATTATTGTCAAGCAAAAATATTTCAGAAGAAGAACATCAAAAAAGGGACGCCAAAAATGAATGCTGAAAATAACGAAAGTAGAAATAAATAAATAAATAATAAATTCCATATATGTCACGCATTTGCTTCGATTTTCTTGTTTCCCTTCATGTTCAACATTGCACTTTGAAACGAAGACACCTTAAAACAATAGAATAATGATGCCTTAAAGATCATAAGATGTCTTGAGCCTTGATCTTAGGTGACCAATAATAGTATCATCATCAACAATTAATTGTTTGGTTAAAGTTGTTTGAGATTAAAGAGGTACAGAGATTTATATTTATGCCAGTTATTCACTACTTTCTGTATACCCTTTGCAACCGTTTACATTCTTTAAGTTATGGATAATTCTTTCATCTCAGAGTACAACAGCCTTCTCACATTTTGACCTTTTCAGACCTAAAAATGATAATAGAAAAACAAAGACAAAACAAAACTCCAGATTACATGTACAGTACATGATTGTTATGGATAAAGATATCAGTTTTTGTTATTGGTTTATTGATAATCTGCCAAAGTCTGTCAAAATGCTGTTTCCAGATTTACATTGACAGCCCGTATACAACATATACTCTTCTCACTAAAATAGCTAACAATGGTCTGATAAACCAGAGTGACACCAACCAGAAAGGTTTCTTATCTTTTGTAATTTTCCCAGTAAGGATCTGTTTGTTCTTTGTTTAAAAGTGACACTTTTGCCGAAAGGTGTGAAAAGCTGGTTGAATTTTTCAATAATTTTAACCAGCAGGTTTTGTTTTATGATTTTTCCCCCAGCAGGGTTCTATAATGATCATAGGAACCTCATACATTGTTATATCCTAATGCCCCTTTCTGAAAGTGGTGAGAAAGCCTGCCTATAAAGCTATAAACACTAAAAGGGGAATTACCATATGAGCACAGTCATTTCGTATAAAAAATGAGCCAATAACTCCCCAGTATCCCAGAGTATAATCGGCTGTATCATTTTGATTCTCTTCACATCTATATGTCTTTCAACACAAGAATTGTTCCATGAAGGTAATGGTAGATCTAGTGCAGTTTAACCCCATGAATTCCCAGAATGATAGATATTCCTGTCACAAATCCAAATCTCTTTGAGACCAAGAGACATATATATTCCTTTATAATGTTTGTCAAATCAACACAAATTATCTTGTAAAATATTGTATATAATTGGTTCTTATGCTTCTAGAGCAAAGACATCCATTAGTAGAGCATCTAAATAAAGAAATTGTGCGTGACTTTATTCCATCAGTAGAATAATGGCTGGAAATGTCCTATTCTTTCATAAAGGATTGTGTTTAACACTCAGGTTAATGTCTCTTATACAACTTGTTAATTGCACATGTGTAACTGTTAGAGAGAGATAGAAGCTGCAGACATGTAAATACAGTGTTCTTTCATAAGTTTATTTTTAGGGGAGGAACCAAAAGACCAGAAATGTATTATTGAATATATTGACTTGATTAATAAATGTTTTTTCAAACTGCATCTTTGTCTTAATTAAGGGGGACAAGTTGTACCTGGGAGGTTGTAGTTTTATATGAAGTAAAATGCTGCATTTGGTCATGGGCTTTCAACTGGAATTGACAAATCGTGGGTGCAAAATTTTCATTCTAATAATTTTGACCAATTTTGGTTAAAATTATTCATGATTTTTCAGATGAATACTTTTAAAGGATGTTCCTGTAGTATGTTTTAACATAATATATGATATTCTTGGCAGTTTTCAGGCAGTTGGATTCAATGTGAACTATGTGGACTATGTCTATTCCTCTTAGCCAGGATTGATGTATATTCCATTAAAATTGTAGTAATTGGATCTGATTCACTTATCTCATAAATTGTATTATAATGGCGCTATCTAAAAGCTAAATGGTTTAATCCACAGCTATCTTGTCCCGAGGAGATATAGGATACCAATATCAATTATAAAAATACATTTATAATTCATATGCTAGAGAATGGCTCTATTGATCATTTTAATATAATTTAGTTTTTGTTGTATCAAGCTTGCAGATACTTATGATTGTTAGTTATATAAGGTTATTATTGATGCATTATTTAATATGTTTTACCTTGAAATGAATCCTCTTATACACCATAAAGAAAAAGTGTGCCTTAATGTCATCTATACTAATATACTAGTAGCCTATAAACCCAACTAGAAAATAGTAACATTGCATTGGTAATTTCATTGCATTCAAAATGGCTGCTCCAACAGATCATTGTTGGAACACAATCCTTGTTAGCCATGACCCTGGCACAGAAACCCCTCCAGGACCAAGTGACTGCAACAATGTAATCTGTCTAATGGACCTTGTCTAATCTCAATTGATTCTTGCACACCATATCAACCAATGTGTCTGAAATATTGTCTGAAGATCTACTTTTCTCTCATCCATTTATGTCATCTTGTAGCAGTTTGATTGAGAGGTTTCACTTTTGTAAATTGCACATAAGAGAATTCATAGTCATTCAATGAAGTTAAAAATGATCCATGATTTTTCAGATATATTATAATACTTTTCTAAGAATGCTCCTATAGTATAGTTTTGACTCAAAAATTACACTTTGTTTGGAAGAATTTTTCTACTCCATGGATTTCAGGAGTAACAAATGTTTGATTTCACCAAATCTAAACCTTCCCTAACTATTATCATGATAATAATTCAGGATATTTTGACATTGTTCATGTGATGTTTGCCTGGAATGGAATCTGCCAATCATTCAGTAACCAGGTTACTATATTCCAGGCCACTTTTTATGATTACATTCTACTAAAACATGAAAAAGAATGTGTAGGTGGCCTTTGAGAATAATATCAGAATGGCCTCATTTTAAAATGGCCAGGAAAGCATTACAAAGGCCTAGATATAGAAATATGTCAAAAATTTGTAATCTCAAACAATTTGTTTTTTAATACTGAAAATATTGTGAGAATGCCAACAATTAGATCATTCATATCATTCAAATATTAGTAAGGAATTCAGTAAAATAAAAGTGGCCAATGTGTCTATTTTTGCAAGGTTAATGTTATAAGATGAAATGTGTGTTCTACCTCTAGAATGTTTACTAACGATGTTGTAATAAAGTTCCATCTCTTTGTATGCAAACATGGATTGAGAGACCCTTCCAATAAATAGAACAACTGATAGATTAATCTGGTTTCCTATACATGTAGTTCCTGGAAAATGGGCATGGAGGGATATGATTTATGGAGATCTTTTCTTACCTGAGTAAACATTTTCCACTTTTCCACTGTAGATCTGGTATTCCCCATTTCTTCAAAGCAGAAGAACGTACAAGGCTCTTTGCCTGTGGGCACAACCAGAGCAAAATTAACAGCATGGAAAATCAACAGTATAGAAATATAAAATTTAAGGGTGAGCAGGCTCTTGATGCATTTGCAAACATTGATGAAGTGTATCATATTGAGATGAAAGGTGGTGGAGGGGTATCTCATGTAATACCTGTGGCCCTTGATGTCTCAAAATCAGGAAGAGGTCTCATTTCACACTCTGGCTTACTCTTGATGAATTGCTTAATTATTACACAAAAATCATCCAGGTTACCACCAAAGTGATTATTACGTCATATTGATCCTAATATGTAATATGAGTTAACTTTTCTGCTTTGTATACCCAGATAATTATACCAGCTTAATATTCCATATTATTATGCAAAAACAATCATTGATGCTGAATAATGGACAGGAAATTTTTGGTTGTGTTCTCTGAGGGTTGTCTTGTATAGTAAGAATCAATGATTCAGTGGTATCAGTGTCTAACACCTTGTCAAATCAATAGTCTTTATGTAAGGCTATCCAAAGTACCATGGCCCAATTAAGCTATATATATATCTTGCTCAGTAATAATGTTTCCCGTTTGGTCCATTTTACTTCCACGTAGGATGTATATATATATTGATTATGGTGTCTCAAAAGCAAACATCACCATTGTTTTTATAGGTCAATGGCTTTCTCCAATGTGTATGCTTTCATTCATTGTGTTATGCCATGTTAATAGCAAAAATTTTTGTTTGTTGTTTGATGTTTTCAGTGTTGAACAACATAAAGTGTGAATGTTAAAATGTGTATTATGTACCTTCCACCTTAAACAAGAACATAATCAACATTAAAATAGCCATTCTAGGATAGTAATGTGAATAATCACACTGTACTCAGATTTCGAGCACTACAACCCCATTATCAATTTGACTCAGTTACAAGCACTACAACCCCATTATCAATTTGATTCTAATATAACCTGAATCTTATTATTGCCACAAATATCAATTCATTGAAAATCTAGGGCCATGAAGTAGTCATTACACTTATAAGCATCAAGTTATTCCTTTGAAACAAGTATATATACAAAATGCATATGCCAATCTCGATGTCTTGATTTATATTCTTTTGTAAGTACCACAGAAAGTGTACAGATTTATGCATTGCTAACAGTTTCTAGATAATTTAAAAGGGAAATATTTGTAATTTGACATTTTCCAAGTTATGAGAAATGATGTGATTTATTTCTAAGATGAACTTTGTTGAACTTTACTCACATGAATATAAAAATTTCTTAAGCTGTCATTAATCCACCCATCATCACCAATTTTCCTCAATTATGAGCCAATTTTCACCAAAAATGCAGCATAAGAAAGGGATTATCTCATAATTCATTTGTTATAATCCTGTGGCGTTTTCTCTCTAATGGTAACGAGCTGTCAAGGCTTAAGATGGAATAAAAGGGGGGGGGGGGTTGCGTATCGCTGGATGTATAACAAACGCAAAGTTTATGGTTTACAATGAGTCTATTTTAGAATTTACTTACAGCAAAAGGTGTGTGTTGTCTGATGGTTGAACAAAGTCTGACTGTCCGAACAAAATGTGTCACTTATATAGCCGAAAACCGTCATCTGATTGGTTAAATGATTTAAGCGTGACGAACAATTTGACGGAATCCGTCTGAGACGAGAATCCGTCTGAGACGAAAATCGTCACATTGCCCCAATCTCTTTTGAAAGCTCGTCCCGAGCGTAATATACACGTAAGATGACTGTTAATATCAAATGGATTATTAAAGTAAGATAAAATTGTAATCTTTTTACCTTATATTACTAAAAAAAATGAATAATATACATGGAATCCCTGAATGTCCTTTATCTAAAGCAAATGTTCATAATCAGCAGCCGCTGTATCTTAATGAAAAAGTTCTTTTCCATTGTTCCATAGATTACTAAAAAAACAACTAAATATATATTGAATCTCTCAATGTCCTTATTCTAGAGCAAATGTTCATTATCAGCAGCCGCTGTATCTTAATCAAAAAGTTCATTTCTATTGTTCCAAAGATTACAAAAAAAACAAACTAAATCATAAATATTGAATCTCTGAATGTCCTTAATCTAAAGCAAATGTTCATAATCAGCAGCCGTTGTAGCTAAATGAAGAAGTCCATTCCCATTGTTGGCTTAAGGAAGTGGGAGGAATGTCCTCAGGGATGACTTAGTAATATTGGGGTCCGTCTGTGTCTCTGTCGACTCATGATGTGAATAGGTTGTGACGTTACCATGGAACGAAGTGCATAATGAGTATACGGTTCCATCCTTAAATTCGGCCCGTTCTGTTTTATTAATAAGATATCCTCCACAGGGACTAGGTCGAATTTTCTGTTCATATGACGTCATTCTGCTGGATCTTGCTTCCCTAAGTTTCTTAACCACGCGATGCTTGGGATCCAAAACCGAGGATGGAGGTGTAAGGAGAAACAACCGGGGATCATCGTGCATTCGATAATAAGACGTTTTTGCGTCTTGTACTGGGTCCAATGGGATGAGCTTGTATTCTTCGGCTGGAGATTTTTCTGGCTGATCAATGTCATCTGGCTCCTCAATGCACTTCATCTCAATACCCCTAGTATTCCCCAGTCCTTCCAGGTCAATATTTAGTTCGGGGGTCCCCTTTAGGGACGGAGAGGGTCTAGTTACCGTTTTCTGATTGGGAGTAGGTTGGGCCTCTTGCGTCTCCTTTAGGCCAAATTCGGCATCAACCTTAGGTGGGCTAGACTTTTTTATGTACACTGTCCTTTTATCGGATCCCGTTTTTGTAGCCTTTCTAGGCACCTCATGGTCAGCTGACGCTGATGCAATAGGGCTGTCGTTCCTCCTCTTATTCTGTCCTATAGCCTTTGCTATGTCCTTAGCTTTCTGTCTCATTTGAGACTGTTTGTCCTCCTCACCCTTGTTCGCCACCATCTCTACATTACAGTTAACGTCATGTACGTTTCTTAAGTGCTTTTCATAGTCACTATGGCGAGATACTGGGAATGTTCTAGAACAAATGTCACATTTTACTTTCGGCCCATGTGCGTCATAGGTATGTCTTCTTAGGGTAGCTGCACTGAAGCATAGATAACGGCACTGACCTTTATTGCAGAAGAAACGCACTCTCTGTGGTTCGTCACTCATTTTCCTGAAAGCATATGTTTCCTACATATAGTGATAAGTATGTGTAAGCCATTAGGAATATATAATTAATGGTGACTTCTGACTCCCACCTATGCTTTCCATTTCAATGGCACCTACAACAAGAGCAGTATAACATATACGGATGTCAATAATCCAATGATGATTTCATCTCTAAGAGTTAATCTCCCAAAATTCCAAGGTTTTTGCCATGCATGCAATATTAGTGATTGAACAGCATCAGTGACATCAAAGTAATTAAAAGTCTGCCATGTACCTCCTTTGGTTCCAGCTCCTAGGCATAAACTAATGGGGATACAACATATACAATCATCAGTAATCCATCATTGAGTTAGTCCGAAAATTCCAAGGTTTTTGCCATGCATGCAATATTAGTGATTGAACAGCATCAGTGACATCAAAGTAAATAAAAGTCTGCCATGTACCTCCTTTGGTTCCAGCTCCTAGGCATAAACTAATGGGGATACAACATATACAATCATCAGTAATCCATCATTGAGTTAGATATAAGTTTATGCTAGAATAGATCTTAGTCTTGTATTGTATTCACATGAAATACTAGTGACACAATACCATAAGTGACATCAATAGTACACCAAAAGTGTGCTTTGTACCTCCCTCTGTCTCTTCTAGGCCTCTATAATAATGTGGATATAACATAGTTAGTGATCATTAGTGATGTATTAATGTACTCCTGGTTAAAGAAATTGGTGCCTCTATCATCAAATATGTCATAGCTTTCTAGGTATCCATCTGCAAAATTAGTGGCTGAACATTAGTAGAAACATTGGAATAACTCATCATGTGGTTCCAGTTCCTATCTATAACAATGGCGGTATCACTTATTCAGTAACAGGGAATACATTTACTCTGGATGGCTCCTCGTCTCATTGAATACCCAATATAGATACATATGTGTTCCTCCTCGAATCACCTAGGCATATTCACCAACTAAAAACTAAAATAGATATTGGTTGTTAAAATTATTTTCACAAAATAACAGCATCATAATGGCTTATGTTTCCAATTTCCTTTAATCCATTATGTAATCTTTCATCCAAGAAGGTCTCTTTCGTCCTCGTGCTCTGGGTTTCTTGCTCTGTGTTTCATTATCGGCTTCTTTTTGGCATTCCGTTCCTGAAAATGAGGCATCATCTTTCGTGACAGATTCACTTGTCGTCTCTATTCCACCTCCCTCACTTTGTGTAATATTTTCAACACATGGGGAAATGGGTAGGCCTTTCGCACTTCCCATTGTTTCTTTTTGCCTTCCCATTGTTTCCTGTGACCTGTATTCCTGTATTCCATCCGCTTCATTTATTAGTATCTCCTCTGCCTCTTTATCTGGTATTTTAAACCATGCTTCATAGACTCCCTCGAAGCGCTTGATTCTATTATGGTGTACCACTTTCGGCTTGCTCCTCAAACTGAGTTGAATACCATAGTTCAAATCACCTACATTTTTAATAACTGTGTATGGTCCATGCCAATTTCTCTGCAATTTGGGGGAAACTCCCTTTCTTTTCTTTTTCTCATGCAGTAAAACAAGGTCTCCTATTTTGTATTGAATTTTATTGATCTGATGACTGTATGTTTTCTTTTGCTTCTCCCCAGCTATTTGAAGCTTTGACCTTGCTATCTCATGAACATGCTGCAGTCTATTTTGTACATTTTCCACATACTCCGTTTTTGTGAGTATTGCTGTACGCTCATCTATCGCTTTCCCAAATACCATATCCATGGGAAGCTTTATTTCTCGTCCAAACTGTAGCATGTTGGGAGAATATCCAGTTGATTCATGATTTGAAGATCTATATGCCATCATGCACAATGGGACTTCCAGATCCCAATCTCCCTGGTCATAGTCAATGGCTTTACTCAGTATGTCTTCAAGAGTTCTGTTTAGACGCTCCACCATTCCATCACTTTGCGGATGAAAGGGGGAAGTTCTTGTCTTGTCTGAGTCCATTATCTGGCACAATTCCTGGAATATACGGGATTCGAACTGCCTCCCTTGATCACTATGGATTATATCAGGTATCCCATATCTTGAAATATATTCCAGTGTGAATGTATTTGCTATAGTTCTGGCCTCTTGGTTCTGCATGGGTAGTGCCTCAGCCCACTTGGAAAAATAATCTTGAATTATTAGGAGATACTTGTTCTTCCGTTCTGTCTCAGGCAAAGGTCCTAATATGTCCATTGCAAGCCTTTCTCCCGGATATCCCACTATGTGTTGTTTCAAAGGGGCTTTGCTTTTCTTTCCAGGTGATTTTCTTTCTTGGCACTTTATACATTGTTTGATCCACTGCACTACTGAATCATGAATATTTGGCCAATAATACCTCATTCTGATACGTTCTTCTGTCCTTTTGATTCCCATGTGTCCTGACATTTTGTGGTTGTGTGCCATATTCAAGACTTCTCTTATCAAGGACTTCGGGATCATCAGTTGCAAACTATACTGGTCTAATTTCCTTGTGTACAATTTACGGTAGAGTATATCATCTTTCAAAGTCAAAACATCCCATTGTCCAACAAGGCATTTAATCTCTGGGGATTTTGATGATATATCGGTCCATAAGGGTCTTTCTCCAAGCTCTTTCTGTTTTATGACAAACCCCAGATTATGGTCACTCCTTTGGAGATCTGCTACTTGTTTATCAGAAAAGCGTTGCATCCATTCATGGTCCTCTGCATCTTCTCTAAGGGAATCATCATCTTCCTTCATACCGGTAGTACCCTCACGAATCACATCAATGCTATTCAAAGGAGATGCGTTTTCTTCCTTCGGAAGGTTATATGTTTTATTACATTTCTTTTCTTGATCATCTTGAAGCATCATTATCTCACTATTTTGCTCTCCATGTTGAGGGTCTTTGCTTTCCTGTCTGGTACAATAACTACAAAGACTCTGAGCACAAGGTCTTCTAGAAAGGCCATCTGCGTTTCCATGTAATCTTCCTTTCCGATGTTGGATTTGAATGTCATACGTTCCCAATATCTCTATCCATCGAGCAAGTTGTCCCTCTGGTTTCTTGAAATTGAGTAGCCAAACTAAAGATGCATGATCAGTTCTGACTAATACTTTGCTTCCATAGAGAAAATGGTGATAGTGATTGACACTCAAAACTACTGCGAGTAATTCCTTTCTTGTCACGCAATAGCGTCTTTGCTCTGGCCCATGACTATGACTGAAATAGGATAGAGGGTGTTCTTCTCCTTCAAGTTCCTGAGAGAGTACCGCCCCTATTGTGGTGTCACTCGCATCTGTATCAAGTATAAATGGTATCCCCATCTTTGGATACGCTAGTATGGGGGCATTTGTCAAATTTTTCTTCAGCTTTTGAAATGCTAACTCACAATTCTCTCTCCATTTAAATATATTGCCTTTGCACAGTAGATCATTCAGCGGTTTTGCTTTCTCCGAGAATTGTTTGACAAAACGTCTATAGTACCCACATGTTCCCAAAAATCCTCTGATTTCATGTTTGTCCTTTGGTCTTGGCCATTCCTTTATAGCTTGGATCTTTTCGGGATCCGTAGCTATCCCATCTTTAGAGACGATGTATCCAAGAAATTTGACAGAATCTCGGAACATGGTGCATTTCTTTGGGGCTAGTTTAAGATTAGCTTTCTGAAGCGCCTCAAAAATAGTGTTGGCCTTGCTTAGATGCTCCTCAAATGTCTCTGAAAATAGGATTATGTCATCGAGATAACATAAGCATAGCTTCCACAGCTTGCCTGATAGTACCGTTTCCATGAGTCTCTGAAATGTCGCTGGAGCATTGGTGAGCCCAAAGGGCATTACTTTGAATTGGTAAAGCCCTTGTTGTGTTACAAAAGCTGTTTTGTGTGCATCTTCAGCATCCATCTCAATTTGCCAATAGCCGGAAGATAAATCGAGAGTTGAGAACCAGCATGAGCTTTTTAAAGCATCCAAGGTGTCATCAATTCTTGGTATGGGGTAGCTATCTCGTATAGTAACCGAATTCAGATACCTGAAGTCAATGCAAAATCTCCAAGAAGCGTCTTTCTTTTTGACCAACACTACGGGGGAAGCCCAGCTACTATTAGATGGTTCAATGATGTTCATCTCTAGCATTTTCTCTATCTCCTTTTCTTGAATGTCTAATTTGTTCAAAGCAAGTCTTCTTGCATTTTGTTTCAATGGCCTGGAATCGCCAGTGTTGATTTTGTGTTTGACAACTCCTGTCTTTCCTAGGTCAGCTTTGTCTTTAGCGAACAAATATTGATACTTCACAAACAGGCTTGTTGCTTGTTCCTTTTGAGCTTCTGATAACAATTCATGACTTCTTTTCACCATATCCTTCATGTATTCTGGAATATGTGTCTGAGTTTGGTCCTCAGTGTTTGCTTTCAATCTACATGTTTTTGCATCATTTTGCATTTTCTTGGGATTGTCCTCTAAATCTACAATTGTAGCAGACGCCGGAACTGATTCGCCTATCGCTGCCACCATTTCTTTATGCAATATTCTAGAGTCTGTGGTCATATTAGTCAGCTGTAACAAACAATGACCTTGCTTTTTCTTTGAAAGGCTTCTGGCTACAATGATCTCTTGCTCATAGATTTGTGGCGATGCTTCCACAAGAACATCCATATTTTCATGAATGTTTGAAGAAATTTCTCCTCTTATTAGGGTATGACTTAGTGGGGGCAATGTTATGTCTTGATCCAGTTTTATCAAACTGATATGAGGTACTTGATTCTCTTTAATACAAGAAATGGATTTCCCATTTACCTCCAGGGTATCTTCGTTGATGTTGAGGACACAATTGTTAGCCCTCATGAAATCCATTCCAATAAGAGCTGGAGTACTGATCTCAGCAAGCCATATCTTCTGATTATATTCTTCACCATTTTCCAATTGTATCCTGCCTAGAATCCAACCTTCTGTCCATACTTTATTTCCATTTGCTGCTGTGAAGGCCTTTTTCCCTTTCATCAGCTCTGGTCTGGTCTTTATTGGTATGCTATGGTATTTCCTTGGGTGTAAAACTGTATAAGAGGCGCCAGAGTCTATCAGGCATGATATGGGTAATCCATTCAAGTTTACATCAATGCAAAGACCTTCATTACTGTCATTCGCATTAAAAGTAGCTACCTGCTTACTTGTTTCTCCCTTGATTTGCTCCTTAATTTTCTGAGAATTTCCACCTTTAGAACTCAGTTTCTGATCTTTAGAAGCTTTCCAATTTAAGTACTTCACACAGTTCCGTTTTAAATGGCCTTCCTCTTTACAAAAGAAGCAGGAAAACTTAGTTGGTGTGTTTTCATTTTTCAATTGAGCCTCATGGTCACGTTTCCATTTTTCCAGATACTCCACATGCTTTTTACGTCTACAATCTGCTATCTCGTGACCCGGTTTTCCACAATAGCCACAATTTTGTACTGCTTTTTCATTTGTGGATTCAATATTACTTCCTATGGCTTTTACAATTCGTAGAACTCGGTCAGTTGCTGATTTATCTCCGCCATCTTTGTCATCATCTTCATCATCAGAACTCTCCTTCTTTTTCTCAGAATTGAGGAGTCTTAGTGATTTTCCATGTCTCTGCTTCTGAACAGCTTTTACTGCTTCAAATTCCATTGCGACTCGGATAGCTTCCTGTAGGTTCTTTGGTCTTGACTTAATAATTTCCCATTCCATTTCCGTATCTGCAGCAAAAGCCATTATAAAATGTTTCTTTGCAAGGGTAGCCCTGCCTGCCTCGTGCATATATGGGTAAGACAATCGAACAAGCTTTTGAATATCTCTTGACAAATCTTTTATATCTTCATTTTTCCTTTTTATGCGCCCCATTAATTTCGCTTCATAAGTTCCAGCTTCATCCTCTGACTCAAAGTGTTCCGCAATGGCTTTACAAAGCAAATTATAGTCACTTCTAGATGAGGGTTCCATGTCTGCCAAGAGTGCTTGGGCAGCGCCTCTTAGATGCACAGCAAGTTTAATGGCTTTGACATCATCTTCCCATCCATTTATTTGGGATACCATCTCAAAATGTGTTTTATATTCGTGCCAACTTGACTTTCCTTCAAAGTTTGCAGGTATCTCTTCCTTCTTTGAACGTGAGCGCATTATTTGTTGAAGCTGGTCAAAGGTTAGCTGTATTCCTGGGGCTGGCTCGGGTCTTGTTCCCTCTGAACTCTGCTGATTTACCATAACCCTCGTTGGATGACTATCATTTTGTTCTGGGTATATTGAGCATTTTGTTTTCGCCGAGTGATTCGGATCTTCTTCTACCTTAGTCAGCTTGTCACTTTCCTCAATTTTACTATACAGCATACCCCTGGATTTCTGGGAATACTGATCACTTGTTAGTGGATAACGTCTAGATTCCTGAGAATATGCTGAGCTCTCCCTATACCTTGTTGGCGGATAATATTCTCCAGGCTCTGAATACAAAGAGTGTCTGGATTTCTGGGAATATGGTGAACTCTCCTTATACATTGTTGGCTGATAATAATCTCCAGGCTCTGAATACAAAGAGCGTCTGGATTTCTGGGAATGTGGTGGACTCTCCTTATACCCTGTTGGCTGATAATATCCTCCAGGCTCTGAATGCAAAGAGCGTCTGGATTTCTGAGAATATGGTGGACCATCATTTGCTCGTCTGGGCTTATAATATTCTTCATCGTCCACGTTCAATGAGGCCTCGTGTAATGTTGCTTGTTCAGAATATGATTTCGGTTCAGTATTTCGTACTGTAGGCTGATTATATTGTTGCGCCTTGTAGTCAATGTGAGGCACAAATCTATTTTCCTTAAATTTCTATATATCCTGTTGAGATTGTTTTCTTCCATGTGTCAGTATAGGAGGATATGTTTCTACAAATACAGTCCTTGCTTCTGGTCGAATATATTCCAGATCATTAGAAAACGTGGTCCTCCGTTTGGAATTAGCTCCCTGTCCAATACATGTTACATCACCGTATTCATCTTCATAGATTAGTGGACCATCATTTGCTCTTGTAGGCTGATAATACTCTTCATCGTCTACATTCAATGAAGCCTCGTGTAATGTTGCATGTTCAGAATATGATTTACGTCCAGTATTTAGTACTGTAGGCATTTCATCATATCTTTTATATTTGCCTTCCTGGTAATATTGTTGCGCCTTGTTTTCAAAATGAGGCACAGACCTATTTTCATTCAATTTCTGTATGTCCTGTTGAGGTGGTTTCTTTCCAGGTGTCACTGTGGGAGGATATTTTTCCCTCCAAGTAGTGTTCTGTCCTACTTCTAATGAATCTCTTGCCCCAGGTCTTATATATTCCAGATCGTTCGAGAAGGTGGTCCTTCGTTTCGGTTTAGCTCCCTGTCCAATACATGTCACACCATCGAATTCACCTTCATTCAAAACAGTTTCCGTTATCTGCAAGTTTGGTTCCGCCTTCTTTATCTTTGTATGTGATAAGAATTGTTGTTCTTTCCTTTCTGGGTTTTGATTGTCCTCTTCCAATGGGTATTTACTGAAGTCCATCTCTTTCCAAATCTGCTCCTGTTCAACATTATAGCTTGGATATTTGTCACATGTCTTTACTCTTGGAGTTATCTGACTCGTATCTTGAGGAAGTAGCGTATCTTCTGGCTGGGTGGCTATGTATCCCAGACTCCTTCTTTTCCTCATTTCTTGAATCTCCTTCATCGTTTTAATTGGTGTCTGGTCTTCATAAGGATCAGTGAATGGTATTGGTCCCATCCCTCCATTCGGTGTCCCTGCCCGTGCTCCTTGTTCAGTTTCCTGACTACTATCTCCCTCTGATTCATTTCTTTCGTTTCCAGACTCATCTGCACTCCATAACTCCATCTGTCTGAATTGCTGCATACCATCTTCATCCATCTTATACTTTATTTAGTATGCCTGTATTTATCAAAGATAATGAATTGTTCAGTGTGATTTTTCTGTCTTAACGAGTTATCTAATCATATGCCCCTCGTTGTAATCAGAAGTAATTACATAAAACACCAAATCGTTAAACACTCGTGTCCAGTCATAGAACTCTGTTTAACCTTGGAATATACTGGAAAAAAAGTATTGATTTGTCAAAAAGATCTGTAATGATAGGTGTACGCCTCGGTTCAACACCCGTCTATGTCCTAAAATAATGTTTAAATGAGTGATTCCTCATATAGATCAATATAGCAATTTGTAATAACAGGTGTACGCCTTCGTTCAACACCCGTTTACGTCCTACAATGCCATTAAAACAAGTGATCCGTCATATAGATCAGTATAGCAATCTGTAATAATAGGTGTACGCCTTCGTTCAACACCCGTTTACTTCCAAGGGATACTACAAGATAATCAAAATAGTTACTTCTTACGATAATGTGACATACTGTTCATCTTATCCTTCTTGATTAGCTGTTGACAAGCTACCATATATAAATTACGAGTGTGCGCCACCATTTATCGCCTGTGTATGTCTTTATAATGACAGCACTGCTGAAATAATCAATTCATCCGATAAATCGAACCGATGATCTTACAAGTGTCCGTCCAGGTTCCGGAATTGTTCCTATCAGATAACCTACCGAAAAATAATCAGAATCACAATGTTTTACATTGGTGCTTATCAGGGTTCCAAAATGAGTGGTCCACCCGTTCCCCTCTTTTGGAATACTACAAAAGAATAAAGATTGAAATTTCCAACAACAGTGTAACGTTTTTCAATCCGTTTTCTTTGGTCGCAAGTATTATGTCTATTTCAAATGAATGAGCACGTCGCCGTTTACCATCCTTTTATTTCGTCTTCACTACTGTAAGTATCAAATCATACGAAAGTACGATTAAACACCAATGTTTATCACAAGTATTTCTCCATAGATATGACAAAACAGCTAATGTTTATTTCTGAGAAAAGTATAGTGACTGTGAATCTTTGCTTAACTTTCCATACAGGGTTTGGATATCCACTCTTGTTCCTATCAAGATGAGACATTTAAATAACATTTGATATCTTCAGTTTTTCTCTGGCTTCGTTTCCCCGTATGGCTCTGCAATGGAAATAGGTGAAAATTTAGTAAAACAAGACATCCACACATCTACTCCCCTGTCTAAAATGTTCCAAACATGCGTTGCTCCGTATGACGCTACAATGTAAATAAATGTTATTTGCAAAGCAAGGCGTCCACACGTCTGGTTTCCTAAGATCCTTAATAAGATGACGACAACAAACGTGAATTATTGTCTAAAATGTTCCAAACATGCGTTGCTCCGTATGTCGCTACAATGTAAATAAATGTTATTTGCAAAGCAAGGCGTCCACACGTCTGGTTTCCTAAGTTCCTTAATAAGATGATAATAAATGTAAATTATCGTCTAAAATGATCCAAACATGCGTTGCTCCGTATGACGCTACAATGTAAATAAATGTTATTTGCAAAGCAAAGCGTCCACACGTCTGGTTTCCTAAATTCCTTAATAAGATGACAACAAATGTGAATTATTGTCTAAAATGTTCCAAACATGCGTTGCTCAGTATGACGCTACAATGTAAATAAATGTTATTTGCAAAGCAAGGCGTCCACACGTCTGGTTTCCTAAGTTCCTTAATTAGATGATAATAAATGTAAATTATCGTCTAAAATGATCCAAACATGCGTTGCTCCGTATGACGCTACAATGTAAATAAATGTTATTTGCAAAGCAAAGCGTCCACACGTCTGGTTTCCTGAATTCCTTAATAAGATGACAACAAATGTGAATTATTGTCTAAAATGTTCCAAACATGCGTTGCTCCGTATGACGCTACAATGTAAATGAATGTTATTTGCAAAGCAAGGCGTCCACACGTCTGGTTTCCTAAATGAGACTTGTTCGGGAATATTTTATATTTCATTATTTTGACATGTTTGATTTCCTACAAAGTGCGTTTTATAAACTACATCCCACCGCTGCCACCAATGTGGCGTTTTCTCTCTAATGGTAACGAGCTGTCAAGGCTTAAGATGGAATAAAAGGGGGGGGGGGGTTGCGTATCGCTGGATGTATAACAAACGCAAAGTTTATGGTTTACAATGAGTCTATTTTAGAATTTACTTACAGCAAAAGGTGTGTGTTGTCTGATGGTTGAACAAAGTCTGACTGTCCGAACAAAATGTGTCACTTATATAGCCGAAAACCGTCATCTGATTGGTTAAATGATTTAAGCGTGACGAACAATTTGACGGAATCCGTCTGAGACGAGAATCCGTCTGAGACGAAAATCGTCACAATCCATTATATCTTATAATCCATGTTATTTTGTTATTTTTTTCTTTTTGGAGATCAATTATGTAATATCCCCCAATCTTTTTGAACATTAACCATATCAAAAAATGTTGCTTTTAAGCTAGATATTTGATCTCAAATTTCCATTGTTTTCGGATTATCCTAATCTCAAGGGGATTCACTTTTCTGTTTCAGTGGTAAATCATGACTTATAGAACATTTCAATTTAGTCTTAAAAATTAGAATAAAATGCTGCACTTTTGGTGAAAAATTGGCTCTTAATTGGAAAAAATTGGTGATGGTGGGTGGATTATTGACAGCTTAAGAGATAATCCGTTCGACTTTACTTTCACTATATTGCCCTTTGTTGAAGATAACACATTGGCCAAACAAACGCATTTGTTTTTGTGGTCAAATAACTATTAGAACTTAAGTAAGAATTCTCTAAAAAAGCTTAACATACCTGCCTACTTATTAATCAAACCATTACTTCCATAAGATAATTGCAGTATGTGTTTAGTTAACTCTGTCCAAGAGCATATTGGCTTCATTTTTTATTTAGTTAATTATGAACAAAAATAATATCTCATTAAAAGATGCACCATTATTGGCAGAAGCTTGAAAACCATCGTGCATTTGAGAAGTTTTAGGGTCATATACAGGAGAAATAGTATATCCTGAACATGGACCGAAAACTTCGGTATACGAGGGCTGTCCCATCCCGAGACCAAAGTTTCGAGGGACGGAACAATATCGGGAAATCGTGACATCCCTAGTTTACAACTAATAGCAGTGACAATAGAACACTATGCAACAATACGTAATATTTCAAGATTACTGGGCAATAAATACCTGATAACCATCATAATTAAAATGCTGTACCCCTCCAATCTGATGATACCAGATCGCATTTAACTAAATCATTAACTAAATCAGAGCATATTTCTAGTTGAAAAACAGAAAGAAGTGATTAATATAAGAATGCTCTTGATAAAGCCACTAACCGCCGTGGCAGATTTCAACTCATTGTCCTGTCTTGTTGGTTTTAGCCACTAGAGCACTCATCCATAGTAGACACACTGCTAATTCACGCATAATTTAACATAATATTGACCAAGTGCAGCTGCTAGAATATTAAAAATTGCAATATATCCATGTTTTTCAATCTATATTTATGTAGCATAGCTGAAAAAGAAACATCTCAATCCTGAATATAATTGGCTTTGTTAGCCCTATCTACACTACACGCGACATTTCAAGACATCTTAGCTAAAACATTTTAGTAAAATCATGTTGAGTTTACACCACCATTTTCAAGACATCTTACGAAATATGATTGAGTTTACACCTGTTTTTCTAAAATGTCTTAGATATGTAAGCATACATGTAAAATGAAAAAAGCAGTTCAACACTGGTTGAAGGATTGTTCAGTCAACATAGCTATTCCTTTCCCGCTTCTATACTTTCTGCTAAAGAATGCATCGGTTTAAAAAAAATATGTCCTAAAGAGAGCATTGTCGGCTTAGGGCTCTAGTGTAAATCCAACAATTATTGACCTGAATTGGTCATAGTGTCACCCTATCAATTCGGGTCAAGTTCTATTGGACTTATTGGACTATTGGTTTAAATTATAAAATTGGAAAGAATATTTTATCTCTTGTAGAATGCTGTTGAGTGTGACAGTGTTTAGACATTTCTGGTCAACTTTTCTTTACTTCACCAAAATGCAACCAATTTGTAGCAGTACTTATCTGTAGATTTCAACAGAAATCATCTAGCAGGGATTTAATGGCATTATTGATCAACTAGAAAGCTTACATTAACACCATTTGTTTCGCCTATAGTTCATAAATGTACAACATCACATGTTGGAGTATTCTTTAGTACCCCTGCCAATTTCATTACTATAATAGAGCCTAACGACCTTTGAATTATATTTGCAAATTGCCTAATGGTTTGAAAGAAGTCTTGATGTGCTTTTTATTATGTAGATGTTTACCTAACCATGGTTGTTAGCTGATATATGATTCTTCTGATCAAAAATTGTGTCTTCTTATAATCAAAAGGTATTATTGTTCATGTTTTAGTTAAATATGAAAGGAATAAATCATCAACTGAATGCATTATAGCAAAAATGAATTCATTATAGAAAGAATGAATTCAAATGCTTAAAAATAGTACAGGAATGCCAGAAAAAATCAATTTGTGAACCTTTTTGACATCACAAGTTATAATAGAATAAATGATAGACCAGAGTTTCACTTTCCTGAGAATTGTATCTTTTATCATCATGTTTCCTGGGGTGTAATTGAGGGGATTATGGTACGTGAAGTTGGGTCATTAATGTGTTGGTAAGTGTGGGATTAGAAAGACAAGTAGATTACTTGCAATATTCTGCTTAGATATTCTAGTTTGTTCAGACCATGTACAGACCATATAAGGATAAGGCCTCCTAGACTTCAACTCACAAGGTCGTCAGTGACGTGGACTGTCACAATTATAGATGAGTCTGAGGAGAGGTAAATTCTCACTGGGGAGTAGTGTACACAAGACAAAATCGTATGGAATAACTTGTGATAAGCTAGTTATTAAGCTTGTTATTATGGTCTTACTAGTGGTTATTATTGAGTAATGGTACAGGTATTCGATATGGTATTGCAGCTTACACTTAAGTAATGGTACACGTATCCTTGGATTTTAGGCCCGAATACCGAGGTTTATTTTTTTAATTATCGTGTATTATTATTTTGTGTTAATATTAGTTAACCATCTAACTATTGGCATGATATGATAACCTTGTTATATTAATATAGCGCATAGGCGTAGCCAGGGGGATGTGATGTGTGCGATCGCACCTCCCCCCCCTCCATAACCAATGAAAATAGAACCATTAGACAGAAGTAAAAAGTCTTAAAATGCTTTTTATTTGAAGCTTCTAACTCGATTTTGAACGAAGTTGCACCAATTTTTGTAAAATTCAAAACAAATCTTCAAAAACATTTTTTATGCCACGATCGCACCCCCCCCCCCCTCCCCCGACTGAAAGCTGGCTACGCCACTGTAACGCGTAATCAATACGCTACATTTTGTATGTTCAATTTGTATACTAAAAACTGTTATTAATCCACAAATTTAGATGAAGACAAGATAAAAATTCGAATCAAGAATGAAAAGGTGTCTAAGTATATAAATTTTAAGGGTAATGCATATTTGAATTAAACAGAGGCGGGTTAATATATATTTTGCTATGAATTACGCTATTATTCAAAATTGCAGCTAAGATGCCTGTTTTATGATACCCTGCGTGAAGAGTCTAGTTAAACTACACTAAGACGAAGCTAAGAAGTGAAGTCAAACGAATGCAAAGGGTAGTTTTATGAAAAATATCACGGAAGATGTATTCTAGATATCAGTAGTATTCTCAGAAATTTATTATCCGAAACGGATAACATCTGGCCACTCAGACAAACAATCGCAGACATAGGCTAAGCTTGTTTATTTAACAGATAGATTTGTTGACTTACCGATCCGTATTTCAATCTCCGGGAAGACGTTCTTTTCACTTTGTATTTGCGTGCAGTGTAATATAAGTTGATACTTTTGTTCAAAAATGTACTTTTAATGGCCATTTTATGCCTTTTATTTTCAAATTATGTTTTGTTTTGATGTCAGTGTGAAAAGTCAAGAAACGTCAACCCCGACTTTTAATCAAAAAATGTTGGTTAATCACTTATGGCAAATCACAAGGTTGATGATGTCAACGGACCATGATCGTGGAAGGCTATCAATATCAGGTGTATATCGCATAGAAAATAAATATAGCTAATTTTTCGCACTGATATGATGATGACTATTCTGTTTTTCCGATAATAAAACTATTCATTTCTATCAATTTTACAAACGGGGTCCTTTGAATGCACATTAAAACTATTAAAGTATTTATTGGGCGACACATACTCGTTCTGTCATGTTACTTACATTTCATTTGCAAGTTGTCCACATATTAATCCGGCGTTTTGTTTAATCAAATTTCCCGCCCCTTGAGGTTTCCGCCAACTGTAAAACTTAATATTTAATACTAAACAATGCATCAGTTAATATTTTCATAATACAAATTTTCCATTTTTATTTCTCTGATAGATAAAGTCTCATTTTGAATCTGTTCGTGTATTAAAGAGTATGCTTTTATAATGCCGTGGTCACATTTGCTCAGATTTTCAGCACCGGCGCCCGGCCGATGAGTATTTTGTTCAAAATTGTATTCAATTCTGAACAAAATACTCAATCGACCGGGCGCCGTAATGAAAATCGGAGCAAATGTTACCAAGTCATAACTGATGTAAAATCGAATGAGAACATGAACATGGATAATAGGGGCACTATTACGCTGCGTGCAGAGTCTAATTATAAACTACGAGAAGACGAAACTCTCATTTAAGAAGTGAAGTCGAACAAATGCAAAGGGTAGGGCACTATAGAAGGGGATCATATAAAAGCACGATCTATTTCACAACGCCTTTAACTTTTGTTCTTCAACTGTTGCCCTTTGTGCATTTCAAAAATAAAATATCTTAATCTGATTTGTTCCACCTTTCTTTTCGCTCAGTTCTGCAATATTATGTCCATATGTTGTTTAGGATTATGTCATTTGCGAAATAGCTGTAAGACATTATGAGAATGAATATGGGAGTTTCCACGATAATGTTGTTCACATGATTTTATACACATACCTGCATAACAATCGGAGACAGAAGTCTTAATATTGTCCAATAAAAAAATAAGAATCTAACATTTAATGATAACAAAAGGATTAATTGCTTAGTTCTCTTTGTTTTAGTCTTTGTTTTCTTAAATGCGGAAGTGTACCAACATCATCTAGATTACATAAGAGATCATCTAACAGTCTAAAATTGCTTTTAATTGCAAGTAAATGCATTCCGACCAAAATGTGTATACCTGTAATTTGGGGGGGGGGGCGATGTTACATCACATAACCACAACGTTCATATAGAAATATACAATAAGCATGTCCGTATAAAAGCTAAAATTATAAAAACTCATTTCAAAGTCATTCTATTCATGGAAGCCTCAAGTTATGAAAAACAATGCTAAACACTCAAACAAATCGACTTGATTACCTTTGAAAACTTCTTGAGAGGAAATGGACAAGTGTATTTTTCTAACTCATTAGAACGTCTGTCTGATTGAAATACTATTTTTTAAATACAAACATAAATGATTTAATCTTGGTCAGAAGCCTGAACATTGTCCAACAAAATAATAAGAATCTAACATTTAATGATTACAAAAGGATTAATTGCTATATAGTCTTTGTCTTAGTCTTTGTTTTTCTAACGGCGGAAGTGTACCAACATCACCTTGATTACAGAAGAGATCATCTAACAGTCTAAAATTGCTTTTAATTCCCGGGTTTTAATTACATTTTATGTATAGACTTTTTTACCTCTATTCTCATTTTTAAACCTGTTTCTGTTTGCTTATTTAACAATTGTGATAAATTATTCAGTTAGTGTCGAAATCAAAACAATTTTCTACATTATAGTCCCCTCCTCTTTCACTGACTAAATATTAAAACAAGCCAGTCTGAGTGCGAATTCACAAATCCTGTAAAAGTAGCTCCAAACCGCTTTTTAATCAGAGAAAACAATAAGTTAATTCATTTGATTGCGAAAATACGAATCAACCTGATTATCTGATCTCCATGCTATTTGATTCGTGCATTATCTACAAGTCAGTCGGGCAAGGGTGAAATTATTTCATTTGAAAACAGAAATAAATATCAGAACCCCTCTAGCATAACTATTCGGAAGAAATTCATACAAAAATAAGGTACACAACTGATGAAGGGTCGCACACAATGCACGCACCCCTCTCCTCCTCCTCCGTGTTTGCCCACACACGACCATATTTGACAATTTTTCTAAAAGCGTTTTCCCCGGGAATATAGGTGTAGCGGTTGCCAGAAGTCGCACAGCTTGGGAGTCAGGGTATCCTGATCCATGCCTCAACGCCTGACGGGTCTGATATTTAGAGGGGGCGCAAGAATTATTAGGGGGCGGGGTAAACGTGAAAGTTGCCGAAATATCCATAGGCGTAGCCAGGAGGGGGGGGGGGTGCGATATCAATAGGCTTTATATATGATTTAATGTTTTATTTATCATGATGCTTTTATTTAGGCTATTAATTACAGTTCTTTTTGCAATATAAAACTGGTATGCTTATGCAAATTCCGATTGGACTAATATAAAGGGATATTGTTTCATTATGTGGACTTGAGAAAGTCCGACATACTCATTGCTTTCAACCCAAAACTTAAAATAGGAAGTTATCAAGATCCCAAGAACACGATCGCTACTTAAACAATACGTTTGTAAAATCCCGGCGATCGAAATGCAATCAAACTTTCGCAATCAGGTGCCTAATTAGTCTTTTGATCTCTAAAGTTTTACGACTGAACGTTTCAATGAACTCGTGAGAAGCAAACGCAATCATCACATAAACATTTTTCTAGTAAATCTAAAATAGAGTAAAACCCAGGGAAAAAGATCGCGTGTTCATAGGAATTAGGCATATTTCAATTTTGAAATAACAAAAGTCAGTCTCGGAAGAATTTTCCAAGTATTCCCTGCTTCGATGCGTTTTTATTGCAAGGGCCGTTTAGCGCCGATATGAATTCATTATAGGGCATTAGGGTTGTGCTTTATTTGTTTTATTTATATAAATGTTATAAAATGTGTACGACACTTTAATGAATTATTTTTAGGGTTACAATGCATATTTGACTTTTCCCTCTAAACGTTTAAAATTCATCTTTATACTTTTCTTAGTTTGCTTCAATAAAATTAACATTGGATCCCAGACAGTTATCAAATTCTCAGACATTTGATTAATATAGATATTTGTACTTCCTTTGACCAGTGGTGCTGGTGTGACTGAGATTCGAATCTAATCTGTTTCATTTTTATGTAAATTGAGAGGAATAAAGCTTTATTTTTAGCGTTTTAACAATCTTAACGTTTGGCGTGCAGCTCAACTAAATACACAATCAAAGGTCAAATACAGAAATAAGAACATGCCTTTTATTTGTTATTGAAGCTCGAGCAATATCCCCGTTATAAAACCAAAATAACTGCGGTTAGGTACCATATCTTGATTACAGTAAAGACAGGCCATCTCATTCTGGTATGCCAGAGCCACTCTTATCTGCCGATTGTGGAAGGATAAAGACAAAAGGGTCGCGGCTATCACGATGAGGCCGTCTTATTTCTAGGAATTATTTCTGCCTCTCATTCCTTAAACCGGCTTCGTTAAACAGTGCCAAAATATATAAGTCGGAGCCAAAAACAATACTATTTTTATATTTAAATCCCCTCACCTTGTCAATGTCTATGCCTGCATCTGGTTTTCCCACCTTTGGGAGGGAGCCAATATACACATAGATTACTTACTGGCCATGGACAGGGGGGGGGGGGCACAGAAACGAATATTTTGGGGTCATAAGGGATACTTGGAAGGGGAGGGGTGGTGGTGAATAGTGAAGTCCGGGAGTGAAGTTAAGGGGTACTGAAATCATTCTTTTGATATTTAGTGCTTGAATGGAGACTTGTTTCCACTCCCCGCATTCTAGTAGAATTTAAATATTTGATCCAAAGGAGTTATTTTAAATCAAACTTGCATTCCGAGTAATTAACACTCCAAGGATTGTACCGCTTCACTATTGTCTAAGATAATTATATTGAATTCACGGGACACTATAGTCTTCCTTTTAAACTTTAGTGGCTGGATGGCGACTTGTTTCCCCACCCCGTACACTAGTAAATTTGTAAATTTTAAATATTTGATTTAGGGAGGTATTTGCAATCTAACTCTGATGATGCAAGACTAGTCAGCCAAGACTAAATTATGAACTTATTATCATTTAGACTATTGAGTTCATTAAATTATGATTCCATAGATATCATATTTAATCCTGTCAACACAATAATGGTATTAATTGGCATGATATGTAGTCAGAGACGGTTTAAAAAGTTGTTTAGATTAATGATAGTATTAGGAAAAATCCTAACTCAAAGTTTTTGTTCTCTCGCAATACAGAGCAAACCACTCGCCGGGCAAGCATTCTTTAAAAACGTGAAGTTTTCACCATGTTGAGCAGTTTTGAAAATTGTCCAATTTGAACCATCGCCTTGTATATTTCTGTAACTGCCCCCCCCCCCCTTGACACTCGAGTGTAAGAATCCTTTCCACACTGTCAATGGTTTTACAAAATAGTTCATGTCAGGAAGGGGGAGGGGTGAGTGTGGAGAACAATCACTGACTGCGATTTGTATGATTGAACATTATACACTTATCATCAATTCGTAAAGAATAGTTTTAAAATAAACAGCTTGTTTTATGTTATGATTGGAGTGATGTATGCATAGAAGAATGACACTGGTTTTGAAATATCTTAATTATCCCATTGAATGAAGCCATCCGTCCCTCTGTCCATTCTTAACTCATACTAGTGGACTGATTTAATTTAAAGGAGAAGTCTCGGTGTAGAACGTGTACACACTAATGGGATCGAATTTCACTCATTTCTATTTAGGATTCGTTCATATACTAGCGGGGCTTTAGAGCATTTACAAACGCACGAATTGTATTGTTTTAAGGCAACTTTTATGACATATAATCATTGTATTTAAAGCTGATTAATTTTAGATTATATTCTGTTCAATTTTACAAATAATGAATAGTATTACAGTATATCGAAAAATGTACAATGATTTACATTAAATTGCGCAGACTGCAAACAATGTACATGGTTGGCGAATTTGCATGCGCGTTCTTGATAATAAGAATTAAAGGTTGAACTTAAAATTCAAACATTTTCTTTTTTAAACATAATAAATCTTTAAATCAAGAAAATAAAAATAAGATTGATGATTGAACTTTTCATAGTCAACTGCGACTGTGTCGACGCATGTTTATTTACTTAGCTAGTTAGATATGTAAAATTTTTAATGGCCGCAACGGATAATACGTACATGTAAGCTGTTCGGATAAGACATTTCTATATGATTAATAACAAATCCCGGGCAGAATATTATTCAACAGTACCTGATCTTATCAGTTATTATTCAATTTGGATAATAAATCTATTATCTCGTCGTATTGATGTTTATTATATAGTGTTTCTCGTTGTGGTAACAGTTGTCATTTGTCTGAGATTAAATTGAAAAAAGTGAGAGAGAATGATAATGGTGTCATATCAGCAAAATGTGTCTGTATCTCTACAAGCATTTTACGGAATCACAGATTTATATTAACTATTCATAAAGAGAATAATGTGTATATCCATCTGTGTTAGTTACCTGGACTTGGCATTTTAATGGCAATGTGTTTTCCACCAGACATTTTCCCAAATTAATTTTTAATTTTGCAAAGTGTGACCTTTTTATATGGAAGAATGCAGTTCGTATTGGGCCAATTATTGAAGATTATGTACATGTCAAAATATAAGTTGTAATTCTTTGTATAAATGCTTCCTTTTTAGGGTTTATAAAAATTCCTAGATGGCCTAATAATTGGTTATAAAGATTAAAACATTCACTATGTTTCCTTTACCAGACTTATATTATATTATGTTAATGCAGCTCCTGGGAACAAACACTGCTTCTTATTACATTAGAATCTCATAAAATAATTTGATGCCCTTCAGAAACCAATACTGATTTTATTGACGTCATATCTAGGTTTCACGGTCTATTTCATACACAATGTTAATAAAATTATGTTCTTTACTATTGATGATAAATATTCAGTTTATTTAATAAAGTTGATCAAAATGAATCTTGCAAAGGGATCATTAACACTCATCTGTTACTAAAGGAATAAAGAATCCTGTATATGATTTATTGGAGATTTAAAAGCATACACATAATGTACAATGGTGAAGTATCAGGATGGGCTAGTGCATGCATGAATGCTTTTAAATCCAATAAAGAATGATACAAGGTTCTTTATTGCAATTCAAATACATGTACACCAGAACTCCTTTGTAAGACATTGTCCAATTCTTTATGAAAACGTAATGCACCGTGATGATGTCACTCTTTTACCAATAATGTACTGCTCAGTTTGTGAAACTGTTAACTAAACTAAGAAACCATAATGCACTGTAAAATAATGCTTCTGCTCAGTTGACCATATACCTTGAATTAATGCACTGAAATACTCTAAGTTGATTGGTATATTTGACATATTTGAATTAAAAATATGATGATCTGTGGAAATAAACTGTTTACAGAAAACTGGACTTCACCATTCTTTAAGTGTGGCCTAAACTTTACTTTTTTTCAGAAACAAGTCAAATTCTTTACTTCAGAGAATATTTTTAATTTATTGAGACTTTCGACTAATATCCCTTAGTCTTTTTCAAAATATAACAGCATGTATACAATTTATGTGACGTCATAAACAGACAATGGAAAATTTAATTATGTAATAAATGACCTAGTAACCTAAAAAATAACAACAACAAAAAACATAGATACGAAAAAACGAATGACCTAATAATAACCTTAAGATAAATATATCATCGTTATGGTAACAATTAAACTCAAATATTACTATTGCATACTTTGCTATACCATTCTTAATTTACAATATTTTATGATACAAATTGTCCAACTGATACCCATTATCTCTGTTCATTTTAGGTTGCATTGTTTTGATATGAATTGCTTCCTTAACCCTACGTTTAAGATCATGACTCTCATTATCAATGATTTTTACATTGTTCTAGTTTATATTATGATCATATTCCATGGAATGTTCAATAACCGCAGAAGCAAGACCTCCAGTCGACAGTAATGTGGGTCTACGATGTTCTCTGATTCTAGTAACTAGTTCCCGCTTTTTACTTTTTTTATTTAATTTGATAGGATTTGTTTTCCTTGTCATACATGTATGAATAAGCCAAAGGGTGGCCAGTCTGAGTACAACCATCAACAACACATATTGATTGATTTTGATAAGTCTTCACACACCACAACCACACAACCAAATCAATTACTGTTATCTTGGTTAAGGTATGCAAATATCAAAATAAGCAGCCAACCAGCACAACATGTTTAGAATTGTTGATTGATTACCAATATAGTATTACATGTACATGTATTATGGTTAAATTGTATTTACAATTGTTGTAGCTGTTACATAGACATCATCATCAATGTTTAATATATGTATCAACTGCTTTTCCTGATCCACAACTCCAATGCAAGGTATCAACTTTAATAGGGCCTTAGGGACAAGGTCAATATATCAGTGTATGTCGACAAACATAATTAATTACACTTAGGGGTAAAGTTCTATTACATTTTGATTGTATACATTGATTTTAAAAGGAAGTCACTTTTTATCTAAAATTCCAATAAATGTTTCTTGGGGGTTCACTCAGGAATGTAATTAAAAGCTGAAGTCAGATTATGGATTCTACAGCCTATACCATTTCTTAAAGCATGAAATAAAGACAAATGATGTAGTCTGTCATCTTAGCCAAAAGTATAATAGGCTATAAGATTATATCTAACATCACACTTTTGGCACAATTAAGTCATTTATTAAGAAAATGAAAATCAATAAGAATTGACTGTCTATACACAAACAAATGAAAGTTTTGATATTAGGCTGTGAAAGTAAATTTTGTATGTTTGATTTCTTATAGGAGTTCCATAACTTAAGAATCTGCACCAAAGCAAGGCTTTGTACAGATCCCTGTGTACAGATTTGGTTCAAATTTTATTAGCTGATACCTTATGGGCTTAGGACCTCTGCTCGAAAAGAAACTTTCAATATAGCCACTCGTGTCATTTTGATAACTTAAATACCAGTTATCGGATTTGGTCCCAAATAATGTCATAGGGTGTAGATTTTTACCTACTGCCTGTTTATATCATCATGTGATGTTCGAACTAAAAGTGATTTGATAAATATGTTTTGTTTCGTGGAATCTGCTACTTCGGGGAGTTGCTGTTTTTCTAGCTCTACTTGATCAGCTAGTTTGATAAGATCTGACTTTGCTAACAAATTATCTCAAAGATGAGATGATTAGCTTTTTATTTATTGGATATCATGAATTCTAATTGCTTGATTATTGTTATCTTGTGTCATAACATGTCCTGGAACTGTCAGTTTGAATTGCTGTGCTGCTGGAAAGGAATTATTCTCAAGTTATGTCAGTAAGTGCATACTTTGAGGCAATAGGGCTAGCAGTACAATACTAGAAAGTCATCATTTGGATCAAAAAGGCAGATTCTTGCAAAGATGTGCTCCATGTAATGTCTACTTCAAGCCACATTTCAAATTGATGAGCGGTAGATCAAAGAAGTAGCATAGGTTGTGTTTATCAACAGTTGTGGAGAAAAATTAGGGGTATAGCATTAATGACAATTCTTTTGTAGTGTTGATCATATTGATTTTCTGTTCATGGATTTAAAAACATTATTATCTCATTTATTACATCTCCACGAAGTGGAGTTAACATTGTCTGCTTGTTGTAAATATTCAGTGTCAGTATATTTTACAATTGCCACACTAATATCAGCAGGGTGGTGATATTTGTCATTTTAATGCCTAGCTTGTTACTATTATGTGATAAACCAATACATGCCATTTGCAGTTAAGTGACATTTGCCATATTCCCATTCTGATACTCATAGCATCCTTTCTGTTTCACCTGAAACATCTCAGTGCTGAGAAAAATGAGATGTCATGGTTTATCATCATGCCATATTCCTAACACCAAATAGAAATCAGTTGATTTATGTCACCAGATGCCTCAATGCCATAATTTAGACAAAACTAGGCTAAGAAATAATATACAACTGAACAACCCTTTTTATCGTACCTAACAAGAGGTACGATATTGTAGTCAGCTTGGCGGGCGGTGGGTGGCGTCTCACTTTTCAGCTTGTCCTAAAATCTTTACTTTCAAGACTTGTCTACAGGTTTCCAGCCAAACCTTTTGAGGGATTCATCTGAAATTTTCAGGGATGTTTCTACATATCAACGTCAAGAACTGATTAGTTTTTGGGCATTCTGGGTAAATTTTAAGGTTGAGGGATTCATCTGAAATTTTCAGGGATGTTTCTACGTATCAATGTCAAGAACTGATTAGTTTTTGGCCATTGTGAGTAAATTTTAAGGTGGCCATTTTGGATTTTCCATCCTAAAATTTTCACTTTAAAGACTTGTCTACAGGTTTCCAGCCAAACCATTTGAGGGATTCATCTGAAATTTTCAGGGATCTTTCTATGTATGAAAGTTTACTTTTCTTTTCTTACCACTTTTCTGCGGCCATCTTGCTTTCTTGGTCAACAAGACCACAATGCTGTGTTTTAGGTACGACATGTTCACATCTGTGCCTTGTTGAATTAGCAAACCATTTTTTCATTTTGAAATTTTAATAGCTAATTTACATAATATATTATGATATGAAGTATAATATACTCTTTACATACAGAATATGTTTATATGGCATTAAGTGTATGCAATTATATTAAAATTTAATGACATCCGTGATATGCCAATGGGAATCATAATTATAATTTAAGAATATTCAAATTTCTAGTGCTGTATAAAGAATGTGTTTTTTGTATTTGTCATGAGAAACCATAATAAAGGGTCTTATTAGAAAAGCAAATCATACTTTTTCATGTTTATTTTCAGAATGGAGAAAATGGTGATGTCATAGGGGAACTTCCAAGAGATAGGTACACATGGCGTCATCAGAATGGTGGGTAAGTAGGATATATCTTATTTAGTTTTTCCAAGTAGTTCTCATTTAGGAGATGATATTTAGCTTCTAGGGGAGATTGTTTCTCTCAGGATAATGAATACAGGAACGATCTGATATATTAACTCAAAACATAAGGATTACTGATTTTTGAAGGCTGCAGTAATTTTATATTTCCACAAAATCCAGAATTAGAGGTCACATCAGAACAAATCAATTATAAAGGTGCCAGTAGTGAGTACCACTTTCACCATAATTCTGGTCAAATAACATGGCAGACATTTGAAAATGATTTTCATGATTTTATAACATGGTCCTGACCCATTCTGATTTATCAGAGTCTCTTTATCTAAAGCTTATTCCAAGGGATAGTCCCGGGGGTTTCACTCCAATATACCTCTTAATACCTATGTGCCGTGCCAAAGACCCCCTTTTTGAGCATTTTATCCATGTCAATTTCCTCTCAAGTTTGAAGGTTTCCTTGTTTTATTCCTCTCGAAAACAGCAATTATATTATGTCCATGTCGAATTCCTCTTGAGTTTGCTGGGACAATTTTTTCGTAAATTTTGTTAAATTGACTAAAAAATTCACTTTTCAAGTGATTTGTCCCTGGGTTCGGCAACTGATTTAACAAACTAATATCATTTTTTGTAGAAAGACTTAATTTTGACCTAAATCAAGATGATTTCTAATTGCATCTAGTCTATTACAATTTGTTATTTTCATAATTCTTTGCTGTCATCATCAATCCGTTTGATATATTTTATTTGAATTAATTTGTCTTTCTGTCAATTCATCAAGTATTTCTTGTATGAATTCAAGAATTCCATTTAAAACATGATGAATGTTTTTTTAAGCAACTAGCTAATGAATCAATTTATTTTGCCAACTTAACTGAAAAGTAAGGTTGGTTTCATGAGATACAATTTTGTACTTGAGTCATTTGTTTATATGATTTACGCATTCTGAAGGGCAATTTGATTAATTCACATTCACATTGATTTATTCTTAGTAATTTCTAATGCTTGAACTAGTTCGAATCAATTCATCAAAGCTCTGTTACATGAGATATCATCTGCTGGGATTAAAAAACTTCTGTTTTGCTTCTACTTAATTTATCCCAATTTGGGACTGGCATATATTCTGGCAAGTAAACCACTAAATGGTTCACAATCTCAGTTTATTAAATCTATTTTCAAATGATTAGAACGCTCAATTCTTGATTTTAAGAGTCACTTTCGGGGCCTATAAATTAAATATTTCATGTATTGAAATTACTTGAACAGATTTTTGTATAGTTAGGAAGTCAGACAATAATTATGATATTTTTTATTGATCTTAAATTAACATTTACAATTGAAATCTATAATTGCAAATGAGTAATAATGACTAAAAAGTCAGACTCCTACAAGATAATGAGTAATTGTAGAAACATCCATCTTTCCTAATAACAGACACTGTCTGAAAATGCTAATTTGTGTTAATTGTTTTATAATGGGGCATATTCTGATGAGCTTTTGAATTTTTTCATTTTCTTTTTCTGTAACAAGATGAGTACAGAAATGTATTATGTCTGAATGAGGTTTTCATATTTGTTTCCACAGTTCAAAACATACTTCCAGAGGCCAGTGTTTCAATAATGTAAACAATTTATTAAGTTTTGAACCTTGAATGTCACTTCTTTTGGAGAAAAATCAATTTTGCTATCATTGTTGTTTTTCTCTGAATAACATTGTTTTCAAAATAAAGAAAAGTTATTTTTACATGCCTGGCTTGGAAGACAGAAGTGACAGAGTGGAAATAAAAAATGACATTGAAATATGCATAACCTTTGTTATAATGTTTCACTTATATTCCTAGCAGGCTACCATTTCATTTTAACTCTTAATACAATGCCATACTTTAATGAGGTCATAAAAATCATCAGATCATCAGTGAGTAGAGTTTTACTTCAACCCCGGGTTAGTTAAAACATATGAACTTCAAAGTTCAAACTAGTGAATGATTGTGATTCTAAGTGAACATTATTATTTCTTTCAGCCCCCCTGAACACAACCCATTCTATACCAGTATAGACAGTATGCCTGAGATTAAGCCCCGCAGGAAGTCAATCCCCCTCGTCAGTGACCTGGTAAGTAGTGACATCTGGTGAAGAGATTTACTTTGCTGACATCAAGTGATGTTAGATCAAATTGTTCAAAAGTCATTTGTTGCCATTTCTGCTCATTGTTACTTGACATTTCCCAGTTTTGAAAACCATGTATATGAACAACATGCTCACATCACCAAGGACAAATCATTTTCTTTATTGACCATTGAATAATATCCTTCATATTGACATTTCATGTCAACACTGTCAGCCAATGTAACTGCATTAGATTGAGCTGGTGAAAGTTATAGTTTTGCAACTGTTGCCCATACAGAACTCTCATGATGGCCAGGTTTTATGTCACAGTAAAGTGTGGATTTGAGAGCAATCAGCAAGGAATACATAAACCAGCACTCAATTTTAAAAATGTGCTATTTATAGACAATGAATTATAAATGAAATACATTTGTCTATAGTTATGTTTTATGTATTTACAATTTAGAAACCACATTTGTTTCCATGTTTCCATTAATCCAGGTGTGACAGCTTGCAATCCAGGTATGGCAACATATCCTGGTGTGACAGTCTTAATCCAGGTGTGACAGCATATCATCAAAATTAATTAACTTTTATTACACACATTGTTAAATGAAAGCTTTATAGTTGTGACAAAACATTCCAGAATTTTTTTATTCTTAGAATAACATAAAAAGCCTTATAACAACCTAAGAATCAACAAACTTATATATAATGTTAACATGTATTAAAAATAATAAAAAAAGGTTAAACTCTAATATGTTTATAATCTTGTATATTTCAAGGTCATGAAGGTAACATTCTTATTAAATACTGACGTTGTTTCATAGAAATAACCAATTGCAGAGCAATTGCTCTAAATTATCTGATCAATTCTTTGCATATTGGTTATGTATTGTCACTTTAAATGTTGTTTCATTATCTTTTTGAATAGTATAGAACAATGATGTAGTCACACTTTATATTGTTATACAAACAAATTGATTGTCATAGAAAAAGGAATTAATCCATGACAACATTTTTATACATACCAAATGTGCAATATGTAGTCAAGTTGTATTTTCTATGTGTGATTTTAGTTTGCAAAATGTACTAATGTGTACATGTAGTTAAATAATTATATTACTGATAAAGCTAAATCAGAAATATAGATTATTATAATAGCATATGAATGTCAAACTTTGGTTGAAATTTTTTATTTTGACAATCATTATATTTATATTCATTCAAAGACAACGTTTATCATGTGTTGCTTCATTGAATTGAATCACCATCAAGAATCAATGAATTCTGCCCTATAAGGTGATCCTACCTATTAGAAGCTAAACTTTATACCAAAGGCTGACCAAGTATGAATCGATTTAATAATCTGAAACATTTTCTATATTACTTATATTTATGGCACAATGCATTGTTTTTGTCTCAGTTTTAGGTCCTTCAAAAATATATAATTTCTTTACGACCTACAAAAATATATATAATTTTTTCTGAAAGATATATCCTGTTTTCAATACCTCCCTGTGAATGACATTTCAAAAAAAGTATGATTAAAACTGTACTTGTACCCTCATTTTAAAAAAATAAATGGGTTCTATTCTTTTGCTTGGGATGTTTTGGAACATTTGGAATTTAGTTGATATGAAGCTGAATATAAGTAAAATGTATTACTTCTCACTGTCTACAATGAATGTGAACATTTAAACCTACTTCCAATCACACTATTGCATGCCATCAATACTTGTAGCATATATATTATATTTTCAGACCTAATTTGTAACTCACCTGATATATAAAGCTTTGTTTTTCTGATTGTTTCAAGAGGTATTTTGAGAAATATTCAAGGAATAGTTCCAGAGTAATTCTTGAACATTTAACGGATGATCATGAATGTTCAATGGTTATTCATGAACATCCAAGGTCTCATCATGGCTATCAAAGAATTTATTCATGAAGATATCAAGAGGTATTCATTAGTTTTTCAACACCTAACGCAAAAAAAGATGTTAGGTCTTCTGAATTCTTACTATTCTTGAGCGATGACACTGTCATTGAAATATTCCTTTAAATTTTGTTAATTGATTTTCCAAGAATGATTAATTATTAAGTGCTGATTGTGTAAACTGTTATTTGCTACATTATTTTTGTGGCTGTCTATTTTCTAGTTCAGTTCATGAACTTATACATCCTTCAACTGGAAATATAGACAAATGGCTTCTCTGAATCAAAGGGAATAAAAGAATGTTTCATGTTGTTGAGTTCAGTAATCATATTAAGTAAGCCTTCTGAATCAGGCCTCTAGGTTCCTTAGCTGGTCTTATTTTTTTCTTATTATAATTTGCCAGAATTTCATATCTGACCTTAGATTTGAGATCTGACCTTTTGTTGACCTACAGTGACCTTTGGTAGGACGAAAGGATAGAAAATTGATTTTTATGCCTCCACTAGAAGAGATGACACATTGTTTAGTCTTCAAGTTGATGTTCAGCATCTGTGACAGTGTTTGCCGTATGTAACAGTGTTTGGCAAAACCTTGTGGGGTAGGAAAAAGTAATATTTTCAAGGTTAAAGGTCAAGGTCATAAATCATGTAAAACTATATTTAAAAATCATCTGCAAATAAGCAAGAGTTATCTGACATTTTATTTGAGATTTGACTTTCATTGTCATCAAAAGGTCAAAAAGTTGATTTTTCAGATCGGTTATTTGCGTTCAAATTTGACATAGCGTGGCCTGAAAAAATAAAATTTTCAAGGCCAAAGTAGGTCACAAAGGTGTTATTTAAGTTTTTCAAATATTTTGTCAAAGTCCAAGACTACTCTCTCTTTTTTTATAGTGACGGTCGATGTCATCAAACCTATCACAAATAGTGTCATCTAAGGTTCTCAGTGTTCAAGACTTCAAATAAATATTTTTGATAAGAAGTGACGATATATTCCTTTAAAAGTTCTACAAATGATAGCAATTGACTCAATTAATTCTAAATCTTTGAAGTTTTTGCCAGTTGCAAGGAAATCGTATATGATCTTTGATTTTAGAATTGATCTTCAAAGGGTCAAAAACATCATTGATGCCTCTACAATAAGTCAGAGTTATTATAACTGTTTTTTTTGTCTATGCTTTCAAATGTTATTTTTCATTATAAATGTTGTCATTTAATTAATGTACATGTAGTTGTATAATGTCTAATTAATTAGTATTAAAGTCAAATGTCCTATGTAAAAAAAGCATGGGTTTATTATTGAAATGTTTAATGTACTCTATTTGTCATGTTCCCTGTCAAAGCATATCATGATCGGACAGTATTTCGCTTTTCAAAAGTTAATGATATTTTAAAGTGTTCCAAACAGCTTAAGAGTTTTCTATTGGTTGAAGTGAAAAATGCTGTTTTAGAATACTTCACCATGTCTTTGTATACTTTTGTAATATTTTCTTTCTGTGAATTATGTCAAGTGATGACGTCTCATGTGTATTTATTTCTGTATATATAGAGCATGTATTTATACATTTTTATTATTCTTAATTGTCTGACTAGGCATTGGCGGTAAGTTACTATAGCAATGGAATGCATGTCGTTATAGCAACATTTAAACTTAGAAATATATTTTTCTTGAATTTGTAGTAAATACTGAGTGTAATCATTCTGAAATGAATGATTGATAAATTAGTATTTGATTAAAGTGATTGTTCCTTGTTTATCTGATTAGATATTTGAAAAACCTACCAATTTCAACAACCATTCTCTAATCTTTAGAAATAGTAGTTTTCTTGTTTGAGTGGTTCTCATTTTTACTTCAATATATTTTTATAAAAATGATATTTAGATATTCTGATCCCTCCTCTTTTTAATGTATTCTATGAAATATTTGCTTTGAGATTCAAGAAATCATTTTGATTTAAATATTTCATATCTTATTTACAATACTACACATTGTAATATTAGATGTGCATGGAGCGTGAAAATCATTTTTGACAAAAGCACTTTTTCTGATACTTTCCTTATTTCTAATTAGGTTCAGCACTCCACAGCACAGCTGTATTTTACTTAGAAATCTCCACCTGATTTTTTAAATGTTCTGATTTAGGGCTGAATTTAGACTTGATGAACAGTTAGCCACATCTAAAGTTAGTCACATCTTGATGAACTGTACTAGTTAGTGACTTGTAGTAAGGTAGTCATGACTTGATAACCATTTAACTACATGAAGTTGTGGTAGTCATGACTTGGTAACCAACAAACTACATGGAACTGTGGTAGCCATGACTTGATAACCATTTAACTACATGAAATTGTGGTAGTCATGACCTGGTAACCAACAAACTACATGAAACTGTGGTAGCCATGACTGGGTAACCAATAAACTACTTGAAGTTGTGGTAGTCATGACCTGGTAACCAACAAACTACACGAAGCTGTGGTAGTCATGACTTGGTAACCAACAAACTACATGGAACTGTGGTAGCCATGACTGGGTAACCAATAAACTGCATGAAGTTGTGGTAGTCATGACTTGGTAACCAACAAACTACATGGAACTGTGGTAGCCATGACTGGGTAACCAATTAACTACATGAAGTTGTGGTAGTCATGGCTTGATAACCAATTAACTACATGAAGTTGTGGTAGTCATGGCTTGATAACCAATTAACTACATGAAGTTGTGGTTGTCATGACTTGATAACCAATTAACTACATGAAGTTGTGGTAGTCATGACTTGATAACCAATTAACTACATGAAGTTGTGGTAGTCATGGCTTGATAACCAATTAACTACATGAAGTTGTGGTTGTCATGGCTTGATAACCAATTAACTACATGAAGTTGTGGTAGTCATGGCTTGATAACCAATTAACTACATGAAGTTGTGGTAGTCATGACTTGATAACCAAAACTACATGAAGTTGTAGTAGTCATGGCTTAATAACCAGTAAACTAAATGAAGCTGTAGTAGTCATGACTTCATAAACAGTAAGCTACAGAGAGCTATAGGTAGCCATGACCATTGCTATACTCACATCCCCTTAGTCTTGAACGTTCCCAAGTTGCAGATAAGAGGGGTTCCGGCAAAACAGAATGAGTCATGGCTTGATAAACAATAAATGCATGTAGCTACACTATTTAAGTTGTTATGACTTCATAAGCAGACAGCTCGATGTAGCTGTAGGCAGTCATGTATGTCGCATATGTCTTACAGAAATTGAGTCCAGGACTATCTCACAAATGATCAGTTTCCTCAGTGAGTGGGAGAGACACCCTTATCTTTAGAGAGGGAGGGGGTGGTTAATGTCAGTGGAGGTGTATTTTTTAAGTGTGGAATATATATATAATGAAATTGTGAGACAATCCTTTCATGACATGTATACATTAGCTGAGCTTACAACTCCTATGGATGGTGGAGATATAAGAATCATTCTAGGAATGGTCAGGTGTAAACTTCAAGCAAAGAGAATATAAAGCATGTGCCAAAGATGGATGCTATAAAATAGTTAGCAGATACAGGGTCCATCAGAAAAGACAGTATCAAAATATTTAGCAAATACAGGGTGTGCCAAAAGTGAATGCTATTAACATATTTAGCAATGGCTTTATTTCTAGTAATTTACATAGAATGTTGAGTTGAATATTAATGATTGGCTATATACTCATACATACATACATAGTATATACCATGGTCAGAGCAATATCAGTTATACTGTATAATAGCAAGTGATAAATCACATGTATTTGGGATAGGGACGATATCAGGGATGATATTGGGATTAGAGGGATAATATCAGGGATGATATAGATATCAACCCGGTATTTATTCAAAAATTTTCATTGTTTTTAAAAAACACATTCGAAAATTTTCATTTTTCAAGAGTTCATTTTTTCAAAAAAATTATTAACCTCAATATAATGTAATGTTTGAATAATGTTTCAGTAAATATGTGAAATAATGCACTTTTAGCTCACCCTTAGCTTCATCTTCTTGAATATGAGAATTGGCATAGAAGAATTTATTATCCCAATGAACAAACTTCGGTAGGGATATACATGTAGTGAAGCCCTTTGTCCATCCATCAGTCAGTCAGTCTTGTCTGAAAATAACTTGAATACTAGTCGATGGATTTGCTTCTAATTTATTTTTCTAAAACGGCAGGCAGTTTGAAAATTGAGGGGGTTGGAAAAAATGAATATTATTAGTTTTGAGATCTTTCTGAACAGATGGCCTCGAAAAATTTCAAATGGCTGCCTTATGTGGGATTTGGTAATAATTTCCTAATCTTTTCAAAGTATGGCTATATTATACTCAAATTTAAGGAATTTTGAAGAAGATCACGGATATGATTCTGTTTTTCTAATTTTTGCCTCAGAAAAATGACTGCTTAGAGCTGAAATTCACTATAATTTATAGATTCCTTCAAAGTATGGTTATATGATTCTATCTTAGGTCATTAATCTTGTATAATTTGTGCCTTTGATACTTCTTAATGAACATCCAAATTCTTATATCATATATGTCTGTCTTTTATCATTTGCAAATCAAGGGTAGAATATATGGTTAATATATATATGTGGCATATACGGAATAATGAATATGAATTTGTTCGTTGGGACTTGCTGCTCCATGGATTTTCCATTTTCTAGTTGCCTTTATGGCTTTTAACCTGTAATGTCAACTAGAATATTTTCAAAGAGTATATGTTATCACCAAAACATAAAATGACGATTTAGAGAACTATTGAAGCTTAATATTCCTTTGAACCTAACTTTAAATTATTTTTGCTTTATATTTATTTATTTATTTTATTATTATATTAGTATTTGCGCATTTGATGCTTTTCATAACCCTAAAACAGTACAATTTCAGTTAAACTATACAATTTCAGTTAAACTGTACAATATCCAATAACTTTTAAACATTATAATTTTACCACATCCTGAATTGAATTGGGTCTACAATACAATATGATAAAACACATGTTGAAAATAATCAATACTACAAGGCTCGGAGAATGAAAATACTGAGTGTTAAATAAATTTATGCCACTATTAACTTTCATGTGCAGTGTTTTTATTTTCAGTCATCTTATTTGTCACCTTGTACTTGAAGTATGTGATGTATATGTTTTTGAATATGTTACATTGCATCTATTTACTTATCCTTGCAGACTATGGCTGCATCCAAGAGAAATGCAGGAGTCCCTTCTGTTGCCATGGTAGCGAGACAGTCACTCAATGATGAAGAACTGGTATGTTGCCCTTGTTTATTTTGACCTTGATGATCTTGATACTGATATTTTTGATTGGTTAAAGATGACAGATTCTTGCTCAAATAATATGTGAACCTCTCAAGCCCTTGACATTTTCAAATATATATATGATACGAGGGTTGTCTCATAAGTCCTGAAATATCTATTCTAATTCAAGAAGTATTTCATGAATCTGGCTAAATTCTGGTACTGGTAAAGTGGAACACCTCTGTTAGTGGAACACTTCAGAGACCCAAGACCAATGACTTAATGATAAGTGGACCTCTCTAAGTGGAACTCCCAAGTGAAATACTTTTAGAGGTACCAAATGTGTTCCACTTAGCTGGGTTCTACTGTATATATCAAGATCAATCAATTATCTCCAACATGTGATGATTAACTCAGTATAAAGTAATTGTTTGGGAGGAATCTGTATTACTTAAGTTTAAAGTTTAAAAATAGTTTATTTAAGTCACACACATATAATACAAATAAAATACATAAGATAAAATACAAATCAACAAATATGTCCAGCCGTTGCCGACTTATGAGTGACTACTAGTGATTACTAGTGGTATGACTTGCACTCAAAACCCAACTTGAATCAGAACTCAATCACCGGGGAACTTTTGAATCATGTAATTTACAAGTTGATGGAGAAATTCCTGAAAATATTTTCGAATGCACTATTTCCATAGATTGAAAAAAAACTAGAAAAAACAAACATGAATAAAAAATAAGATCATTGCAGTTCTGTATTTTATTTGTTCTTACCTTGTGGAATTAGTATGAAAGACATTCATCAATGATGTTGTTTTATTCCAGAAAGCACATGTATATAAGAAAACCTTACAAGCTTTAATCTACCCGATCTCAAGTACCACACCCCATAACTTTGTAATCTGGTCTGCCACTTCTCCTACATACTGCTTTGAATGTGAAGGCCTCCTGTGGGGCCTGGCCAGACAGGGGGTGAGGTGTACAGAATGTGGGGTCAAGTGCCACGAGAAATGTAAAGATCTTCTAAATGCAGACTGCCTACAAAGTAAGTGAAATATGGCTTCTGTGTTACTACTTGGCTTTATGTTGTTCATTCCATGGGGGTCATTAGCAGAAACTTATGAAAGTTACGAATTTGTAAATCAATTGTAGTAACCATGGTTATAACGACGCCACAGTTAGAAAACAATGGACTTTACGAATTCTTAACTACAAGTTTCTGTGAATGGCCCCATGGTTATCTCCATCATGAAAACCATACTATACCAACAAAATACAGCAGCTGAGCTACTTCTCCATTCTTAATTATGTTGTTTTTCAAATCAAAAGAAGGAATGAAGATCATACCATATAGAATTGATGTGTTTTAATCTTTATATTTAACTTGTCATAAATTGTGAAGATCACTTATTTATCCTTGAATTATCTTTTGCAAGTTATGAGAGTGGTCATTCAAAAGGCAGACAAGATGTCATTAAAAGAGTTTGACATGAATGAAGCGGGTATATACATATTTGATCTCATATACACAGCATGCTAATGTCACAACTAATATCACTTGTTTGAACATACATATGTCATGTACTGGGTGTCTGACTATCCCCATCCCTTTATGAAAGTTGCCTATATGTTAATCAAATGATAAAGAATAATATAACCTGATACATCAACAACAACTTTAATTTTTGATGGAATGTTTAGTTTAAGATTTGCTGAATATATACTTATTTTGTTCTTCACTTGGTCATAAGACAAGATTATTCTTTTTGAAATGACCTCCTAAGATAAGTTTGTTTCTGCTATTTTTTGAAGAACACAACCAATTGATTGCAACATGAGCCTATTAGGGTCACAGGAAAACCAGCTTTATCACAATTTCTGATTTTTGAATAATATTAGATTACTTTCAACATGGGCTTCTATTGAATGCCCATGCTTTCAATGAAATGCTATTGTCATACCAAAATACCAAGAATTTAGAATGCCAAAGCTAAATCATATTTGTTTATTATTTTTAAATATATCAGAATATTTATTTCATACTTGAGGGTAATTCATTCAACACTTTCAAGGCTCAATCATCTAGCCAAATATAGTTATAAATACATGTATAAATAAAAAAAATGATGAGGAAAAATAATCAAATGTAAATATCCTGTGATAAGGTTTGAGCTATGTTTGCAAAGTAATTGAAGAAATATTCAATAAGAGGGACTTGAGTGATATATAACTGGGACACTGTTTTTCCTGTGACCCAGCTCAAAATGCCAATGTAGCGTGTTATAACTATGTAAGTTTTACAAATATCTGACTGTTACTTTAAACATTTCATTCTCTTCTTGGCACAAACCTCAGTTACTTCCATTAAATTATGTTTCATTTCTTTTTGCTCAGATTGTATAAAGAGTAAGTTTGTACATTCTCACATATTATAAATAGGTTTGACATGTGCTAGAAGGTGGAGGGTATATACCAGTAGTGTGATATGGTAACTTGTGATATGATACCATGGTAGGGGATATGGGTAACAGTGTAGGGCATCTTTACACCATGGTTGGCCATCTTTGTTGTGTTTTTGTGCTCCTCAACCATATTTCAATACATGCAATGGAATTATGATAACCCACCTTCTCCATCTCTGGAAATCTACACAACATCTGCAATGCACAGAGAGAGAGTCATTGGGCCTCTAGGTTGACCCATTTTTGCACTGATATAGCTACCCAGAATAAATATACTAAGAAGCCTGCTTAGATAACAGGCTTAGATAATTGTATGTGTTAAATTTCATTGGATATTTTGCTTTTAATACCAATCATATAGTTCTTTTGTAAAAAAGTGATAGTATCTTTTCATGTTGCTTAAATCAAATCTTTTTTGTCATTTTATCGTGTACATGTAATATAAAAGTCAGCTCTGAAAGAATAACAACAGAAACTATAATAGAGATATGGCATAATAATATATAAATTTGTAACATTTGAGGGTTGTTTGTTTGCAACATACATGTACTTGCACAAATTGGTTTAGGGTATAGGGATCATTTTTGTGACACACACAGTTGATAACATCAAGCTTTTTGCATAACATGTTAAATGTGTCTAAATGTCTGAATAATTCTATATAATAATATTTACATTTTGATGAAGTTAATACTTTAATATGCTATCATCTTTAATTGTCTGTATAAATCCTGCTTTCTTCTTAGCAAAGCTAATATATTTTAAAAACATATAATTCTTATGACATAGTATTACAAAAAAATCATATATTTTTCCAACATATGACAAATAGAAGTTGTATACAATTTGTATTGTTCAAATTTTTCATTTGGTTTTGTAAGGTCATTTTTAAAATAGTATATAGTAAAAGACTTGATCTTAATCAGTTATAATTCTGTATGACTGTAGAATAAATGGGAGTACTGTTCTCTCTTGGATTTATTTATTTCCTCTGTTTTAGGGGCAGCGGAGAAGAGCTCAAAACATGGGGCCGAAGATAAAACTCAAAGCATTATATCATCTATGAAAAACAGAATGAAAATAAGGGAGAGAAATAAACCAGAAATCTTTGAATTGATAAGGTATGTCTCCACACCATATATGCAGGTATTGTTGTATGATGTAAATGCGCTTTTTCAACATTTATTCAAATAGTAACAGCTTGCTTGTTAATAAAGTTTCAGCATTTTATAAACTTTTACACGTATATAGATTTATTTGTAAATTTTTTTCTGCTTAAATAGTGTAACAATAAAATATAACATTTCCATTGCCATCATTTCCATTGTTGCACATAGATAATTAACATGCAGTTTTGGTTTCAAGTGTTTCATTTTCATGAACTCTTGTGTGATTTTTGTTTTAACATTTTTATTTGAAGTTCTTTTTGTTTATACAGTATGTAGAATATTTGTGTCCTTGATAAAAAGTCTTATATAAATGTCCAGCTGTTCACTGATTTCTCTTTGTGTTAGTTTCACACTCTTGTGGTAGCTTTATGATGGTTTCTTATGTTTTAACAATTAACATTTTTACTTTCAAAAGGTGAAATTTTCTATACTTTTTATTGTTTTACTTCCCAAAATTGTTCTTTAAATGTTTTTATCTTATTAGCTATTACGTAACACTTGATCAATGGTCAAAATGTTTTACTGTTTTTGACTGGTTGTCGTTTTGATTTTTTAATCTGTTTCATTCTAAAAAACAGTTACTAAGCTGTTACTTTAATATAAGACCATATTTTTGATAAAACTTTGTTGAAACACAAGACTGTTTATCAAATAACCAAAACTATATTTCATTTTATTTATTTTGACTATTGATATTTCAGTAGTGGTAGATATTTGTTACGTTAATAACATAGAAATGTGGAGTAGAGTTGATCCCATAATGAATATACATGTGGATGAACACCAATTTTGCACCCTGGGATTGCTCAAAAACTTTTTCTTTGTGCTGGATAGTATTCGCGTAACTATAGTAACTAGACTAATCTTTTACTAATCTCATGTTCTATTTTCCCAATGCACTCACAGTCAAGTGTTTAGTGTGGATAAGAAGATACACAGTGGACATATGAAGGCTATTAAACAAAGCGTCCTGGATGGAACATCCAAATGGTCAGCTAAATTAGCAATTACTGGTGAGTAGGAGGAGCATTTTTGTTTGTACAAGGACTCCTGTTTACTGTTTGTATCCCTTTATATAACATTTCTCTCATATATTGTTGAAATTTCATGAATCTTACTAAAAGCCTCTACTGATTTGGAATGTCTTTTAATTCTAAAATTCTAGAACATTTTTTAGGTTGATTCTTAATGATTGATGTCAGCAGGCTCACAAGACCAGTTTGCAGAAATTAACATTTAACCCCTTACTTGTATTCATTTGAGATCACAAGACCAGTTTGGAGAAATTAACATTTAACCCCTTACTTGTATTCATTTGAGATCACAAGACCAGTTTGGAGAAATTAACATTGAACCCTTTACTTATTCATTTGAGATCACAAGACCAGTTTGGAGAAATTAACATTGAACCCTTTACTTGTATTCATTTGAGATCACAAGACCAGTTTGGAGAAATTAACATTGAACCCTTTACTTGTATTCATTTGAGATCACAAGACCAGTTTGGAGAAATTAACATTGAACCCTTTACTTGTATTCATTTGAGATCACAAGACCAGTTTGGAGAAATTAACATTGAACCCTTTACTTGTATTCATTTGAGATCACAAGACCAGTTTGGAGAAATTAACATTGAACCCTTTACTTATTCATTTGAGATCACAAGACCAGTTTGAAGATATTAACATTGAACCCTTTACTTGTATTCATTTGAGATCACAAGACCAGTTTGGAGAAATTAACATTGAACCCTTTACTTGTATTCATTTGAGATCACAAGACCAGTTTGGAGAAATTAACATTGAACCCTTTACTTGTATTCATTTGAGATCACAAGACCAGTTTGGAGAAATTAACATTGAACCCTTTACTTGTATTCATTTGAGATCACAAGACCAGTTTGGAGAAATTAACATTGAACCCTTTACTTGTATTCATTTGAGATCACAAGACCAGTTTGGAGAAATTAACATTGAACCCTTTACTTATTCATTTGAGATCACAAGACCAGTTTGGAGAAATTAACATTGAACCCTTTACTTGTATTCATTTGAGATCACAAGACCAGTTTGGAGAAATTAACATTGAACCCTTTACTTGTATTCATTTGAGATTTGGTCCAAAGTGCGATGAATATTTAGAAATGTTAAGGTGGATGTGGTTAGATTATTATGATAGTCCACACATAATATGTCCACTTTTATCAACCAAATTATTAATCTTATTTGGAATACCTTACCCAATTCTTGCTAGCTTTATATGAAAATTGGTTTCTAGGGTTTAAACAGTTTAAACACTATATTTACATTGTTCATTGTCAGTATGACCTCATCGAACTCTCTTGAAGTGCAGTGATCATAGGTACAAGGATAATGAATTGTTATGATGTTGTTTATGTTGCATTTGGCAGAGACAGATAAATGAATACACCAATGTTTAAGTGATAAATCAATAGCCGCCTCCATCATTTCATAGTCTGTAACATGTTGACCTGCCTATCATTTGAAGCCTTTATGTTCTGGCTATTAAGGTTGTAAATATCATAAAAGAACAATGTGTTATTCTCAAGCAATTAGTTCAAAATTAATATATTGATGTATCTAACACATTCACATTCTGTCATCCTCAAAGGAAGGGTTCTTATCTTCATTTATGTATTGTTATCTTCAAAGGTGTGTTGTCAACTTCAAAAGAAGGATAAGTGTACTGTTTATTTCAAAGTACTCACCAAAGATTAATATATGAAGTAGAAATTGGATGCTGTCTGATATTCGACTGATCAATGATTTTTTCTGGCTCATTTTCTGTGCCCAATCCCTTTACTTTATTGATAAACTATTCAGGAATTGAGGGTTCTACAGCCTCTTCTCTGTCAGGGAGAGAGCAGATAGATTTAGATAGAGGGACTCTAAAAGTTAAGATCCTATTCAGGGAGCTTTGTTAGGTCACACTCATGATAGGTCACACTAATGCCACGCAAAATGTTAAGATTAATGAGGGTTCAAGGTGTTAGCTTGAAAATTAGTTATTAAGTGAAGCAACAGTCTTCTTGCTAATATATCTCATTCTTGAATGCTTTATTAATTATTGTACAAAAATATGATGATTTCATCTTCCTTGTTCAAAAGTAGAGAGATCTGCTTGAATAATGCATTCTTCAATAACTTCTGGACAATAAATTGTAAGTCTCCTTTTCACAGTTCGCTCTTTTATCGAGAAGGTACGAAAATATGTACTTAAAAAGCCCCCCAAAAGGACAAAATTTGATTGGTCAATATTTTCCTACGCTGCATTTCGCGTAGCTATTTGCGTGACCCGATGTTGCAGTTTGTAGTGCGGGAATGAAATTATTTTTTTCCAATATGGCAACTAGTCAACTGATCACATGACCTTCTCTACTGGAATATATCCTCTCTTTTGACACATTGTTTTTACAACATTGTGAACCTATACAATGATAGAAATATCTGCTTTATAAAGTTTAGTAAAAGATCATTCGTTTATGATACTTTTTTTTCGTCCAATCAGATGGAGATTTGATTGAAAATAGTTATGAAATCCACATGCTAAACCAATGAAGGAAAAACAAGGAAGTAAGAATTTGTTCCCCGCGAATTGCATCATGGGTAATATTTTGTCCAAATAAGGAAAGACTTTCGTGTCTCCTCGTTTGAAGAGCAAATTGCGAAAGGGAGAATTTATTCATTACGTATTTACTTTAATTTAATCCATGGGCTTTCTCTTAATCTTACAAGATATGTTGAAGGGGTCCTTTATTTGTCGTCCATCTCTGTTCTTTATTCCTTATCAATCTCTACTTTTCATCTGTCTCTCACTCAATATTTTATTTTTCTCTGGTTTTCATCCTCTCCCCACCAAGATTTCTATACATACTTGTACATAATCTCTCTGATTTACATGTTTGCAGCGCTATTTTCTACATTTCCTCCGCTGACAGTAAAGAAACCATGCACCAAATTCCAAGCAGTGTTTTTAAGGATCATATTCAGTATATCCGCATCGTCAAAATCAAAGGTAGCCTACATGGGCAGCATGGCATTCTTGGAATAACAGATCTCCTTTAATAACAGGGAATCAGGGAATGTGGTTTAATGTATAATCTGGTTTCTGGATGTAATCAGGCGCTAATAACAATTTTCATTCTTTTAGGTTTTGGAGTACTCAATATGACGTTATTGAGTCTGTCTACTTAACACCCCTGCCCTACCCTCCACCAGATTAATACATGGGTACCTTAGTTTTAGCTAGAGAGATGCATAGCATGCCCTCCCCATAATATAATGAGATAAATATTGCGAATGAGAGGCGAGTACACCATGTATATTTTGTGGAGGGTACCATGTCAAATGGTACAAAGCGATATTTTTCTGGTCACTCTGTAATATAGGCTTGAAGATGTCAATGAACAATTGTGCTGTGTAATCTAAACATATATACAGTAAGGTTTCCATTGTTAAATGTATTGAACAATGCTATTTGTGGTAGGCTTCTGTGAACAAAGTAAAAAACAATAGAATTATTCATGAGGACCTATGTTGATTATAATTTATCTAATATATAACTCCCAGACCAGTCTTGTCCACAGCTTCAAGAGTAACTTACATTATTTTGGTCATATTTTGAACTGTGCACAAAGCTGAGTCTGGTTCACACAACCATAGACTGAAAATGTACCGAAGTAATACAAAATATTAATATTCATTACAATGTTTACTAGTTAATTTTGTGTATTTAATCAGAGGTGGTGGTTGTCATGGTAACCATTAATAAATGACACAATTAATTGCTTGCTTATGACTACATAAAGAATCCATTAATTCATGAATTTGTAAATAAATTGATAAATATAGATTCTAAATATAAGATTTTTTGTAATGTTTATATTATTCTATTAATGTATGTCAAAATAATTTCTGTATATCTTATTTATCATTAGTATTATATGTATAATGCAGATGCTTGTAGAATTGCATGAATGCATCATATTTTAATAGCAGTAGGAGTTGTTGCATAATTATCAACAATTTGTGTGTACAGGAAATCAATTTTTAATGTATTGTCTCCCCATTGTTTTCAGTTATTTGTGCTCAGGGTCTAACTGCCAAAGATAAAACAGGGACTAGTGACCCATATGTTACCATCCAAGTGGGAAAGGTGAAAAAACGGACAGAAACGGTTCCAGAATCCCTAAATCCTGTCTGGAATAAGTTATTTTATTTGTGAGTTTCAGCAATTTTTGACATGTGATATATATCACGTGACATGTTGTAGGGAGGGTGCCCGACTGATGGCAAAGCATGTGTAGTTAATTGCGACATGTTTGTTATTTACATGTATCATTTTTGATCTTCTAATATCAAACTATTTTTATGGATATGACTTAAATGCAGTTCAGGTATTTACAGAGAGATCTGCTTTGCTTAAGATTAATTCCTATGTTTCAAGTAACTTTGACTGATGAAGGTATTTTATTTAAAAACCTGATTTACACCTACAAGATAGATCAGAAATGAAATGTGTATACAGGGTGTCTCAAAAAAGGAACCAGGATTTAATTGCTTATTTACCAAATATGAATAATAATTGGAAAATTTCACAGTTAAGGAATTTAAGTGACCATGCCAGAAATGGGTTTGTGCCACTTTTTCTTACATGAATGACTCAACAATGAGAGATTAAAATGGCTATGATGGTTATTAGGGGTTATCTCAAGGATAAAGTCTACACAACATCACCAAGAGACATTGATGATCTAAGGACCAGGATTGTTGCAGCAGTGAAGGATCTAAGGGGACAGAGAGACATCATCAGGGATGCAGTTTGGCGATGAGATCTAGGGAAGACATTTGCATTGAAAGGAATATGAGTGATGTTGAAGGACACTTGGGTTAAATCATTGGGATTCAAAAGGGGTGTTAAATATGATATGAGTAACTTGAATTGGAATGAATGAGTAATATCCCGATGTTTGTTGCTACTTATCACTATGTTATGATGGTGAAATTTACTTGGCTGAAAGTGGCACAAACCCATTTCTGACATGGTCACTTAAATCTCGCATTGCTAAATCATCTGTGGAGGAAAATAGAACATTTTGGTATCATAGGGAAGAGGACTTAATGATGCAAATGATGGTACCTGCGAATTTTCCATAATATTATTAATCTTTGAGAAATTAGCAATTTAATCTGAATTTCCTTTTTTGAGACACCCTGTATAATGTCAAAGTAAAACTGCACATTTATATGGCATGTGGAACAATAGTTTTGTTTGTAAATTTTCTTAGAAAGATATCCCTCCCATATAATATCAACAAAATTGCACATCATGGCACAATTATTCACAAATTCAAACACATGTATTTACATGGTTGATTAAAGAATTGTCCATTTTTCTATTTATTCCAAAATCACTACTTTTAATTGATCATGTATATAATTTATGTGCAGTTTCATTTTTGTTTGTACGCTTATGTTCTCTTGTCATCCTATTCAGTAGCTATGTGACGTAAAACACCAATATGAATCACATTGCAGTGACTTATGTTTCTGTGTTTGTATTGACAGGTTTTACTGTGTGTTTCATATTATGTACTACTGTCCCATAGGAAAGACACCAATATAGTAAATAGTAAATAGAAACATTAGATAAGGTCCCTCTTTATAGCATTTAAACTGAATAGGAATGATAAGATACTTAGTTAATGTGATGCGCTTTACTTTCATTTCATAGACAGTAGTAACAAGTCATAGTGTAGCTCACGCATGTATGTATAGGTGGCGCAGCTAATGCAACTCGTTGATTCTCGGCTATTTCAGTCATATGTGCGCAGGGTCTGATTGGTAAAGACAAAACAGGGACAAGTGACCCCTATGTCACTGTTCAGGTTGGGAAAACTAAGAAACGAACCAAGACCGTTGCCCAAGATCTTAACCCTATTTGGAACGAAAAGTTCTACTTGTGAGTTGATTCATGTTTCGTTTATGTTTCATTTTGTATCTTAATTCAATATGGTGATATGTTTTCTACTAAAACTAACTGGTAACTGATTTGATATATGGTATCATGATTTCATATATTTTCGGTTGATTTGGTTTCTATTTTAAATCGTAGAAGTGAATAAATGGAGTTATTTTATAGGTTATAATGTGTTATAATAGTTTTTAACAAATATAATTATTAATACTCATTTGATTGTTTGATTTTTATTCTGAAAAAATTATTTGAAGGTTTTTGTGAGGTGTTTTTGTGAGACTTCAAGAAACTCATTGTCCAAAATCTGATCCTTATTTTTTCATATAAAAGGTATGGCAAACATGAATCCTGTTACATTTTATTTTACATGTCTTGTATACAGATTTAAGACATCTTAGACTATTAGATTGAGATTGCTTCACACAATTATTGCAGATTGCCACTTTATTTCTGTTTGTTATATACTAGTGTCACTTTATAACTTTGATGAATGTGGTTCATTTGCAAAATATATCCTTGCATTAAGCCTCTTCTTCCCCAATTAGAATTATGAACTCTTTTTTGAAAGAAATGGTTAAAGAAGGGAGAGGGTTAATGGCACAAGGGACAATGTAGAAATGCACTAAAATTCATAAACTTAAACTTGCTCTGAAACTTTTTGACATTAACAATTTATATTGATTTCATATTAATTGTTTATCACAGCAAATGCTTAGCTACACAATGCGAAAATCATAAACACCACGTAAATATGAAAAAGACGTTAGATAAATTATAAATGAAATGTGTATAAAATCATTCAATATTGATTTTAATATGTCTTTGGCAAATTAGTTCAATTGAGACAGTTCTATAATAATCTGCAGGGGCTTAGATACATGTATATGTCTACTAATCCTACTTCATAGTAATTCTAGAGGGTTCTAGAAAGTAAATAATCGGCATGGCGGTTATCAGATTCGCTGACTGTAGAGTTCAAGGCCTAAACCATGAGATGGAAGGTGTGAGGGGCACAGCTGTAATTCTGACCCTAAATCACTCTACATTTATGTTTTTAATGTATGATGATCTGTAAACGTGTAACATCAACTTCCTTTTCGGAAAATATCAATGTTTGAAAAAATTGCTTGTACCTTTTTTTATTTAGTTTTAAGAGGCATTTAATTCACTTAGAATGTGAGTAATATTTTCAAACTTTGATATTTACAGATCATGTTGCAAGGTTGGCATCATTATGAAGTAAAAACATATTTGGTTGATTTTGGGTCAGATTTACTGAGACTGCCCCTTTAAGGTCTGCAGCTATGCAGTTAGAAGATCTGGCAGTTATAGCGTAGTTATTAATGTTTGTCACTAACACGGCGACCATTTTAAGTTTGCATGACATCTTTACTGGTTGTTATAAATAAATAAACAAGAATGATACTGTGTTGTATAATTATAAAAACTTATAAATAAGATCATCATGGTTAATCATTTAAAAATCACATACATGTATTTAAATTGTCAATATTTCTTTATTTGGAAATCTAATAATTTTGATAAACTGTCAAATGGATCAAATTGTATTCACGAGAACATAAAATATCCATGTCATATCTTTTATTGAATATTCAAATTTGAACACCAAGGTATCTGGCGATGTCTGTTATTACTGTAAGATATGAAACTAAAAAATCTCATTTTATGTAATCATACCTTGTATAATTAATTGATACTACTGGTACATGTATATATTTACATGTTATTCAGGTTTCCTGAATGGATTAATGCATTCACCAGTTACTGGTAATTTTCCAAGTTTGAATGACTGGAATATGAATGTTTTTTTTCCTTTACAGTGAGTGCCACAATTCCTCTGATAGGATCAAAGTCAGAGTTTGGTAAGTAATAACAACTACAAAGTCATGGTTAGTGGTGCTGTTAAATTTGGAATTCTTTATGCATAATGCCAATATGCAAGTACATGTATATAAGTTTAAGCAAAACTTGGTCTGCCTTAAATAAAACAATATTCAATGATCATGATTACATACTTTGTGTTTACTTACAGTATGTTTCATATTCCATACAGTTTTAAAATAGTCTAATAGATGTTATACTCAGTGCTTTTATTAACATTCTGTAGGTAACTTCCTTTAAAGGAGAGTTAATATTTTGGATTTCTTGCCAATGTGTAGGTTTAATATCATTATTGTTGTGTATGTAATTTATGAGATATGTTTACAGGGACGAAGATAATGATTTTAAGTCAAAAGTTATGCAAAAATTAACTAGAGAGTCAGATGACTTTCTTGGCCAAACTATCATAGAAGTACGGACACTAAGTGGTGAAATGGATGTCTGGTATAATTTAGGTGGGTCTTCTCAAACATCCACTGTGTGAATACCACATGAAACCTATATGTGGTGACTCCTAGCACATCTGTGTGGTGTATCAATTAGTATCTCTATGTGGTGACTCATGTCTATTGAATGTATCACAGTTTCAGTTTGAAGTTTTAAGCTACAGTTATTAAATTCTAGGTTATGCATTATTCTTGTGATAGATGAGGAATGAGTCTTTTCATATCAATTTTTTTATTTGCTTGTCTTATCATATTGTTTTCATTTGTAACAATCTCCATCTTCAATACATTATTTTATGACTTCTTAAAGGTTCCATAAATCTCACTTGAAATCTGACTATAGTATTAGATTAGTGAAAATACCTCACAATTTTTGAAACAAGCACAAATGTTTAAATAACTGAGACTGTGATGCCACATTCAATGAATGAGTTAGTCCTCAAGTTGTTCATTTATTCTCCCAATGCAAAGGTTACACTTCTTTCATTACTTCTGTGCTTAGCAGAAATTGTTCTGTCATGTTTAATATCAAAATTTATTATCTCCTTTTGGAGCTCTGTTTTATTAAAAGTTGCATATTAAAAATTGCATAAGCCATCCGCAGAGATGATTTAGAACAAGATCAATGCATTAGGAGAATTTTGTTCATGATGTATATTAGATTCTGTTGGTTCATGTGTTGGCTGATAGGTGGAGTCGTGTACCCCAGCAGGTGGCAGTGCTGTAGTTATGATGTTGTCATGGTGATGACATCACAGTGGTTGTGCCTTTGTATAGTATGCATCTATGTCTGTTTGCCCTTGTCACCTTGACCCTTGACCTCTAAATGTCAACTTGACCTTGTAGGGATGAAGATGATGACCTCAAAGCAAAGTTAAGGTCTAAATTGACCCGAGAATCTGACGATTTTCTTGGGCAAACAATTATCGAAGTGCGAACTTTGAGTGGGGAAATGGATGTATGGTACAATCTAGGTCAGTCAAAAACAATGAACGATATCAGTAAATAATGTTGTAACATTTTCTTATTTTTATTATTATTTTATAATAGAACTTTTGTCGATTTTCCTATATATTCCCCACATTTTGTTTTGGTGGCTATAGCTGAAACTAGCTTTACAGCTTGGCTGTTGTGCTTTTAACAATCAAGATTATATCATTAAATCATCTTAAACTATCTTGCCTAATAACAACTCATTTTCTTCATTGCCATCTAACATTTGAACACACCTTTTTGAAACATTTTCATAAATAAGCTTGTTTCATCTAGAAAGCCTGTACTATTAATGTTACTTCAGATACTTTTGATATATTTTCATTAACTAAGGTACACCCTTCTGCCCCTACCCTTTTCTCCTGCTGTGGTAGAAAGGCTTCTTACCTTGCATGTTGTGGCATAGTGTTGTTTGAAATCTTATGGAGTAGTTTCCCCTGTTTGTAACAATGAACAAATAACAGTGTCAGAACACACAGCTCAAATCCTACTAATCATTAAAAAGATTAACTTGTTTTCATGACTTGGCCCATACCAAATAAAGACAGGTTTATACTCTGTATGATCTCATTTATTTGTATTGTAAATATGCTGTTAATGCTTAATACATGTACAGTAGATCACAGTGCATGCATGTTCTTATAAACCAGTCAAAAAATAGGTTCTTTTAACAATGTGACAACATTTTGTAATATTTTTTTATCTTTAGAAAATGACACATCCAAATATTTGCAGGCCCGTAGCCAAAAATTCTTTCAAAATCATGCAGTTTTTCCCTATTCTGAGTACTTTTCAAGTGCTTTTGGCCATTTTTTGGGCCAAAGTTGTCAAAAGTGAACTCCCCTAGAATTTATTTACTTCTCCATGTAATTTAAAATGAATTCCTGTTTGCTCTAATCTCTACAGAAGCAAATTTGGGTCTAAGTACTTTATATTAAAAAAATTATGTTAATTGTTTGTTGAAACAACAGATTCCCATGATCTAGTGGCCCATTTTATGACTTCATAAGTTTCTTGTGGATGTTATATTATGAGCACATTGAATGTATATGATATTTCTTGATGTGTATGTTAGAGGGTTGTATATTGCAGAGAAGAGAACTGATAAATCTGCAGTATCTGGTGCTATTAGACTACATATTAGTGTAGAGATCAAGGGAGAGGAGAAAGTTGCACCTTACCATGTACAATACACCTGTCTACACGAGGTATGCATACCCTTTCAGTTATTCATGTGTTCAGTGTTCATCCTCATGTTCTTTCAGGTTGGGAAGAAACCTCCCTTCCTTGAAAGTTAGGCAAAATAAGGTTATAAAATGTCTTAAATCTTTTAAATATGGTGTCCCAAATAGGAAAATGAACACTTAAACATAGGTACATGTTTATGTTAGACGACACGGGAGGTTAAATTACTTCATCATGATTTATGAAGCATTCTGACAAAAAGCTACAAAGGATTTTGTGCCTGTATAACACCTCAAAAATCCTTTGTAATGAAGTATTTTTCAGAAAGGCTTCATAACAAAACAATTAAACCTGTAGTAGAACTCTAACCATTGAAATCTAGATATGATATTATATTAATAATTGTTTATGGTGTGTTTAGCACACACTTGGGATCAGCTTTTAATAAGATTGGCAAAAAGTACATCAACAGAACACAAAATAAAAATGTCATTGCATTGTGATTGATTTTTCTTGCAGAACCTATTCCATTATCTGTGTGAGCAGGCTGGTGGTCAGGTGAAACTACCAGAGGTCTCTGGGGTAAGTGTGCTGCCAGCTCAAAGGAGTACTATCGCCACATTTTGTATTATTTATTTTAGTATATCATTTATTATTATACAGAACACTAATGATTAAATACAACACTGAATTAAGATTATGGCCTAAAGAGGTTCTCTATAGTTATTTGTTAATAAAGACATCTATTTCTGATTATTCTCAAGAGAGCAGCAGCTATTCTTAATTGATAAAGTATAGAATACTAACTTCTATTGACTTAGTTGAAATCATTTGGAAAGACCAGTGCTGGCTTTAGAAACCCAGCTATGACCTTTGGTTTAATATAAGCCATATATTCCACAAATTATTGATTTCTGCCTTTTTAAAATACCCAAGTAATCATTTCCAGGATGAGGCTTGGAAAACATATTTTGATGACCCTGCTCAAGAAATCGTTGATGAGTTTGCTATGAGATATGGAATCGAATCTATATACCAAGCTATGACGTAAGTAGCACTGTACAATTAGAGTGTAATGAGCATTAAGAATATGACATAAATCATAGGAATATGTGATTATTAATTGTGTCTATTTGAAAATCCACATAGTTTGTAGCCTATCCTTATTTCACTGCAAATTGTGGCTTGTACTACATTATTGCAAAGCTGCAACATATGTATGAGTGTGTCATACAGATATTTCTCTTAATGAAAAAAAGATTATATGTAAAAAGTTGTCCATCTTTCTTACATTTCATAATCCTGGATATGTATTTCCATTTCAGTCATTTCTCATGTTTATCAGCCAAGTACATGTGCCCAGGTGTGCCAGCTGTAATGTCTACCTTACTCGCCAATATCAATGCCTTCTATGCACATACAACCACCTCCACCGCTGTCTCTGCATGCGACAGGTTCGCAGCCTCCAACTTTGGCAAGGAGAAGTTCATCAAGCTGCTGGATCAGCTGCACAACTCACTGAGAATAGACCTGTCTGTCTATAGGAATACATATCCCGCCTCCGACCCCGCTCGTCTCAAGGATTTGAAATCTACTGTCGATTTACTTACCAGTATTACATTCTTCAGAATGAAGGTGAGTGTGAACCAGTGAATCCTATCCTCTGAAGATTAACAAGGACTTATATCACTGTACATATAAATGACATCAGAATTCCTCACTGTATATTTCAGATTAAGAATTTACATATTAATTCTAGATATTTATTTGTTTTTTTAACACTGCCTTGATTATGTTTTTGTAGCTTCTTCAGTTATTATACTTTTGATTCCACTTATTTTAGAAATTATTAATTTGTAACTTGCATGAATTTATGTTAAACTTAGTTATAATCATTATATCTTCCGTTTTTTTTTAAATTTGTTTTTAATTTTGCATGATGTAATATACATATCAATTAGAATTCAATCTATGCATTTACATGTTGTTACTATTATTTTACTGATTATTTTTATTTAATTGATTATATCTGTTGATTTACTTTACTGCTTCTGGTAATTATTACAACCCTTAAATGTCAACAATTTCCAATTCCACATATTACTGTATACTCATGAATGGTTTGTAAAATGTCTTTGTGAATAGCCACCTGAAGTATTATTGATATTCTGTTATTTTCATTCATTGCATGAACTGTTCCCCATACTAGTATTCAGTTTAAATAAATCATGATCTTGTCATACATTTCAGTGATTAATGTATTCCTTCAGAACTCCACTCTATTTCAGTGATTAATGTATTTCCTTCAGAACATCAACTCCATATCAGTGATTAATATATTTCCTTCAGAACATCAACTCCATTCTCTTTAGTTTCTCCACCACCCCCCCCCCCCCCCCGTCCCCTGCCTCCCTCTCCTTTTCCCAACCCTTTCTCCCTTCCCTCTCCACCAGTTTCCTCTCCTTCATCTGTTGGACCATTTACAATATTGACTTTTTTGACCATGTTCACAATCCAAAGTACATTTTACTGGTATGAAAACCTTAAGTGTGTTCATCAATCCCCATGGCAATACAATATCAACTTATTTCAATTTATTCTAGTATCATATGGCAATAACTATCTAATTATGCTCTTGAATATCAGACTCTCACAAGTGTTTGAATCCAAAGAAATATTTATTTTTTCAAGTTTGTTTTACTTTAACATGCCTGAGTTATCTCTTTTTGCTCTTTCTAGCCTTTTCTCTCTAATTTACACACATTACAAGTGAACATTCCATAGCACTCGTATGGCCTCCAACAAACTGAGTACAATGGAATGTTCACTTCTAACAAGCGTATATACCAAGCTAACTAACTTATTTTTTATTTCATTGATTTGATACCTCCTGGGGTTCTAAGTACATTCTACCTTCCAAGTGACATTAATATTAAGATAAAGTAATTGAAATAATCAATTTTATTGGGGGATTCAGGGATAGATAGAGCTGAAAGTAAGCGAGTTCAGCGATAGATACAGTAGTATTCATCCATAATATTTCTGCACATGATGTACTTAAAACCTCAGTAGGACGTGATACATAACCATCTGACACATTCTGTTCTCATTATTCCAGGTTCAAGAACTCTCCAGTCCCCCAAGAGCCAGCATAGTTGTAAAAGACTGTGTAAAAGCATGTATGAAATCAACATACCAGTTCCTCTTTGACAATTGCTATGAACTTTACCAAAGAGAATTCCAAACTGACCCCAATGAAGAAAAGAAGGAGGGAGAACAACAGGGTCCAAACTCCAAGAGTCTAGAGTTTTGGCATAAGTTGATTGCCCTCTGTGTGTCTGTGATTGAGGAAGATACCAATAGTTATACACCAGTTCTAAATCAGTTCCCAGCTGAGCTGAATGTAGGACATGAGAGTGCTGCATCTATGTGGAGTTTGCTTGCACAAGATCTGCAGTATGCACTTCAGGGTAAGTCATGGACTATTCATATGTTCTAGGTGTTTAAAACTGTATTCAGTTCCTTCAATTTCAGAGTTGAAGTCCTTGTGCTAAAACCTGGTGAAGGACATTAGTGTTGAAGTACTTAATCACCACTTTGCTTCACCAAATGGATTGTTCTTTTTAATAAATATTTGTTAATTCACCCTGCGACTTATATTACTTATTTATACGAAGTCGCCTTTATATATTATTGTATTGAATAAAACATGACAAATAAAAAAAATGTTGAAGTATTGTTCTTTCATGCTGTTAATTCTAGGATTATCATTTGTTTTGGAATAATTAGTAATTTTATATTGAATTATAGAGGTCTAAAAGCTTTAAAAAGGCAAGTCAAGACCAAACTCTAACAAAAAAAATATGATTACAAAACTGATTTGATATCGGAACTTAAATGCCCCAAAATTAATGCCTATTCTTTAAAATGAGATGATGTGGAAATGTATTTACCTTTTTATTTCAGACCATGAGAAAGACAGACTATGCAAAAGTTCAGAGTATATGAACCTCCATTTTAAATGCAAGTGGATGTATAACAAGTATATCTGTAAGGTCCCTCCTTATAAGGGAGCTGTTCCAGAATACCCAGCGTAAGTTGATATTACTAGTACAATAAATAATACTTTGCAGAACCATGACAATGGTTGCCATAATAACCATGTTTTAATACAATGAAGATTGTCATGAAGATTTCACAGAATATTGTTAGATGTTCTCATATTGTGAAATTAAATGAATAAAGCTAAAGGACATTAACAACATACTAATTGTGCCTTCAAGGTCTCTAGTGAATTCTGTTAAATATTAATACACAACACATTGAAACAATGAGTAAAGCTAAATAAGATGGCAGTTAGTTTTTCATCAGTCATGTTATACATTCCAGGCTCTAAAATTTGTTTTTAATGAGAAAATATTCATTTTTGCCGATTTTTACATTTTGCAAGATGCATACATATACAGTGTTCGATTCTGAATTTGGGAAATATAGTAAGCATCAAAGTCATAGCAGTTTTTTTGAAAATGACAGATTATTATGTCACTTGTGGTCTCGGGACCTTTTTGTGACAAGAACGTGTCACTCTGGATCATCTACTGCTTAAGCTGATTATCTTTCAGTTTGATTTTTATTTTTCAGTTGGTTTATCCCATTTGTGATGCAGTGGCTGAACGAGAATGATGAAGTGTCAATGGAATACCTTCATGGTGCTTATGACAGGGACAGGAAAGATGGGGTAACCAAATTACCTGTTTTCAAATCATTGTTGTTCTCAAGTTATTCCTTTGAAAATCAAAGCATTGATATAGTCACTACATGTTGGACCAAAAACATCCATATTTATTTTTTATTTTGATATAACCCATATTTGTAGATAATAAGGGTGTTTCTACATGTATATGGCTGAATAAGCTGATAATAGATATCACCCTTATTTTTTGTTTTGCTTGGGCCAGACAGCCATTGATTTACTTGTTATAAATCGCAATAGTCACTATTTGATGATTTATGAAAAAGTGTCGATTTAATCTGTCTGAAACTTGAATGGCCAACTATTGGATGATTCTGTCAATGTACATATTGTGATTAATCATGGAAATTTTGGTTGTCAAATGATTAAACCAAGGTTTGAGTTTTAGCATTGCACCAATGGAGAGTTGGCCATTGGAAATGTCATGGGAAATGATTGAAATGACATAATTGTATAAATCAAAGTTATTATCAAAAATTCATTGGAGGTTTAATGTGCAAATTCCTCACGAAAAATTAAGAGTTGGTGAGATTTCAAAGCTATATAGGAACTCCTCTATTGCATTAATAAATATGCCCATTATTTCAATGGACATTCTATAAAAATACCATACCTTTCTGTGTTACAGTTCCAAAAGAGCTCAGAGCATGCTCTCTTCTCTACATCAGTGGTGGATGTCTTTACACAGCTCAATCAGTGCTTCGATGTCATTAAGAAACTTGAATGCCCAGATCCTGAGGTTGTCAAGAGATATATGAAACGTTTTGCCCTGGTAAGAAATATGCAGTTGTCTTGGGCTGATCAGCCTCTTAGTGATCCTATACTTTCATTTAGAACACAATTTTAAGGCCAGATATGAATTTTGACAGTTTCTCATATGGTAAATTATATTACATGATTGAACATACTAAAACAAACTATCTGCTCTGATCTAATGTAAAAAGACAGAAGCAAATCCATTAATAATGTACCATTCTTATTTTCAGACTATTGAGAAAGTTCTACTTGCATATGCTGAAATAGTACAGCGGGACTTCTCTCACTTTACTAGTGACCAAAAAGTGGTAAGACAGAATACCATTTTCAATACCTTCAAATCCGTGTGTATTACATAGTGTAAACAACAGTATTCCAATGCACATGTACATTCAGATTTTCATGTGTATTACATACTATAAACAACAACATTCCAATGCACAGCTTTTCATGTGGATTACATAGTGTAAACAGTATTCCAATGCACATGTACATTCAGCTTTTCGTGTGTATTACATACTGTAAACAACAGTATTGCAATGCACACGTACATTCAGCTTTTCATGTGTATTACATACTGTAAACAGCATTGCAATGCACATGTTCATTCAGCTTTTCATGTGTATTACATACTGTAAACAGTATTCCAATGCACATGTACATTCAGCTTTTCATGTGTATTACAAACTGTAAACAACAGCATTCCAATGCACACGTACATTCAGCTCTTCATGTGTATTACATACTGTAAACAGCATTCCAATGCACACATACATTCAGCTTTTCATGTATGTTACATACTGTAAATGGCATTCCAATGCACACGTACATTCAGTTTTTCATGTGTATTACATACTGTAAACAGCATTCCAATGCACACATGCATTCAGCTTTTCATGTATGTTACATACTGTAAATGGCATTCCAATGCACACGTACATTCAGTTTTTCATGTGGATTACATACTATAAACAGCATTCCAATGCACATGTTCATTCAGCTTTTCATGTGTATTACATACTGTAAACAGCATTGCAATGCACACGTACATTCAGCTTTTCATGTGTATTACATACTGTAAACAGCATTCCAATGCACACATGCATTCAGCTTTTCATGTATGTTACATACTGTAAATGGCATTCCAATGCACACGTACATTCAGTTTTTCATGTGTATTACATACTGTAAACAGCATTCCAATGCACACATGCATTCAGCTTTTCATGTATGTTACATACTGTAAATGGCATTCCAATGCACACGTACATTCAGTTTTTCATGTGGATTACATACTATAAACAGCATTCCAATGCACATGTACATTCAGCTTTTCATGTGTATTACATACTGTAAACAGCATTCCAATGCACACATACATTCAGCTTTTCATGTGTATTACATATGTAAACAACAGCATTCCAATGCACACATACATTCAGCTTTTCATGTGTATTACATATGTAAACAACAGCATTCCAATGCACATGTACATTCAGCTTTTCATGTGTATTACATACTGTAAACAGCATTCCAATGCACATGTACATTCAGCTTTTCATGTGGATTACATACTGTAAACAGCATTTCAATGCACATGTACATTTAGCTTTTCATGTGTATTACATATGTAAACAACAGCATTCCAATGCACATGTACATTCAGCTTTTCATGTGTATTACATACTGTAAACAACAGCATTGCAATGCACACGTACATTTAGCTTTTCATGTGTATTACATATGTAAACAACAGCATTCCAATGCACATGTACATTCAGCTTTTCATGTGTATTACATACTGTAAACAACAGTATTGCAATGCACACGTACATTCAGCTTTTCTTGTGTATTACATACTGTAAACAGCATTCCAATGCACACATACATTCAGCTTTTCATGTGTATTACATATGTAAACAACAGCATTCCAATGCACATGTACATTCAGCTTTTCATGTGTATTACATACTGTAAACAGCATTCCAATGCACATGTACATTCAGCTTTTCATGTGGATTACATACTGTAAACAGCATTTCAATGCACATGTACATTTAGCTTTTCATGTGTATTACATATGTAAACAACAGCATTCCAATGCACATGTACATTCAGCTTTTCATGTGTATTACATACTGTAAACAACAGCATTACAATGCACACGTACATTCAGCTTTTCATGTGTATTACATACTGTAAACAGCATTCCAATGCACATGTACATTCAGCTTTTAATGTGTATTACATACTGTAAACAACAGTATTCCAATGCACACGTACATTCAGCTTTTCATGTGTATTACATATGTAAACAACAGCATTCCAATGCACATGTACATTCAGCTTTTAATGTGCAGTACATACTGTAAACAGTTGATGAAATAAGACCCTGTTGTCTTTCTGTCCCATTATGTTCTTTGTTGACAAAATGCTGACATTAAAACAAGTTATTTTAAAACTAAAAAAGGTTTGTTTTGCTTTATTCACCCCTGCATTAACAGGTAAAGCCCAGTGAAGAAGCTGTGAATGATGGTGTCAAGGTAGTATTTAGCAGATACCTAGGTCTAACTATGCTTTACACCCCCAATTATACAATATCACATGTACAGAAGGGACTGGGTCAAAATGTTTTTGCTTTTTGCTTAAAACTAGTTCAACAAAGACCCCATGATCAAGTTCATGGACTTTGAAATGACATTTTGCCCATTTATTCCAATTTTTATATACAATCTGTGTCCCTCATGAATAATTGTTTTTGCGAAATAGAATACAATGACTTATCCCCAAAAGTGAAATCCCCTAACACACTCATCATTCTTATGATTTTGTAGAATTTTGAATTTATTTATTTATTTTAAAACTATTTCATAACTTCATAGTCATACCAGCTGAACTTAAAGATAACAATCATTCCCATAATCATAATCACAAGTTCTATTTAAGTTTAATATATAATGGCTTTGAAGAATGTTCAAGGTCAAAGGTCAAGGTCATCAAAGTAGGTCAAAAATGCTGTTATCTAAGTTTCTCAAAGTTTGAGACTACAAATCAATAGTTTTGATTGAAAGTCAGGATAAACATTCCTCTAAAAGTTCTACACATATTAGCATGTAACCATATGTTACAATTTTGCACCAGTTTTCAGATAGAATAGCCCGAAAACTGAATAAAGGTCAAATTCCTAATAAATGTTTTGGCTTTGGCTTACCTTTTATAACACAGTTCATGAAATTAGTGTAAACTTCCCTACCCCTGCCACCTGTACACATAATTAAGATGGACAAAACTATTTTTAAAAATTAAGTGCTTTGGAATAAATTGTAAGAAATAGTTTTTGTCTTTAGTACAAGCTTTCAATATTTTATAGTTAAGTCCAAATTTACAGATCAATATTATTTGTTCTGGTCAATCTATTTAAAGACATGAATACTAAAAAGTGAAAAGGAGGCAAAAAAGGACTTTAATTATCATCAAAGTCAATTTCAAGTCAATGTCTTCACAAGAAATATTCAAACAGTTAGTAGTTTTCCAAATGTAATATCCAGTGGCCCATTTTCACATGTAATTTATGAAATGTATTATCTTATCCAAAATTTAATGTCCCTTACTAGAGCACAAATCCCTGAAAGATAATACGAGTCATCCATGACTGACAATTAACAATATTTTTGAACCTAAATGGCATTTGGATTTCCTAACGAATGAACTTCAAACTCATGCAACATATACCATAAAAAGGGGAAAGGTTTGTTCAGTTCTGAACTCATTGCGTACTTGTTCATTGTAGGCATGTATTTTGATGAACAACATCCAACAACTTAGAGTGCAGCTTGAGAAGATGTTTGAGGCAATGGGAGGTGGAAGTGTAAGTAAATACAAAGAACAGCCTGGGGCAGATATATCATTGGCCCCCAGTCTTCTGAAATGTCAAAATGCAGACTTTTTTTACTGAACTTATAACAAATACTTGTATTGAAAATAGAATAACTATTTGCAAACAAAAAGTTATTCTATATCTTTTGCATTTTAATGTTTGCACCATTTTCTACAAATTTTTATGTGTTAGATAAAGTCAAAGGACAAAATCGAGAGACACAAAAAAGTTATATAAACCCTATCATCCACGTTAAAAGTGTATAAAAAGAGCCATTGTAATTTTCTCTCATTTGCAGTTAGATGAAGATGCATCATTTGTGTTAAAAGAGCTCCAACAGAAGCTGAATGGAGTATTAGATGAACTGTCTGTGATATTTGCCAACAGCTTAGAACCTCAGATCCAACAGAGCATGCAGGAGCTAGGCAAACTCCTACAACAGGTCAAAGGTCAAGGGCAGGTCAGTCTAAATCAACCGAGTCAGCGGAATGACATCCAACAACAAAGTGATAATGTCCTAAGGCCCCTAATGGACCTGCTGGATGGGAGTTTGTCGATGTTCGCTCAAGTGTGTGAGAAAACTGTGCTCAAGAGATTACTAAAGGAGCTTTGGAGGATTGTTATGCATACAATGGAGAAGACAGTTGTGCTCCCACCCCTCTCAGACCCCAGACAGGTAAACATGTCTTTCAATAATGATCTATTTAAAATACAATGTTAAGAATTTGCATATACTGTTGTTGTTGTTGTTGAGTTATTCAATGATTCAAGTCATATAAAGACAACATTACAATATTAATGCACAGTATTATTGAATTTCATGACTGTTCCCAACAAAACAGCTAATATTCATGGGCGTGGCACCCAGTATGCTGGGTACGCACAGGCGTACCAGATGGTTTCAAATTCGCTCCAAATACAACCAAATTTCAAAAATATTTTTTGCTTTTAATTCTTGCTCCCATGCGGGCTCCCGTGGTGGTGTACTACTTAAAAAAATAGCGCTACGCCCATGATATTATATTGTCTTTCAGAGTTGTACAGTGTCATACAGCCATCTAAAGAGAAATAACAATTGAACCTTTTTATAGGTAGATGTACAACAAGCATTTTTAAGTCCCAATTGAAAATATCACAAATTTCCCAGCTAAATGCTCAAGTTTCATATGTATGAGGCCTTCATAATTAGTTTTCTATTTTTTAAATGTTGACTGAGATTTTTATGTTAAGAGTTATTGTTTTGCCATTTTGCCAGTTTCTACCAGGCTTTCCTACAAGTGATATCACTGCAGATGATATATTTGGTCGAGTATGTTGCTTTGTTCGGGTATTTTCCCAGAACCATTGGAAATTAGTATATGATTGCTTTGTAGTGCGTAAAAAGTGGAAAAAGCAGGATAACGGAACTATATATGACATGTGTAATAAAGGACAACCTGAAATACAAACCAGGAAAACTGAAAGCTCGGACAAAGTTTTGACTCAATATCTGGCTAAATAAGTTCCTTTATCCTTTTTAGAACTTTTGCAACCTTTAATGATACTAGCCACCAAATTTTGATAATCATTTAGCTTGTGACATACAATATGACACCATGAAGCAATTATGAAGTTAAAACTGTATTATTTTTAACGTAGAAGCCAATGGAGTCTGGTACACAGCTGGTAGTAGAGGAGCTCCATTAACATTGGCATAGTGGAGCATAGTGATATGCTTGTAGTGAAATATATATTTTGTATGATGTCATCATATTGTTCCATCAATTAGACTGACCTAATCTGCATTTGTTCGGGCTAGTGGTGCTAATTAAACAGCTGATCCTCTAGGTCCAACTGCTGTAGCTGCTGTTATTCTGTTAAATCTATGGTAACAGCTATATCACTGTAGTAATCCTTTGCCCTTGGTTGTCAACGTCATGGTAACAAACATATCACTATAGTTGCCAATTTGTTTCTCAGTTTCAATTACTATAGTTTACAATATCTCAAGTATTTGGTACTAGAGGTGTCACTGGTACCCAATTTTGTTCCAAACCATGGAATTAGACTCTCGGGTTGGAACAAAATGTCAACATTTGGTTTTGTTTTTTGCACCGAAAGAAGTTAATTTCTTTCACTCCTTCTCATGTAAGAGTTTTGAGAGCTTTTAAATTCTAGATGGATCTTGTGAACTCTGTTTAGAACCATTCCAAATTTGTTCATTTTCATGTGACACCTCTATTTGTTACAGTTTCAGATTCTCTTGAGAATAAAATGGTTACTATGGTAATATTTCCCTAAAGCATGGTTGTCATGCCAACCCATATTCATTTTCAGGAAACAGCTACATCAAGACGTAAAACATCCATGACTGTATGTTTTTATTCTCTTCTATCTCTTATAGTTTGGTGATGGTTTATGGGGATTGGAATCTACTAACGAAGATGTAACATTGTAAAAGTGTTCTCCCTGGGATTTGCTTCAACTGGGTGTAAAAGTTGAACTAATCTGAAAAATATCAAAAACTTTTCAAAATTCATTTTTTCATGCTGTCCAAAATCTCAGGGTCCAAGTCAACTTCATAAATTCTTGAATGGTTTGAGAGCCCAGTTGCTTCAATCCCTTGGAGATAACTTCATCATACCCATTACTTTTCACATTCTGAATAATATGCTTTATCTTTATTTGTGGTGAGGGGTCTATATTGATTGTTGCAAACAAGGAGATGACAGCAATCTTTCTTTCATTAATGTAGTTATATTACATCCCCAAGGCTTTATGCTTCACTTTTAACTCCCTTGTTCTTCTTGAATATTTCCTAGGTAAATCATCAGTCCAATTATAGAAAATACTCATGTATGCAAATTCCAGAGAAATCATGCTTTGTCCTTGATAAGCATGAGGTTTGACAATTTAATTCGACACAAACATTCATATGGGCACATGCTAACAGGCACACTTTGGTCTTCTAACAGGCATGCTATTTAACCAATAAATGGGCCCATAACAGGCTGTGATTAACAATACAACTACTGCTAATAATTTTTATGTTCATGTAGAGTATAGATATGGCCGTGAGAGTCGTACATGTAAAATTATTAATATAAAATTAATATAAATAAATATTGAGCCAATTAACACAAAACACAATACCTTGGAAAATAATGGCTAATTTAAGTTAATTAGCTACAAGAGTTTACACTTTGACATAACTGTTAATTAGCTCAATTGGATATATTATAATACCATCTCCAACTCATCTTCTTGGGCGAAAATAAATCTCCAACTGGTGGTGTAAGCTGGGGAAGGAGGTGAGGGAAAAGAATCGAAATGTATAACTTACATTGATGTTAATGGATTTTGTACGCACCTAGGGAGAAAACCCTCCAACTACAATCCTATCGATATCTCGTCTGAAGTCTCATCTCGTACTCTCGAGATCTGAAGCTTGATGTTTCGTTCAGTGTAACTTACCAGAAACATTTACCTGGGATAACCGGGGAATGGTCTTCTTAGGGCTTGTTCATACCTAAACCTTAACCGACTCTCACATTGCCATAAATGAAATTATTGTCAATAATTTGAATATGGTGGTTGGTATTTTCTTTTTTTAGCTTCTACCTCTTCCAACCAATGCTCAAGCTAAAATAGAAGATGTTTCCAAGCTATTCTTAAACCATGTAACCTCAATACAGGTGAATTTACTGCAGTCTTTTAACACTTTAAGCTTGCAGACCTACATTATGACAATCGAATCATGATTTATTGTGATGTTGTGATGCACCATCATCATCTCATCCTCCCAAAAAGGGTAATACACATTTGATGGCAGAGATGAAATCGATTAAATATTTTATTAAAAATAAATGTATCAAGCAATAAAGTAGGTCTGCATTCATTTAGTACATTTCTATTGCTATCTTTATTACCTCATTTGAATCCTTTATATAACTAATACAATTCATTTTCAACAGTTCATAATCAGTTCAAAAGCAAAAGCTTCTTTTCTAACTAAAACAACAATACTTAAAAATAAAGTGAGAATGTAATTTTTGTGTAAAACATAACTTTTGATTTTCACTCCATATCTCCTTCCAACTATACTCTAACATTAAACTTTGCATGTGGAGATTGCATGTAGCCTTGCATAGTTTGTTGCCTTGGCTACTTATATTGGTTGCTGTGGTTACTGCTGGTTACTAATGGTGATGGTTCTTTCAGGGTCTGCCATCTTCTGCATCTTCATTTAACTTCAAGAACCTTTCTGCAGAGAAAGCCACTCAAATTCTCAAGGTTTGTAATAGCCAAGGAAACTGTTTCACAAAAATATTTGTATAATTATTTTCCATTTACTGTATAAACATGAATATATGAAGTATTTGGTTTTACGACAAGGTAAATAAAAGATCGTTGATACTTACTATGTTTCACAGGAAATATCCCAGTGACCATTGCACCCTCTATACCGTGTGCTACACTTTTGTATTGTTCAATCCTGGCTGGAACATTGGAATGTAGCAAAATGGAATGTTGGTTTTAGTGAATCTTATATACCCACGAGAATGTTCAAGTTTATCTGTATTATCTGAGTTTGGTCAAAATTTTTGTGAAACATAGCCTTGGAATATTCAACATTCGCATTATCATGATTTATGCTTTATTTATGTGTTCTTATTTGTATGTTGGGTGTTTTATTTAGAAAAAAAGTTTTGATATTATAAGTTATTGAATGATTTGAAGTGCAATACAGGATATATTCTGTTCGAGAAATTCCGTATTGGAACGAGACGAAGTCGAGTGCCAATACAGAATATCGAGACAGAATATATCCTGTATTGCACTTCAAATCATTCAATAACGTTTTTATCGTGTTATCCTCTATATTGCTACTGAGATTGTCTCCTCCGTACCAATATTTTCTGTATTGCGACGGAGATGATCAACGCGGACTATCTCAGTAGCAATACAGATTGGTACAGCACAAGAACTGACCAATCAAAGGGCTTCATTTTACAGATCATACGATAATAATATTGTATTGGTAGTAGACTTTGATAAAGTTAAATTTATAAAATAATTTTAGGTTTACATTTTGATTTGAATATAAATCTTGTTCCAAATTAAAAATCTATATTGAAAAAATTATAAAATTTATATTTAGACAGAAATACATCTGTTCATATTGTATACATGTTCGCTTGATTTTTATCCTTACTAGGATATATCCAAGTTCCCTGTTAACAGCCTCACTCCCAAACAGTGTGCTGTCCTCGATGTTACTCTCGACACCATCAAGTTATTTTTCCAAGGCGAGGATGGACAAGGCTTAAAACGAACTTTTGTGGAAAAAAGTTGTGAGCTCAAATCCCTGAAACACGCTCTGTCATTGTACACACAGACAACAGACTCTCTGATAAAGACTTTCATCCATCGGAAAATCATCAAGGGTAATTTTCCTCCACGTTGTTTCACTTTTAGATATATATGTAGTCTTATATGTTGCATGCTATTTTGCTTTGTTAGGACATCTCGAAAGAGGCTGAAAAAAATCTTAGCCCAAAACAATGTGCTGTATTAGACATGGCTCTAGATACAATCAAGCAGTACTTTCATGCTGGTGGTAATGGACTGAAGAAAACTTTCTTGGACAAAAGTGCTGAGTTGCAGTCTCTTCGTTATGCATTGTCCTTATACACACAAACTACGGACACCCTGATCAAGACCTTTATTAGCACACAAACCACACAGGGTAATTGCATGCATACTCTATCTTTCTCTAAACACACAGAAGGTTCCTACCCAAGACCCCCCTCTCCCTCTCATTGTTCATTTTGTTGCATATTACCATTACTTTGTATGTCCTAGAGTTCTGCATTCCTCTACCAGAGCACTTTTAAAGCACAATCCTTTTGTATGGGAGAAATTCAATCTTTCAATTTTCTTGCAATCAATATCAATTCTAGATTGTCCTTGGTGGGAACATTGGCTTTCAAGAGGAAGTCCATGGTGGGAAATATGTCTAATGAATACATACATGTACTGACTTGCAAATCTTTTAACCACATGTTATTTGAGAGTGGTCCATCCTGTAAAATATGCACTTTGAATTGAATCTTTCTGGTATTAATTTTCCAATGTTGTCTATAAAGCTAGTATCCACCATTTTTGGTAAGAACCTCCTGTGACTAATCAATCAACATTTATTTATTCAAATATTTTTAACTTAACTTCCATATATTAGATATTCTTGCACAGTTAATAGATAAATAGATTAAACTATCATTTTGTTTTAGCTATAACTTTATAGAATTTATTATAAGTCATTAATATTGTCATGTTTACCTTTTATTAATATATTTCATAGATTGTCAGGACTGCATGACAGTCAGGTGACCAGGCCCAAGAATGGGCTCATTTTCATGAGTTAATAACCTAGTTTTCTTGGACCTGCTTACTGGACTGTTTCTTTAATCTGTTATTACCCTCTCCACTTTTATTAACTAAGTGTTCAACTAACATCACAATCACCCAATCTGTACAACTCCACATTATCAATGTCACCGTTCTATTTACACACACAACTTGCACCAAATCCAAATTGTTAATTTACGTTTACTGAAATTAATGAAAATTGCATTTGATTGATGTGCTAAAATGCAATCAATTGATGACCTGAAATTCAAAAAAGCATTTGATTGATGTGCTGAAGTGCAATCAGTTGATAACATGAAATTCAACAAAAGCCTTTGATTGGTGTGCTGAAATGCAATCAATTGATGACCTGAAATTCAAAAAATGCATTTGATTGATGTACTGTTTGCTGAAATGCAATCAATTGATGACCTGAAATTCAAAGAAGCATTTCATTGATGTGCTGATATGAAATCAATTGATGACTTGAAATTTAAAAATGCATTTGATTGGTGTGGTGAAATGCAATCAAATGATAATCTAAAATTTTAAAAATGCATTTGATTGTTAATAACACACTACCCATCCTGATCCAGGTAGAGGTGGCTATCTGTGCCAGGTATTACAATTTATTTAATTCAGGAATAAATAATGATAGGCCATTCAATATGTTGAAATTCAGCACGAGTTGAACAGAATGTCGTACAAAGCACGAACTGAAAGGACACCCTGTATCATTATTTATTCCGATTCTAACACAATGAATGAAGAAAACATTGTCATTCACTCGTCAAAATTCATCAGTGGCTATCCCTAGATAGAGCCCTAGATGTGGCGTCACAATACAATGTAGATTCCCGGATTTCCATAATGTCAGGTCGTGCATAATGCACGGTCATGCATGTATGGAGAATTAGGGAATGGCTATGCTGCATTCTGATGGTTTCAGAAACTTAATTAGAGAATGGTCATGTTTGAATTTTCTTTTAAGTAAAAATTAGTTTGGCCTTGCTAAGGTCATGGAACTGTTTCAGTTATCAACTGGTTCGTACTTAATGAAGTAAATCAACTTTTTTAAACAGTTGTATAATACACAGCAGTATTTGTATATGCAGAATCATCCTAGAGCCAATTATCTGTGGTGTCATTCTGTTGTGTTACATTGTGTAAAAACACCTTAATGCAGCAATCAGATAGAATTTTACATCCAGTTTACAGTCATGGAATGGCTGTATGTATCACAATCCCAATGTTGACAAAAACTCAGAAAACATAGGCATTTTTGTCAGAATACATGTATTGCTATTTAGTATTTTTTAACCCTTTGAATTGTTGTTTCAACAGACCAACCAAGTGTAGAAGATCCAGTTGGCGAAGTGTCAATCCAGGTGGATCTCTTCACACATCCAGGAACAGGGGAGCACAAAGTCACAGTCAAAGGTAAAGCCAATATTATTTTAAGTTAAAGCCAATTAATTGTTTAATGTCAAAGATAGATTTGATTTATGGCAGGGGTAAAGTGAATAACTGTTGAGGTTAGTCGATATACCTAACCTTTTTGGCTCACACAGTGAGCCTATGGGATCGTCTGTCCGTTGCTCCGTCCGTCCGTCAACATTGACCGCACAAATTAAAAATGCTTTTCGGATTGAGTCCTATCCACATTCATTTTATGCATATCCATAATGCCTATTTGACCTATCATCGCCATTTCCCAAGTTGTATATGCAACTTATGTTCTCTGAAGATTTCAATGCTCTTGAAATTACAGTTTTTGGTGTTTACTCTATAAAATTTGACAAAAAGTAGGACTTTGTCATTTTCAGGGAACTTTCTCATGTATAAAGTCAATAATCATTGGCTGCACAAATTAAAACTGCTATTATATTCACATTCATTTTATGCATATCCATAATGCCTGTTTGACCTATCAACACCATTTCTCAAGTTCGCCCAGTTTCTGAGAAATTGCCGATTTTGACGTCAAAAAGTCAAATTAATTGACTAACAGAACAATTGACTAACTGAAACTGATCATTCTGATACTCATAGCATCTTTCTGTTTCACCTTCAGGGCTGAGAAGAAATGAGATGTCATGGTATATCATGATGATGATGGAAACTGATAGGCAAATCTGACTTGAGAAACTCAGTACTGAGTAACTAAATAATCAATTTGAAAAATCAACTTTTTGGATGTAAATTTTGGTCACCTTAATCACAAAAGACCTACTGAGCTCTGAATAAGTAAAATGTTCAAGGTCAAAGGTCCTCAAACTAGGTCACAAACTGTGCTATCTAAGTTTCTCAAAGTTCGAGACTACAAATCCAAATCAATATTTTTGTTTGAAAGTCAGGATATACATTCCTCTGAAGGTTCTACATTGTGTGAGCACAGGACCGTGGGTCCTTTATTTATTATATTAAGGTGTTGATATCAAAAAGAAACCTCCGATGTCACCTTTTGTATTATTGAGATGATGAAGTTATAACATAAATTTTGTATGATTAATTCTATAATTAAATCTCAGTTTAACCACTGGCATCACTGTTGAGTACTTTTGAAACATATTGTTGTTCAGTGGTTAAGCTGCCTTATGTTCTACATAAGCAAAGCGATTATCAATTAAAAAATATTTACCTTGAATACTGTTTTTAGTTTCATAAAAAGAAAAATAATTTTGGTAACTCTAATGATTCTAACATCGGAAGATCTAATTCATATTTATTTATCTGTGTACAAACTGACAAATTCCAACAATCTATTGTATGCCCATGATTAGTATACTAGTATATGTATTCATTCTGAAAAAAAATATTCCAAGATAAAAATTTTGAATGTAACCAATTTCCTCTCTTTAATTTTAAAGAGGAACATAATACAGAATTAATGTATTCCAATTATACACATCTTTTTTTAGTTGTGGCTGCAAATGACCTGAAATGGAATACTTCTGCCATGTTTCGGCCATTTATTGAGGTGAATTTGATTGGTCCTCACTTAGCTGATAAGAAACGAAAGCACACAACAAAATCAAAGAGTAACAACTGGTCACCAAAGTTTAATGAAACATTCCACTTGTGAGTATAAAGAAGTTTTTTTACTGTTTTTACTGTGAGCACAGCAAAATCCACAAGTATAGATGAGATGATAGGCTGAGAAAGTCATAGGATATCATATTAATTCTACGGATTTTGGAATATTGCTATGCTACTATGTACATTCTCAAATAGCCCTCATATAACTTAAAATCAATTTAAACACTGCTTCAAACACTTAAATATGTGGTTGCATGAAAATATTGAAAATCATTATAATAAGCACATAATGGTTTGAACAATTATTCAATTTAACATCCCTATATTGTTTTAAGTATAATTGGCAATGAAGAAGAGCCAGACAGCTACGAACTTCACATATGCTGTAAGGACTATTGTTTTGCTCGTGAGGACCGCCTTATTGGAGTTGCTGTGATGCAGCTCCGAGACATTGTCGAGCAAGGAAGCTGTGCCTGCTGGTGCAGCCTGGGAAGGCGGGTACATCTCGATGAGACAGGGTGGACAATACTGAGAATCTTATCTCAGAGGACTAATGATGAAGTCGCCAAGGAATTTGTAAAATTAAAGTCTGAATGTCGTCACCCAGAAGATGTAGGGTGAATACAGTGCCCTCTTTTGGTGATTTATGCCAGTGGTTGTGGTTTACGAGTGCCTATATTATGTTATACAGCTGTGATGTTACATTATACAGCAACATACAGCCATGTTGTCACAATGTACAGCCATCATGTCATAAACAGCCATTATGTAACAATATACAGCCATGACATCATAATATACAGCTGTGATGTGATATTGGATGGCAGACAAGTCGATCTCTAAGGAGATTCAACTTTGATGGTTGTATATCTAGACAGTTATCAATGGTAGATGGGAATCAGATTAATCCTTGCACTGATTATGTGAGGCAAAATATATAATTGTGTGCTAATGACACATATAATACATATATATACATGCTAATTGTACAATGCATGTGCTAATGAAACAATCAAACACGCGCTCAAAATGACAAACTATTGCAATAACTTCTCATGGTGCAAGTGCTAGTGATATAATATTTCATTGTCGTTAGTTAGATCATTTGTAGAAATTATTGACAGCTATCTAGCTCTAAGTTTAACATACTGTATAGAAGTAAAATTAGAACAACTTGAAGTGTGCTTTCGAATAGCAAAGGCAGAGTGTTACTACAATGGTTTGAGTCTGTATCTCAAAATGAAATAATAAGGACTACTCTGTGAGATATAGTAGATGAAATAGAGATGTAGCCATGATTGAATGAAATTTCACTAGTGTAGTTAAAGTTAAACACTGCCCTTCTTCCTTTGAATTCAGATACATTTGTCTCAAAAGTGTTATAGAAATTAGATTAAGCCATAGCCATGCTCTAGCATCAGACTGGCCACACAGCCGCACATCAGTCAGTCAGTGTCCAGTGCAGATGCTATATGATAATTTAGGAACTGATTAGCTGATTAGTTGTGACTGAGTACATTAAATTGATTTTATTTCAATGTAGCTTGAAAATGCATTGATTGCAATAAATTTTCGTAGGAGATCCAGGATCTTAAAATGGGATAAATAAATCTTTGGGGGTGTCTGAATAAATAGAGGTTTACCGACACTAGTGGTTGAAATGAAAACACAATTGTATGGATAATATTCGAAGCCCGCAAATTTGGGCACTTGTTTTTTCAATCTCCTTTAAGACTCTGATTAATACTGTGCTAATCTTAATTCATTTTCATGTTTCACCCAGTCCATCTAATCCTTCATCTGTCTTTGTACCCTCCCAATGCTTCAGTTTTGCTAATATCTTTTTTTCACTTATTCCAGAACTCTGCTGAGAACTGTATATTTTCAATTAGACCCCCTGCTTCATCATCAAAAATATTAAAGATATTTGCATTATTAAAAACATAAAAGCAAATAAAAAATATTCAAGTTTATTGGCTCACAATGTATGTTATATTTGTAATTTAGATGTTATACTTAAAAAGTTGGAATCGTGTACTCATTTAGTTCCAATGCTTTATATAAGGATATATTGTTGATTTTTCAAAGGTTTTAGATGTCCTGTAACCTCTCTTCCATATTCATAGATGTTTCTAAATGCATTCAGTGAATGTTGCTTTATTCAGATAATTATATTGTTGTTATATTCATATGTGGATATATGTACCAGACTGAGGGAGGGTATTGTCTTTCAATGTGAACTTATTGTTTGATAAAGTGTTCAATTTATAATTATAAGGCTCTTGAAATTTGAAATATTTGCTTCAATTCATAATGAAGTGAAAATGGAACATGTTTAAAGAGTTATTATTTATTGAAGCTGAGTAATGTAAAATCTGATTTGCATGGCATCTTTATTCGATATTTTCAATTTATTTTCTTGTTTGAATTTACACTTATCAATTTTTGTCCAAATTTTTTCAATTCTATGTCTTCAAACACCAATAATCAAGACACTGAAAAAAAGGATTCAAAAAAAAATTCCGAATACACTTCCTTCAATTTTCGATCCAAAAGTTTAAACCAAAATGATCAAATGCTCGAACCAAAATTGTACAAAAGTTCGAACTAAGAAATCGACACATCTGGAGTTTGGCATTCCCGATATAATACCATTACACATACGTAAATTCAGAAAAATGATAGAAAATCTAGTTCTCACATTTTTCCCACTCCAGGAGTAAAATATTGATATAATGCGCAAAATGCAGAACAGTTTGAATCGAAAAATAAGAGATGCCAAACGGTTTGAATAGAAAAATAAAAAGTTCGAATAAGAAAAATGTATACGAGTATATCAAATACCAAAATGAAAAGTTCAAACATGATATGTATAATGATATGTATTTACTTTGAATTTTTTCCTTATTTGATGTCTTTTGTCTCAGATTTTTTGAAATATATTTTCTTATTTGATGTTTTAAATATATTTCGACTATTTAAAATATATCAAATATGAAACTAACATTGAATTTTGAGCCATTTCTAACACCATAGATTTGAAAGTAATTTAACCAGCTGTCTCTGCAAAATTGATAGTCATATGTCCTGGCTATAGTACAACAATTAAGATTTCTAGTTAAACACAATAGCACAGTAAGACCTTGTTCTATGGAACAGCATTGTGTAAGGAACTCATTTTTTCAAAAGAGTCAAGTACCAATGGCTTACATGTTAAGGAACACTTGTTTGCAAAGAACAGTTCAGGCCAGTATGGAGGGTGTTCCATATAGACGGGTTTTACTCTACATCCTATTTAAGGGCAGTAAACTGCAATGCAATGCATTAAAATATCCCCCTATCTATTGTATACATACATGTGCATGCACTCTCTCACTGTATGTGTTTTGTCAAAGAAAGGACAGACTGGATGGTATGAACTACTTTGATTGTTATGGATTTTACTAGAGAAGAAGGCAGTAAATGGGACAAAGGGTCAACAGAATATTGGATTGATTGTTGAAGCTATAGTAATAGAATCTCAAAAGTTCTTCAAAGTTATTACAATGCTTTAAAACCTGTATATCTAAACACCTCTGTATACATTGAAATTTAAATTCTTTAGAAAATGACACATTGAGTTATTAAATAGTTCCTGATATTCCTTGAAAACTATGACAATTTATTATGTAATTAAAGGGTAAATCTGTCATACATTTATTTTCAAAATTACATAGATATTTTAAAAATAAGGTGGAAATCCACGTACAGAACAATCAATTTTATGAACTTGTTTTTACAGTACTAGGCCAAGCTTTTTGAAAATCTTTGTCAATATGTGTCAGATTTTCCCTTTGATTTGTTCTGGTATATGATATATGTGCAGTAAAGAAATATAAATTGAAGTGCATGCATCCAATATATGATTTCAATTCTAAATACTTCTGCTTATTGGACAGGGTTTATCATGATCCAACAGTGATTCTAAACTGCTTAGATGTGCAATTAATGTTTGCAGCAATATTAAAGAATGTTACATTATATACATTACTCTGTAGAGAATGTTACATTATATACATTACTCTGTAGAGAATGTTACATTATATACATTACTCTGTAGAGAATGTTACATTATATATCTAATCTCCTACCTGCAGTAAATGTTACAAGATTGTGCATGTTAAGGGACAGTCTCACATGTTTTTACTAAGTTCTACATTCATTTTCTCTCATTTCAAAGTTCCCTTTCATAATTGTTTTTCAAAAGCTCAGTGTCATAACAGGTAGTAAATTGGAACCAACATGTAGAATTTAGTCCAAACGCTTTGAGACCACCCCTTAGTGAGAGAGATGAATTTAATTTAGTTCATTACACTGTTCTTTAATCTGTTGGCCTAATCTGTTATTATTTTCACAGTCTAATTGTTTGTTACATGATGTAAAATATAATATAAATATAAAGTAAGATATTGTAAATATTCAACTTTTTATATACAGAGATTATATATAGCATTACGTGATGTGAAATCCCCCTTTTTACTATGTAGAGGTAGCATGTTGACATGTATATGAAATCTGTAGAAATTACACTAGTTATGTGTAATGATCATTTCAAAAATTATGTTATTCAAAGTTAATAGCATACAATTTGGTTATTTAAATTATTTCACTGGTGTATCGATTACAATTGTTATGCCTCCCTTCCTCCGAAGGACCATCCACAAAACAAGCTTTAGTTTTGGGGATATGGATATGGGAAGGAGGCGAAGGGGGTTGTGACATAAAGAATTCTTTGGCAGATGCAAGATTGTTATTTAGAGGACAGTTTATTGATTCCATAGCTTTATTCTAATTGGTACTTATATTATAGAACATGTATATATGAATGATGTCACTGTGTGCTCATCATCTCTACATGCAATGCTTGGTAGCTGGGTTCATTTTATTGTTTAGGATTTTGTACAAATTGATAAAGAATAAAAAGAAATATCCCTTTAAACATAAGTTTTGTTTTTATTTTACATAATTATACAAACTTAGAGATTCATACATACAGGGTGTCCCGAAAGTATGCCCCCCCTAGGCAGATATATACCAGTGTTGTCATAGTATGTGTCATATATCATTTTAAAGCTTATCTAAAGTTACATTGAATTGCCAAGTATCATGGTTCAACTCTCAAATGCGAAAAAATTACAGGCATTTCAAAATTTAGTGTTTGGTCAAAATTAAGTTCAATTTTACACCAAATCAACAGTTAATGTGTCCTCCTGGGCCATCTATAACAGCAGAAATTCTTTTTGGGTCGGATGGATATTGAGTTGGAAAAAGAGAACGGTGAGAGTAGAAACTCTAAGGAAACTCTTCTTAAGTGCCTTAACAGGTTTTAAGAAGGTCATAAAATTCCACACTCCTATTTGAAGGGCTTTTAAGGTCATATCTGAAAATAATTGCTGCGGTTAACATGGCCAAGGGGGGACTCATTGACTAGTAATGTGGTGTAAAATTGAACTTCATTTTGACAAAACACTAACTTTTAAAATGACTAACGTTTTCCCATTTGGGAGTTAAACCGTGATACTTGGTAAATCAATGTAACTTTGGATAAGCTTTAAAATGATAATGCGTTAGTTACGACTGTATATATACGGGATATACCCACGAAGTTGCTCACCTTCATTAGCGGTAAATAATATACAATGCAATACAATACAATACAATATAATGAGCTTTTGAGGTGTTCTTGCCAGGAATTTCAGTTATCTAATCTATTACTAGGTGTTTAACCATTGCCTATTCTTCATTTTTCAATTAAAATATTAAATGAGACTTTCATTTCCTGTCTTGGAATTTCCTTCTGAATTTCTCAAAAAATCTCATGAAATGATTTTTTCTCAATGTTGATTTTTCAAAAATTCAACACATTCTAAGATCATCCATCATATCACAAATGGGGTCAGTGGGGTACGATTGTGACATAAACAAGCTAAAAAAATAAGATTTATTTTCAATTTTACAAAAATTGATGCAACTTCCTTCAAAATTGATCTAGAAGCTTCAAATAAAATGCATTTTAAAGCTCATTTCTTTTTCATGGTCTTATCTTTATTGGTTATGGGGGGCACACACCCTGGCTAAGCCTATGTATCGGCATGTACAAGCATACAACCTGAAATGTACAACTATACTACCTGAAATGTACAACTATACTACCTGGAATGTACAAGTACACTTTCTGACATGTACTAGTAGACTACCAGACATATATGTACTAGTACACTACCTGACATATATGTACAAGTACACTACCTGACATGTACAACTACACTACCTGTCATGTACAACTACACTACCTGACATGTACAACTACACTACCTGACATGTACAAGTAAACTTCATGACATGAATCACTAAACTATCTGACATATACAAGTAAACTTCATGACATGAACCACTAAACTACATGACATTTGTATTTACTTACACTTATAATGTACATTATTTACAATGACTTTCTTCAAACATAATTTATTAAATTTGGGGAGGATTTAAATGTTAACCATCTATGATTCCTATTTGTATTGCACAGATCTTCAGCTCATGGGACACCCTGTGTTTCACTATAAAATGTAGGACACCGTAGTTCCAAATGAAATTCAAGAGCCTCAGTTTCTGTTTTATGGCCAATAAGGTTATTCTCACAATGGCACAATCAGAAAGGAATAAAAATGGCATCTTCATTTATTAAAGTCCATTCTGATACCCTGAATGTCAGAGCCTGGTAATTAGTAATTAGGGCTAGGATCAAACTATTGGAAAGGCTACCATTCTCATTACTGAAAATACTTTAAGATGTTAATTATAATTTAGACAGAGCAATGATTGATATAGTCAGTAAAGCTATGGCTGCATTTATTGATGTTGAAGCTGCAGTGTTCGATGTGTTTCCTCCAGTCCTTGGAGTGGGAGTGCTGGAGATTACAGTAGTGTTGGATGATTCAGTGCTAGACTCAGGAGTTGTCTCAGGAGTAGTTTCTGAAGATTCAGTCAATGCAAGACATGAAGTTGGGATATCTGAAATATATTAATATATTACTGTATAGAATATTCATTGAAATATTTGAATATTTCGAAATGTTGACCACATTAGATTAAGCTGTGTAAAATAGTATGGCAATGAACCATAATCACTGATATGAGACCTTGGGAATTATAAGAATTGCATAGACTTGACCAAATAACTGACCTGTATTGGCTTTTACATTGAACTGGAAGGTGTATGGGTATAATGCAGAAATAAAGGTTACATCTGAGCCTACAACAGGCTTGTTCTCGGACGTATATGTGAAGTAAAGCAGATCTGATGGTTTTCCAAATGTTTTGGCTGAAAGATAAACAAATATAAATAACAAAATAAACTTTATAATCAACTTTGATAAGTGCAAATACAATTAATTCTAACATAATCTTGGAGGGATAAAACTATTTCAAATTAAGTGACATAAATGCCTGGCATGCCTCATAGTTAATACACCATTATCTAATTGATAGAGTATAGCAAATGTCAATGGTTGGAGCGGGAAGTACAGTATATACCTATAGGCCCCGCCTTGCTTGCATTGTTCATGAATGCTATAACATCTCCTGCCTTTGCAATAAAACACTCATCAGTTGTAACTGGAATCTGAAATATAAATTTCTAATTTCAATTCAAATTATTTTCCATTATTATCTAAAGGATTCAAGCCCAGATTTTAAGGGCAATGGTCTTGCATCTTTGTATGAGGCTTTGAATGAGGTTGAATTTTACATTTGGGTTAATAGAAAAGCATTGATTATTTAATGCAATTTTATCACAGACTGTATTTCAGATTCTACTTTTAAGCTATCCTTCCCTTAATTCCAATTGACTTGCCTTACTACCTTCTAACTATTACCAGATTACATGTAATTTTAAAGATTTCTCAAATATGACTCTCATGGCCTTTTGGGAATTTGAATGTGAAACATTTCATTGTGACATTAATATTTGATTTCACAGTCAATATTTCATAAACTCCATAAAATAATAAACTTTACCTTGACAGTTCTTGACAATTCTTCTACAATAACAACCCTCTCTTCCAACAAGGTGTATTGTTTCCCAGAAACAGGCCTCCATATTTGGAAATGTATGACTCGGGTATCTGGATCATTAGTTAAGATATCATCCGACCCAATGGCTGCTTCTATTTCTGTGACTATGGAATCTTGTGAAAATGTCTGTGCAGATCTCAGAAAGACTTTGTTGGAACCATCTAATAATAAATCAGTTCCTTCAAGGGTAACTGGGTCAACACCTATTGTCTGGACAGCCCCTGGAATGTAGAGTTATAAAGAGCTGAGTATAGGACAAAATGTATTCACTTTTAAGAAATTGGTAACACCAGACTAATTGCATTTTAGTGAATAGGACATGTAAAGTGTGTAGTGTTGTGTTGTGTATTGTATAGAATTGTGTTGTATTGTATTGTATGCATTGGTGTGAAGTGTGGTGTGGTGTAGCACACATTTGGTAATTAGGAAGTAAACATAGAGTATTTATTGAAGAGAGATGTTGCAGATTATAGGTCTTGTAGTGTGGTGTAGTGTAGTGTAGTGTAGTGTAGTGTTACGTCGTGAAGTCTAATACATATTCAAAAAAAAATATTATAGTTAAGAGTTCAAGCAGTGAATTGTATAGTTCAACAAGTTAAACCATAGTCTCTGATCCTTTTTTCTTATCTGACATATCTTGTGGACCGTGTATGAATTGTTATGTAGTATAAATGTATGAGATGTGCATTTCTCTGTTTTTAATTGGGATTGAAGGCGCTGTCTATTTTTATGAAATCAATGTATCATGCTTTCCTACAGTTGGTGTATTGTTAGTCTATCTACAAGCCCCTCCCCCCACAAGACTTATGTATAATGACAATCAATATAATGTGATTACAAATGGATTACTTTTTAAGTAGTTATCATACATGTAGTTAAAACTATACAACTATACGGGTGTGCATTCAGTAACAAGAACAAGTATTTATAAGTAAGAGCATGTAAGCCTGACTGTGATCAATGTGCGCATCAATGTGCTTTTCCATGGTTATTAGATACAGATAGACTTAAAGTAGCAATTATACAATTAACTAACTTAAACCTCCATTTAATCTCCACATGCAATAATAGATTTACTAAACATTTTAGATTAACTTCAAAACACCAGCCATCCATTGCATTCCCCAGATCTATTTTTGTATATTTTTGGCCTGCTGGGTGTGACACTGTTTTGATTTGGATCACAGTGGATCACACATTCAGTCCAGCTTGTATACTATTCTTTATTGAGACAGTACAATATTGTACAATATTATTGATTAATAACGCAGATGCGAGTAAGTAGTTACCAGTTTCACCACCAGGTGGCTCGTTTGGGTCAGATAGCATGGCGGGTATAGTAGAATGTTCCCTTTAACTTAAATTACATCTGTTTTAGTGGTTCAATTTTCATATAACCCTTATGTATCTACTTGTTATGTGAATTAAAATATGTCCAGTAAAAGAAAATTTTATCTGTCCAATACAAGAAAAGATATTTATCTTTTTGTGATTTTGTAACATGGGGTCTATGGGGAATCAACCCGAGCTAGAAGTCACATTTTCAAAAAAATTAAATTTTCAAAGTTAATAAACAATTTTCGAAATCATATTTGTAGATGTACTTTTACATGTAGATTTCAAATATGATATCACTTTGACTGAATTTTGAATATTTAATGACGTAAATCAAGATTTTTTCTACTCGCATCTAGTCTATTGATATTGATTAATGGAAACATATGCCTACATATTGTTTATTGCCTTAGGCACACTACTCTACTTCTCATTGCTTGGATCTGTTCTAAATGAAATATATGGGTCTGTGATAATATGGGTGTCAACAAAATTTTTAGACCTTTCTCTACAAGAAGGGGTTCACTTTTTTTGGACCACCCTGTATATGATAGTTCATGATGCATTATGAGTTTTTAGGATATTCTAGAAAAGTATTTATACAGAACTTATGACTGATTTTATGTATTTTCTCCCATACTAGCAATGTTAAAATATTTGACAGTAAGTAAATCCTTAAACATGTTCTTCAGGTTGGATAATCAAATCACAAAAATATTTTTTTCTTCTTTTCACAACCTTTATTTTACTAAACGTCCTGTAAAATAAAGGTTGTGAAAAGAAGAAAAAATATTTTTGTGAGTAAGTAAAATCATTTTGTCAATTGGTGTGCCTATGCATTACTAAATTTAGAAAATATTAATGAAAGGCCCTTAACCTATGTGAGGATGGGCAGCAATTACATATATTGTACATGATATGTATATTTTTGTGTTGGTCCTAATAACCCCATCATGGGATGATGTTCAAAATGTATTTAAAATTAAAAACAAATTCTTACCTAAGGCTGATTGTAGGAGGAAGGTTGCTACTATGCTCAAAAACAAAGTGTCCATTTTTAGTGTTTTCTCCTTTCAATCTGCAATACAAGACACAATGTGATAAGCTACATCAATAGCAGGCCTGTCAACTGTCCCGCAATTTGCGTATTTGTCACGCATTTGCTGAAGAATTTGAAGTCACGCCAGTTTTTTTTGCGTGACAGAAAATGTCACGCAAAATACGCATTTTACCTGGTAATTGTCAAGCAAAAATATTTCTGTAGAAATTTTTTCGAAATATGTTTACGATACGGTAAAAATACGCACGCCGGAAAAAACCGAACGCAATTTGTTCGGATTTGTCACGCGAATCCCGTATGTGTCACGCATGTTCATTGGAAATTTTTCGTACCTACCCCCCCCCCCCCCCCCCGTTGACGACATCGCGAGCGTAGCGAGCGCGAAAAATTTGAGGTGTTCAAAGTTTGGCAAAGGTGCTCAAACTTTGGCCAAAGGTGTTTAAAAGTTGGCCAAAGGTGTTCAAAATTTGGACAAAAGTGTTCAGATTTGGACTTAGGTGTCCAACATTTTGAAGTCACTCATATTAGGTGGTCCCAAGTTGACAGCCCTGCAATAGTCGTCTATGTACTCAATAATTCATGTATTACTTGTGAATTATTGATTAGGTGGGCTTTATATTGTTACATTGGATCAGGTATCCTTGATCATTCAAGTTCCCGATTGGACAAAAGGCCTCATCTTTGGGTTGTGACATGTGTCTGTGGGGTCAAACATATCTACTAAGAAATTGATTGTATGTCTCAGAATTATTTGTTTGGTTATGAGTTCGAGTGTTATCTTATTTTGTGTTTTCATATCAAGCATTTTCATGAAAACCTTAACATGATATTAGTTATTGATTCAGTGGACTTTCATAGGGTACAGGGGTTAATCAAAAAGTTCATTCTATCAAAGGATCTAGTGCACCCTCCATTATGATCTCCCCATGAACAAAAATAAATTCATCTGATTTTTCAAAATAAATATACTGCTTTTATTATTACATTCATATGTACACTAGTATCTTGTTGACCTATATTCAGCACTGTATTGATGAATGGGCCACTTATTGGGGCCAATATTCAATCATAAAGTGTACAGGGGTAGAGATGCCAAACCAGGAAGTCTTTTTGTGTCTGTCAAAATTCCATTTGTATCCTACACATCCCTACATCTTTTCCAAATGTTATTAATTAATGAAACAGAACAGTATAATCTTTGGATTTACAAAGTTGTATGGGATTTCATTAGTGTAAAAGTTGCTTTTGAAACATTTTTCTATAGCTATTTTGTAGGAAAAAAATGATGAAAAAATCTTTTAATTTGAAGTATGACCTGAATCGATTGCAAACTTTATATTTGCACATCTGATGTGATATACCATTTGTATCATATTGTGAAATTATTTCATTTGCAATCGATTCAGGTCATAGTGTATTATAGGTATTTTTGTGAAAATCAATAGAAACCAATGGCCTCCATTGGAATCTGATGATATCCACATGTTAAGTCAATAGAACACATCCAATGTCAAGTCAATACACCATTGCTGAACTTAATGACCTCAACCTCAGCCCATGTGGGTCCAAACGCTTAAATATTTTCCAAAGTATTATGTGACATTGTATTCTTTATATTACACCTAAAAATGATTCATTTTGTTCATGGGGAATTCATAATAGAAAGTGCACTAGACCCTTTTCTTAAATGTACATAAACAATTTGAATTGACAGAATATAGAGTATATTCTATAATAATTCTATTTATGTGATATTATTTGCAAGTTGATAATAGAAAGATTCAATGAGAGTGCATCTTTTTGATAATGAATCTGCTTAGGCTAGTCCTCATTCATGGTTAAGATGAACTATAACTACCATTATGTGAATGGTACTTGTGAGACATTTTACTGGATAGATATAAATATTTAGAGAGACTTGAAAAACAAACATTATTTGTGCTGCAACATTCTCATAAACTGAAAATATACTACTGTATATACAATCTTTTTTATCAAAAATGATTTATAACACAAACCGTATTTAAGTTAAACCCAACAAGGCACATCCAAGCAACTATCCTGATTCTCTGAATTCAATTTCATTAAAAGATAAACAAACCCATTCATCTTAAGAATGTGACATTAAAACCTTCCCTATCACTATAATTTTGAATGGTAGATAACCCAAATATCTGAAATAAATGGGTACATCCTTAATGTTAAACATTCTAGGTTATGAGGTGTGTAAAATCAAAAACTCAACATCTAGATAATGTGGAAGACATAATTTTATCAAATGTTAAATACAGTATACAACGTTTCATTAATATAATTTATCTATATATTATGTACTTACATTTAACAAAATATCCTGTGTACTGTCCAGTTGTTAAAAGTTACAAAGGCTCCTATATTAAATCTTAATCTTAATCTGATTGTTTGTGTATATCCTCAAACTATTGCAATGTTGTATGGATTTAGGTAAACTGACAAACTTATAAATAGGTACAAATCCTACATGTCCTAACTGAGAAAACAAATGACGAAAATTACCAAATATGGTCCTTTATAAATGTAATTGCAATCAATGAAAACTGAGTGAGATGTGGCAGGTAAAGTATAATAACTTGTGGCCACAATGGACTGGGGTCACGGGACCTTCTTTACTCATCCTGAACATTACAGTGGAACAAAGGAGGTTCATTGATCCCATCAATACCAGGTCTCATCCCACACATGATTTGCCAAAATAGATCAGGGACCTTCTTTGGAAGACTTAAGGTATGTGGTGTATGGATTTTTTCAAAGGATACTATGAATCATTCCCATGGTGGCCCATAAAAACACGCATTTTAAACACGACTTGAGAACAATAAAGTGCATGATCAAAGATTTAGTGATTCAACTATTACTATTTCAACAATGAACATACATGTAAGTCCCATGCTCAATTAATTAACAATGGGGAAGAATGAATGCAAATACAGAAATGGGACATCATCAGAAATCGTGGCCTCATTAGTTCCATTGTAGATGGAGATGAAAATGTAGATTGTAGATTGTAAACAAAAAGATGTGTTAGGTATTTTGTTTCTTTCAGAGCTTCAACTGTCCAAATTACCATGATCGGCTGACACTTAGACGCTAATATACAGGGTGACCCAAAAAACACAGAACCCTCCAAAAATGAAATAATTTCTTTAATATAATCAGCTTCATTTTTCATGCACAGAAACTACAATCTATGGATGACAATGTGAGACCAAATTTGTTACATAACATTCAATATCCTTCTTGTTATGGCTATTTTGAAAATGTGCCCACTTTTGAAATAAAATAAAATAAAAGAGTTTTATGTCAACCAAAAGGTTACAAATCGTTTGTTTAAACCCATCACATTCTTTTAGCTTCTTTTTAAGCTGCATTTTGTGAGTATAGAGGGTAAGATCATTAATGAGGAAGTCTTCCAGCAACCTTTAAGTCATCTCTAGGTGTTGCACCTTCTGAGCGATATTTTGGAACTAATGCAATCACACACAATGCTTTCAGGTGTTCTCATAACCCCATTCTTAGAAACCTCCCTAGATAGGTGTAAGCTGATCATTTTTCCATTCAGGTGTTTAACAGTTCTCTTTCTTCCTCTTCCAACATATTATATAGCATTTGACTTTGAAATCTTATGTCATGCGATGCTTTTGACTGATCATTCTGCTCTCTTAATGATTTCTGGAGAATTCAACCAATGGATGAGCGTTTGAGGTGTTCTTGCTCACAGAGGCCAGGAATTTCAGTCATTTGATCTTTTACTAGGTGTTTTACCATTTCCTATTCTTCATTTTTCAATACAAATATTAATTGAGACTTTCATTTCATGTCTTCTTTGGAATTTCCTTCTGAATTTCTCATAAAGTCTCAAGAAATGATTTTGTCTCCATGTTGATTTTCCGAAAATTGGACACATTCTAAGATCATCCACGGTATCACAAATAATCAATTTTGTGTTACAAACTTGATATCAAATTAAGAAATTATTACATTTTTAGAGGGCTAACAAGGAATGTGTTCTACCAAGGAAAGAAGAGGATAATACATGCAAATTAAACATTTGTTAACTACCTTTGAGATGTGGAATCCTTGTGGGGTGGAATCACACTATTGCAAATGGTAAATGTGTAGACACCATGCGGATTTATCAGAAAATGGGCCTGAGTTTTTCAATTTTTCCAGACTCAAAATTCGGGCCCGTCCCTTGTTCATTTCTGGATCCGCCACTGTATTCTATTAACTAAAGGCTCTCTTTTAAAGAAACGAAATGAAATAAAATAATGTGTGTTATACCGTATATATTGGGTGTGCCTGGTGAGGTATTGTATTACAATTGCATATTTCTCACAAGATTACCACCTATTGCATTACTCAATCAGGACTTTGTGGACCAAAGTTGCATTACCTAATAACATAATGTGACAATGATTGCAATTAACGTTTATTAATCACACATTCGTGTATACCAGCAAGCACGTTATACGCACAGTCTAGTATTTACAGAGAGAGATCCTATTCTGATTTATCAGATTCTCACGTTAACGCTTTGTTGGCCAGTATTCCAAAGGATGACACTTGCTGTGGGTCCCAATGAAGAGATCCGACTATTTTAAGGTTGACTTTATTCCTCGGCCATTTCTAGATCATGTGGCCGGCCCCATATATGTGTATCATAATAAAGCTTACTGAATTTTAGACTTATTGGTAAAATATTTGCATAACTGATCATTAGGCACATATTTTGTGAACTTATGTTTGGTAGTCACCTAAATCCCCATAACATAACGAGTGAGATACGTTATTCCATTTACCATAGGCTTTCAAGAGACCTTAATTGTTCGTACATGTAGGGCATTCTAAGAAATCCCATGAATATAATTTAAAAGGTGACAATAAATGAAAAAGCATTGAACACATGACTGACTGGTTGAATATTACATGAACAATCATGTCTGAAATGCTTCAGTGTGTTTGTTAATTCTCATAAACTCATTTAGTCCGATCTTGAGGTTAAACATTCACAATCAATAGCAGTAGTATTATCCGTAGGAATGAGGCCCGGGAAAGTCAGGCAAATGGGAAAGTCAGGCAAATGGGACCAATCTGAAGCAATCAGGGCCAATCTGAGCCAATCAGGGGCAATCTGGGACATTCTGGGACAATCTGACGCAATCATGGGCACTCAGGGACAATCAGGGAGCGATACGGGAGCCGGCGACCAATAGGCTGGCTCGAACCGATAACGTTTACTTCATTTAAAGATAACAAATTCCACCATCTGAAGATAACAAATTCCACCATCTGAAGATAACAAATTCCACCATCTGAAGATAACAAATTCCACCATCTGAAGATAACAAATTTCACCATTTATGATTTTTTCAACATTTTAAAGATAAGGTGATATACTATATAATGGCTGAGTTTTAGACAGGTCTGCCTAATCACGTCATCTGCAGCAGAAAAAAATAGGTAAGTTGAACTTTTTAAAAAAACAACTTAAGGTGCTATTCTAGGCCCGCATTAAGGGATATGAAAATTGGATGGGAAGCTGAGGAGCTAAGACATCCGCCCTACTGAGCTATGTAGAGCCATTGATGAATACGACTGTTAACCACCCGCTTATATACTGATTAGGAGCTACTTGGGCTGGAGAATATGTCACTGATTAAGGAGACTGAAATGCGATCGAGTCTCGAAACACGAGTCCAAAAATGTTTTTAACCCAAAATCAGAAGGACCGAAAATTAAAATCCGTTCGTCCGTTTAACATGGCAAATCCCATTGGCGCTGGGAAACGTCAGAAATTAGGGGGACCAAAAATATGTTACGGTCGAATTAGGGTACTCAAAAGCTATTTCAGACCAGCATTTAGAGATCGAAAAGCATGTGTGTGAGAAGTCTCCACGTCTATGGCATACAGATGAACTTAGTTGTTTAAAGGAGCCGAGCTCCTTTAAACAACTCGCGTACCGTACAGAATCCGAGCTGTATACTAGAGTATGCCCCCAGTAAGCAGCAGCATGATCGGGGAGAAACAAAATGACACACTTTATTTAGCCAGTTTTAAAGATAGCAAATTCCTCCATTTTAAGATAACATTTTTCATCATTAGAGATAAAATGGATCCAAAGTCCTCGGTTTTTCAACATTTTATAGATAAGGCGATATACTATATTATGGGTTGACAGGTCTAACTCGCCTAATCACGTCATCTGCAACAGAAAAACAGTTAAGTCGATTCTCAAATGCAATTTCAGACTTGTTTTTACTAATCTAGATCCAGAAACATTCTTTATACAGTCAATGAGGTCTTTATTCGTATCTTTAGTCCCGATCGTTTATCCTTCAAGCTGACACATCTGTTGGCACGCTACAAGATAGCAGTAAACAGTCATTATAATCCGATAGATTTGGTAGTTTACTTTGTAAAGATGCTTCCTCTAGGTATGCCTCTGCTAGGTTTAGTCTTTATAGTCCCATAACCATGTACCTGCAAAGAAGATCAATTTATTTTGAGTAGGAATAAACACGTCTTGCCTCTATTTCGCATGGAACATAAACTATGGTCTCTAAATATCAGGCTAAAAATATTTTTCACCTACATTAGGAGACTTGAATGCAAACGAGTCTCGAAATACCAGCCTCAAAATAGTTTATTACCTAGGAGACCACAAAAATAAAATCCATACGTTTAACATGGGAAATCCCATTAAAACTCAAAAATATCAGAAATTAGAGGACCAAAACTACTTTTTCACCTAAATTAGGAGACTGGAATGCAAACGAGTCATGAAATACCAGCCTAAAAATATTCTTGACCGATATTTAGGAGACCGAAATTTAAAATCCGTACGTCTGTATAACCTGGGGAATCCCATTGAAATTCAGAAATATCAGAAATTAGAGGACCAAAAATAGTTTTTCACCTAAATTAGGAGACTGGAATGCAAATGAGTCTCGAAATAATAGCCTCAAAAATATTTTTAAACTGAATTAGGTGGCCCAAAATTAAAACCCATGTGTCTGTTGAACAAAGGAATCCCCATTGAAACTCGAAAGCATCTGAAATTAGAGGACCAAAGATATGTCACACTTTAATTAGAATTCTCAAAGCTAATTCAGACCTGTATTTCGATCAAGAAACATTCTAAGTTGAGTTGACAGTGCCATGTTCGTCTGCTCTGTGAGATCCCTTCAGTCAGCAGCGAGACTTCTGAAACATATAATTTAGCTCGTGTTTTCCGCGTTTCTGCTAAAATGTACTGATCTGATTTTCAAGAGTATGTTCCCACAATTCAAAAAACAACTCTCACCTCCTTGAATGTGTTCCCATAGTAGTCAACTGCCATAACTCCCACTTCTTGAAAATCCATAGCCATTATATGTGTACATTGTCATGATATATAATTCATAAAATGGTTTCTTTTAGTCACTTCTCAAGAGTGTAAACGCTTTTAGCAACAGTTTGCCTTGGACTTTGATATCAATTACTCATACTAGCTATATATCGACTGTATATTCTCGACTGTATATCAGTTGACCCTCTTGAGATAACACATACCCGTGCTCACTTTTAACCGCGCTTATAGAATATGAATAATTAAAGTGGTAATACAGTTTCAAAAAGCAGGTTAGGGTTTCCTTTTAGCTTTAAATTGTAATTGTCAAAGGTCTTTGAAACTTTAAGGTCCAAAACAATCAAATTGAAACATTATTTCTCGAGTTACTGCTTAATGAAATAAATCAAAGTAAGTAAAATTGTAGCAGTCCCAACTCGTCTCAAGTCTTTATGACCCCTTTAATTGTAATGTTCTCTGAAATCATTTTCTTATATACAGGGTGACACAACATCATCTAACGGATTAGTAACATACAGGGTGAGTTATAAAATGGTAACCAAAACAATTATCTGAGAATATTCCTATGAAGAAAACAGTAACATTGATTTAAGTAATATAGTGAACGTAAAAACTAGTGGGGGGGCAGACTTTAGTAGCATAAAACGAGACACTTCGTCCAAATAGCACTCATTTACATTGAACCATAGGATGGATACGGACCATTATTTACACGTGGACAGTAGGGATTCCCGAGAATATTTCCCATTTAACACCAGTGAGCATTTTACAGTGAAATTACCTAGTTATTTAAACCTAGAAGGATATTGGAAAATAGGACTCTTGCAAATAGGACTTCCTGCATTGGTAGACCAACCAAGTGTAGCCTACCTGGATGTGTTCTGCGATTTGATGGATGAAAGCTTGGTCAATGGAAGAAAACAGTCCATCTTAAGGAGGATAGAGGCAGCAGAGGGTTGGCGATACTTCAATCCAGTGCTCTACACCTCCGTGAAATTCAATCAATTTGATAGAATTCATTTCTATATAAGAGAAAGTGACAACCAATCTGTCTCATTTAACAACCAGAGACTGACTTGTACAATACACTTAAAAAGAGTGATTTAGAAGAATGCCTAAGCTAGTACCTTATATAGATAACACCAACAAGTGGCAGCAATTGTTGAAATCTGATAGAGAGGTGGGAATCATCACTCAAATTGGACGTGGAAAACACAGAAATAGGTGGATTTCTGTTGACATCATTAAGAAACCAGTCACTGTCACTGATATATAAGGGAAAACGACAGGCTAGTGATCCAGTAGTTAACAAAGCACCCAAGAGTAAACGCACGAGGACAACTGAGGAGTATAAAATATGGCATTCAAAATAGATGGCTCTAGTGGAGACATTTTGGATGGTAGCCTCAACTTGTTCGAGACACCCAGCACTCAAAGCAGTGTGACAACAGTCAACTTCGTGGAAATTCGCCCTGTGAACCCCTTGTCACGTGGAACGCCAGTGGAGTTTGTTATCCCAAACAACTCTTCTCAGTTCATCAATCTGAAGGACGTCAAGCTCTTTTTAAAATTGAAGATCACCAAGAGTGATGGATCGAATTTGGATATATCTCCCTCTCTATCAAACGTAGCACCAGTAACTGGATGGATGCATGCCTTATGGCAGCGAGTAGAAGTCATGCTGCAGCACCAAGTGGTTAGCTCCTCCAGCAATTATTACCCCTATAAGGCTCATCTAAACAGACTTCTGACACAGTCACCAGCGGCTCATAACTCGAGATTGCAAAACGAATTTTTCTACAAGGACGAAGGGACTATTCAGAATTCAGCTTTCATAGATGATAGCAATACCATATCTGGGAACAACACAGGGTTAAAGAGGAGAGCTACACTCACGATGGTATCTAGAGAGGTGGAGCTGCAAGGTCCTATTTTACACGACCTGTTTCAAATGGATCGCTATATCTTAAATGGCGTACCGATCAATGTGAAACTGACACCCAGCGAAGATGCCTTCAACCTCATTTCGAATGAGCCAGATGCAGACTATAGAGTTCAGTTGCTTGATGCTCATCTCCTTGTTCCTATGATAACTGTGTCTCCTGGTATTCTCACATCGTATAACATGGAATTGAAAGAACGCAACGCTGTATACCCTTATGAACATAATCAGATACGTTCATGGATAGTTCCCCAGGGGCTGACTTCTTATAGCATACACGATTGCTTCCAAGGGAATGTACCATCCAGGCTGTTGATTTTTTTCACCAAATAGAAGGCTACCAGTGGGGCTTACAACCTAAACCCATTCAATTATCATCACTTCAAAGTAAACTTTTTAGAAGTCGCCATAGACGGTACCAGTGTCCCGGGACGAGCTCTGAGACCAGTGTTTGGGGATGCTCCCTATGAAAATCAATACGCCAACGAATATGATCGTTTATTCTCAGACCTCCACGATGATGAGGGTTTGATAATTGACAAGATGTCATTCCCTTTCGGTTACGCCATTTTCAAGTACAATATCCAAGCTCAAGATAAAACCAGCGAAACATTCTCTTTTCCTTTAGTCAAGAAAGGCAGTGTCAAAGTGAGTGCGCAGTTTACTGAACCATTGGCGGAACCAATAAACTTGATGATGCTGGCAACCTTCCCCGATAAATTTCAAATAGACTTATCGAGAAATATAATTCTGGAGTGACCATGGACTCTGAGCAGATAAGTCTCATATTGGATACGCATCCTGACACTGAGTCATCGTTCAAGGGGGTCTATGCTAAGGATCATATGCTGAATCGTCTAAAAGAGGGAAAGTGTTACGTCCTCAACACCAAGGAGAGTTGGCACCCTGGAGAACATTGGACCTGTTATTACGCTGGACATAAACAACTGGAGTTTTTTGATCCGTTGGGCAATGCGCCAGATGTCTATGGATTCACCGCGTACACGAATGAACAGCAGTATAATGCCATACGCGTGCAAAATCTAAACAGTTCCAGCTGTGGACACTTTTGCACTATGTTCCTGTTGTTGAGATGCCGAGGTTATTCCATGGACTATATCGTGAATAATGTACTGTATAAAAATGAACAGGAGGTCGTTGAAACCATTCAATATCTATTATCACTATATGAAATAAATAAATAAAATGAGTAGCCTACATTGTGTTTTATTCATTCGCTATCATGACGTTGAGCAAGCTGCAGTCTAAGCTGCTTAAAACAATATATTTCGATCCCAGTAGACCGGGGTCTTACAGCGGTTTTAAACAACTCTGGCGAGAGGTTAAGGGTCGGGGAATCAAGCAGGCTGATGTCAGGGACTGGTTGAGTCAACAAGAAACCTACAGTCTATACAGGGGAGTCAAGACTAGATTTAAACGTAGAAAACTAGTGGTGAGACATATGCTAGAACAAGCTGATACAGATTTAGCCATGATGGATAAATATGCGGAGGAAAATGACAGTTTCAAATATCTTCTCATCATGATTGACAGTCTAAGCAGGTACCTGTGGGTGCAGCCAATCAAAAGCAAAAATAGCGAAGATATGATCGAGGCGTTCAAGAAGATATTTGCCACTGATAAACCTAGTAGGTTGCGTAGCGATAAAGGAATTGAGTATCGATCCAAAAAGATTCAAGCCTATTTCAAAAGTGTAGGGGTGTGGCACTTCCTGACGCAAGGGACCGTGAAGAGTCACCTTGCGGAGAGAGTTATTCGTTCATTGAAGCATAAAATTTACCGATATATGTTCCATAACGCCACGAATCGTTATATCGATGAACTCCAATCTATAGTGGATAGCTACAATCACTCATTCCATAGAAGCATCAAAATGGCTCCTGCGGATGTTGATGATGATCACGAACTACAGGTTTTCGAGACCCTTTTCATGAGTAAGCCTAAAAGAGATGAAGCTGTCAATTATCGCTTCGACATTGGTGATTTGGTGAGACTGGCTTTTACAAAGGGAATTTTCGATCGAGGCTATCAGCAGAAATGGTCCACGGAATACTTTAGAATCAAGAGTAGGAATTCTACCGATCCTCCCACATATTACCTGGAAGATCTACAAGGAGAAATAATCAAGGGACTATTCTACGCCGATGAAATGCAGAAAATTTCTGAGGAACCAGCCCAGCATAGAATCGAATCTGTGTTAAAGTATAGAAAGAGAGGGAGGGGAAAGGAAGCCCTAGTCCACTGGCAGGGTTGGCCCTCCAAGTTTGACACGTGGATTCCAGCGAAGGATGTACGAGATATATAAATGAAGGAGCCTTCCCATTTTCATAACATTACCAATCATGGACTGGTGGCAGACGGAGAGCCTCATTAAACTTCGAAATGGCACGAGTTGCTCGATCATTGGTAGCAGTAATAGCGGGAAGACTCATTTCGTTTATAAACTGTTGAAAAACCTATCTGGCATGTACGAACCTCCCGGACCACAAGCTGTTCTGTATTGCTACGGCATTCATCAACCGCTTTTCGATCAAATGGAAATGGAGTTGAAAAATGTTCAATTGCACCAGGGCCTACCTAGTCGGGAAATGATAGATGAGCTGACTAAAGATAGGAGGAGTACGGTGATAGTTCTGGACGACCTGCTTCATCAGGTAGCTAACAACAAGGAGATGGAACTCATGTTTACTCAAGGCTGTCACCATAGATGCTTGAATGTGCTGTTTATAAGTCAACAGGCCTTTTACAAAGGTACTCGAACCATAGCGCTCAATACGCAGTATTTAGTCTTGTTTAAAGCTTTGAGGGACAAGACTCAGATCATGACGTTAGCCAGACAGCTCAGTCCTACAAAGTGGAGACAGTTGATGGAGTCATACCACGATGCCACCTCTGCTCCATACGGCTACCTATTTTTGGATCTCTTTCCTCATAGTGATGACGTCACCAGAGTCAGAACTCGCATTTTTCCTAATCAGGATACAATAATATATCCGCAGCTATAAATAGAGAGGGAGTTCAGGATAGGATTCAGTCGAACATGAGCGGGAGAAGTGTATTGATTGCTTACGAACGATATCAACGTTTACTAGATCAGTCATCACCAAAGCAGAAAGAACCACGCATCATTGAAAAGCAGAACGGAGCTGGGCCTATTAACGTAACTCCTAGAACAAACACTCCAGCTGGTGAAAACATATCTGATAGGGATCAGGAGAGAGGAGTTCCTGCCATTGAAAAGGGAGCTAGAAAAATCAACCTCGTTCCTCCCGGTATTCCAGCTCATAAAACACGCAAAAGAGCAGCCGAAAAATTGATAGATACAACTGAAGCAAAGAAAAACGCTATTTCTTCGTGGGTCTCCTTGTGACATGAATGCAATTGGAAAGCAAGTTCCATTTTTGACATATCTAGCTGAAGCTACTACAAAACAGAGACGCGTGCTGCTGAAAACCATGACATTGGCTCAAGTTAAAGTCATCTCTGAAGTGATACTCAACATCCTTCTTCAAAACGTGACTCTGTCCCAAGAGGAGCGAAGAAAACTCCTCCCATATAGAGAAACGTTGGAATTCATGGCAAACAGAGCTGTCAGCTTGAGGGATAAAAGACGGAGGGCGAAGAGACGAATTAAAGCTGTATTGACTGTACTTAGAATGTTTCTGGCTAAAATAAAATGAACATATACATCAATGCCTACGTTTTTTGTGTCATTTTGTTTCTCCCCGATCATGCTGCTGCTTACTGGGGGCATACTCTAGTATACAGCTCGGATTCTGTACGGTACGCGAGTTGTTTAAAGGAGCTCGGCTCCTTTAAACAACTAAGTTCATCTGTATGCCATAGACGTGGAGACTTCTCACACACATGCTTTTCGATCTCTAAATGCTGGTCTGAAATAGCTTTTGAGTACCCTAATTCGACCGTAACATATTTTTGGTCCCCCTAATTTCTGACGTTTCCCAGCGCCAATGGGATTTGCCATGTTAAACGGACGAACGGATTTTAATTTTCGGTCCTTCTGATTTTGGGTTAAAAACATTTTTGGACTCGTGTTTCGAGACTCGATCGCATTTCAGTCTCCTTAATCAGTGACATATTCTCCAGCCCAAGTAGCTCCTAATCAGTATATAAGCGGGTGGTTAACAGTCGTATTCATCAATGGCTCTACATAGCTCAGTAGGGCGGATGTCTTAGCTCCTCAGCTTCCCATCCAATTTTCATATCCCTTAATGCGGGCCTAGAATAGCACCTTAAGTTGTTTTTTTAAAAAGTTCAACTTACCTATTTTTTTCTGCTGCAGATGACGTGATTAGGCAGACCTGTCTAAAACTCAGCCATTATATAGTATATCACCTTATCTTTAAAATGTTGAAAAAATCATAAATGGTGAAATTTGTTATCTTCAGATGGTGGAATTTGTTATCTTCAGATGGTGGAATTTGTTATCTTCAGATGGTGGAATTTGTTATCTTCAGATGGTGGAATTTGTTATCTTTAAATGAAGTAAACGTTATCGGTTCGAGCCAGCCTATTGGTCGCCGGCTCCCGTATCGCTCCCTGATTGTCCCTGAGTGCCCATGATTGCGTCAGATTGTCCCAGAATGTCCCAGATTGACCCTGATTGGCTCAGATTGGCCCTGATTGCTTCAGATTGGTCCCATTTGCCTGACTTTCCCATTTGCCTGACTTTCCCGGGCCTCATTCCTACGGATAATACTACTAATAGCTTTTGACTGATATTTTTGAATTCATCTGAAATAAATAAAGCCCGGTATACACCAATGGGGCAAGTTGGGACCTCCATAGACTTAACATTGCGTGGGACCTCGTGGGACCTTTTGGGATTTTGCCCCATGAAGTCCGTGGGACTCCATGGGACTTCGTGGGATTTTGCCCCATCTTGCCCCATCGAGTCCCACGAGGTCCCATGAAGTCCCGCGTGGGACGCGGTTGGACTCGATGGGGCAAGATGGGGCAAGATCCCAAGGAGTCCCACGGAGTCCCATCGAGAATGAACATGTTCATTCTTTCCATGGGGCATCGTGGGATTTTCGATCATATGACGTGTTGTGTGAAGCCCGACATACACCAATGGGGCACGGTGGGATTTGATGGGACTCCATGGGGCACGATGGGGCAAAGTCATCAAGGTCCCATGGGACTTCGTGGGATTCGATGGGGCAAATTAAGATTCGATGGGGCAAGATGGGACTCGATGGGGCAAGTGGGATTTTGCCCCATTGGTGTATACCGGGCTTTAAGCATTCCAAGTTGGAGTACATACATAGTCTTACTTGTAGACTTGTCTCAGTAGCAGGATTGTGTCTGTTGTTTTCTATTTGTCAAGAAATGAGTTGTGTGGGAATTCGATTTTGAGAGAAGGGGTAGAAATATATCCTTTTTAAAACTATCAAATAATATAACAATACAGTCTAAGAGAAGGAGTGATAAAGTCAAAATGACATTTGTTAAACTTAGCGACATTGATCCCAAAAATCACCCATTCACAGTGCCATTGGCAGCCAAATAATTGTATAAATTCACAGTTTATAATACTGCTATTCATAAAACATGAGCATAAATATTTACAGAGTGTGTTAATGAATACTTAATCCGCGAAACGTTCTTTGTAAATATACTTACCATATATAAATACTGTTTTTAAAATATTTTTCTTTATGGAATCCCACACAGATTTATAAAAAACGAATGGCTTTTATCATGTGAGTACATGCAAGACATTGTACCACATGTCCATTGATAAAGGGGCAATCTGACATATCAGAATGATAGTTCTAGGAAACATGCCCCAAATAGAGTTTAATTTAGTTTGCTCTGGACAAAGATAATGCTATTTGAGTTAAAAAAGAGGGTGTATCTACCTCGGTTGATCAACATATTATACGTTACAATGAAGAGCAAGATTAGAAGTACATGTACAAAATTTGTGTCAAAATAAAAGGTTTTTCATATGACTCTGGTTTAGAATGCTATAAAATGTACTATTTTCAATCAATACCACATTGGTGATATGTTAGATATCTCATTTTCTTTTGAGCCAATGTTTTTCTATTCTATATTGGCATTGGTCATACCAATTCAGAAAATACTGCAGTACCTATGCATACCGGAATATCCTGACAACGGAAAATTAAAGTCAGATACCGTTGTCAAAAATGGCGGAGATAACCATCGTGGTAAGCCACGCCCTCTCCATCTCTATCCTTCTGCGATGCAACAGAGAGAGATGTTATGAGTATCAGAATGGGACATAACCGTCGCTTCAACTCTTTAATCACTTGGTCCTCGTTTCATGGGACTTTATCGTCGTTAATTCAGTTCATGTATGAAGCTTTTGTAGGCTACAGTTCATGAAAATATAATTGAAGCGACGGTTATGTCCGCAATTTGAGACAACGGTATCTGACTTTACCGTTGTCAGGGTATTCCGGTGTATTATAACACATTGTGGGATCCACAGCAAGTATTATCCTTTGGCCGGAATACCTCATTGATGTTATTATCACTGTATATACTTTTCTTTGAGATAATGAATGGATCTAAAAGATATACCTGTCTTCATTGTCAGAAAATAGTCATAATCCAAGATATAACCATCTGAAATAACCTACCCGAACCTTTATTATATCATTGGAATGTTCTCGCTTTCTCATTGAATAGTACTAATAACTCAATAGAATGGAATATTTGGTATATGAATTTAATGAAAGCTTTTCAATATTTTCAAGAGGTTTTGCTTTAGTTCAAGAATACTTCGAACGAATAATCCAAAGACTCCATTGTGAACATTGAGGCCGAGGATAATGGAACATTTGAGGTGTACTTATAATTAACCGGATCTCAAGTTGAAATGAATATGAAATACATAGGCAAGTTTAGTACCATGACAGTAATGATTTCATTATTTTAAATTCTTATCATTTACAGGGTGGTCCAAAAAAGTGAACCCCTGCAACGGACCATATTTCCCTTATTACCTTCAAGAATCCTTTCATATTTTCACATGTTGTAGAGGAAGGTCTAAATTTTTTGTTGGTACCATACATTTTACTTAGACTTAAAATTTGCAGAAATTATAAGCCCTAACCTAATATTACTGAAAATGGATAACATGTGATTTTCAAATGCGCGATTCTTCAACCCATCAACACCCTTCCCCTGACAATTTTTTAGCTGCTATTTTTCTGACTTTGTTTGGTTTTGATTCACGCACATTATGGCGTAAAAACTAGCATCCTACCTCTGTTAGTTGCAAATATATTGTGATCCAAAGAAATGTTCTAAGTTTCCATAGACGAAAATTTTTCCCAGCGAAATCTCAACATACCCCTATATGATCTTGAAATGTCAATATCTTTATTAATCATGGACCAATTCTAGTGAATTATGGCTCAAAACATTGAATATCAGATTTTCTTTTGATTTGCTAAAGATATTTGATGAAGGGCATCTCAGACTCCTGGTCACATGGGGCAACTTTGCCCCCCTCTATCCATTTGTGTAGGTAACATGCCCCTTAACTGTTGAACAATTAAAACTGCTTCAAAATGATCAATGAAAGTGTGAAATGTATTTTCTGCTCAAATAATATCCCATTTGTCATATGGTAGGGTTTTAAATTTGTATCTCTAACTGGAAGCTGTTTTAAGAATACCTAATATGTTTCAACAATATCCATGAATTAGGTTGGTAAAATTTTGGACAATCTAATGTTCAGGCATGTTCGTTTAAGTCTTGTAATTTCTTGAAAATTTAAGACTGAGAATAAATTATGGCATCGACAAAAATGTTAGACCTAGCCTTTCTCTACAACATGTGATAATATGAGGCGATTCATACAAGTATTAAGGAAAATATAGCCTGTTGCAGGTGTTCACTTTTTTGGACCACCCTGTAATTATTGATAATTCATTTATTTTAATTCATGTAATTTACTAAAAACTATATGACATGAAAAGTTTAAACAACTTAACGTTTCCAGAGAACATTTAAAAACACCTGGGAAAGGTGTGACTTGGATATTTTTCATATTCCATATTCCTTGATTTTTAGAGCCCTCGTATCTTATATTTTTGAAGGCCTTTTCCTCAATTTTCTTAAATTACGTTTTCTCTTTTTATTCCATACCACCAATTAAACAGTTAAAATAAAGCAAATATTATCAATACACACAAACAACACTTACCAAAATATCTGTCCCTTGACTATTTTTACTTTCAATTATCCTGACTTAAATGTAGCTAGATTCAGATGAAATGCACTCAATGGCCAGATGAGCTTATAACAATCAGCCTAGTACAATCCACGCTGGTAATGAAGTGGAATGCATACTACACTGCAGGCCCGTAAGACACTTTTCTCCAAGGGGGGTGCGGTTTTAACTAAAGAGAAAATAAAGTTGTCAATTTTTTGCCCCGTAAATCAAATTGCGGAAGTCAAAGGGGGGGGGGGGTCAGCGGGGGGGGGGTCAGTTACTCCCTATATTGGGGCCACTCAGCTTATTTTGTAGTATCTTACAGTATTGTTTTCATATTGTTTTTAGACTAAATATTGTATGAGCAATTTGGAGAAACGCTGTAATATGGGGAGGGTGTACTCCAAGGGCATAAATCCCGAGAACTTTTACCAGTTCAAGATCACATTCAGTGATTTCTGGACCATTTCAAGGTATTTTAATTGAAATAGAATCTATTTATAAGAAATTCAGATTGTTTCAATCATTTTCTTCTTAGGGGAGCGAGGGGGCAGCAAGGAATTCAAGATGCTCTCTGGTTAATTCTGAGCACTTTTAATGTGTTTGAGTAAAAAAAAATACTTAAGTTTTTGGGGTGCGCTGCCAGAAATTTTTATGATTTCATAATGTCACTTGTTGACTTCTAGGCACTTTTAAAGTGTTTAAAATTAACAAATGCGACTTCCAAACTTGTGAGGAGTGACCCACTCCCCCTAGAAAATTTTACACTTTTGAGATCTTATTTGGTGCTTTCTGGGCAATTTTAACGTGAATGAGTCGATAAAAAAATGTGAATTTTTCTTCAAACTCTTTTTGGGGGTATCAAAGAGAATGAGAGGGTGAAGTGGGATGGAGTGCCAGAGGGGGAGCAAAGGTTTGTCCCCAAGAAACATTGACCATATCAAGGTGCCATTTGATGATGTCTGGGCACTTTAAAAATGTCTGAGATAATACATGAAATTCAGAATTTTCTCTATTGTTTGGTAGGAGATGTGAGGGGTGGCCAACTCTTCTAGGAAATTTTACAATTTTAAGATGATATTTGGTGCTTTTGGGCACCCTTTAAGTGTATGACTCAATCAATAAAAAACAATTACATTTTTTCAATTTTGGGGGGTTGTTAAAGGGGGGAGCCAGAGGGGGAGGTGGGATTAGGGTGCCAGAGGGGGAGCAAGTGTTTGTCCCCCATATCTGCCCCCCAGAAACATTGACCATATCAAGGTGCCATTTGATGATATCTGGGCACTTTAAAAGTGTCTGAGACAATGCATGAAATAAATTCAGAATTTTTGTCAATTGTTTTGTGGGGGATGTGAGGGGTGGCCTACTTCCCTGGAAAATTTTACAATTTTAAGATGTTATTTGATGCTTTCTGGGCACTTTCGAAGTGAATGACTCAATAAAAAATATGAAAAAAATCACAATATTTTGGGGGATGTTAAGGGGGAAGGGGGAGGTGGGGTGGGGATGCAAGAGGGCGAGTTAGTGTTAGTCTCCCAGAATCATTGACTATATCAAGGAGCTATTTGATGATGTCTGGGCACTTTACATGTGTCTGAGATGATACATAAAATAAATTCTAAACTTTTCAATTGTTTTGTTTTGGGTGTTAGGGATGGCCCACTCCCCCTAGAAAATTTTACAATTTTAAAACGCTATTTAGTGCTCTCTGGGCACTTTCAAAGTGTATGAGTCAATCACAATTTTTTCAATTTTTTTGGAGGGGTGTCAAGGGGGGCGGGGTGCCAGAGGGGGAGGTGGGGAGGGGTGGGGATCCCGAGGGGGAGCAAGTGTTAGTCCCCCAGAACCGTTTACTATATCAAGGAGCTATGTGATGATGTCTTGGCACTTGGGCACTTTAAAAGTGTCTACAATACATAAAATAAATTCAGAACTTTTCCATTGCATTGAGGGGGGTGTGAGGGATGGCCTACTCCCTCTAGGAAATTTTACAATTTTAAGATGCTATTTGGTGCTTTCTGGGCACTTTAAAAGTGTATGAGACGATGAAAAAAAATTACCCAAAAAAATATTTTTCAAATAATTTTTTTTTTAATTTTTTGGGGGGTGTCAAAGGGGGGTGCGGTCGCACCCATCGCACCCCCCCCCCCCCATCTGACGGCCCTGCACTGTAGTGTAGCTTGGTGCGTCAACTTATTTCACTGGGATATTCACTCTTCCATTTCACCAAGACATAAATCCCTTTTCACTACCACTTACAAGGTGTGCATACCGCTATATGGCAGTCTATTAAAGCAAATATAAATGGATACTTAGATATACGTTATATATTTAAACTTCATTATACTTAGCATTTGCATGCCCCACATGTGAATTGATAAAACATGAGATTTTTGATACAATGCGAACTGAACAAGAATGTTCACTTTAAAGTTTGGAGTTTGTTTTACCATGAGCATTCAATAGATTGAAACCCCATGGTTTTACTAACTCATAGAAATAATATAGTAAAACAGACAAGTATTCTTGTACATAATAAATCATGTGTATGAGTTGTGGCTACGCACTAATACTGATTTTTATCACTTGGAATAAGATTGACATAGTTTTGAGCTGAGGCCCAGGAACACGTCGAAACTGTTTAAAAAGTCCCCTAGTGTACCGAGTTGGTAATGCGTGGTGTATACATTACACTCCCCTCCATAGGTTTGGCAACCTTAGCTCCCCCATTGAACTACATGTACGTATTAAAGCCTCTTTATGTTTGAATTTTTATTTATATTTATAACCTCCGAGGAAAATACATGTACTTATAATAGTGATGAATATGTAACTCGACTTCATTTCCAATGCCTCCAAATTTTCCCAATTTTTCCCTCTATTACAAAAGATTAAAATTTTAGGATAAATCTGATGAATTTTTGAAAATCAACATATTTAATTTCCCATGTAAACCAATGAGAAATGGTAGGTTTGTCGCAAGTCATATGACAGAATATTCATCCATCCGAGTTCTTGCAAAATACAAGTTAGGCAGTCAATTAACTTTGCTAACTTTATTTAATAAAAAATTGATATACGTTTCTTCTGGCTTAAAAAAGTTACAGGTCTTCAAAGTCATAATTATTTTTCAAAAAACTCCTCCCATTGAAATAGCACAGGGGGTGAAAAATGATTTTAAAAAATGACTTTGAAGCTCTGTAACTTTAGCATTCATAAATTAAACTGAACACTTAACGTACAAAAAAGTTAGACAATTCAATTTTCTATATTTAAATATTTTCTGGTGAATTCTTTCTGGTTAGATATCCTGAAATCAGACTTGCCCCGAACCCATCATTTTCCATTGGTTTACATGGGAATGACCTTTTGTAAATGAGGAAAAATTGGGAAGAGTTGGAGGCATTGGAAATTAAGTCAAGTTACAGTTCCATCAATACTACATAATATAATAAGCATTTTCCTCAGAGGTTATATAAATAAAAATTCAAACATAAAGATGCTATAACACGTAGTTCAATTAGGGAGTTAGGGCCCGAGTTAGGGTTGCCAAACTTATGGAGGGGAATGTTTATCTTTTACTAGATTACTTACATGTATAAGTACAAGACTTATTTTTTATTATTAATGACTGTATACCCTGTATACCCATCATTTCTTCAACTGTGCCAAGGTTGTTGCTTTCCTGAAGTAGATACACTATATGTATAGGGTGTCTCAAAAATTTACCCAAAAGTATATATTAAAAAGCATAGACAAACCAATCAATATTTTCAGACATTTTTTGCATGACCTTGTAGATAAAAGATGAAACGTTTTTTCCCCTATACACAGTTTTTAATTCAGTTTTGCCTTTTTGATACTTTAACCCGTTACCTTTTACACCACATATTTAATGTAATCTCATATTTCGATGACAGTCTGCATCCTTACTACTACATTGTTCATCACATTTGATATTTCTGGTGGAATGTTTTGATTTCTGTTCGGATACTGGTCTTAAGTTGTTCTAGGTCTCTTAGCTTGGGTTTAGCATAAAAATGGTCCTTCAAATAGCCTCAGAGAAAAAAGTATGGGCCCTCAAATATGGTGAATAGGGAGGCCCTCACAATGTCTTATAGCCCCCCAATATAGAGAGGTCAGAGGTTCAAAAAACTGCATTGGTTGGGATTCTAGTGTAGCCTTTGTGTGTATCAATTTGAGATCACTGTGTTTTCATTTGGATATCATTTGGTCTCCATGCTAGCCTGCCTAACTCTGGAAGGTAACTCCTGAATCATTTTTGATAATTTACCTGATTGTCTGTGTTTGTTCTGCCATCGTCATCCTCAAACATCTTTCTCTGTGGCTATTTGAAGGAGTGCTTAATGCTCATTCCAAGCAAAAAGACCGAGAACAACTTTTTAAGGGCAACATCAAAAGAGAAATCCAAAACATTCCACCGGAATTATTATCATATGTGATGAACAATGTTGCAGTAAGGATACAGGCTGTCATCGAAATATGAGTTTCATTCTGAAATAAAAATGGTGTATTGGGGAGAAAACTTTCATGTTTTGGCTACATGACCAATTGACCATGCAAAAAATGTCTGAAAATATTGATTGGTTTATCTGTGCTCTTTATATACTTTTGGGTACATTTTTGAGACACCCTGTGATATTTCTGGACATCTGATCGACTCCGCTAACAGAAGTACATGTCATTGAAATGACCCTGGATACTTTGGATCTGAGAGTCCGTACAGAACGCTAAATTTAGCATTCTCTTGGAACCATGCCTGTATCTGGCTCGTTGCATGCTCGGTATTTGGCCATTCCCCACGGGGCGTGGTTCTTTCACGGGGGATGGTCGTGTAACAACTTTTAATAGCAAGCTAACTGTTTTGGCTCTGATCTTTGTGACGCTCATTTGCATCGTACAAATGTACCATCATTGGATGGTTCCCAGTGGAATCATTGAGAGAGAAAGTAATTTTATAATGGAAAATAGAGGTAAATGTATGCATCATTATTGTAGAAATTATGTGTGTTTAACGTGGTTTGAATAACTTAATAGCCAAGATGCAAGAAATGCAAAAAACATGTTTCTTAGAAATAGATTTGTTTAAATTGGAACATCAACAAAATAAGTAGATATCTTGCCCTAAGGTCAAATCCCCGGGTCAAATCTTTGTTGCCCCAGTTGTTAAAACAAGCCCCATAACATTTAAACATTTCCAAAATCCCAATGAGAACTACATGTAGGGCGATTTATATGAAGATATTATGTATTTTCTCCATTCCAAGTTTACAATCGTAAAAGAAAGAATTTACTGTAAATTCAGTTTTGGAGTGGGCAAATTCATTTTAAATGCTGATAATGAATGCATAGTTCTGATTATATATAATATGTAATGTGCCAATGTGTGCAGATTGTACGTTGTGCAATAAATTGATTTTGTGGAAAATATATCCTCTTTAGCGTATTGTTTGACATTTATACATTTATATAGTAGAAAGGCTAAGAAGGACTGAAAGAATGATCATAAAAAGATGGCAGTGCAGTCAGCCTGTTAGTTGTGTCGTGTGTATCTTATTTTATAAGAATTAAAATTACTTCCTGCCTGAATGAAGCATAACCTGTAAAATAATCAATCGATTGATATTTTGACAAAAAATGATGGCCATTTTTTATTTAAAGGTCATATCGGAAGAGGGGGAATAACTAACCCCAGGCCTCAAAGAAGACACATGTCTATGATTTAAATCTTGAGAAGACATCGTCGCTATTAAATGAGACAAATCGACAGACATATGACATCATTCAATGGCGGTTTCAAAATTTTCTTACTTTTAACCTAAGGCCACGGCACATTCCTCTTTTTTCATTAGGCCACGCCTCTTTCTCCTTTTTTTCGCTTTTGATTAACTTAAACCAAGCCCCTTTGTCGTTTTTTCGCTTTTAAATACATTAAACAAGGCCCCTTTTTGGTTTTTTTTGCTTTCAATTACCTTAGACCACACCCCTTCATCTTTAAACCACGCCCTTTTATCGTTTTTGCTTTTTTACATTAAGCCACGCCCCTTTCTCGGTTTTTGCTTACATTACTTTTAACCACACCTCTTTTCTTTAAACCACGCCCCTTTATTGGGTTTCGCTTGTTTTTACATTTAGCCACGCCCTTTTTTCGTTTTTTTCGCTTTTGATTACCTTAAACCACGCCTCCTTATCGTTTTTTCAATTTTTTACATTAACACCCGCCTCTTTTTCATTGTTTCAGCTTTTAATTACCTTAAACCATGCCCCTTTATCATTTTTTTGCTTTTTTACATTAAGCCACGCCTCTTTTTCGTTATTTCCGCTTTTAATTACCTTTCATCAGTGGGTTTGTGACACAATGTTTATAACCATTGCTAACCTTTTGAATTTTCATCTAATTTCTTAAAATTTCCACCAGATATTTACAATATCTACACCATATGTCTCCAAGAGTTTAGTAATATTAAACAAAATTTTGAAAATGTTATGACTGATAAAAGACCATGCATCTTTTTTTCTTTACATAGGGTATATAAATTGGGTGTTTGTTTAGAAAATAGGCAAGACAAAGAATGAGACACACGAGACCAAAATATTCTAAAATTGAGACAATTTTTGTCAAGATTGAGTGTCAAAATAAAATATTTTTTAACTTATTTTGTAAATCTCAAAGTGCTAAAGTATATAATTTACCGGGTGAATCATTATATTGTTATAGCAACGTGATCAACGCTGGAACAATATTTTTTCGCCATCTCTTCATTTTATAGTTCCTCCATCTAACTTTATATTTCGAGTACAGTTTCGATCAAAAGCGTATTATATTTGTCTACCGAGTTGAATGGATCGAATGTATACAATCTCTATAGTAACAGTGTTTGGCTGTTTGCAAACAAAATCACTTTCTTTTAAAGTTGAATTAATCGTCAATGATTCTTTTTATAAAAAAGTTTGTATTGCACACAGGAAATTAGTTTTTATTGAAGTTGGGGTAGTTGGTAAATATTTCGAGTTCTACGACTTACCGGTAGATCGATAAGCAATGTCCGGCCTGACTGGTGGAAACAGACATTCTACAGATTCCCTGGGCCGACTGGTGAAGCATGATTGACAAATGCTACTGAAACGTTATAAATTCGCAAATAGAAACATCTCACTTTAACTGGACATAACAGATATAAATAGGGAACAAAAAACAAAACCGTGTTGAGGTGTACGAAGGTAAGACGTGATCGAGATATAAATATTTAATATATAAGATGAAAATAAATTAAAATCATAGGGCTGCTCCATTTTAATGAAAATTTGAAGTGACAGCAAAGACTACACATGGTAATATATTTGAAGCAATTGCACTACAAATGAATTTTCTTTCATTAAATGAGTAGTTAAGTTGTATGATGAATAGATTTGAACATAAAACTTCTTTTTATTTCTGTAGTTGTTGAAGCTTGAAAACAATTGGAAAGTGGTAAGGATTTCATTCAAGTTTAGATATTTTCAGAAAGGGTTTGTATCAATGTGTAATTGATTTTGTAAGTTAGTTATCAATTCAAAATAAAACAGTGACATTGAGAACGAGAATGGCAGCAAATAAGCCATTTAATACACCTAGAAATTATCTCGTGTCAACCCTCAATTCGTCTCCATTTTTCGCGCCCCTTTTTAAATGGAAACAACTGAAATCCTAAACTTTCGATAGAATATAAATCATATCTCGTTTCATTATACTTATTTGGTCATCAGACGAAAGATAAGACACATTGTTTATAAGATACATTGAAATATGAATCCAAAATATACATTTTAACATTTTATATGTTGGGGGGAAAACTTTCTTTTGGTGTAAATGTTTTTTTCTATTTCATATAAAACTCATATATGGAAAGAAGTGAAATACCCTTGGACCCATCGTGAACCATGACATCTCATTTCTTCACTCTTCGGGTGAAACAGAAAGAAGCTATGGGTATCAGAATGCCTTGGACCATGGCGGCCAAGGATGAACACCATCAGATAGTCATTGTTGAATGTTGACATGTACTTTTAAAGTTCCTACTGCTACTCCATTACAATGGCCATATTAACAATTAATGACAAAATGGGGTGTCAGCCCAATATGTAAACTATTCAATGTTCGACAAGTACATTTTATTTCCTATTTTCTTGTTCCGGGCTACGTGTGGCAAATAGAGGAAATGTGAAGTTTTGATAACGATCGTTCAAATAACTCAACTGATGGCGGTTAGGTAAGGTTCTGTTTGCGGAGTACAATAAGTACAACACTTGGAATTAATTAAACAAAGAAAAAGGATTCATTTACTAATTGAACATTGATTACATGTCTCCAACCCATGTCACATGAAATGATCGATGTTATACCTAATAAAATCATTCCACTCTACCACAGCTTAATTTTAAGATGATCTGTTCAATGTCGTTGGTTTTTTTAATTTGCCCTCTATGCTTATCCGACCTACAGTACTATTGTAAACATATTCGGACAGTAACTCTTGCTCCAATATTCGACAACCCAACTCCCCATTGGACAGCTTGTAAAAAGCTGTTCATGTTTCAAATTAAATATTAAGTATGAAGGCATGTGTTAATTTCCTTGCTTTTTTCAGGAAAGTAACATTACATAGTCTTCTTTAAAGCTACGTTCACACCAACGGCGAATGCCACGCCTTAAATCGGCGAGCAAAGACGTGGTCAAATGACGAATTTGCGGTTGCCAAACTGTTGACTAGTGTAACTGAATTCATTATCTTAATCTATTTCTAATAATACAAATACACCATTTAGTTTATCTCGTTTCTCTAGAGAATATCTAGCATTATCTCAGAATCCCAAGACAAATAAGCTGGACGGTGTTTTATCAATTTGCTATTGAGCCATTGGGACCAATGCATTTGTCACTAATCTCTCTAATCCGATATACTTTACAACAAGACTCGACATTTACGCCATAACGTATTGTTAGTTTATTAAAGTATCTTTTCATCAAATAGTGACCCAATGTAATTATATTGACCCAACGATTGATAAATCTGGCCCAAGAGACTTTTGTGCCAGAAACAATCCAGAATGCCAAAATACTCCAACTCGATGGTGCCTAATATGTCAATATTCCAATTCTTATTGGTTGGGTTGTGTCACATGGTGTCCTGGGGATACATGGGTAGCACTCTACGATGTTAAGCTCTAACACACACAGTGTTAAACACAAACATTCAGGATGTGAAACATATTTCTCCATGGAACCAAACGTTTCTTAATGAAATCTCAACTGGAAACCAAGGATACTGATCGGTGATTCTAGGATTTATCGCCGAGCACAATCAAGGTGTTTATTTATACTATCAGAATTATAGACATTGCTGTTATTCCCATCGTATGGATTATGATAGATCGGTTGGGATAAATATTATTCATTGTTAGGGCTTCCAAGCAAAAGTACAGAGAGAAAATTATTCATCGAGTCTCGATGCTCATAATAATTGATATTATTAACGAAGGAAAATATAGAAGAGCCGGTTGTTAATCACAAACGAGTCTCATTTCACTTCATCACTTCAAAAATAATGAACAAACACAATGTTTATAAAGACCTAACACGAAATACGTTTCATTTTTGATTTAGCTCAGTAAAAGATGAAGACGAAGAAGAAAATTCAAGAGGCCATGGAGTCGGAGGAAGAGGGGCATATGAAATATTTTAAAAGGTACATTAATGTGTCTACTGTCAGGTTAGAATAACATGACATACATGTTTTTGAATATTGAAAGCTCTTTTCTTCATCCTAGTTATAACAGCTTGTATTCTGGAAAATGATTTGTTAAGCGACAGTTCTAGTTTTTTTAGTTCTCTAAAAGTCGAACTCAGTTTTCTTCATCACTCAAACAAATAAATCAAATTCATTGTGAAAGGTGGTTTTGTACATTAGCTTCTGAAATTACAATAAATTTTGAAACATGATATAACAAATAATTAACGTAACATTTACACGAATAAATGGATCGTTTTAGAATATCAAACAATAGCCCAATATCATGTTTAAAGCTCTGACATTGAATATTCCCTTTTCTTAGTTCACGAAATTGTTCACTTATTGGGTACTGTTTTTGCATGAATGAAACCAATTATTGGAAATTGGTTGAAAATGAAATGAAACAAATGGTTCTTTTTGAATAATGATTTACCTCCCATTGTTAAAAGTAACCTATTCATATGCTATTAGTTTTCCGATTTGTATCAAGCTAGAATAATGTGGTATTGAATTTTTCCAGTGAAAAGGTCGAGGCCAACCCCGGGAAGAAAGGAGGCCAGTACAAAATATCAAAAGGAGGACAATTGGTGGTCCCAGAAGGATGTTTGGGAAAGAAAGACATTATTACATGCAGTGTTATCGCATCCACTTTGCGTTATCAGCATTTTCCGAAGTTCCCGGAAGACGAACAAATCTTAAGTGAAATCTTTTTGCTCGAGTCTAAAGGCAATGGTCCAAAATGTCAACTAAAGGTGGCGCTGCCCTACTACACGTTTGACCTTACCTATTATGATTTCAACGTGAAGATGAAAATTGAGAATGAAGAGTCGTGGAGTTTGATAGAAGCATCGCAGGTAAATAGAATGAAACAAAATACATGAGAACAAGAACAAAATTATAATAATACATAGTAGCCTGGCCAGAACAAGTCATGCCTCTCTATTTTCTCAATAACTTTCTCAATTTTGAATATTTTTTCATGAAATTTTCCCATCAACAGAATATTACATTATTTTTTAAAAGGTTGTAACAATGAAATTAAGAAGGCATTTACCATATAAAAAAATTTTTATGTTAGGAATTCTTTAAAGTTTATTCTGTGAAAATTTCATGAAAAAATATTCAAAATTGAGCCTGTTCTGGCCAGGCTACTAATTTGTAATAAAAATTGCATAAAAACAATTAGTTTGACTTTGTGTCTCTAAAAGAGAGCTTCATCTTCACCAAGCTGGAAGTAATTACTTAATCTAGCTTTAGGGCCCAATAGTACCTATCATATCGGATTCTAAAACCTTATACTTTTATTTAAGAATCCGGGTGTAAACTTGGCCTGGATAGAGACAGATAAGATGGGCCCAATAGTAATAACAGCAACACCAAAATCAGAGACATTCGTAGTGGACCCCCAAGGAGTTCTCTATCAAGCCAGGATAAATCGGTACCTTACTGTGAGGTTTCCTAAGAAGGCCACGAACACACCAGTTAACTGTACGATAAAGGTGAGCCTCTTTAGGCGTTCGTTGTTTGATGCGTCACTTTAGAGATTAGTACTAAATACAAGTCTTTACGATTATGGCACCATTCGTGAATATACTTGCTGATGCGTTCGTTGTCAAGAGATTCGAGAATCGTTCTCCGTTTCATTGCTGAGTAAATCTTTGTATTATAAATTATTTAATTAAAGTCTAGATTGTTTCTGTTTGCGCAGTTATTCAGTAGAACGAGGCAATGTCTTCAGATTATGCAATAACAAAATAATGTCCATTGCCTTGATAACATTCCAATTAAACGACACAATGCCTTTCGAATTTTTACGAGAAAGTAAGAGACCCGAAGATCAGGCTTTACCTGTGAAAAATACAAGTAAAAATCAAAGAAAAGCATATATTCCTACAGATTGGAGACAGGTGTGACCATTTTTGATATAACTTGAGACAAGCCTCGCTGAACATTCAATTTGTAAGGGCCTTTATAAGAGGACTGAAGTATTGATCGATGAATAAAAGGATTCCTCAGACGTATCAGGATCATGTATGTCTATGATCCACAGGGGATTACAAGTAATCCACATCAAATAAATCAGACAATGGATACTATAACAGCTAATGAACGTGACACCGAATGAGTTTCCATTAATGTATACTAAATGAATATAATGAAATATATGTTGTACACGGCGATGTTTTCGATCCTGAATAATTATTTTCCGTTAATAAATAAACTAGTTAATATGATACACAATGTCAGGGATTCTATCTGACTTATCTAATGTCCTTTATTTGCTTTTGTATTTATTTCAGATTACTCCATTTCGCCATGAAAACCTTGAAGATGCCAAAAGGCTATATCATCACCAAGTTGGTGACCTGATTATGTCCACTGATTACATAGAAATCGTCGCAGACGGCATTTCCGAGTTTAGACGACCAGTTGGAGTCCGACTGCCAATGCCGGAAATTGTCGAAGAGTTCGACCAAGAAGACATTGCGGTACTTTACAAACCATCAAGTGAAGATGCTTGGCAAATATTCAACGACAAATTAACGTTCACCAAACAAACAGTTTCGTTTGATGTGAAAGCTTTATCAAAGTGAGTCATGATGCTGATTGATTTTGCTAAGAAGAATATATGAGAACGGAACCTGAAATAAATGTTATTACCACAATAAGTATCCCTTCAAAACAGAATTGAAAGGGTACTGATGTAATCAACTTGTCTCTTTGAAACAAAGTATAGGTTTACATTCTGTGAGCGTATTGTCTTTTAAATGTCAATGGATCTTCTAAGTAAGAAGGAAGGTAGTTGTTATCTTGTTTGACTACTCAATATATTTGCCGTCATGTTCGCTTTGTCCGTGTATGACTTATACTTATCTCTTTGTTTTAGACGCATAATATTTACCCTGTCTTGTTAATAAGGTATGGTAACTCTGATTGATGCTTGGAAGTTGCTCATTTCTAAGCTATATGCTCACACATTTTCATTTATTTTACTGTTCCCTGATCTTGCTTTCGAAGTCTGGTCACCACGAATGCAAGGGAGAAGGTCTTTAGCCTAAAAGTGCTTCTTCCTTCCATTTTCTAGCGATGCGCATTTTAGTTTCAGTTTCAGCAAACCATCGATCATGCATACTCTCTTTCTATCCATGATAAATCTCACCATTTCCATTATACTTAATACAAACATCCAAGACATACAAGTCAGGACAAACACATATATAATCTGCATTGTTCTTTTTATAGATACGTGGTTGCCCTTTCTCGTCCACAACGCAAAAGAAGACTTACAGAAGCGTTTAGGATATTCGACACACAAAACCGCGTCGTCACGGGAGAAATCCTTACGTTCATCAAAATGGAAGAAAAGCTCTGGCTCTTAGCGGTAGAAATTGTTCAGAAAAACGACATTGAGAAATCTATAAAAGACAAAGAAAATGACGGATTTGAAATGGTTGAGAAAGTTGAGATTGTGAAAGAAGAGAAACAAGTGTTCAGAAAGCATTACAAAGCTGCGAGGAAGGACTATTCAAAAATGCAAGAAAAGCCTGACGACCCTAATGTCAACCTTATAAACAACAGTGTATTCGACCTTGAATTACAGGGTGACCTCTGTGTATATGAATCAAACAGTCATTACGTCACCAACCAATTCAAGCTCCCATATAGTGAAATAATAGGTAATAATCACAGACTATACGAAATCCAACCTAAACTTAAAGACGGTGTCGTAGACATTGGAGTAAATGGATACGATTGTGAAGCAACACTGAATATTCTGAATAAATCTCCGGTAAATAAAGATGATCCAGAATGTATTCGTACGTTCAGAATAAGTATTGAGAGTTCGCGAGTAGCTAAGTACTTTTACGAGGAACCAGTCCCCGATGAACCTGAACCAGAGCCAGAACCAGTCATTGAAATCCCGGTGGAGGAGCCCATCCCACCCCCTTCTCCTGTGCAGTCTCCAAAACCAGAAGGGAGGTTCAGCACGCCACTCACAGAATCCTTCATGAGGCTCATCAAACACAAACGTCCTCCCATAAAAAGTAGGTTTACAATGGGGCAGTAAATTATCTATTTTATGAAAGACTCGACGTATATTCATGTATTCGCCAAATCAAAACGTGCATGGTCTAACAAACCATGCATGTTGTTGACTAATTTCGAAGTTGTTCTGTGTCCTTGCAGTGTTGAATGCGATCTCTTTTAATAATATTCCTTTTGAAACATTTTGGTTGTCAGTTGTCATGTCGAGACCTAATAACTCTCCTCCAAAATCTTGGCAACTTTCCCATTGAACAAAATGTTAAAGCCGTATGGCGATTCAAAAAAGAAACATTGTCACATAAACATATTTAACATGCTTTTAAATGTGGAATCAGGGTTACCAGACTTTGGAGGGGAATGTACATGATGCAGCAAAATACTTTATTAAAAAGATGATACTGAAGTAATGGAATATTAATGGTGTATATCAAGAAAAAAATTCATAAGATCATACTCCGGATTAATTTTCAACTTTTGTAATTTTAGTATCAACTAAATTGTATCATTCTTTTAATTTCAGTATATAAGGAACCCAAAGTTCTAAGTGGGCGTAGTCTGCGTGCGTTGGCCCTAGAAATACCCCAAGGTCTGACTCTTGCAGTTCACCTTGACATTCCAGACAGTACAATGACGGGCATAGGCTTTGACGCCCTGTCATTGGGGATGGGTCTTGCAGACGTCACTTACAAGATCCTGGTTCACTGGAAGCGGAAATGTGTCAGTATCAAAAGTGATGGGGATATTCAGGTTGAATGCCTCATCAATGCTCTGCATGAGATGGATAGATCAGACATTGCGGATATTGTAGCAGAGAGACATGCAGTCAATCAGGAACTGGACCCTGCATGTTTTAGCCCCATCAGAGTCACTGTAGATCATATCAATTGAATTATTTGTCAATCTGGTGTAACCCATTTTTTGGTCTGTTTGATTTACCTCTTTCAAAGGCTGATTGATCTGTATGCCAGCAGCTAGCCTTTGAGAGAGGAATGTTGAATAAAATAATGACTAAAGGAGAGTTTAGTGGTTCCCTTCTAAATGGCACTCTCTGCACTGGATCTGACTATAGTATGAAGTAAAAGAAGTTGCAATAACGTCACTGAGGAAACGGGGATCATGTTTGGTTCGGAATCAAATTATTACATGTATGTTTCCAAAGTTACATACAGTATGGTCCTCCACCTTTCTCATAAAGTGTCAATACATAGCAGTAAAGTCGGTTGTAGAGGATGTTTGGTTAACAATGGATTTTTTTCAATCATATAGACGACTTCTACATTCTCCTTTATCATACATAGATGACCTGTATAATCAAAATAGTTACTTTATTGGAAACTGAATAAATCAAATGTAGTTATTGCAATGTTTTAATTGCAGAATGAAGTATGTTAACCTTATATAGTACTTATTATGTAAGTAAATGCTTGTAAGACCCCAGGAAATTAAATGTCTGTTTATAGTGATTACTAATGCTCAGTGGATTATCAAAAACATCCCAAGTCAAAGCATTTATATTGTATGGAGCATTTGACATTTTGAGTTTCGATTTTAGAGTCCTTTTTAAGTCCAAATCCTTTTAAAAATAACTCCAGTTAAACAGACAATTAAGCTCTGTAGGGCCTAACCCAAAGTATTATTGTATATTGCCATTAAACATTGTCTACTTGTGCCAGAATATTTGCATTCTACATGTAAAGTAGAATTATAATTGCAATATTTATTAGCATTTATTGTACAAAGCCTTATGTTGCCAACGCTGTTTAATCAATGTACACCATATAAATAAAATGTTTAATTGAATACAATCTATTCACCAATTGTGTTGATTCTTAAGGCTTCTTAAGGCATCTGATAATGGTCTATAAAGATTTGTATAACATTTATATTTATATAACATTTATATTTATATAGCAGGATTTCCACAATATGTTTTACTTTAACAGTCCCTGTCTTTTCCCTGACTGAGGTGAAATTCCCTTGCCAAATCTGTTTTCATTAATTCCATTTCAAAATGTCTGAAAAACAAAGGAAAGCTTTCAACTTTTCATTCCCTCCCTTAGGGAGATTATTACTATTATTATGTAAGTCAATAAAGACATGCCCAGGAATGCTTCAAAATGTCATTTATCCATTAATTTGCATGATCTTTTGGTCTGACTGAGCACTACATAAAACTTATTTCAATATCTCTGCATTTACACCTCCATAGAAATACACTTTAGTTTATTTACAAAAGTCTAATCAAAACAAATCCAAAATTCAATCACTCATTTTCCTATTATGGCATGGAATGGTATAACTTGACATATTGGCAGTTATTGTTTGTAATAGTGTCACCATGACAATAGGGTATTAATAGTTTGCATCCAATACGGAAAGGAGAATAGATTTTCTAAGTAAATCAATAACTTGTTGAAGTGTCTTATTTCCCATCTTTGTGGCTCGAGCCTCACTCCATTTCCAAGAACTTGACTGAGCAAAGATATCCATACATGATACCAATACCACTTTATTACAAAATACTAGGCATTCTGAATTAAATAGAGATGGTAAAAAGCAGAACAAGCAGTAAAAGGTGATGCCATACATCTCATCTAATAAGTCTTTGTAAGTTTATTTACAAAATATAGATGTCACTATGTTCATTTAATGCATTTAGAAGTAGCAAATACAGATGCCATCTATGTCGTCAATTTTGAAATATGTGTAATAAAATAAATGGTTTACACTTTCAATTTGCCTCTCCCCATGTCAAATCTTCAATCTCCTGCTCAAACTAGCTTGATTTTTGATAAGCTATTTATGGCATTTTAAGTAACTAATGCAAACACTCTAATATCACTTCAATATAATTTATTTTATTTACAATACAGAATATTCACATAACTGATGAAATGCAATAAAAGTCAAGAATTTACTTGTGGTCTTAGCTTCTTCATTTCTATGCATACTCATATTCTTAACAATATAAAGGAGAGAAGGACGGAATAATGTATTGTTTTTATGCGAAGGAACAATACATGTAGACTCATATAGTGTTTTGCTCTTTGTAAACATCAAACTTCGTCCATGTTGACTTATATATAGGGTGTTCCAAAAGTAACAGGACTGGTGCTGGCATTTTGTCAAATTTGCACTGAGTGTCTTCAAATTTTCGCAAATTGTACTTTTAAGTATTGTAACTAAAATTATAAAGTTTCAGAGAAAATGATGAAATGCGCTTAGAGTTATGGTTACTATAGTAACATGACATCCCAATACCCGGGGCAAATTTTTTTCTGAAAATGTGTTACCTAACATTTTTGTATTACTGAATAAAGTATCTAATTCACCTATTATAATACAACATTTCTTGTTTATTTTATAAGTTGCTTTGTTGTTAAGATGTTGCTATACAACCAGATACAAGCAGATTCAAGTATTATTTCATAATGATAATAATATTTATTCAATTTCCTGAAACATAACTATGTATAACAGTCTGAACAATTCACTGTTGAATTTTTAAAAAGACCAAATTTGGAGCCAGTCATCCACTTTGATAGCGCACATACCCGCAGGTCACCATTAAAGACCATGCAGCTATAGAGGAGCTAGGTCTTGAGGTCTAAAACCATGCACCATACTCTTCTGATCATGCAATATCTAATTTTTACTTATATTGAGAACGGAATGCTAATCAGTGCTGTAAGACCTTTAAAGATGAGAATGACCTTCTACAAATTGTCCAATCGACCCTGTGTGACATGTCCTCAAATGGGTTCACTCATGTGTTTGGGTCATGGATACAGAGAACTACTCTTGTACTGACCAAAGAGGAGCCTATTTTCAAAGTAGAGGATACATAGGAATATCAAATGATGTAAAACAAATGTAATTCCCACCAGTTGTTGCATTTCAAATTTGATATGGCATGTACAAAATGATATGGGATGTACAAAATGCTTAATGTCTCTGTAACTTTTTGCTTGGAATGTTGCCCCGGGTATTGCGATGTCATGTTACTATAGCAACCATAACTCTACCCGAGTTTCATATATTTTTTCGACACTTTGCAGTCTTAGTAACGATACATAAAAGTACATTATGTAAACTTTTGAGGACGATTGGTGCATATTTAACAAAATACCAGCACCAGTCCTGTTACTTTTGGAACACCCTGTAATGATATAGATGGAGCTCTCATGCTACACATCAAAATGAGGCTCTATACAAATGTAATGATTCATGTTTGATTCCAATGAACGAGTTCATTTCTTTTGTCCATTCAAGCATTAAACATTATTAAGGATCGTGCTGTTTCCATCATATTAAATATTAGTTCTTTAAAGGACCAGTCTGTCTTCATCCTGTTTGAGATGATTGTCTAACTGGTTGTCATCTGCAAGGTGTTTGAAGTGCTGCAATTGGAAACAAAAAAACCTATCAGAATCAACTAATTAAAACCTCAGTATCAAATGCTCATCAGAAGTGGATATTCATTACAATTTTCAGAACTTTTCTTTGAACAATTTTCATACAGGTTTTCATATCATGTATGATACATGTTGACCAGTTACCTAATACATAAGGAAGATTCATGATGGTAATGAATAGTGGGCAAAAATTGCAGGCCACATAAATCCAGGATGGGCCAGGATGGATGGGTGAGATTATTCAGGTGTCAGGCTGACTTACAACTCTGGGTTATCACAACATTTTACAATCAAATCTCTGCCATTAGTTTGGATTTTCAAAATCAAAATTGTCATCATCTGATTTCTAGGTCCACTGAAAATTAGAGCCTCTCTAACACTTTTCTAATGAAAGAAAGTCTGACCCAGTCCTATAAAATGTACTAAAGGGAGCAAGTATGAACTGTCACCAGTATTTGAACAATACAAGCAATTAGAAGCAAACTAGCTATCAAAAAGTGGTCAATTTGCACCTTCTGCCACACCAAAATACATTACACCTCAGTGAGATCATAAACTGAATGCAAGAAATATGTAGATACTCTCAATGCTACATTGATCAATTTCTATGTGATTTAAAAGAGAGTAGACATAAAAATAAATAGAAATGGGCAGGTGTTTCATGTAGATGTATATAATGTAGATTCCTGGTTTGAAACATAAATAAAAGTAAACACTTCCATACCTGTGAATTCTTGAACTCTGAATACAATGTAAAGAGTACATGGAGGGATTCAATACGTGACTTGTATATGGGGATGTCCAGTATGGCACATATCATCTCTACATACTGGTTGAGATCGCAGTCCAAATCAGCTGTAGGGAGACCCACCTGCAATCATTGAAACAAATAAGTAGAGTAAAACCTGTGTAAAAGTGTCCAACTTAAACAGGTATAATTAACATTAAGTCGATGGGTCAAAGAACAGTGAAATGTGTTTCACTTAACAAAGGCGTTCCTTTTATAAAGGGATTCCATATGACAGATTTTACTGCATTTATTAGATATTAAAATCAATTTTGATATTAATAAATAAAAATAATTATAAAGATGGACTTTTGTGTACATGTATAGAATTAAGTTTTATTAAAGAAAACTATTTTTAATCTTTTACAACTCATACCACCATACATGGACTTGTTACTCTAATCATAGTATTTAAATAATGATGAAACTATAACCATGTAGCTTCCAAAAAATGTTAAACTTAAACATCAATATAAATCTTACCTCTTTCAACATCTCCTCAAACTCTGGTGGCCACTCCTGCATGAGAGACTCAATATCAGGCATATTTCTGGAACACAGCAGAATGTAAATGATATCCTATTTATATTTGATATGAACCAAATTTGCATGGAAATGGGGGTTTATAGAGAAGATGTGAGGCTAAATTTTACTTAATGCATTTACTGAAACAAACATTTCTGAAGCATCCCATTGTTCAGCTTGTGTCATTTAGTGTTTTCAAGCACTTGTTAATTTTAGATGTGTTAGGGTCACCAACACCTTGTATAAATGCTTTAAAAAGTTGTCAGCTTTTCATTTCTCAAATATTCAAATTTCCCGCCATTTTTCAAAAAGTTGAAATTTTTTAATCATCAAATTTTTGACACCTATGCAAAGATTGAACAAAGGACACACTATTTCAATAATAAAATGCCATATCTAATGTGCCACTTCAATGTTTAAGCATAGCAAAAATATTTTGCAACCTGAGTGATGTCATCGATGACTCACTCAGGTGGCAAAAAAATCTTTGAAAAAATGAAATATTTTTTATGTCAATCTTTTCTAAATATGCTAAACTTCAAAATTAAATCAATGCTGATTGTCTAACCAGGTAAAAAGGAAGAATATATTATGTTTTAATTATGTTTTAGATATCATTATACCATTGGTTTCTGAGAACTAAAATTTTGAAATGCATTTTTCTCTGAAGCATTTTCATGGATTGATGAGTTCATTTCTCGCTTATTTATGAACTGATTTTCTTAATTTTTTCAGCCAAAAAAAACGTGAGGATGAATGCTGTGTATTGGTATGAATTATTGGTATGAATTATCGCTTATTAAAAGCTACGCATAACCTCTAAAAGTTAGTTTTAAAGAAATTCACGATTTTTCGAACAAAAAGTCCTTCAAAAACCACTTTTTGAAATTAAAATAAAAAGTTTCACATTTCAGACTTTGATAACATTGGATAAGACTACAATATAAGCCAAAGTGGTTTAAACTTTATATGGGGACTTATAAATATAAATATGATAAATGAGTTGGATGTGAGAGAATGTTTTAAATTACAGTCCAACACCTTACTAATATGAGAACTGTAGGTATAATCTACATTGTATGGAGGGTTAACTTACTTGGTATAATGTACATTGGGAGGTGGTTTAGATCTGTGCAGGTCACTGATACTCTCAATCCAAGTGTCTATTGCTCTGGGATTTTTGTCTGCTTCTTCCACACTGCGAACAACCTGAAATCACAGACAGTAGTTTCAATGATTTATCTACACTTTGAAATGTAGCTTTCATGGCTTTTTATGATTTAGTTTTTATTGTTTCTTATAACATTAATAATCATCATAAAAATCAATGTTAGCTACTTATACATATATAGCCACAACGATAATCATTTCTAATTTGAAGAGTATAGATGGAAATGGTAATTTTTCCAGATTTTAATTTTTTATGTTGATAAAAGATTAAAGAAAGATTTTAAAATATCATTGATGAAAACTTGATACTACAGTATGAGAATGTAGAAACAAAAAGAAGGTGGAATATCAGCGGGAAGAAGAAGAAAAGCTCCAACAAAGAGTAATAAACTATGATATTTTAAACCTGTTCAAGAATCATAGGATAATGAATCAACAAAACATCTCAAAATGAAAATGTTTAAATCTAAATGCCCATCAATCCAAAAAGTACAATAATTTTCTAAACAATGTTAATAGTGAGTGGTTTTGCTAGGTGATAAAGCTAAATGCTCCACCTTGGATATGACAGTTGATGTATTTCGAGTAGAAGTAATACTCTTTGTAAAAGCCACCCAAGCCTCTACTTATAATTCTCTTTGGATAAGCATATAAACTTGCCGAGCCAATGAGAGCTCAGAGATAATTCACTATGAACTGCATGACAACATATTTGCATGGCTTTTCAGTGCTCTTTGATTGATTAGATGCCAAATTGTAAAATGATCAGTCATAGTGAGAGGGAAGTGTACTTGTTAATGAGTTCAGAGTAGTGAGATAGGGAAGCCTTGACAATGGACACAATAGCACAGTAACTAATGTTATAATGTTTGCGTATCAATAAATATAAAACACAAAAACAATGTGGTGGCTCATGGGGGTCATATCAAACCATGATATCTTAAATACCCTTCTGCTTTTAATATCTTTTTTATTAAATGAAATATATTATGAAAAGTGTAGTAAAATTGTTACAAGTTTATCAAATTCATCATGTAATCAAAAGAATGCTTATATATTTATTGTTTAAATATTAGTTTGTGTAATCTTATCAAGTTAAAACTTGATGGAATCCCTCTGAAGGGCTCTTCAACATTGTGTACGAACTACGAAGACAAACGCTTTTTGACACACACAATGTATGTGTAAGATTTGTATTTTAGGCACAACGAAACACAAGGTAGAAGGATTCAACTATTTTTGGAGGATTAAACTCCTAAAAAGGAGAATCGTTGAATGGTGAGTTATTATAGAGGAGCACGTAGGTTATCGCAAACAATTTCAGACAATTCTAACTTGAATATTGAATATTTTCTAATCATGAACATGGGTGTATCTTTGAGAAGGAAAAGTTGATTGCTCCAGGGACTTTAAAGATACTGAATTTGGATGACCAAAATGTACTGAAACCAATAGATAGCAAATTTTTTAATGGAGAATAAAATGTGGAACACTAATCTTAGAGCAATTCAGTTTTTCTTTCAAGAACTATTTGATACATCAAAATAAAGAATAGTAATGCATTAACATTGTAAAAAATGATTGCATTTTGGTGAAAATGAGGTCAACATCTTTGAAAAAGTGTGTTAATGGGTTGCTTATTAGTTAAATATTTCCAAGTCTGTTTGACTCTATTATTACTGTATATAATTTTCTTTGAGATAGTGAATGGATCTAAAAGATATAACTGTCTTCTTGGTCAGAAAATAGTCTTAATCAAAGACATAACTGTCTGATATTGTTTGCGATAACCTACACAAACCTTTTTAACCTTTTAAATCCTTTCAAGTTTCAAACAATGTTCACCCAAACATGATATTTAACAACTAGTCAATCTGTGACATACATTAATAGTTTCACAAGACAATTGTTGCTGGAATTACACCATGTGTTTTAAGAAGGCGCCTAAGGTTTTAACCTGTTTTGAAAAATAGGTGTATACATGTAGACTAGTAATCATGATTGCGGTTTTACAAAAGCGCTTTTCCAAAACTCCTAGGACCCTTGTCACTAAAAAACGACTTAAAGCGTTAGGTGCTTTATGAGTGAAGTGTAATACCGATCGGTTTTTGTAAAATGCCTTAACCGAGTTTAACCATTTGCCCTAAACGAAATAAGACGTATTTTTTCAAATGCCGTAATTTTGGGACCTGAAAATGCAATAGGTCATCAAATTATATCTCAAAAAGTGAGAGTAAGTTCACATCACTGGCAAAAGTCTCGGTTACTTTTTCTCTTAGATGCTAAAAGAATACATTTATTGTAGATGTACACATCTGCTGGATATTCTCCATATCTACATCGTTAAAACTGCACAAAAGGCGTTTTAGAAATGACAGGTGTGATTCCAAAATAAAATTCCTAAGGTGCTTTAGAAATGTTGGTGTAATCAGGATGGCGATTTTGTAAAGCTTTTTGCGTTTTTTCTGGTGTAATTCCAGCAAGTGTGTTGCTTTGTTTTGAATTTTATAAAATTTACAAAAATAACTGTGTGTATGCATGTCCATAAAACATTTGTTACAGTAAGAGTGCTATATACAGATAGATGTGTGTACATATAAAAAAACACATATTCAAATCTGTCTTCTGTAATACATGATTTGGATAATACAAGTATCCTTGTATCTCCAGGTGACAACATGTCTCTTATTCAACTGCTTTGCCTGGGGACAATGGCATCTGTTGCCATAGCAACACTGACAGAACACGACTCCCACCATGTCCTGGTGAGCATCGACTGCTCAATTGAGCACATAGAGCGAGGCATTGGTCTTGACTGCCAACAAGCTACACCCCCTGATTTCCCTGATTACCTTAATGAGGAGTTCATCACAGAACTCAAAGTGCGTCACAAGGACATTCCGACAGTCAAACAGACTATGTTCCATGAATGGAAAAACCTGCGAGAGGTTGAAATCACGGGATGTGGAGTGAAGTTTATTGATGCAGATGCCTTCGTGACACTTGACAAATTGGAACATTTGAACCTTGAAGGAGTGAAATATTATGATATCGACATAGATGTTGAGACTGGGAAACTCAATATGTCAGCAATTGATATAACTTACAACAACAAGATAACGTACATCACAGCAGAACTATTCAGCAAGAATACAATGTTGGAAACACTGATTTTACGTAAAAACCAGATTGCAGGGATCGCAAAAGGGGCTTTTATAAACCTGGAAAATCTTGAACTGTTGGCTCTAGATAGGAACAAGCTCACCGAAATATCACGTGACACATTAAATGGACTACAGAACCTGAAGGATTTGGACTTGAGCTTTAACCAGATAGAGATGATACCGAATGATGCATTTTATAGTTTGACAAGCCTCTTGAGACTCCATCTTGGAGGTAACCCTCTGAAAGCTTTAACCAGCATCCACCTCCAGCCGACCCCACATCTTGAGGTCCTTGACCTGTATCGCACACAGATCACTGCGCTGGCAGACCCATTACCTGACAAACTCAAAATGATTGATTTTGGTAATACTGGGGTCATGAATCTTAAGGACTCATTCTTTGAGCTCCAGGATCTGACCCACGTTGGCATGAGAAAGAATCCCTGGCTATGTACCTATGACATCATGAAGGTCTCCCGATGGCTTTGGAACCATCCAAATATTGTGACGTCCCATGACTTAGAGTCATCAAAATGTGCCTCTCCTGATAACCTAAAAGGTATTCAGATTGACAAGCTAGAGCAAAGACATTTCCCAGATGCTCGGCCACCACCAACTCTAGATTCCAAGCCAAGCCAACGACCAGAACTAACGACAACTATAAAACGAACTGAAGCTACCCAGCCAGAAAGATCAACAGCACATAAGTCAACCCACAACCAAGAAAGCTCAACACCAAGAAGGCCTGATACAATAACACCACGTAACTCTGAGACTAAGAACCCTGGGAATAGACCTCCTCTGACCAACAACCCTGAGGCAGACTCTAGCACCACAAGCACTGGGAGCACAGCCCTGAAGGACAACTTACAATACACATCAACTGAAGCTCCAAACAACCCAAATGGCCCTGATGCCCAACAAGCCATACAGCAAGAGAACAGTGAATACCATGGATTGGCAGCTGGTACAATCATAGGAATCATAGTGGCTATAGCTGCCCTGTGTCTGGTCCTGGGCGTTATTGTCTACTTGTATAGACAGAACCGTAAATGGAGCGTAGATATGCCACATATCTACATGAAGGAGGCACCCCCCAGTGACTTAAAACCTGTCCTTCAGAACAGTAGGTACCCATACACTGGGTACACTAATTAATAGGGATTGTCTCAAAAAGTGTGTAGGATTACATGTACACATAATAACTGTATAATGTACCATGTGGTATACAAATATTTCTATATATGCATTTCACCCACCCACTCTTCATAAAAAATATTTATAGTAGTCCATACTTTTTAAAATGAAACAAAATGTTCTAAAATGACCCTTGCATTGTTTAGATAAGCTAATGACCTTTTACCACCAACTCACTAAACGTAATTGCACAGCATGTAATATTTGGTGCCTGTCTATGAATGTTTTTCTTAGATAAACATCTTCATTTCTAAATTCACATCTCTATAAAATTTTTCCAGTGTAATCTGTCTTCATCTTACAACATATAGGACACACTTATGGGTGGCAACTGAAAACATACTCTTATATCACTGCACCGTAATTAATAATTTCATAGATTTTAATCTGTAAATGTATCATATAGATTCTTTAATTCAATTATCAATAAGTAGTTTGCTGATATGCAAAATGTATTCTTGCTTTATTGCCCTGATCTATATACAAGTTTTCTAGAATTACATTACACTATTAAACATTTGTATAACAAAATTTACTTTTACCTGAGACAATGCTCAATAAATCTTAGTTAATTTTTGAAAGCCTTGTATAGAAAAGAGTTCAATTTTTATCATTTTAAATAAACTGATTAGAAGAATGAAACAGTATGTCATAGCATACATTAATAAAAACTTAAAATTGCAAACCCACAATTATCCCATAATTTATGTTAATTTGAGTGGAATAGCAGCATTGATATGAATAAATTATACAATTTACTTAATGTGATACTTCAGTTATTCTGAGTGCTCTTCCAATCTTAAGTTAGATCACACCCTAATGGTTGTTGATATCAAATAGTTGTTTGGATAACAAAGTTAAAATTGAGCACCCACATTAGATTTTTTCTTGGACAGAAAACCTATTCCTGTAAGACATCAGCCTGTAAAATTTAAAGCAAATCTGATAACTGCTATTTTTCATATGGTGAAAATGGAATTCAGCAGCAGCCATCTTGAAAATTCTTTCTTTAACATACATGTACATTCTATGTGCTTCTTACATTGCGTTTCTTATGAGTTGCATAGTTTCAATTTCTTTTTATTTCATTGTGTATATCTGTTAACCAGCACTTGAGTTATCATCCGGACATACATACATACATACATACAATACAAACAGCTACAGAATGGACTGGAATGGAATGGACGAGCAGACAGATGAGTTGCCAGACAGAGGACTTCTCTTTCTCCAATCTTGAACTATGTTGGGTGGGATAATTAGTACTATGGTGTCAATATCAGCAATGTATTCACAGATATTAAAAGTTGCTAATATCATATCAGTCAAAAACATCATATCAATATCATGTATTTATTTTTCTATAGAGATTGATGATATTGAATGAAATACACAGATTAACAGATACTTTAATTGTATAAATAAAAAATGAGTTAAAAACGTTTTTGATGAATTAAATATGTTATCCTAACTTTTAAACAATGCATGCTTCAAATTTCCTAAGAGGCAGTTTAAAAAAAAGTCACCTTAATCTGCTTGTCAAAAACCTTTTAAAATACAACGAAATCTGCTTTGAAAGCTAATATGAACAGAGTAATTTATGTTTGTACAAACTGAGGTAACGTCATAAAACTGAAGGGGCTTGAAAAATACCATAAAAATCAGAATACAATTGAAATCGGCTACTTGAATTGAATGAGATTTTTGTTTGTTTCAAAATTTACTAAATAAAGTACTTGTGAAATACTAAATACAAGAAACCTGCATATATTCAATTGACAATAGAATATTATCAATTTTTGCCCACATGGTTTCTTTTTGTTTCCAATTTTTAACCATTACAGGTATACATTTGATACAATTCCAATTATACAAATAAGATAAGAAAATAGTAATTCCAGATTCATTCAAATTGTTAAAAAACTAAGACTTCATATTTCAAGATAACTTCAAACATATCAAAATATCAATCTTATCCTGTTTTGACATCTCAACTTGAAATTATGACCAACCCTTAGTTTGTATACATATTGACACAGAAACGTGTAAGGTGACAAGATTTGACATAAAGACACATATCTCAACAAGTAGATGACGTAGAACACTTACACCACCATCAAACAGCTCATAAGGCCACCAAAATGTGACAGTTTGAAAAAACAACCTAACAAGAGGTGAAAAACGATGTTCTATTATCAAGTGACATGTTATCTTAGTTTTAGCAGCCTTATTTGAGAATTTGGTATAACACTTAGGACAACCCTTCAAAGTGAGATAAAAACAATATAGAATCATTGCTGCATTGTGTGTGTCATACATAGATACACTCATATGTCAGAAGATAGAATAAAAACAAAATTGAATGTCGCCAAAAGAATGAACATTTAAGGAACATTAATGGCATAATGTTGAAGAAAAGCGTGTTAGTTGTTGTGCTGTTGGGGCTGGTATGTTGTGAGGAACAACAACACTTCCAGCACCATGCTTTGGTCAGTGTGGACTGCTCTATTGAACATATACAGCGAGGTATAGGACTGGACTGCGATCAAGCTGAACCTGAAGAACTCCCAAAATACCTAAACGAGAAATTCATAACTGAATTAAAAATCAGACATAAAAACATCACCAATCTAGGACCGAAGATATTTGAATCTTGGACTAATTTGATGATTCTTGAGATCACGGGATGTGGAGTGAAGTCAATAAGTGCAGATGCTTTCTCAACTCTTGCAAAATTGGAGAACCTGAACTTAGAAGGTGTCAAATATTACGATATCGAACTTGACATCGAACATGGCCAACTGAACATGACAGATGTTGATGTCATATATGATAATGACATCACAGTGCTTCCTGCGTCAATATTCAAACACAATGTCAACTTGATCACACTAATTCTGCGCAAGAATCAAATCGAGGAGATCCTTGATGGAACTTTTGTGTACCTAGAAAATCTGGAGAATTTGTACATTTCGAGAAATAAACTAAGAGAAGTAAAGAGATCGACTCTCACTGGATTGAAGAACCTGAAAGATTTGGATTTGAGTTTCAATTTGATTGAACACATTGCATCTGACACATTCTATGAGCTCACAAGCCTTGAGAGACTCCGCCTTGAGGGAAACCCACTGAAGGAAATCACGAAAGATCATCTTCTCCCATTGAGTAATCTTAAAACATTAGACCTTTTTCGAACAAACCTTAGCGTTCTCCCGAACTACTTCCCAGAGACCCTGGAAGTTATTGATATTGGCAACACAGGAGTAACAACCCTTCCAAATGCCATATTGGATCTCCCTAACCTGAAGCATCTTGGGATGCGTGACAACCCTTGGGTGTGTACGGCTGAGATGATGAAAGTGGCCAGCCGACTGTGGAATGAACCTGGTTTGGTGAGTGAGCATGATAAAGAAAGCTCAATGTGTAAGTACCCTCCAGAGCTAGTTGACAAGAAGATCGAGGACCTTGCACCTGTTGATTTCCCACATGAAGTCATCCCTACTGTAAAAATACGACCATCCACAAAAGCCACTCTAACAGAACCCAAGGAAACCCTACCTGTGGAGGTTAAGGGATCCACAAAGAAGGAGCCAAAAGAGAGTACTAAGGCTCAAGAAGCAACTGTTCCTTATGAATTCATATCACCTGAACCTACAGATGAGCCAGAAAATGCCCAATTAGCATCTGCAGGACCAAGTGGTACCATGGAAGCATTGATTGTGGTTGGTGCAATCTGCAGCGTTGTGATTCTTGTGCTCGTCATTAGCCTCTTGATCTATTTCTATAGAAGGAATAGCTTGTTGAAGTTCGATATGCCACAGATCTTCATGAAGAATGAGCCGATCAATACATACAAGACAATGAATCAGACACCCAATGACTTCACAGTGGAACCCTATCATGATCAACCAGGCAATGAGCTTGATTTAACAGAGCGAAAAGAGTAAAATGATTCTTTATAACATATGATCAATAACTGTTAACACTCCTTACATAGTAAATTGAAACTTATGTATATGGAACACCTCCTGTACTGACCAAAAGTGTTCCTTGTAGACAGTCCCTTCTTACTGTGGGTTCAATAACATTTTCAAAAATTGGGCTTCACTTGGAAACAGGTCCATATAAGTGTTCTTTACATGGGGATGTTCCATTGAACAGGTTTTTCTGTCCATAAATCTGTACATAAAAAGAAGTTTAATCTACAATCTATTACAATTATAGTAATTATGAACTTGGGGGTTGTTTCCAGGTAATGTTGGGAATAATGATTTTTGAAATAATTGCTTTTATGATATTGCCATAGTTACTGGAAATGCTTCAGTACATGGTGCTTGTATGATTTACCATAATTTTCCTTAGATTCAAGCTATTTAGGATGCCTCATGTAATGAGACCCTGATGTGCAGAGTTGATCGGTATACCTTCCACAACTCATCTTTTTTTACTGGCATTATTTCAGTTATGTAGATAGCGATGCTTCAGCACACACCTGTTTTGCTCAAACTTAGTTCAAATATACACTACAGTAAAACGTGTAAGTCAACTACCTATATGAATCAAACAATTTGATTTAAAGCCAGTTTCACTCTGCTCTGTAGATCCATCACCCAAGCCATGTCATAAAACATGTCCAAAGCATGTCCTTGATAGCCAAAGAATGTCATAAATGATCCTATATGGCCAAAGTATGTTAATAAGGATCAAGCGTATGGTGCCATGGGGTACAATTGTTTGATAAGAATTAAGAATAATTGTATGGACTGGGTCATATAAGAAAATGGGTCTTATGTACCTATGTATAAGTTGAACATTTTTTGGTACCATTGGTATTAATGTGTATAGAAAAACACTCAATTAGATTAACCTTTCTTGAAACTATGACAATAGACTAATCATTTTAAGGTTAAATATTGATAGGCTTTACTGTAATATATTTTTTAAATTTCTATACTCTGATATTTATCACTTAAACTTTTTTTCCTATTTAAGTTGCAATCTTTTATTCAAATTGTTTGTGCTATCATCTAAAAAATGAAATAATCTAAAATCAATATTGTAAATGAGTTCCACACTGTGTGTATCAATCAGACATCTCATTAAAATCACCTTTTAGAATATGTAATTAATGCAATATTTTTGTTCATCATGTATTCAACATAAAAGAATAAAGTGATATATAAACTAATTTTACATAGTTCTGTTTCTAACCAAGTTCACATTTTTCATTGTCAAAAATAATGTTTCAATTTTAAACAAATCCACTTGACCTGGCTGTCTTTCTATCCTATTCACTTTGAATTACAGATGTATAGTTGTGACAAAAATCTTGAGTACTTAGTTGATTTTTAACTTTAAAGAGTTGGCTTGATCAAACAATTGCTCTAACTATTTCTCACTTACTAAAACTAAAGGTATAAAACATAATAATGCCATCTTTTTTCAGAAATATTAAATAATATGAGGGGCCAGTTCAAAATTTTCAGGCTTAAAATGATCCCCACTCCGTTTAGAAAATAAATAAAGTAGTATACTCACCACTTGTTTGAGGTTTGTTTGCTTGGATATAGCTCGCAGCTGGAGGTCCAGGACAGTAGGATCAGACTGTTTAGCACATGGCTCATCTAGTACAGCAAGACCTATAGTGTCTGGTTTACCATCTGGGCGTGGCACCTAATAAAAGAAAGAAGAATCAGATATATCTCACAGTAGGTCAGCCAGATCTATTGTACCTTGAATACAAAAATATTACAGTTTTTTATTTGGAACAGGGTATGCCCTCTTTGTAATATAACTGCAAACTCATGCTTAATACCCTGGTTAGAACAGCAAGATCTATAGTACCTTGAATACAAAAATATTATAGTTTTTTATTTGGAACAGCGTCCGCCTCTTTGTAATATAACTGCAAACTCATGCTTAATACCCTGGTTAGAACAGCAAGATCTAAAGTACCTTGAATACAAAAATATTACAGTTTTTTATTTGGAACAGGGTATGCCCTCTTTGTAATATAACTGCAAACTCATGCTTAATACCCTGGTTAGAACAGCAAGATCTATAGTACCTTGAATACAAAAATATTATAGTTTTTTATTTGGAACAGGGTATGCCCTCTTTGTAATATAACTGCAAACTCATGCTTAATACCCTGTTTAGAACAGCAAAATCTATAGTACCTTGAATACAAAAATATCACATTTTTTTTATTTGGAACAGGGTATGCCCTCTTTGTAATATAACTGCAAACTCATGCTTAATACCCTGGTTAGAACAGCAAGATCTATAGTACCTTGAATACAAAAATATTATAGTTTTTTATTTGGAACAGGGTATGCCCTCTTTGTAATATAACTGCAAACTCATGCTTAATACCCTGGTTAGAACAGCAAGATCTATAGTACATTGAATACAAAAATATTACAGTTTTTTATTTGGAACAGGGTATGCCCTCTTTGTAATATAACTGCAAACTCATGCTTAATACCCTGGTTAGAACAGCAAGATCTATAGTACCTTGAATACAAAAATATTATAGTTTTTTATTTGGAACAGGGTATGCCCTCTTTGTAATATAACTGCAAACTCATGCTTAATACCCTGGTTAGAACAGCAAGATCTATAGTACCTTGAATACAAAAATATTACAGTTTTTTATTTGGAACAGGGTATGCCCTCTTTGTAATATAACTGCAAACTCATGCTTAATACCCTGTTTAGAACAGCAAAATCTATAGTGCCTTGAATACAAAAATATTTCAGTTTTTTATTTGGAACAGGGTATGCCCTCTTTGTAATATAACTGCAAACTCGTACTTAATACCCTGTGACAGATTAGACTTATCATGAGACTACTCAGTGCTACATACAAACCAGGAAGAATCTTCAGATGTGAGCTTATCTATAAGGCAGCTCAGTTGCAAGCTCAAAAGAATCCTAACAAGGCATTAACATTACAAAATGTCACCACCTAGTTGCTCACAATATTATTAGTTCAATCTTAAGTCAGATTTGAACTTCTGAGAACTTGTAGATGATTCTGAAATTGAAGCAAGTTGAAAAAAGACCTTTTTGACCTTGAAAAGGTTATTGAAGATTAAATATTTTTTTGACCTTGAGAATGTCATTGAAGGTCAAATCTAAAGTCAAATTTGAACTTTTGAGAACTTCTAGATGATTTTGAAAAAAAATTGGTCAATTTGAAGCAAGTTGAAAAAATACCTTTTGACCTTTTTGACCTCAAGAAAGTCAAGGAAGGTCAGATCTCAAAAATAAAGTCAGATTTGAACATCTGAAAACTTCTGATTTTGAAAAAGACTTAAGTCAGTCTAAACAGTATTTGTTAAGTTATTGGAAGTTTTAAGAATTTGTTACAGGCACAAAACACCACCCACCAATCGCCAACCGCCGCCACAAAAAACGGAGACCATAACAATATGTCACCACCTTTGATTTGTCTTTTTTGTATATTGGACTTCGCCACAAAATAAATAAACACATTCATCAAGATTAAGATTTGAATGGGTAAGAGCATGGAGATGTGATCATGATTCAATCATTCTTCAAACATTGTCAAACGTTGATAACCTGCTTCAATGAAAGTGTTATTTAATGACAATATAACTGGTTTGTAACCCAGTATGACATTGGCCGGTGCTCCTCAAAATGGCTTTAAGTTTTACCGATATTCTATATACCAGAAAAATAATCACATTTCAAGATTTTTTGATATTGTATAATGATCAAAGAGGTGGAGTTATATACAACAAAGTACAAAGTATGGCACAAACAATATACATGTACAAAAAAATGATTATGAGCTATTTACATGTACTAACCTTTATAAAGGCATCTATATCTCCAACTGATGGTATGAAGTCTGGAATGAATGGTCTGAACTTGTGTTCTAGCTCTATAGACTGGGGTGTATACCTACAACAGAGCATATAATGGTCTGAATTTATGTTCTAGCACTATAGACTGAGGTGTATACATACAACAGAGCATATAATGGTCTAAATTTGTGTTCTAGCTCTATAGACTGGGGTGTATACCTACAACACAGCATATGATGCTCTGAATTTGTGTTCTAGCTCTGTAGATTAGAGTGTGTGCCTTTAACAGAGCATATAATGATAAAGAAATTTTTTTACCACTTTTCATCAAAACTGTGATGATGAGAATTTTGTAAAAATTGTGGAGAAACGTATCAAATGATCTATTAATTATCTGGAACACATTCATCATCTTTATGTCTATGATGTACCCTAAGTTATTCACAGGTACAGGAATGATCACATACATACCTTGTAATATACTGGAATAGTTCCTTGATCTCTGGTGTAACAGGCAAGTTGTCATAATCATCAGGGTCATATGCACTGAAATACAAATGTTCACATCTTAACAACAGGGATATTGTCATAACTACAAATAGGTTGTCATAACAATGTTAAGGTTGTCATAATCATCAGGGTCATATGCACTGAAATACAAATGTTCACATCTTAACAAGGATATTGTCATAACTACAAATAGGTTGTCATAACAATGTTAAGGTTGTCATAATCATCAGGGTCATATGCACTGAAATACAAATGGTCACATCTTAACAACAAGGATATTGTCATAACTACAAATAGATTGTCATAACGATGTTAAGGTTGTCATAATCATCAGGGTCATATGCACTGAAATAAAAATGTTCACATCCTAACAACAGGGATATTGTCATAACTACAAATAGGTTGTCATAACAATGTTAAGGTTGTCATAATCATCAGGGTCATATGCACTGAAATACAAATGTTCAGATCTTAACAACAGGGATATTGTCATAACTACAAATAGGTTGTCATAACAATGTTAAGGTTGTCATAATCATCAGGGTCATATGCACTGAAATACAAATGTTCACATCTTAACAACAGGGATATTGTCATAACTACGAATAGATTGTCATAACGATGTTAAGGTTGTCATAATCATCAGGGTCATATGCACTGAAATAAAAATGTTCACATCTTAACAACAGGGATATTGCCATAACTACAAATAGATTGTCATAACGATGTTAAGGTTGTCATAATCATCAGGGTCGCAGGCACTGAAATGTTCCAAAATAGTTACAGGGGCATAACCAAGATCAAACTTATGCTAGGAAGAGAATTGTAGTCTCAAAGCAATTTGAAGATTTAGTCTTATGATCATAGTTACAATATAATTTATCAGTTTGATATATAACTTTCTATGAGGACTTTTGAATAACTTAAACTTGACATAGGTTGTCATAACAATGTTAAGGTTGTCATAATCATCAGGGTCGCAGGCACTGAAATACAAATGTTCACATCTTAACAACAGGGATATTGTCATAACTACAAATAGGTTGTCATAACGATGTTAAGGTTGTCATAATCATCAGGGTCATATGCACTGAAATACAAATGTTCAGATCTTAACAACAGGGATATTGTCATAACTACAAATAGATTGTCATAACAATGTTAAGGTTGTCATAATCATCAGGGTCATATGCACTGAAACATAAATGTTCACATCTTAACAACAGGGATATTGTCATAACTACAAATAGATTGTCATAACAATGTTAAGGTTGTCATAATCATCAGGGTCGCAGGCACTGAAATGTTCCAAAATAGTTACAGGGGCATAACCAAGATCAAACTTATGCTAGGAAGAGAATTGTAGTCTCAAAGCAATTTGAAGATTTAGTCTTATGATCATAGTTACAATATAATTTATCAGTTTGATATATAACTTTCTATGAGGACTTTTGAATAACTTAAACTTGACATTATACAAACTAAACAAAAGAAAAGAACAACTCAAAATAACATAATAAAGATAACATATCAACATGTAAACTTAATGTGCAAGTATGCTTGGATACTATCACAGTTCCCTTGAACTGAAAAGCAGTGTTATTAAGAAATGTGCTACTACAGAGTGGCCCAAAATATTGAATGTAATAGATGTAATTTGTGACAGATATATTGGCACACTCTGTATTTGGCAGATATCTTACTGAATAGTACCACCACCAGGTGGAGCAGCAGTGGCACCATGTCTGCAGGAGAAAAAAAATTAAAATCAAGAACATGATATAAGTTAGTTTAGTCTTACATTATACATGCACAAACATTGAAATATTCAAGAAGTTTCCAATTACATGATTGTATGTAATTCCATGTGATATATATCATACACGCAAAGGACAAAAATTGATGAAAACCCTGAGAAATATTTAAATGCCATGTACCCTTCTAGTTGTCCTCCTTGTTCATCATCATCATCATCGTCATCATCCTCCTCACTGGAACCCGATTCATCCTCTTCGTCTTCATCATCATAGCTTTGGGCTGCAGGTTGCTTTGGAGGTTTGGCCTGCAGTGGAGCCTACAGTGGTTGGTGTAAGAATATAGAGGTAAACTTATCACAGCCCAGACTAACTTCATCTTGTCAAATGTTTGAAGTTTTAAATTTGTTCAATAAGTACATGTATTGCGAAGACCTTACATATTTATTACTTCAAAGTGATACATTGATTGTGTTTGATAGAAACTTGCAAAATTATTTCTATAGGTACTATAATTCCAATCCAAAAATAGATGTAAAATTCAGTGTTTCAATGACATTGGAAAAATTGTCACGAGACGGTTTTCTCTTGAAAGCATATGAAAATATACACTAAAATGGTGACCAGAGGGCATTTTCAAATCTGCTTTCTGGCAGAACTTGTTCTAATCTTGTAGGGCATACTATATACAAATATGAACTTGTTCTCATCTTATAGGGCATACTACGAGGGTTGTCCCAGAAGTAATGCACTATATGCTCTAACTTTATCAATAATTGATATTTTTCAATGAATTTTTCAGTAAATGTTCCTTAGAGACATTTTGATTATTCTACAAATTTTCATGTTGACTGATAAAACTATATTGATGTTATAATAAAATCAAATTGGTAAGTTTGGGTAGGGCGGGGCAGGTTATACAGTCATGTCAAAAGGAATAAAAAATTGAAAATATGAAATAATTAATCAAGAAATACCATTTTGTGTAGCTTTAAGAAATATGCTCAAAAATACATTTTAAGATACTAAATTACGATGAGCATATCCTAGATTTAATAGATGTATATTGCACAGTGTCCTTTTTCACATTTTCTCAAAATATTCCCCTTTGCATGTTATGTACTTTTGATGCCTGTAAGGTCAAACACACTTGGCAATTTCTTCCACTGTGACTTGTGGAGTTTTTGCCTCCCATCTTTGGTGTTGTCTTCCAGGGTCCAGTCATCTCTTTTAAATCTCTTCTGCCACCTCATAATTGTAGTTCTATCCAGTATATACTCCTTTTATACTTTCTTCATGGTAGCATAAGTTTTGTGTGGCTGTGAGTCAAAGTGAAGTATGAAATTAGGCCACCAAATGCAAGGCCTTCTGTTATCGGGTGAGAATTACAGCCATTTTTGCAATTTCTTGACAGTGACTGTATTTGAATTTGTGACTATTGAACTGTGGTATTATGACGTCACAGTGCTAAATTTCCAAAAGATTTTGATCATTTAAAAGAAATAAATATTAATAATAAAATAACACTTTGAATCTTTTCATAATTAGAAAAACTGGTACTTGCCCCGCCCACCCCTACCCCATGTTGCTATAGCAACCAGATTAAGACTTAATATTAATGTTTGATTCTGAAACCTCAGGATATAATAGATAAAACTTCAATTATTATATACACAAAATTTCAGCTGAATTGAAGAATATTAAAGAAAGTTAGAGCATATAGTGCATTACTTCTGGGACAACCCTCGTATATACAAATATGAGCAATATTGGTCAATGTTACTCGAGTCATTGTTTAAATGGATGGATCCACAGATGTATGTATGTACGGACAGATGGGTTCTCTATATCCCCAAACTGTGTTAACTGGATAAACTGGATAATTACAACTCATGCAATGGTTTTGACTATGAATGAGCTAAAAATTTAAAAATCATCATTCTTGATATTTTGAGAAACAGCTCCCTGACATACCTGTTGGGCTGGAGGAGCCTGGGGCTCAAACTCTTCATCAAATTCGTCATCCATCCTGGAATCTGGGGGTGTGTTTCCTCTACTTCTTCCCCCTAGAACACAACAAACATTATATGCAGTAAAGCCTACCTAGATTTAACACATGCTCCAAATGCAGGGGTTCAGACATTATTTTCTTTATTTTATTCTGGTGACTGGCATTTGGGGAGAATTAATGTATATTTTTTAGTTGAGCTTTATCTGACTTTAATAATTCCCTCCATAGAGATTAACATACAAACAAAGTTTGATACAAAAACCTTGCACTTATTGTTGTCCTTTCAATGATACCAATTAGTTTTCAAGGAAAAGTGATACAAGGAGTTGGCAAGGGGTCTTCCTGCCACCCACAGATAACAATTAACTCACATCTATATGACACACTGTAATTCTCAAGCAATAAGCCAGTTTGAATCCTCTGATCATGAAACCACATGGTAATACGGATAATATACTATGGATGTTACATGTAGTCTAGCATTTAGTTAATAGTGCAGTATTGTCTTGAGTCAAGACAGCCTAGTTTGTACATGGACAGATGTGTCATGTTTTGAATTGATACAATTGTCAATAAAAGAAATATATAAGAAATATATACTCACAGGTGGGATAGGAAACTTTGCCTACTATGTTAATCAAGCTATTTTTGTAAAAATAAAAATGTGAAAATCGGACAAAAAATTCACAATTTATTTTTAAATCACATGTTTCATTATACATGTACCAAGAAAATAATCAATTTTATGCGATTGGTATATCATTTATGAGTAACCTTCACTTCTGTTTTAAGTCTAATAACACTATGAGTTAAAGGTACTGAAAACAGTACTCAAGCATTTTATACTCTAAAATGTATGTCCTCCTTTCTAACTTTTTCATGTCACAATATGGTATTTATATATCTTTTTGTGTACTATGGAAGATAATTTTCAACTAAGAAATAAAGTAAATTTAAAATCCTCCTTTATAACTACAAATATGACCATTTTCTCAGCTTTTCAGAATGATGTATCTGATCACATTTACTTCATAGTTACATACTTTAAATTATAACCCACGTATCATTAGCTGCAAACTGTAGTAGAGCAGCATCTTATAGGTAAATAGTAGGCTTTCAGATAAAATCAACTACCTCAGTCATGACCAAATCAACCATTCTAAGAAATTTTGTTTTAATCCAAAATGAAGTTATTGAAAATGAATTACAATTCATCTTGCAGTATGTGTCATACTTCTTCTAATGTAATGATGAAAACATAATGCTAGTGAATAATATCTCCATATTGTGACATTAACAGAAATCTACTTTTTAGAATATGGTACACTTGTACGTTTTCACTAGCTTTAACTCCTTATTAAAGGACAACTGAAATAACTTTTCTCAACTTGCAGCTACAAAAATGCGGTTTTCTCCATTGTAAGCCCAATGTAGAGTTCTTGCGATAGCCATTATAAAATAAATGTTAGATAACTGCTAACGGTCATAAATAACGAAATAAAACTAACTGATCAATCAAATTGGCCCCCACGTGATGAGTAACGTCATATACAAAATATAGCTTTGGTTTGTTGGTTCCTTAGTAATCACAACGTCACGGCAACCATAGGATTGTAGTGTAAACCAAAACAAAACATTTTGGCATTATGACGTTATGGGCCACGTGGGGACCAGTGAGAGATCACGTGGGGGCCAATAACGTCACAACCAATTCGAATATTGCTTATTAAGCAGCTATAACGATCGTTAGAGTGAAATAGTTTTCGCACTACTGATGAGAAAACATGTCCAAATACATTTATCAAAAAATTATATTGATTCCTGTAGGTTAAAAATACCATTTCATATCTGCTTTAAACTGAAAACAGAAGTGAAAGTTGCTTGCAAATGATACACCCATTGCATGAAGTAGGTTATATTCTTTTGTATAATGAAACACTTGAATTAAAAAATAAATTGTCGAGGTTTTCTTAGTATTCCTAAATTGCTTTAGTAGAACAATCCTCCAATCCCACCCCTTGAGTTCTACAGAAATAAGGATTACATGTAGAAATGGGTCAAGGACTCTCATCAATTCGAACATCTCACATCTCCCACAATTTAGATATTTCAGTATTTTGAGACACATGTAATTGGTTCTCATTAATTCAATTTTGTCAGACTTCTATTAAAATGACATTTAAATAATCTATATACCTGTACAAACAACATGCAAATCAGAAAGATTGCTGGCAAAACACACTAACCTTTTGTATGGACTGGCTTCAATGCTGCAGAAGCATAATATATAAATCAAATAAATGCTTGAATAAATTGAATGCTTTGTTTAAATGTGTTTAGTTCAAATAAAATTGGATATACCCAATATGGCTTGTTAAATTATTCATCTTACTTTACTGAGTATCATTTACTTACAACAGTTTTTTTTATTGCTACATAATATTTTCTCTCTCAAGGTTCACCTATCAAAGCAACAACCAAATGCCAATCATTTCTGTTGATAACTGAATACTTAACACTGTTAAAATTTCAAAGAGATATTTTTGTCATGGTACTATTTCTAGGCTTAATTCATCTGTGAAATGAAAATCTACTAAGACTAGTAAAAGGCCCGGGAGTTCACTATATATACACCTTGACGGGGATCCTCGGCGCATGTGGGGTACCTTTTTCAACGTTTGGTATGGCAATGGACCCATATTTTAGGATTTGGTATGGGAATGCCCGGAAATTTCTGACTTCTGAGGTATGGCAATGGTCGGACTTTTGCTCTTCTGGTATGAGAATGGTCGTTGTAGATACGTTACCTAACATTCGTGATAATGGCAGTGGTCCAGTAGTTGCAAATTTGAAGTTGTTTTGGATCGTTTCCCGAAGTATCTTCTTTTCAAGGGCCTTCTTCAACTTTTGAATTTTATATGGTATAGCATTGGTCCTACATTTTGACATTTGGTATGGCATTGGTCCCATAATTGGGCATTTGATATGGCATTGGTCCTATATTTGGACATTTGGTATGGCATTGGTCCTATATTTGGACATTTGGTATGGCCTTTGGGCGTTATTTTGGTTGGTATGGGAACATATTGAAATTTGACAGATTGGTATGGGAACATATTGATATTTGAGGCTTCAGCCTAGGACCCCCGTCGAGTTTTATATACAGTGAACCCCCCGGGGTAAAAAGATATCATGTGAAATTGAGGTGTTATGCAACTTGTTGAAAATGTAAGTAATTCATTTAATATAATATCACACCCGGTGATCGTACAAAATGGATGGAGGGGGATAAGCGATTTCTACAAGAAAACTCAACAAATTTGGAAGATTTATTTTTTCAAGAGAAAATTTACAACTGAATATTGACAAATGAATAGGTGCAGTACATGGCAAAATATGTTAGGTCATCTAGTATTTTTTTTGAACTGATACCCTTCTAAAATATGAGATCTATTAAAAAAGGCGCATCATCACCAACGTGCAAAAGTCAATGTTTTTGATATAAATCGGGCAACAATGGTCTACACGACCTGTAATAAATAGGTATAAGGGACGTTATTATCACAATACTAATGACATTGCTCAATTTTTAAGGTTAGTTTCCATGCGTTATACAAAAAATAATCGAAATAAATTAATATTGAATGGAGGGGGGGGATCGGATGGAGGGGGGATTTATATGTCTTTACGATGGAACAAATTAAAAAAAAACCATCCAATATTATTTTATTTCGATTATTTTTTGTATAACCCATGGCCGTTGACTGTTGACAGATTTTAATTCTACCATCACTAGCCGACTGTTGTTGGCACTAATAGAAATAAGTAATAATTCTACTGTCTCTGGTTGTTAACCAGATTGACATGATGTGCAGTGATAGAGATTTGGTTTTACTGTAAATGCATGCATATTCCTACCTCCAATGGGTGCCCTAGGGCTGGGTGTATAATTACTTGCAACTTCCTCTGAATCAGGTACTTCTAATGACTCATCATATGGTTGATTCTGATGGAGTTTAGCCTGAAATAAGAAAATAAAATTAAGGGTCAAAAGATTGTCACATCTTCTCATTTCTTTTTAACATTTCTCGCCTTTAACACAACTTTCACATGAAAAATGACGATCTATCATCAAATTAAAAAGATGATTTTAGATCGATATCTAACAGTCTCAAGTAGAAATATGGAAGATATTCTGGGGAAAACAATTCCTTCAATTTGAGGGGCTTTGTTGGGGATTTCTTTAATCACTGTCAACATTGTCTAGTTAGATTCTTGCAAGATCCTTGCTTTATTTTAGTGATCATAACTGTTAACTCTCCCATTTTGATGTTGCAAATAAGACATTCTTGGCAGGAAAAATTGCCATGTGTGAAATTCCCGGGAATTTTTGACTTCTGTCATATACATGTATAAGCGCTTATAAGAATGGCCTGAAGGATGTATTTTCAATTTGCTAAACATCCTGGGTGCCAATCACAGAGAATACAGAAAGAATTCATTTAATGTACACACTTCTATCTGGTCAACAATATGCTGAATTAATGCTTGCTGACTCAAAAATTAAGAACATATGGCTGCCATTTTTTGTACTTTTGAGTAACTTTACCGTTACCTTAAAGTTTAAACCAATCGGATTATTTGATTATTTTGCGCACATGAATTATTTACTTCTGAGCACTTACCATTAAAAGCTAACTACAATAAACAAACCTGGCGGAGAATATTTCATTTTAGCGAAATTTCAGCTCAAACTTGTGACAAATGCATTAGTCTATGCATACGCTGGTATGAAACCTTGGATTACTTCCTGCGAAAGCTAAGTGGATTTTGATATAATAGCTTTCCCACGGCGCACTTGGGCAGCTGAATAATAGTGACCCTTGAAACACGAATTAAGTCGACCAGCGGCTTACTTTTGGTCTCTAACTGTGTCTTCCATCAGTATCATCAATCCGTGCAAGTATTGGAGCGCTGAAATACTTCTTTTTGGATCAAGACTTGTAAATTGTTCATCGAGCAAACGTTTTTTTGACCCATTTCCAATATGGCGGTTTGCTAGGAGCGAGATACGCAACGAATGAAATGAATTTTGAGAATGAGTTAGATTCGGACAACCTTCGGAGATTTACGAAAATGTCCGAGCAGAAACACCATATTGGAATTTGGCAGAAAAAAACATTCACTCGACTAACAATTACAAGTCTTGATCAAAAAGGAAGTACTTCAGCGCTCCAATACTTGCACAGAAGGATGATAATGATGTATGACATAGTAAGAGAACAAAAGTAAGCCGCTGATCGACGCTGATCGACTTAATTCGTGTTTCAAAGGTCCCTATTATTCAGCTGTCCATTTCCCCATTCGAGAGCCATAAGTTTCAAAATCTAACATGGCTCTCGAAGTGAGTAAACCTTGGAGACACTCAGAACCAACCAACCTCATTTTGGTAAATATGATTTACGGATTTATGGGAGTTTGGGACATTAAATCTTAAAATTCAAGAAAATATGCCAACTACAGGACTTATCAATTAATTTGTATGAGCACAGGGGTTTCAATAAATATTTTTTCAACAGGCCTTCAGCAATTTCAACAGGCTGAATTTTTTATCGACCATTCGCCGCTCGCTTCGCTCGCATTCTCGTTCTTATTTGGAGTTAAATGTTACTCCTTGTGCTTCCTCACTGTGACGTAAAACAACAAAAAAAATCAGTATTTTCCTGTCACTTTAATACAAACTGTATGAGCAATAGATCTATTTGACTTGTTCATTACTTTATGTGTTTTTTAAATGTTGACTCATGTAATGTAATAAACTCAATATTCCTTTCTGACACATTATTAATCTCAATGAAATACTGTATAAAGATTAACATTCAATAGTTTGATATGCATTTTTGACTTGATTTTATTTGTTTTCAAATGTTGCCCTTTGTGCTTCCTCACTATGATGTAAGATAATACCAAGAAGATCAGTTGTATTGATTATACTGTTTGTTTTCAAGTACATGTGTAATTGTTAATAATATAGTGTCCATTGAAAGTTGACAGGACAGTGATAAAGGTTTTTTGCTACTGACCCATTAGTCTCAAAGCAATGTTGGTTTGAGAGTAGGTCAATAAAAATGGTGGCCGGATTACAGTAAGATAATTATCTTAGTGTTTCTCTAAAACACTGCTGATTATCTGCCTATTATACTTAGATTTTGCCTTCACAAGGTAGGCCAATTTATATTCTTTCATTTGATATGTCAAACTAAATTGATTTGTCTCATGTGTCAGCAAAATCTCTCATCATTTGGACCGGCAATTTTTTTCTCAATTTTTTTTTCTCTCAAAATTTGAACGGGCGTAACTGGGATTTGAAGCGGCGTTTTCGCCGCCCGCCGGCTGTTATTGAAACCCCAGTGAGCATGGTATCAATTAACCTTGAAACTCGTCTGGCCCATTTATCTACATCCCGATTCTGAAATGTCGTAGATCTAGGGCCAGACAAGGTCCAATGCAAAAAAGGGGGGATTTACTCCGGAAAAAACATGTTGCTGAATCATCACTTATTATTCATTCCCTATTAGCCATCCAACCAAAACATCGCGCTCCATGTAAACCCAAGTATTTATTTGAAATAAAGAGTATAAAACTTACATGTAAAAGTGGTGTTTTGTTTGTTATATTGATGTTGAAATGGGCACAACATTTCGTCAATATTTTCGTCAGTTCTCCGCACCGAATAAAGTCACGTGATGTGACGTAACACAAATGTGACGCGATAAATTTTTAACTTTCATGGAACGAAAATACATTTCCCGGGAATCAATACATTCCAAATATTACGATTTCTTCAGCAGATTTGTTATCAAAATGTAGATAACTTTATAAAACAGACGTATCTGTGCTGTATTGAGACTTGAAAGAAATATGGTGGATATTAAATATGATTTTTTCTATTTGTTGAAACTGACCGAATGTAATACTGAACAAAATATGCAGCCGTTATTTCTCGATATTCTACGAGATCACGAACAGATTGCAGAAGAATTTTTCCTTTTGCTGCGTTTAATCGTTTCGTTCTTATTTATTAGCCGTCGTCCAGCGATGGAAACCTAATATAGATACAAAGTTTGATACAAGGAACAAACTCGTAAGTGTTTTTTATGATGTTTATTCATTTATTAGCACGTATTATGCATTGAAAAGACAGTGTGTTTTTCCGGAGTAAATACCCCCTTTTTTTGCATTGGAGCTCGTCTGGCCCAGATCTACGATGTCAGGAGTAGATAACTGGGCCAGACGGGTTTGGGTAGGTAGAGTCCATTTCATTGTTTAACGGCGTCAGTAAAAGCTAAAAAATAAGAAATCAAAATATCATTTTGCAATAATATATGGAAAAATATATTCCTATTGTACATGAATGACATTTGTATATCTTGGATTGCTTCTAGTTAAATGGCTTATAAAGTGTGTGGCCTCTTATATTTGGATGCTTCTCTGCCATGTTATTTTCAATAAGATTAACATGGCTGAAATTCTTCAAATTACAAGTTATTGCACAAAAATCTGAAATATACAAATGTCATTCATGTACATTATGAATATACTTTTCCATATATTATTGCACAATGGTCTCCCAATTTCTTATTTTTGCCGTTCTACTGACGCAATGAAGCAGTGAAATGGACTTTATCAATAAAATTAAATTTGAAGTTGAACTGTAAGCTAGAATAAAAAGTAGATCTATCTCATTATCGCCCATACACAGTTTCACACTGAAATAACGCAATATTTAGGAAAGTTTGTTTATAGTTGAGTATGGTCATTAGTTCGTAAACATCAGTACGTGTTATATAAGGCTAAATTAGTGCTTACATTTGTCCTCTCTTCATCAGAATCTTCCGCCATTCGACGAAAATTTAGGAATTTGTTTTATCTACATCCCGATTCTGAAATGTCGTAGATCTAGGGCCAGACAAGGTCCAATGCAAAAAAGGGGGGATTTACTCCGGAAAAAACATGTTGCTGAATCATCACTTATTATTCATTCCCTATTAGCCATCCAACCAAAACATCGCGCTCCATGTAAACCCAAGTATTTATTTGAAATAAAGAGTATAAAACTTACATGTAAAAGTGGTGTTTTGTTTGTTATATTGATGTTGAAATGGGCACAACATTTCGTCAATATTTTCGTCAGTTCTCCGCACCGAATAAAGTCACGTGATGTGACGTAACACAAATGTGACGCGATAAATTTTTAACTTTCATGGAACGAAAATACATTTCCCGGGAATCAATACATTCCAAATATTACGATTTCTTCAGCAGATTTGTTATCAAAATGTAGATAACTTTATAAAACAGACGTATCTGTGCTGTATTGAGACTTGAAAGAAATATGGTGGATATTAAATATGATTTTTTCTATTTGTTGAAACTGACCGAATGTAATACTGAACAAAATATGCAGCCGTTATTTCTCGATATTCTACGAGATCACGAACAGATTGCAGAAGAATTTTTCCTTTTGCTGCGTTTAATCGTTTCGTTCTTATTTATTAGCCGTCGTCCAGCGATGGAAACCTAATATAGATACAAAGTTTGATACAAGGAACAAACTCGTAAGTGTTTTTTATGATGTTTATTCATTTATTAGCACGTATTATGCATTGAAAAGACAGTGTGTTTTTCCGGAGTAAATACCCCCTTTTTTTGCATTGGAGCTCGTCTGGCCCAGATCTACGATGTCAGGAGTAGATAACTGGGCCAGACGGGTTTGGGTAGGTAGAGTCCATTTCATTGTTTAACGGCGTCAGTAAAAGCTAAAAAATAAGAAATCAAAATATCATTTTGCAATAATAGAGTCAGTACGTCTATTTCCAAACACCCCCATCAAAAAATGTAGTTAGCTTGGCTGTATTGCACATCTATGCTATGATTCTATATATATTATGTGTATTATCCACTGTAGAATGCATTTGTAGAAAAAATTACGAAAAATTGTAAAAAATATCTGGGTTATTCCATTTTTACTACAAGGTATTTTAGGGGGGTAATTCCGAACAGGAGTTTTTTTGGGGGGTAAATCCGAACACTTGCATGGGGGTAATTCCAAACACTTAACTTAAACTTAATTATTAGATTGATGGTATATCATTATATGATACCCTTAACTTATGATACTGGATCCTGTCACCCCTGCATATCAAGAAACCCAAATTTAAATCATTCATTACTGACATCTATTTATTTAAAAGCACAGAGTTTGTGGGGGTAATTCCAAACACTAGCATGGGGGTAATTCCGAACACCTAAATCATCATAATTGATTATTTTATTGTAAGATTGTTGGTATACATCATTATATTGTATCTTTTAGGCTATAAATATTATGTAGAGGTAGTAGAGGTAATATTATTCAATTCAATGATCTGCTTGCCATTATTTGGAACCCGTTCGTGTTTACCCCCCCGTTTGGATTTGGACGTATTGACTCTATATGGAAAAATATATTCCTATTGTACATGAATGACATTTGTATATCTTGGATTGCTTCTAGTTAAATGGCTTATAAAGTGTGTGGCCTCTTATATTTGGATGCTTCTCTGCCATGTTATTTTCAATAAGATTAACATGGCTGAAATTCTTCAAATTACAAGTTATTGCACAAAAATCTGAAATATACAAATGTCATTCATGTACATTATGAATATACTTTTCCATATATTATTGCACAATGGTCTCCCAATTTCTTATTTTTGCCGTTCTACTGACGCAATGAAGCAGTGAAATGGACTTTATCAATAAAATTAAATTTGAAGTTGAACTGTAAGCTAGAATAAAAAGTAGATCTATCTCATTATCGCCCATACACAGTTTCACACTGAAATAACGCAATATTTAGGAAAGTTTGTTTATAGTTGAGTATGGTCATTAGTTCGTAAACATCAGTACGTGTTATATAAGGCTAAATTAGTGCTTACATTTGTCCTCTCTTCATCAGAATCTTCCGCCATTCGACGAAAATTTAGGAATTTGTTTACACAGCTAGCACTTTTATTCGATTGAACTGTTTCGTATCTATATGATTTGACCTTATCAACGATAATTGACCTTCTTAAGATTATTTAGATAAATGATTATTGTTGAAATACAAAAATTGATTTTCCACTGTCATATATACCATTATATGTAGTATTTATCAGAAAAATCAATCAAAAATTAATTCAAAATAAAGATTAGGTAAAGTGACGTCATAAGAAATCAAAATATAGAAGAAATATTCTGTTCCTACAAGATGCCACTGTTTGCATATTTTTCCCATTCACTAATGCATTCAATATGAATAGAACGCCTAAGAAGACATCCAAAGATGCATCTACAACATTAGATGTTGATAGTACTGTCGTATTAGACCACGACACTGATGACACAGGAGGTACCAAAAATGGCTACAGTTCTTCATCACAGAAAGTTCCCAACCCACGTTCCGCTTCAGAGAACATGACTTCCACACCGTAAGTATAAGACTCTGTTTGATTTTAGTATTTTGATAAATCAAGAATTTTTATGGGGAAATGTCCATGTGACAAGTTGGTGACACTGAAGATTCTGGGAGGGGCATAATGAGCACTAGACTCTATCAATCTTCAGATATTCAGATATTAGATAGATGGTGCTGACTGTAGGGAGGGGCCATAAGTTCATGGGTTTTCGTTCTTCACACTGAGAGTTTGAGAGAGTTATAAATCCCTGGAATAGCCTATTACAATGTATTATTGGCTCTGAAAATGTCCTGCAGTTTTAAGATAAATCTAGACAAGCACTGAATGGATTACCTGGCCAAATATGACTACAAATACCAGGATGCCCTTGTGATGTACAACAGTATCCATGAAAGGCCAGTAAATGTATCCCTCTCCTCCCAGCACCTTGAATAAGCCCACCCTCTCACTGGTGATCCGCTCGATAACGCTGGTCACCGAAACGGTTCGTTTCGGCATGGGCTTTCAATTAGAAGGTTATGCAACTCTGTATAATAACATGAGACCTTCAAAATGAACAATGCCATGCTTCCCTTTTATGGTAATATTTCAAAAAGTATTAGATAAATGTATAAGTTTTAGTATTATTTTGAATAAAAATCAATTTTAAATATGACTGAAGCATAAAATATATTCAATCTCGTGTAAAAGTAAACAAAAAAGACCAATAAGAATAAGAGGTATCAATATGTTCTCTTCTAGTATTGCATTGTGGGTAATTATTCAAGAACACATTCCAATAAAAATATAATTTGTGGGTGAATGTTCACTTTCTGTATTGTCATAATTACAATGGATTCCATTTTTTATTAAATTATCAACATGTATGTAGATGATCATGTTTTTATTTTTGAGTTATTTCTTTAAATCATCCATAAAAAGGACAAAATAAGATTTTCATGGAATGTGTACATTCTCCAATTTTGAAAAGCCAAAGGCAATGTTTATGTATAAAATATGGGAAGTTGCCTACCCTTCTAGTTGAAAGCCATGGTTTCGGTAACAAAATGTATGTAGATGATCATGTTTTTATTTTTGAGTTATTTCTTTAAATCATCCATAAAAAGGACAAAATAAGATTTTCATGGAATGTGTACATTCTCCAATTTTGAAAAGCCAAAGGCAATGTTTATGTATAAAATATGGGAAGTTGCCTACCCTTCTAGTTGAAAGCCATGGTTTCGGTAACAAAATGTCGGAACGTCAAAGGTATGATTTTTATTTTTTCCTTATTTCACATCTCGCAGGTGGAATCCCCATGACATTTTTTCTCACAAACCGTATATCAGTACCATATGTTTTAGAAAATGTACATGTTTTCGAAAAAATAGCTCAGAAGACAAGAGAATTGTCGTGGGAATTCTGCCTTCAATGTGTGAAATAAGGAAAAAAGAAAAATCGTACCTTCGACGTTCAGACATTTTGTTACCGAAACGGTTCCAGCATAAACGAGTGGATCACCAGTGCCTCTTCCCCCCAGACAGGTGCACACTCATAGATATGAATGGCAACAGGCACAAATAGCCTTCACCTAAATAAGTCATAAAGTATCGGGACATTTCATCTTACCACTGATTTGACCCGTGATCCATATGATTTAGCCCTTGGAAATTGATGATAACTCAATAAAAGTTTGATGTTTTTCTTGAGATATTTTGATCTGAAACAAATATATGAAATATCAGTAAACATTATGTGACTTCCGAAACGCTTTATTTAGTGATATTTTCATTTTAAATAAGGCAATCATTCGGATGTCTTACAGCACAACCCTTACAAAAAATCTATGCAGGTTGAAAACCTGTGTCCTGTTAGGGATGACTAAACTTGTATTACCTTTCTCAAAAGTGTGGTTGTGCACCTCATTGTTAAGATATATGAATGTACATGTAGTGTCTAAAATTTGTATTTTGTAACTGTAGTGTTAGGTTTTCCTGTCATGAGGTATATTAACTTTTAGATTGGCATCCCCTGTTCATTCTGATACTCCATATCTTTCTGTCTTCAACTACAAATATGCTCTCATATAGTTGGTTGCAATTTGGGATCTGATATCATCAAATGGAAGGGGTACAACATTCTAATAAGTATGATGGTCAGTGTTAGATCTGGGCAATTTTCTTTTGGAGTCCCAGGGACTCAATTTCTTTTTGAACTATGAGTCCCCTAGAAAAAATTGAGTCCAAAATAAGGATGCAAATGAGCTTTAAAAATTGAGTCCGACCTTCAAGTAAATCGTCACATAAATGTCACACTTGTCTTTTAGATAGAGGCAGACTAAACTAGTACTTAGATATGAGTAATTGCTTCACCCTTCTTGAAATTAATGTAATAAACGCAAAAAACTGCATCAATGTGAACACTGGATGTTTATCATGTATTTATTGCCATTAATGTTGAAACATTACAGAGTGACAATGGTGTTACATGATATTGTATTGCCACTGCCATTAGATGTAACCTCTGTCTCAAGTGGTATCAACTTATCTTAGTAATGATATGTGATATTTACCCTTGGCATTCATTCAACTTTGCTTCTTTAAAGAGAGCTTTATCTTCAATTGATATTCCATATTGTCTTAGAGGATATCCTATGATTTTTGAGGGATACCATTTTTATCTATGAGTGTATATTGCCCATCTCCACGAATGAGCGCTAAGAATGAGTGTAGATTGGTGATATCCAAGAGTGAATAAAAATGATAGCCCGAGAAAAATAGAAAATCATAGGATATCATATTTATCCTATGGTCGCTATTTTTGTATGGACTTAAATTTCACCTAAAAGTTATTCTTTTCTAATTCTTTTCTATTTTATCATTTTACTTTCTGTGAACTTATTTTTAAAAAATGAATTGCATTTTACTGAGCACATAATCTTGTACTATATTGTTGCAGGTCAAACAGACAAGTGGTTATTTGGCGCTAAATTCAAAAATAATGAAAAAATCGTATCTAACGGATACTCTTTTTAAGACATCATATGAGTCGGATACAATTTTAGTTGCGTATACCAAAATTATCTTGTGTCGTTATCCCCATATATATATTTAATACCCATCGGATAAATAATGATTTGTCACTAACATTATATTAATATTGCTTTTTGAAAAACTCGTAATATGCTTGTTGACATGCAGAATGTGATCTCAACTATGGGAAAAGGAAGAATATGTAGTTCAAAATATTTTGATTTCAGTATTCTGAATAGTCTAGCTACAAGCCCTTATAGGGGTCCAGAGGTTTGAAGCAGGACTAGTGTTGGTGAAATACATACGGGAGGGGAGGGGATCCAGAGTCTTGAAGCAACACTCATTTCAGTGTTGAATGACATTTTCCCTAAGTTTTTATTAATCTGCATATTCTCTGTTCCGAGTGCCAATAGATTGATGTATAATGGTCATCTTTGAATTGTCAACTTGGTATGATCGTATAATGGTCATCTTTGAATTGTCAACTTGGTATGATCGTATAATGGTCATCTTTGAATTGTCAACTTGGTATGATCGTATAATGGTCATCTTTGAATTGTCAACTTGGTATGATCAGCATAGTTGCTTTAGGCTCAGGAGATCACTGGCCAGTATCAGGTTCAATATAATGACAATCTCAGGTGATTTATTCTTTTTTGCACTTAGCTTCAGACAAGTAAGAGAAATATATTAACTGTTAACATTTACAAAAGATGCATCAATACTCAGTTGTCCTTAATACTTATGTTAGCCTTGATATGAGTCAGAATATGCCCCAAGCAAAATGGAGTAAAACCCATATGTATGAAATTTCTCTATCTTTCTATCATTATTTAACTTCAAATCATGGTGTTTTATGTTCTTGCAAACAATTAGTGTGTGAATTGTATTTTTGTTACAGGCACATTTATATTAGGGTGTTTGGCCTCAGACACTGGAACCTTTAAGGTGGTATACCCATAAGTCAGCTGTTCATTAGTTGTGTTATCAAACATAAAATAAATTGGAATATAGTAGAATGAGGAGGGAATATAGTTTTAGATATATATTCTGTATTATAAATTAGGTACTACATCCAAATTTTTGAGAGAAATTGAATGAAATAAGCATGAATAGACAGACACAAATGAAAAGAACAAGTTGATCTCTTGAAATACTGACAGGGTGTCTGTAATAGAAGTAAAACAAGTTCATTTATAGGATATCCCTATATAAACATTTAAACACATCTTGTACTGTTGTTTATCAAAAGTTCTCTCTCCCTCTCTTTGGTATAAAAATCAATACTGCAAAGTCATTTAGAGACTGCTGCGAAAATCAATGTTGTTGGCTGACTAACTACATTTTAATGGTAAGGTAGATCAGTGGGGAGGGGGGTTAGGTGGGGCTAAGTATCCCAAAAGTGAAGCTATGCCCATATCAATATTTATTTCTGATGATGCAGCATTCGCAATATAACAATGTAAAATGGTACACTAGATCAAGTTCTTATTCTATTCATGTATGAAACACAATATATTTCCTGAAAAACACTGGCTGTATCAACATTTCCTATATCTAGTTTTAAAATATTAGGAGGGTTTTACTGTTGCCAAAATATGGTATGATGGATTAAATAAGGTCTTTATGTCTGTTTTCTGTAAGTCCATATCCAAAACTGGTTAGAATGACATGGTATATCCTATTAATCTGATAGCAACCATATGTGCAGTATAATTTTCCTGTCTTTGGAAAATGTATTTTTGGATAGGATTCCACCACAGGAAACATTTGGTAGTTCCTTACAGATATTGAGCACTCTCGTCCTCCATTGGTCCAGTAAAACCTATATAAGTAGGCCACCATTGGTACCTCAGAAGTTTTCTACTTGGTAGGTGTTCTACTTACAAATGTTCTTTTATTTGGGTATCTGAACTTTTAAAATTGTTCTTCTTCTGTGTATGTTTCTCCAAAAATGTTCAGTGACACTTCGTTATGGCGGATTGGAAAAATAATTTTTTTTGTTGTTGTCACAATCCTACTGTGACAGTATCTACATAAGAAGTCCCATTGTGACAGTATCTACATTTAATAAGGTGACAGTGTCTACATAAGAAGTCCCATTGTGACAGTATCTACATTTAAGAAGGTGACAATATCTACATCAGAAGTCCCATTATGATAATATCTACATTTTAAGAAGTCTTACTGTGACAATATCTACATAAGATTAGTCCCATTGTGACAATATCTACACAAGAAGTCCTACTGTGACAGTATCTACATAAGAAGTCCCATCGTGACAATATCTACACAAGAAGTCCTACTGTGACAGTATCTACATAAGTCCCATTGTGACAGTATCTACATTTAATAAGGTGACAGTGTCTACATAAGAAGTCCCATCGTGACAATATCTACACAAGAAGTCCTACTGTGACAGTATCTACATAAGTCCCATTGTGACAGTATCTACATTTAATAAGGTGGCAGTGTCTACATAAGAAGTCCCATCATGAGAATATCTACATAAGAAGTCCCATCATGAGATTATCTACATAAGAAGTCCTACTTAGACAGTATTCACATATAGGAAGTCCCATTGTGAAAATATCTACATAAGAAGTCACATTTGACAATATCTTAGTAAGATTATCCGTTTTGAAGAATTTGAATTCATGAAGAGTAAAAAGTGTTGCTATATGACCTTAATATTTGTTTTGTCTTTTAATTTTGTAATTACAAGAATAGTGTATGCAGGGGTCTGGGTGCTTCTTTGCCTTTCTAATGGTACTCTTTTTGCATTCAGCTCTCTATGTACAGGATTCTTAGAGCTATATGTAGTCAGGTACATGTTGTTTATGACTATATACGTCTTGCATTTAATAGATAACACTTATCACCATGTATTATTAACCAAATGGATTCATCTGAAATATACCAATTGAACCAAACCTAATATTATGATGTAGATTGCTATAGCAACATGTAGCTAACAGTTGGTGAAATGCCACATTGTAATATTCAACCAAACCTTCTATAAAATCACCCTTTGCTTATTATCTACTCTTAATTCTAATATGATATGTGACTTTACAATAACTAGAACAAGAATATATTCTGCCTCAAGGTATTCATTTTAGATGTGCCACAGCTATAATCTTAGGTATGACATAGTTATGATCTTAGGTATGACATTAGTTATGATCTTAGGTATGACATTAGTTATGATCTTAGGCATGGCATTAGTTATGATCTTAGGTATGACATGGTTATAATCTTAGGTATGACATAGTTATTATGATCTTAGGTATGACATGGTTATGGTCTTAGGTATGACATTAGTTATGATCTTAGGTATGGCATTAGTTATATCTTAGGTTTAACATTAGTTATGGTCTTAGGTATGACATTAGTTATGATCTTAGGTATGACATTAGTTATGATCTTAGGTATGACATTAGTTATGACATGGTTATAATATTAGGTATGACATAGTTATGATCTTAGGTATGACATGGTTATAATCTTAGGTATGACATAGTTATGATCTTAGGTATGACATGGTTATAATCTTAGGTATGACATAGTTATGATCTTAGGTATGACATAAGTTGGGATCTAATGCACGACATTAGTTATGATTTAGGTACATCAAGCATTTTGAACAATATGAGGTATATTCACTACAGTTATATGTTGTAATCTTTATCCCAAGCAATTATGAGTTGTTTGGATGATCAAATAAATTGATTTCTTGTTTAGAATGAGGAAGTGCAATTGATTAGGAATATCATGGAAAATTAGTTGAAATCCTTAGATATATTACACTTAAACATGATTATCATTGATTTTTCCCATCAATGACAATTAAGGATTTTATTATAAAATGTTATTGAATGGAATATAAAGAGCCATACAACCATACTTGTGTTTGCTGAGAATATGAATGAGATTAGTAAACATTTGTATATCAAAAAGTAAGAGTAGGCCTATTAGGGGTTATGCACTGGGAAGTTTTGGATACTGAGGGATATACAATATATCTTCCCGAGGGCCTGAAGGGACCAAGGAGAGATTTATTGTATATCCAAAGGGATATTTCCTATATCAAAACCTACCTTGCATATAACTGTTATATTCCATACCTGATGAGGTTTGAAATAATAAGCATACATTGTATATCCAATATGATAATGTGTTAACTCGAAATATATGTGCTATTATTTTATGGATAATATATTTTATATTTATTTATTGCGGTGTTTTCGTTTTTATGTCCCCACCACATAATGTGGGGCCATATTGTCGGCCTAGGCTTGTCTGTCTGTCCGTCCGTCTGTCTGTACTTACGTACGTCCAGCAGTTTTCTCCAAAACCGCTACAGATATCACCTTCAAATTTTCAGGGATAACTTATGAGTGCATACAGATGTGGATAAAAAGATTTTAACTTGAGACCTACTTCCTGTCGGCCATCTTGAAGTCAAATGCTAAAATCCTTATCTGCAAACTTTAAGAAAAACGGCTTCATAGTTGCTTTTTAAACTTTAACATCTTGTTCAGCTCACTTCATTCTACATCTGATTAGGGTTTGGACCTGTTAGCTCAGTCATGGCAGCCATTTTTAATGACTTAAGAAAAGCTAGACCGCCACTATGTAAAATCCTATGATTAATACTTGTGATAACATCTTATATTGATGTTTAATTTGTTGTTTAATCCAATATCACAGAAAGTATCATTCAATATTATAACATCTGATCCGGACTCAAATATCATTAGAGAATGATACCCGATTAAACCAAAATATATTCCAGTTTAACCTGATATAATTTAAGTCAGGATCAGATTAAACAGTATTATACGCATATCATTTTCTATTATAACAGGTTTCAAAGTGGTATAATACAAATTATACATATCATTTTTTGTATAATACAAATTAAACTGGAATATACCGAGACCAAACAGATGATACTGTATTATACGGTTCAGAAATTAATGGCACTTTGTTTTCATAACGTCAGACCTTAATTAAACAAGCTAACGTAAATATTTACATAAGGTAATTCTAGAAGTTTTTTGAAACTCATGTTTGACCATTTGTCTCAGACTGAAATCCGATATTGTTTTTTTTTTGGCAATCGCACCCCCCCCTCCCCCCCCCCCCCCGAGTTTGCTACGCCCCTGTACATGGCTAATAGGGGCACTATTACGCTATGTGCAGAGTCTAGTTATATACTACGAGAAGACGAAACTCTCTTTTAAGAAGTGAAGTCGAACGAATGCAAAGGGTAGGGCACTATAGAAGAGGATCATACAAAAGCACGATCTATTTCACAACGCCTTTAATTTTTGCTCTTCAACTGTTGCCCTTTGTGCATTTAAAAAATAAAACATCTTAATCTAATTTTTCAACCTTTCTTTTCGCTCAGTTCTGCAATATTACGTCCACATGTTATTTAGGCTTACATGCATGTCATTTGCGACATAGCTGTAAGACATTATGAGAATGAATATGGGAATTTCCACGTAATATGTTGTTCACATGATTATATACACATATCTGCATAACAATCGGAGACAGAAGTCAAAATATTGTCCAATAAAGAATCTAACATTTAGTGATAACAAAAGGATTATTGCTATATAGTTCTCTTTGTCTTAGTCTTTGTTTTCCTAACTGCGGAAGTCTACCAACATCACCTAGATTACATAAGAGATCATCTAACAGTCTAAAATTGCTTTTAATCGCAAGTTAAAGTATTCCGACCAAATGTTGTATACCTGTAATTTGGGAGGGGCGATGTTACACCACATAACTACAACGTTCATATCGAAATATACAATAAGCATGTCGTATAAAAGCTAAATTTATAAATACTCATTTCAAAGTCATTCTGTTCATGGAAGCGTCAAGTTATGAAAAACAATGCTAAACACTAAAATAAACAAATCGACTTGATTACTTTTGAAAACTTCTTGAGAGGTGATGGACAAATGTATTTTTCTAACTCATTAGAACGTCTGTCTGATTGAAATACTATTTTTTAAATACAAAGATAAATGAATAAATCTTGGTCAGAAGTCTGAACATTGTCCAACGAAATAAAATGAATCTACATTTAACATTTAATGATTACAAAAGGATTAATTGCTATATAGTCTTTGTCTTAGTCTTTGTTTTTCTAACGGTGGAAGTGTACCAACATCACCTTGATTACAGAAGATCTAACAGTCTAAAATTGCTTTTAATTCCCGGGTTTTAATTACATTGTATGAATAGAGTTTTTTGCCTCTCTTTTCATTTTTAAACCGGTCTCTGTTTCCGTATTTAACAATTTATTGTGATAAATTATTTCAGTTAGTGTCGAAATCAAAACGATTTTCTACATTATAGTCCCCTCCTCTTGCACTGACTAAATATTTAAATAAGCCAGTCTGATTGCGAATTTACAAATCCTATAAAAGTAGCTTCAAACCGCCTTTTAATCAGAGAAAACAATAAGTTAATTCATCTGATTGCGAAAAAACGAATCAATCTAATTATCTGATCTCCATGCTAATATTTGATTCGTGCATTATAGCCAATCGGGCAAGGGTGAAATTATTTCATTTGAAAACAGAAATAAATATTATAACCCCTCTAGCATAACTGTTCGGGAGAAATTCATACAAAAATAAGGTACACAACTGATGAGGGATCGCACGCAATGCACGCACCCCTCTCCTCCTCCTCCGTGTTTGCCCACACACGACCATATTTGATAATATTTCAAAGGAAAAAGCATTTCCCCCGGGAATATAGGTGTAGCGGTTGCCAGAAGTCGCAGAGCTTGGGAGTCAGGGTATCCTGATCCATGCCTCATCGCCTGATTGGTCTGATATTTAGAGGGGGCGCAAAAATGATTAGGGGGGGGGGGGGTAAACGTGGAAGTTGCCAAAATATCCGTGGGCGTATCCAGGGGGGGGGGGGGTTGTGATGGGTGCGATCGCACCCCCCCCCTTAACAATAAAAATAAAACCCTGAGAAAGAAGAAGAAAGGAGCTTTAAAATGCTGCTCAGGCCACAATCGTACCCTCCTGACTGAAAACCGAAATCTTTTTGGCGATCGCACCCCCTCCCCCCTGACTGAAAGCTGGCTACGCCCCTGATATCTGTTTTTGGTCATCAATAAAACTATATTTATATGGTGAGGATTTATAGGTTTTGATAACAATAGGCTTTATATATGTATAATTAATCCAAATTCATGTTGGATCATGTTGGCTATATCGTTTCAAGTGAAGAATTAAGAACTGAAATCGGCGTTGACTTTGTTTGAGCAGAGACATATAAAATATATATTTTATATGTCTCTGGTTTGAGTCAGGGAACAAAATCTAGTCAGACAGACGGATAAATTAATATTTGTTTAAATAAATGAGTATTATAGGTTATAGGCAGGCCCGTAGCCAGGGGGGGGGGGGGTTCGCATGGTTCGGGCCAACCCCCTGGCCAAAGATTCTTTCAAAATCATGCAGTTTTTCACCATTTTGAGCATTTCTCTTGTGATTTTAGCCAAATTTGGACCAAAATTGTCAAATGTGAACCCCCTAGACATTTTAGAAAACTTTGATTTGAATGATTTCAATCAAATAGGTAGGTGTGAATATTTTCGAAACAAATGCGTGATATATACACATATTTTGTACCAAATGTGTGACATAAACGGCAATCGCGTGCAAAGACCGAACGGAATGCGTTCGCTTTTTTTCGCCGTTCGGTATTTTACCGTGTCGGCATTTCACAAAAAACGATTTTTAAAAATTTCAACAAAATCCGTGATTTGCGTGATATTTGATCATACACGCTAAATTGATGCGTGATTTCTATTTTTCCAGCAAATGCGTAACAATCACGCCTAATGCGTGAGGGTTGACAGGGCAGTTATTACATCAGAGACATATAAAACGTGACCTGATCGGGAGAGGATTCGGGTTGTACACAGATACACACATTGCTATCTCTTTATGCATGTTTAATTGCCAAATTACTATAAAAACAAGCTGGAGTAACATTAAGTATTTATTTAGTATTTTGTTATCACACATCAAAAGGCGCATTTGAAGTTCAGAAAATGCAAGAAGACTTGGATAGACATTATGTATTTATATATTTATATGTTATGAATTTATTTTGTATTCAATTCGAATTCTGTTGAGTTGGACTCCTTGAACACCCCCCCCCCCCCCTTGGCTACGGGTATAAGTACCTTCGGCACAGGAGAGAATAATATTAGACTTCTGCAATGCAACTAATTAGAGAGACCTAAAATGAAAATAATGTAACAGTGGTCTACTTCGGGTAACTGTTCCTGTAAAAATATACAATTGTAGTCCATCACAGAGTTCATTTATTTCACGAAAGCGTCAAAGGACATTGCCTCTAAACACTAAGATAAACAAATTAACTTCCGCAGAAACATCCTGTAGAGGAAAAAACAAATGGCTTTTCATAACGGATTAGAATAGCCAGTCTGTCTGATTGTATACATGTAATATATTAGATACATTTTAAATTAAATGAATTTTGACGGATTATGTGATTCCTGGGAAATGAAAAATAGTTTATTTTTCCTGGCTGTTTAATGAAAGCACATTTAAAAATCTCCATTCATTAACATCTAACGGGCTTTGAAAACCAGGGATTGAAAACGAGGAATCAATGGTAATTAATATGATCTTAGAATTTGTACACGTGTATGAGAGGTGCGAAAGGCAGGCTGACTGTGCGGTCGCCGTATGGTTGACATGCGGACAATGTAAGAATGCGAAGGGTATCTGTGTTCCCCTGGTCTGGCCGTATAATGGCAACAAATGGATATGCATGGATTTATTGCACTCGACAGAGTTATGTTTATGTCTTTTGAACGGTGGCTCTACCTCGATGCATCTGTTAATAAATGATACTATAAGCTTTATTGGATGTGAATTCACCTTTTCAAATTCAAATTCCAAATAAATAAAGCACACAATTTAAGTGTGACAAAAAAGAGCAAAACTGAAAACCCGTTCAACTATAGTGCCCGACATTACGTTAATAAACAATTTCCACATGTTGAAATATATTGCTATTTGATTGAGTTCAAGACAAAACATTTTGGAATTGTTTCACATAATGTAATATTCCTCGGATTTGATGCATACACATGTTTCACAATCAGAGACAAGGGTCTTATACGGGGTCTTACATTTGGAAAACCAATCTATAAGTAGTATTAGATTATCACTAGATAAATAACTTTTAAAACTGCGGTTAGGTAGCATCTTGATTACAGTAAAGACAGGTCATCTAGGAATTATTTCTGCCTCTAATTCCTTAAAGTCCCCGTCTAAAGTTTGAAAATATTTTTTTATCATTCATTGACTATTTGTCAGGACTTAAAAAGTGTTTTTAGAGATTTTTGAACAAAAATTTTTTTTTGAGCATTTCATTTCTCAAATATTCAAATTTCCCGCCATTTTTCAAAAAAAGTTGAAATTTCTTAATCATCAAATATTTCTTAATGCATTTCAAAAAAGATTATATTTTTAACACCAATGCAAAGATTGAACAAAGGACACACTATTTCAATAATAAAATGTCATATTTAATGGGCCACTTCAATGTTTTAGCTTATCAAAAATATTTTGAAACATTAGTGATGTCACTAAGGTAACAAAAACTTTTTGAAAAAAATTGAATTTTTTTTTTCGATGTCAATCTTTTCTAAATATGCTAGACTTTCATAAAAAAACAATGTTGATTGTCTAACCAGGTTAAAAGGAAGAATAAATTATGTTTTAGATATCATTGTACCATTGGTTTCCATGAGAACTAAAATTTTGAAATGCATTTTTCTCAGAACCATTTTCATGCACTGATAAGTTCATTTCTCGCTTGTTTATCAACCGATTTTCTTAATTTTTTCGGCAAAAAACATGGGAGGATGTATGCTATGCATTGGTATGAATTGTGGCTTATTAAAAGATATGAGTGACCTCTAAAAGTTGGTTTTAAATAAATTCACAAATTTTGGAACAAAAAGTCTATCAAAAACCACTTTTTGAAATTAAAAAAAAAAGTTTCACATATCACACTTTGATAACATTGGGTAAGACTACAATATAAGCCAAAGTGGTTTAAACTTTACATGGGGCCTTTAAACCGCTTCGTTGAACAGTGCCAAAATATTTCGGTCAGATCCTAAAACAAAACTATTTTTATTTTTAATCCCCTCACCTTGTCAATGTCTATGCCTGTATCTGGTTTTGCCCACCATTGGGAGGGAGCCGACATAGATTACTTACTTGCCATGGACAGGGGGGGGGGGGGGGCACAGAAACGAACAATCTGGGGTCATAAAAGATAATTGGGGAAGGGGGAGGGGAGGTGGTGAATAGTGAAGTCCGGGAGCGAAGTTAAGGGGTACTGAAATCTTTCTTTTGATATTTAGTGCTTGAATGGAGGCTCGTTTCCACTCCCCGCACTCTAGTAAAATTTAAATATTTGATCCAAAGGAGTTATTTTGTATCAAACTTGCATTCCGATTAATTAACACTCCCACGATTGTACCGCTTCACTATTGATAATGAATTCACGGGACACTATAGTCTTCCTTTTAAACTTTAGTGGTTGGATCAGAGACATAAAAACAATTATAAATATTTGATTTAGGGAGGTATTTGCAATCCAACTCTGATGATACAAGACTAGTCAGCCAAGACTAAACTTATTTATCATTTAGACTTTTGAGTTCATTAAATTATTATTCCATAGATATCGCATTTAATCCTGTCAACACAATCGTGGTATTAATTGGCATGATATTTAATCAGAGAGACGGTTTAAAAAGTTGCTGATTAATGATTAAGTATTAAGTATTAATGATTACGTATTAGGAAAAATCCTAATTCAATGTTTTTGTTCTCTGCAATAGCAAACCCCTCGCCGGGCAAGCATTCTTTAAAAACATGAAGTTGAGCAGTTTTGAAAATTGTCCATTTTGAACCATCGCCTTGTATATTTTTATAACTGCCCTTAAATCATGATAACCGTGATTCCCGAAAGCTGAGATAACTATGGCACACAAATACTAGTAGCCGTTATGGAAATAAAAACACCGAATTATGAAATGGTTTAAAATGTCGCAGTCTTACGTTGTCTCCGTTAACAATGTAGCTTTAATATTAAGACATATTGATTTCAATAACAAAGATGCGAGTAGGAAGTTACCAATTTCACCACCAGGTGGCTCGTTCGGGTCAGATAACATGGCGGGTATAGTAGAAAGTTCCCTTTAACTTAAATTATATCTGTTTTAGTGGTTCAATTTTCATATTACCCTTATGTATCTAATAGTTATGAAAATTAAAATATGTCCAGTAAAGGAAAATGTTATCTGTCCAATACAAGAAAAGATATCTCACTTTTTGTGATTTTGTAACATGGGGTCTATGGGGAATCAACCCGAACTAGAAGTCACACTTTCAAAACAAATTTAATTTTCAAAGTTGATAAACTATTTTCGAAACCATATTTCTAGAAGTACTTTTACACGTAGATTTCAAATATGACATCAGTTTGACTGAATTTTGAATATTTAATGACGTAAATCAAGATTATTTCTACTCGCACCTAGTCTATTAATAAAGTGCCCATATTTTTCTTTCATGGAGCGCATTGAAGCAATCCAATATTATAATAAAACCGCTAATAATCTAAATGGACGCCCGTGTTTTTGCAAGCACGTTATAAATGTAAAACTAAAATATATATTTCAACTGCTGCACTAATCACTTCTGGTGACTTATTTTGAAAAATCATTTATATTAATTCATTACAACTTTCAAATGTCAAAACTTAATTTATCAATACCCGCTTTTATTAAAACACTCAATATGTCTATGTCAACAAGATAGTGTCAACATGTTGTGTCAACAACATGTAACCTAATGTAAACAAATTATACGCAAGAGCAGAGAAATGTATCATCCAGTATAATATGTTTTTCCCAGTTGAACCAGATGGAATATAACAGCTGATAACAGCTGATAACAAATTAAAACAAATTATACAAGTATCAGAGGAGAAACTCCAAAAAAGTCCGTATCATTCATTGTTATAATTATGTCTTATACATAAACCTATGATAACAGGTTAAAACGAATTAAAACAACTGATATGTATGTTTAATAGGTTTATGATACTGTATTAATCATGGGATTTTACATAGTGCGCGACAATACTTTGTATCATATTGAATGGTGTTTTTGAGTTTTCATACTTTAACTATTTAGTAGCTTTATAAATAATTTCAGGTGTACTTTGTTGTAAAAGCCTATGTTATTGTTAACAGTAGTTATATGTGATAATTTTGTCAAAAGAAATCAGCAAAAACTCAAAATCACTTTTTATTGTCGGCCATGTTGGATTTTTCCGTCCTAAAATCTTGTTTGTAAAGTCTTGTCTATACGTTTTCAGGTGAACCATTTGGTAGATCAATTTCAAATTTTCAGGGATGATTCTTAGTACGAAAATCGAGATCTGATTAGTTTTTTGGCATTCTGGGTAAATGTCAAGGCAGCCATTTTGGATTTTACGTCCTAAAATCTTGTCTGTAAAGTCTTGTCTATGCATTTCTAGGTGAACCGTTTGGTAGATCAACTTCAAATTTTTAGGGATGATTCTTAGTATGAAAATCTAGATCTGATTCGTTTTTTGGCATTCTGGGTAAATGTCAAGGCAGCCATTTTGGATTTTATGTCCTAAAATCTTGTCTGTAAAGTCTTGTCTATGCATTTCTAGGTGAACCGTTTGGTAGATCAATTTCAAATTTTCAGGGATGATTCTTAGTATGAAAATCTAGATCTGATTAGTTTTTTGGCATTCTGGATAAATGTCAAGGCAGCCATTTTGGATTTTCCGTCTTAAAATCTTGCATGTAAATTCTTGTCTACGCGTTTTTAGGTTAACCATTTGGTAGGTCAATTTCAAATTTTTAGGGATGATTCTTAGTACGAAAATCTAGATCTGATTAGTTTTTTGGCATTCCGGTGAATGTCAAGGCAGCCATTTTGGATTTTCCGTCCTAATTCTTGTCAGTAAAGTCTTGTCTACGCGTTGTTAGGTGAACCGTTTGGTAGATCAATTTCAAATTTTCAGGGATGATTCTTAGTATGAAAATCTAGAACTGATTAATTTTTTGACATTCTGGGTAAATGTCAAGGCAGCCATTTTGGATTTTCCATCCTAAAATCTTGTCTGTAAAGTCTTGTTTGCATGTTTTCTGGTTAACTGTTTGACGGATCGATTTCAAATTTTCAGGGGTGGCATTCTGGGTAAATTTTAAGGTGGCCATTTTTGATTTCCCGTCCTCAAATTGTGTTCTTAGTATGAAAATCTAGAACTGACTTATTTTATGGCATTCTGGGTAAATTTTAAGGTGGCCATTTTTGATTTCTCGTCCTCAAATTGTGTCGGTAAAGTCTTGTGTACTCATTTTCAGGATAACCATTTGACGGGATCACCCATTGGTGGGGACATTTTGTACACATTTGTGTTCTTGTCTGTGTTTACTTTCATCTGCCATCTTTGTCTTTTGTTTAGTTCAGTGCTGAAATATTTATGAAGGGAAGTTCCAGGGATGGGATATATAGCCATCTAATGGCCCCAGAGAACGGCTTGAGTGGGATACACGATTTATATATCCCGGATCCTCGTTGGAGCGTGACATATGAAATATGTTCACCTGGATATTAAATATATTCCCGGTTAATATGTCCCTGAAACCTCATCAGGTATGGAATACAAGGATATACCTTCAAGCACTGTATATATATATATCTACCTGCCAAAACATTGTACAAAACACCTGTACATTTGTCCCTAGTAGACATCGTTCCTCCACACATAATATACTGACTTCTGTATAAATTACCCTCTCTGTAGTGACCACTCGCCAACAGTGAACGTTTTTTTCTCAATGTTCAATACACACAAGTTTTACTGTAATACCCATTTTAGAAAATACAGAAGAAAAACTATTTCAAGTTATTTCAGAGGATAGAATTGGGATTATCCTTTTGGTAATTTTTATAGGATATCCTATGATTTTTCAGAATATCATTTTTATCTATGAGGTGATATTGATATCTGCACGAGAGAGTGTAGCGAACAAGAACATATTTAAATATCACTGAGGTGATTAAAATGATATTCTGAAAATATCACAGGATGTTCTTATTATCCTTCAATAAGTATACAAAAATCAACAAGTGGATTATATCGTCACAATATCCTCCGCATATTGGTTTTCCGGAGTATATCGTAGCGGTGTCCTCCCATTATTCATTTTGCCAATAGATATTAAATTTTTTTTTTAATGCTATTATAGATTTAGTACAAAATGCTATAACCCCAATATCCAAACCCTCTTATTAGATAATCTTCATACGTTTAATATTAAAGATTAGAATACTTCATTAACAGCCATATCCTTCCAGTCTTACAATACATGGTCTCTAAACTTAATTGAATGTATTAGACAGGGAGCTTCAGTTGCTTATTGTCTACCATGTAAGTTCTTCTCTCCTTTGTGCCACACTTTTGGCACATTGATCATAAGTTATTGATTTGTCTTTATGAATAGGTCATTACCCTTTTCAAGCTGTTTGCATTGCCTCACAGTTTTTATAACTAATGAAGCTCTGAACTTACTCAAATCAGAGTATGTTGTCCCTCAAAGATGATTCTTGATGAAATAATAAAATATAAGATTGGCTTAACATTATTGCTTCATGTACTTGGTTGAAGCTGTAAATACTTAGTCGTCATCAGAGTTTAGTATACCAGGCAATGGTCTCAGGGTTACAGTTAAGTGCATATTGGTCAGTTTCCCAGTTATCACATTTAATGAAGAAATAATGGAGTTCATACGTAGAATATTTACAGATAAGTTATTATATTGGTATATTATTGATCAATCAATTCACCTTGGATCTGGTTAGACGCATTAGAATCTTGTACATTACATGGGCATCAAAATGGTACCCTGGGATTTTAGGAACAAGAGATTGTAATATGGGGAAGCGCAAGTAAGTAAAGTGCAATTTCTCGAATTAATGTTTAGTTTATGTACAAAGTATATATGAATGTCAGATAATACAGAGTATTAGGATTTCTATACATGTACTAGTGTATTATAGAACAATATAATAATAATTATGATAACTCAAAAGAATGAGTTGGCCATTATGTAGGTTGTCTCTCCACCAGGTGGCTATGGCAGATATAGGAAAAAGAACCTCTAAACTTCAATATTCAGTTGATTTATAGATCAATTTTTATATATGTCCAGTAGTAAGAGAAGATATTTTCTGGCCAATGAAAAGATATTTCACTTTTCATGATTTTATAACATGGGCTCTATTGGAAATTGATTGACCTGGAAGTCACATTTTCAAAGAAAACTAAATTTGACAAATAATGCTAAAGCATGCTAAAGGTTAATGCCAAAAGTCAAGATCATATCTATTTGAGAGAGGTAGATTTACAAAATGTGTGTTTAAAGTTATAGAATAATTCATGGCAATGGATGTGCTTAAAATAAATAGAGGTTATTTAATGGGAGGGATGGAATATGAATTTTATTCTGAGGAAAAATATGATATTGGCTAAGGAAAATATGATATTGACCGAGGGTGACAGCCCGAGTGTCAATTCTATTCCTTGTTTTTTTTCTCCGGGAAAACGTGTTATTAATTACTTATACTAACTGACTCTGGAGGAATCGTTTGATGTGGTAAAAATGAAAAGAAGTTCCTCTTTTTAAAAAGCAAGTCTGTCTGACTTTTGAAAAATATTTCTGAGTAAGAATGTGTTTATAATACACAGGCAAATTACATCAGACCCGGTACAAGCCCGTAGGGAGCTAGTTGAGTCAACGGGCCCTGTACAACCTCGTACAGGCCTTGTTACGAGTCTTGTAATTGCTTGTAATTTCCGAGCCTCATAAGAGCTTGTAATTACAAGGCCCGTAATAGCTCTTAATTTTCGACCCCCGTACTTCACCATCTGGTGCCCATAACGAGCCCCGTAATAAATCGTAATTTTCTATCCCTGTACTTGCTCGTACAGTGCCTGTTAGGAGGCCTGTAATGACTCGTAATTTTCGAGCACTGTACTTGCCTGTATGGGGCTCATAACGAGGCTCGCAATTGCTCATTTATTTTGATTAACACTTTTTGATGGATGAAATAAAATACATGTACAGCATACTTGAGAAATTACAATTTTAATTATTATTATCTAATTATGAATTATTATGTCTTCAATAATCGGGGCCCGATGTAATTTGCATGTGTATGAAGTGGTTGGTCCCGCCAGAAAATCACCACTTGAGTGGGCCATGAAAAAACATAACTATATTCACGATTTTACTGAGTTACTTCCGGTTTAAGTTTTCCAAAGATTTCAAGTAGCGGTGGATTCATCAATTTAACCAAGTCTTTGAAGTGCCTTTATACTTTCATTGTCTGAATCGTATTGCTCTTCCCTATGGATTGTAAAAGTTCACCCCTAGTCCCCTAAAGATGCTTAAACTTACCAAATAGTGAAAAAAAACATCGTCACTCCAGAAAGTTCCAGCATGCACCATGGTAACACTAAACAGGAAATGAAACCTTTGCATAAAAATAATGAATGCAGAATCAAAACCAAGTATGTTTGTTTTGCACATGGCATTAAGTAGAAGAGAAGTTGTATTTTAAACAGATTAAGCAGAATATTACAACTATGCGCATGAAAATCTCAAGTAGGAGTGACGAATCTCAAGTCAAAGTGAGGAAAAAACGAGTGATTTTTAGCACAAATGCTAGTAAAACTTGAGTATATGAGTCAGTCTTCCTACCACGAGCATAAGTGATCATTGGTAATATCATGTTATAGTAGTACCAGGATTTTAATATACTTTAGCTCCATTATAGCTATGAGAGCATGTCATATAATAACAATAATATGCATAATTCTCATCTTTTAATCATCCGCTAATGTTGATTAGAAATCCTTGCCAAAATGTGTTCATTTGCCATTTATGCATGAATAGCTAAATGTATCCCAACATTGGTACCTGTTACACTATTTTTATTATACTAATATAAATCAATGATCATGACTTTTAAACTTTATTTTAACAGTTCTGTATAGAAAACGACTAGTTCAAAACTCTCAGGAAAATAAAACCAGATGAATGTGATCATTCCGTACACGTCACCATACATTTTTCCAATTACTACTATATTTATATATTTCAGTCAATACAATTACAAGTATTCCTCTAATTTTTCTATCATATCTCTTGGAAAACATATGGAATAGTTAATTACTGGGTGGGATTGAATTTGGGGTTCATACAGAGGGCTAGTATGTTATATCATATAAAAACGTTTAATTCCGGAATGGGCTACTCAGTTATACCATAATATTGCGTGATTGAAATAGTGTAGCCATTATTAAATATCTCGGATTCGGCTGGTGGTTTAACTTACTATTTCATGGCCAATTCATTTTAATATGAATATTAATCTAATAAACTAATATATTAGTATGTTAATCCATCAGCTGTCAGTTGAATTTGAAAGTGACACAAATAGAAAGAAACTTGAATATCAGTTGTAAGCAACGTTTTAGGACACATCAATAATTCTAAGGCAACAATAATGAATGCTTAGGCGGGACTTTGGTTTTTGGGGCAGTGGCCTAAAACATTGACCCTCTCTGTAGCAAATACCTGTCAACAAGGAACAGTTTTGGCCAGTCTGGCGAGCGTTCCTTGTTCGCAGATCTTGCCGCATATGTACATGGTAGTTTTGAAACGTTAATTCAATCTATTTAAAGTTAAACATGAAGTTTAACTTCAATTACAATTAAAAATTGATGAAGAATAAAATAATGGAACGACCAGATAAGTATTGCAAAATGGCGATAACCAGTGGAATATGATTTCTGAGTAGGGACATTTTCAAATCAGCTAAATCCCTGATGTGATTAAATCATGTTAAATTAAATAGTTTTATTTCCTGGGTCAAACATCCTAATGTTTAGGGTTTCACATGTCAAAGAAAGAGCATGTATGCCACATCATTCTCTTTAGTAAGCATAGCTTCCGTAATTTCAAAAGTTAACGCTGCCACACATGAGACTTGGTCTAATATTCGCTAATGGATTGAATAAACGTTTCAATACGTCATATCGATGCGAGGAAAGGCATGGAATCAGAATGAAATGCTACAAAAGACGGGAAATTACATTTTTGTATGTGGCGTTTAGGGCTTGAGTTAGCATCAATTTGTGACGTAAACAGGCAGGCTAATTATTTTAATAAATACGCAGGATTGTAATACATACTTAAAAACATTTTTCCTCGCGATTTCTCTCATTTAATACAAAATGATGGATGTGCTCTTTATTACGCGCATGTGCAAACCACTAAGCACTAAACTAAACCAGTAAACTAAGCATTTTCTAACGAAGCTACCTCTTACATTGGCAAAAAAGCTTTGTTGGGATCTAACCTTCGTTGAATTTTCTACTCAATTGCTTTGTCATCAACTAAGCTTTTCTAATGAAGGCAGAGGTGTTACACTGGCCCAAAATTGCTTCGTTACAAAGCTTTTTGTCAAAATGCTTCGTAAAATGCTTTCGAAGCATTTCAACCGTCCTGTGTAACAGGGGTCATTGAAACTTATTCTAAAATGATTTAGAAGACTTTATGGAAATACATGTCATAAAATATCAGATGATGTCAGTTAAGTAAATGAAAGTAAAAGATATTCTTGACATGAACAATGGCATGATGACGTCTTCCTCGAAACCCATTTGATCCCCGCTACACATCTTTACCCCGCAAAGAGTAGATGGGAAATGGGAGGAGCAGGGAGGAGTGTCTAGTAACATGATGCAGGGCTATAAAATCAAAAACATCGAGAAATAACTTTCTTATTAAACAACCTATCAGAATTGCTTGATGGGAGGAGTACAAAGATCATGGACTGAAAAGTGAGAAAAGATAACTAAACTCACCATTTCCTGCAATTGTGTAATATTGGCCAAACCAGACCTTCTTCTTCGTGCTCCATTGTCCTTTGCATTTTCCTGTCCAGTGGATTTCTGAAATTTTACAGTTCAGCACTCAATTTGACATGATAACATAATTAGGTTTATTGAAAATAATGTACATTTTCCAGAATATAAAATGAAACCACATACAATTTATACAAATGAAAATGTCATATTATCACCACTTAATACCACAAAGATGAAAGAATTATTTTATCGGTTGCAGTTGAGTTGAGGGACACCTATAATGCCACTGGCGATTTTGTCCCTCGTACATATATTTCACACACACACACACACACACACACACACAATTATTTGTACAAAATCTTTGCCCCAATTGTTCATCAGCGTCTCATTTTAGATCAAAATATCACCAGGAATATCCGAACAACCCACGATTGCTTTTTATTGAGAGGTCGCGCTTTAACTGAGGATCAAAGGTAGGCACTTTCATTTTTTTATTTTTGAAAGAAATAGGTATCACCATTTCATGTTCTTGGTTTCTATATCATTGATTGGTCTAACATTTTGTATAAGATTGGCATTATTTGCGATCACTAGAGGTACATTGTGTAGGATCATAAGACACTAGAGGTAATACACGGGACTATCCAGGCCCCACTGACATTGAGAGCAATGAGGTCATGTTATTTAGAAGCGGGGCCTTGAGGGATATGATAGAATTGAAATATGAAATTTTCTATGAAACGTTAGTAAGTGAAACTCTGTACAACTTTATTTCATAGTACAATGGCTATTTCAATTGCAGGGCAATGACATTCTTCAACTATAACTATATTTTATCATATCTCTCAAGGCTCCGCTTCTAACATGAGCTCATTGCTCGCAATGTCAGCAGGAACTTGTTTGCGATATACGGGGCCTGAATAGTCACCGTGTAATACATGAAGTAAAATAAACATTGGTATATCATAGATGATGATTTGCATATAATCCCAAATAAAAATATAGTATGAATGTCATCTAATGCAATCAATTTTACCTCCTTCAGTTTTTTTTCAAGCTGATCAAAGAATTGTTTTTCCTGTTGAGATTTTTCTGACTGTAGAAGCAAGAGTTGTGATGTTTTCTCATTAACATGGTCTTGTAGGATTCTTGTTGCCTCCTCTTTGAGTTGCTGTTTTGTAGCCATCTATTATATAAGAGTGTATATTTTACGTTTTTCTATATTGGTCCAAAGTATTTCAGATTTATAATCTGATTGCTAGTTTTCATCTATACATATGCTTCATGTACATGTATATATAAGTACCTATTCCCAGGCATTAATTAGTGTTTTAAGGCCAGATATAGTTCATTTTGATTCAATTTATTAGACCTTACCTAATGATAGGGTGAATGTTTTGATGAATGTTAGGTGTTAATTATTATATAAGTGTAAGATAAAGTACTTTTCTTCCTGATCTGTGGATTTAATTGTTTAACAAGGGAAGAGCACAATTAAGATATGTGGATGTTTTCACATTTGAGATCATTTCAGTCTTTTCAAGCAGTATTTTTGTGGTTTACACATATTTCTTCTTTCTCTAATTTTGGAATATATCCACCTTTTGCGTACTTTTATCTTCCTGACTACTGTGACATCGTTCACTGTTTATCTTATGTTTTTTCTAATAGACATGTATGGATCATTGGACAACCAAAATAATTGCTGACATTTCCATTAAATTCTTAACTGTAAACTTCAATTTTACTGTTAACCTTGACCTCTAATTCATCCAGTTATTTTTTACCTTCACTTATGGTTACTATAGTTACTACATAGAGTATAGACTTGATAATAGAAGTATAAAATTCATAGATACCCTATGAATGTTGAAAAATCTTTGAGATCTATTTCTTTTTCAAACTCAGTTTTGTCATATTGCTGTTGCATAACGTATGATTAGTATTTGTATTAATCTTGCAGGTCCTGTTGGTTACTTGTTGTCTCTCATGTCTATTTCCACTAATGTTTTATTATATGCTCCTCCAAGGGGTTTATAATCCGTAAGAAATGTAAAGTTAAGTGTATTTGTAAGTAGATTATTGCTTAAAATAAGAAATCTTTTAGGAGTGCAAAGTTTTAATATAACTGTATTGTGCCTGTCAATATTTAATTTTTCTCTCTCAAGTGTCTCTATGGACTGTATTGAGTGATAAGGAGTTGTTCTTTAAGAGGCACTGTCAGTTAGAATGGGACAATCTTGGTACCTATTTAGATTTTTATATTGGGAGGTCTGATTCATATATATTCATCTGATATTACAAATTCTCAGATTCAAACTGTTATATTAAAGGTATTAATTGTTGATTTGTGACATAAAAAAAATCATAAAATGTTTTTCTTATTGGCTCCAGATTGGCTAAAAATGGTATCTATGGGTATTTTGAAATAAATAGAATGATCTTACATTCTTTATGAAATCCATTTAGTATATAACAAAATATTTTTTGACTAGAACTGTTTTGTCTTCTTTTAGTGGTCTAAATTTATTCTTATTCATCTGATGTTTTACTATGAAAGTTAAGTGAAATGGCATGGAACAAAATGTTTTTGGAATTGACCAGTTCAGAATATTTCACTTTGGATCAGAATATTTTCGCACAGAGTATTTCTTATATGCAGGAATCAACTTTTAAAATAGATTGAAAAAAATCTAAAAATTATAAGAAAAACAATTGTCTGATTATGTTGCAATTTCACCCTCCTCCCGCTTGCTAAGAAACAGGAATATTTCTCACTGATGAAATAAACACTTACTGTCAATCAACCATTCAGCCTTTGCTTTTCAGGTTTCGTAATGTATGTTGTGTTTATATGGCATTTCAGGATCAAAATATATATGATAAGGTAAGATTGTTGTTTTTTTGGAAATAACCCAAATACAGTGCTATATTTTTGTTTGTGTTCAGAACCAAGAGCCTTGTTTCACAATCTGGATGGGTATGACACCTTATTAATTCATCAGAGAAATCTGCAAAGTTGATTCTTCAGATTTTTGGTATGATCATAGTCAGAAGGGACAGGTTGCAAAATATGCAAAATTAAACAAATGTACATGTAAACAAAATTAATAACAACAACCTGTGTGTTATACAGTAAATATAATAGCAATAATATATTTACCATTTCTTTAATTTAAAAAGTGCAATAGCTCCATGATACCTGGACTCATTGAAATTCAAGTGTTGGGAAAACCCATGAATTATCTCAATGTCAATCAGCAACATGAAATGTTTTACTTATTTTGGGTTACTATACATTGCAGCATGTGTCACAGCAGAGACAAGAATAATTGATGTGTTGTATTTGAGTATGCATGAATGTAAATACATTTCTTTTATATCCTGAAAGTTGAAAATGAATTGCATAAAAATATATTATTCGTTTGTTGTTTTCATCGTTAGCACCATAACAATGTATCTTATAACTACAAGTGTAATGTGTGAGAGCTGCCAGTAATTAAAGTCAGGTTGCAAAAGAGGTTATTCACCAATCCCATGATGCATCTGGCTATATGTATAACACATACACTTCACATAAAAAATGAGGATGATGAAGGATGGGAATGAAAGGTATAGTTTTGAGGTCGAGTCCTATAAAGAAGTGAAAGTCAACCCACCTTAATTCCCTTAGGGATGGATCTATCAAACGTAAACATCATACCAGACAGATGATCTACTAGTAATATCTGCCAGTTGATAATTGCCAAACTAGTTTACAGGACCAAGATATGATTTAAAACCTAGTTAATTGGCAGATTAATGTAACTTGTATTTTCATCATAATTTGTGCCAAGTAGTTCTGCACAAGGACGCTTCTGATAGGATTACACAGACTTGCAGAACATTGTAATGAGACTTTGCATTGAGTAGAAGGTTAATTCAATGATCAGTGCAGTCCAAAGTTTTTCCTGATGAATTAACTTCAAGAATATTGTGTATTTTAGTTCATCGGCAGAAATTACATTATGATGATCAGAATCAGTTTTCTGATAGTGTTTTAGAACATTCGTTATGTTTGCTGTCTTTAGGGGAAATAGCTTTCCCAATCTTCGAAGAAAAAGGTTTGTTCTATATTCAAATTTATTTTATTTAAATCCATATCTCACATTTTCTGTTTTTCTCAATTGTGAGTTCCTGTTGTTGTATATCCATTGATAATTGCTTTTTAATTTGTAGGTCTTCTTTATAATGGCAATATTTTTCAAATCTCTAAAGCTTGTAATGTAAAATCTTGTTATACAATTTACTGTTTGTTTGCATGTTATAATGAGTCTGCTTTATCAGAGATTTTCTTGTAACAAATTAAATATGGTCACTTTCTCAGGTATATCATTATATTATCAATAAATGTCAAAGTCCATAAGTGTGTGATATATAGCTTGATTTTGTTTATCTTCCATATGATATTCTATTAAAGTTTAACCAAAAGTAATTAATAAGCGATGTAATGAGGCACTCTGGGTTTCATGAACTCTGAATGAAAAGATAGAAATTATACAGTTTTATACTTTCAGCATCTTGAATTTTATCCTCAAATTGTTGTTTTCTCTGAATATCAAACCCTGTAATTGAAGCACTCTTTTAAGAAGCAAATTCAAATTATTGGAAATAAGGGTAATTACTTTGATATAATTTCAACAGTCTACCTCTGGAGAAGTCAATAATTATACATGTATGATAATGTACTTGCAACAAACAACTGTTTTATTATTACATAATTATTATTCTAAACACATCCTAACATGTGTTTATATTGTCATTTATTTAAAGTAATAATTGGCACCATCTGGGTCTAATCACCTTTCATAAGACACATAATACTAAATTGCCATTAAAAAAGCAATGTGATAGAATTTCCATGTACTTATTAACATATGAATTTCTATTGATCATTCATTCTAAGCATACTCTATTTATGAAGTACATATGGGTCTAAGATGACAGCTTGTTCCCTAAACTTGCCAATAGAATAAATAATGAATATTTTACTTACCATCCATTCATTCAATAATCAGCTGATGTGTATCTCGTTTAATCTTCACTTGAATATACTAATTCAGGATTTTGAGTTGACATATTGACCTGGGTCAAGGTCAGTACTTAAGGCTAGGTCAAAGGTGAGGATGGTTAGAATCAGTAACAAGGAAAATAAAAAAAAACCAAAGCAGGATCTTCGCAGATATGTCTTAATGTAGGTGTAAACATTTTAATTCTTTTTATTTTAAATTATTGATTAAAATGGGGAAATTGTTGAAGTTTGGAAGGAGAACTAGGTTAGAGAAAGAGAAAAGGTTAGTAATAAGTACAATAGATGGAGTAATAGGGCCTTTATCCGGTACAAAAAGCAAGAATGCCTTGATACATTCTTAACTGAAGGAGTTGGGTCTTGATGTATAATTAGCTGGATGGGTGATGTCTTGATTTATCATTAGCTAAGGGATGGTGATGAGGCCCTGTACATATTTAGCTGTGGTTGAGGCCCTGTACATATTTAGCTGTGTGGTTGAGGCCCTGTACATATTTAGCTGTGTGGTTGAGGCCCTGTACATATTTAGCTGTGTGGTTGAGGCCCTGTACATATTTAGCTGTGTGGTTGAGGCCCTGTACATATTTAGCTGTGTGGTTGAGGCCCTGTACATATTTAGCTGTGTGGTTGAGACCCTGTACATATTTAGCTGTGTGGTTGAGGCCCTGTACATATTTAGCTGTGTGGTTGAGGCCCTGTACATATTTAGCTGTGTGGTTGAGGCCTTGTACATATTTAGCTGTGTGGTTGAGGCCCTGTACATATTTAGCTGTGTGGTTGAGGCCCTGTACATATTTAGCTGTGTGGTTGAGACCCTGTATATATTTAGCTGTGTGGTTGAGGCCCTGTACATATTTAGCTGTGTGGTTGAGGCCCTGTACATATTAAGCTGTGTGGTTGAGGCCCTGTACATATTTAGGTGTGTGGTTGAGGCCCTGTACATATTTAGCTGTGTGGTTGAGGCCCTGTACATATTTAGCTGTGTGGTTGAGGCCCTGTGCATATTTAGCTGTGTGGTTGAGGCCCTGCACATATTTAGCTGTGTGGTTGAGACCCTGTACATATTTAGCTGTGTGGTTGAGGCCCTGTACATATTTAGCTGTGTGGTTGAGGCCCTGTACATATTTAGCTGTGTGGTTGAGGCCCTATACATATTTAGCTGTGTGGTTGAGGCTTGATGTATAATTAGCTGAAGGGGGTGAGGCCTTGGTGCTTAATTAGCTGAAAGGGGCGAGGCCTTGATGTATAATAAGCTGAAGTGGGTGAGGCCTTGATGCTTAATTAGCTGAAAGGGGTGAGGGCTTGATGTATAATAAGCTGAAGGGGGTGAGGCCTTGATGAACAATTAGAGAGCAGGTATGCAAGACCAACGTGAAGATCCACTTAACAGGGAACAATAACTCTCCACATTTTAAGGCCCCTAAGTAGATAAATATAGAGTTTTACTACATATGAGATAATTGTAGAGTGCCAGATATGATTTTGATAGTTATCATAATATCACAGACTAGTTAATCTGTGTAGCGTCAGCAATCATTATGGTATGTTCAGATTATGAATAAAATGTTACTGATACTATAGACTGTTCAATAGCCCAACTAATGAAGTTCAGTAAAGATATGGTGAAGCCATCTGTCTGTCTGTCTGTCTGTCCGTCCGTCCGTCCGTCCGTCCGTCCGTCCGTCCGTCCGTCCGTGTCCATCCGTCCGTCCGTCCGTCCGTCTGTCTTTGCAGTAGCTCAAATGCCAGTAGATCAATTTTATTCATATTTGATGGATTCATTTCACATGAAATTCCATGGCTATCCAAATATGTTGATTTATTTACAAAGTAAGACTTTATTTATATGTGAATGGAAGAAACTTATTTAATAGACTAGATGCAAATAGAAATGGTCTTGATTAAGTCATTGAACATTCAAAATTTAGTCAAAGTGATATCATATTTGAAGTCTATATGCAAAATTACATCTTAAAATGTGGTCTAAAAATAATTTATCAGCTTTGAAAATTTAATTTTCTTTGAAAATGTGACCTCTAGGTTTGGTAGATTCCCAATAGACCCTATGTTATAAAATCACAAAAATGAACTATCTTTTCTTGCATTGGACAGATATTTTCTTTTACTCACCTAAAACTGATTTGACCTTATTTTAGACACTATCATTTATTCCTTGGTCCTCAGTGTCCGAGGATGTGTTAACAAGTTAACAAACAAGTTTCACCACATATTCACCCATCTACTTACCAAAGAAGAAGTCTCAAATCCCCCTCTTTCAGTGTTAATTTTGCGATTCTGCTGGCCGATCTAATTATTTTCAAAGAAATTAATTCAATCTGAAGTTTGAATATTCTGGGAAAGTCTTCCTGTTATCTGATTGGTCGTTGAATTTGTTTATCATAAACCTGATTGGCTCCATGGTTCAAGGTGCTTGTGGGCGCTTGTGTGACTCAATAGGGATTCCCCTCGATAGCCGAGGAATCGATTGTGTTTAATTCTGGAGTTTGGTTGTTCTGTTGATTATATCCGATATTTCGGCAATGATATACCCGAAAGTTATTCTCAAGATATATCCATGGTATGTGAGATATTATATGAGCAATAACAATAGGATATCATTGATTGTCTGGGGGAGAAACCTATGGCATAATGCATCTTTAAAAGATGGCAGTAGAGACATACAGGTAATCAAGTAATTAATATAAAGGAGAAGAAATTGTGCATTAATAATCAAAGGTTAATAATTACCAAGCTGTAGCAAGATAAAGGTTGTTAAAAGTCTCTGATAACTTTCGGTCTAGATGCACTTTTCACATAACTTTAATATCACGCGTTCCTACATTAACTTCGACCGTTAATTTGAATTTTTGACCTACCGGATGTTTGAAAATCAAGGATTACTAGTCTCATACTGCTCCGTTTTTCTTCAAACTTGTTCTATTCAAAGCATAACACAAATCCCTTTCAGCTAGACAGGGTTATATAAAGATTTTTCCGGGTGTTAGAATTCATTCAAAAAATTAGAAATTTGAAGTTTCATAAGAAAACGAGGTGTCAAAAGGTCATTAGGGGTATAAAGGTCATTTGTAATTATTTCAAATGTTCATTTGAAACATGCGTTTAAAAATAAAAATATCTCAAAAGGTATTTTGACATTGTTTTCTAGTTAATTTTGCAACTATAAGTGAATTTTTCAATAACTTGAGAGGGACAACAGTGAATATAAGTTATTAACCTGGTCTATGAAGCCTGCTTGTATTTAGATCCAGAACATCAGGTGCTGCCTTAAAGTGTGCGCCTGACCCGGCTACGTATAGCACAGAGTTTATACTGGCGGATTAGACTAGTTCATTTTTTATATGTGTGTGAAAGCTTTCTCTTATTTGCGTTTTTTCGTTTAGTACGGTTCTGTTATAATTGCCGAGGTCATATAACAGGGATAAAACAATGATTATCGTTGACTGCCCACACACAAAACATACGTTGAGTGAACAGTGTTATTACAAACAACAGGCTTTAGAATACAAAGCGTAGTGTGATAATAAGCTATACACTACCACTGCTGCATGTACATATTACTAATTTACTAGGGCTCCCAAAGAGTGGATAGGGAGGTTGTGTTTGTCACTTTTAAATTTTACATTTCAAAATTGTCATTTTACATGTCATAATTTGTTGGTTTCATTCGTTTAGCCAATCAAAACATTGTAAAATAATAAATTGTCTGTTACGTACAATCAATTTTGTTCAGTTTTGATTAGTTGTCAGAATAAAGTTACGTTCATCTGAATCCATGTATCAAAACAAAAATCCTATTTTCACTTCAAAATACTTCAGTGAAATGAAGGCTCGGAATTATCACATGCAATAACTTATTGTCGTATTCGTTATTTTATCTTCTCGATAGTAGCATTTAGTCGCACATTTGATGCCAGGTCACCTTGTCGCGTACCTCTTGGGGAACCCCACATTTATGTGTGTACTCATGGAAGTAAATTCCCCGGTGTAGCCGAGAGCCACAAACTTTTCAACAGGTTCGAAATGACCAATTTCTCTCATATATACTCTAAATATTTTATTATTTAGCACCTACAAAGTATTGCTAATAACCATATGTAATTTCAATAAGGAAACTTATCTGGCTACATGTAAATTCAATATCAACACTAGCTGTTCTCTCAACACGTCCTGGCTTACCTTGTGGTGACAAACCCTGGATTTTCGCTATTTATAGTTTATCAACACCTGGACGCATGCGCATTTTATAGTTTATCGGGCACTTTAAGGCCATAATTAGGCAACATCCCAAGACAGTTTAACTTTCAGACCAGTGTTCAGTGAAGAAACTTTGGCTGCACTTGGTAAGCCCATGGGCTTTCATCTATGAAAGCCCATGATGAGCCATAGTGAAATAACCCATTCATTGGCATTGCATCATATTATGTTTTATATGACACTTTTTACCATGTGAAAGTACTATAATGCTCTTATTAATAATTTTACATTGGCATCATATTTAATTAGAAACAAATATGTTATAGAGCAGCAAAAATCAAAGCACATTCTGATGATTTTGTTATTTTAGAACAACTTTCCAGAATTTTTGTATTGCATATTGCATTCTATGGTTGAAAAGAGCTCACAATCCAGTATTTCCTTCAATTCAAAATTCTGTAAAATGTGTCTCTTGTCTTTGTGATATGATGCCAGCAGTTGTGAATGTAACTCCTGTATACATTATAGTAATTTATATCACTTATTGATATGGTCAATGTCCATGCACATCTACTCGAGCATTTATGTTCAAACATAAGTATGAATTGAATCATTAAACAAAAACACTATGTAAAATCATAATATGAGCATTTACAGAATAGAATCATGTATGCTGTCATAAACTGAAGTTGACTGTGTTATGTCTAAATATTTATTTATTTTTGGATTGTGCAAGATGATTAATGATATCGATAGGATAAAGAACATTGTAACAGCGGACACTTTAATTTGAGGTAGAACATGACGGAAAGCGTAAGGTCTGAGATTGCTAAAGTGAATAGTCAGTTAAATGTTCCAATACCAGATGCTACTTTACAGAATTATATTGATGATGTCATTCAGTGTAAACCTTCTGCTAAAGTACACCCAAGGAGGCATAGCACAGATACAACTTCTCACACAGATGAATATATGAAAAGATCAAGTCTTTTATGGAGCAGAACCTGCTCAGATGCACTGGAGTCACATGCTCATATCACCATAACTCATGAGAAACGCAAAAGAACAGCAAGTGCTACTGACTCAAAAACAAACACCAACAATGGACTTGAAACAACAAGTCCAATATTAAGACGCAATAGGGCATCAAGTGAGATAGAAACCACCAAAACAGAGCTTTTAACACAAAACAGGAAAGCAAAGAGTCCATCACCAAGCAAGAAACATGAAGTTGCAAGCCAAGTTTATGCTCCCAGAGATTTCAAACCTCTTCCTCTTGAAAAACAATACCCTATTTCATCAATATATTTGGATGTACCTACTAATAGTAGGAGGGCAAAGAATGTGGAACATGTCACAAGACATAAAGAGCACATTGGAGAAAAGAATGAAGGGGCATTTGGGGGTTCTCCGAAACTGAAACGAAGATCCTCAAAGTTTATAAGGAGGAGCTCAAAAGTGTTTACGCGATCAAAGAAAGCAATCACATCTGTTCTGAAGTCAACAAAGTAAGTAGATTATCATTATCCCATCGAACGAAGTTCGGAGGGATATAGGGAACGCCTCCGTCCGTCCGTCCGTCCGTCCGTACGTACGTCCGTACGTACGTCCGTCCGTCCGTCTGTCCGTCCGTCCGTCCGGGCAATAACTCAAATACCGTTGGCCCGATTTTGTTCATATTTCGTACACATATACCCTATGGGGGTAGAAGTTCTGCTCAAAAGCCGATTTTCAAAATGGCCGCTCATTTCAAAATGGCGGCCATTTTAGTGACGATTTTACAGTAATTCAGGTGCAATATGTAAAACTGTAATAGCAATATGTTTTAAATGTAAAAAAATTATAAATGACATTAATAATGCTACAAATGTAGATATTAAAAAGCACATGGCAGCCATCTTGAAAAATGGCGGCCTTTACTCGTCATTTTACGATTTTTGCTGTAACTCTAAAAATAGTGGAGCGATTTTGTTCATATTTGGTGTGTTAATACTATAAGCATTGCACACTGTCTAAAGACACTTTTGGTAGAAGGCGGCCATTTTGAAAAATGGCCGCCATTTTAACGTATTTTACTATAGCTCGAAAAGTAGTGGAGCGATTTTGTTCATATTTGGTATGTGAATACTATAAGCATGGCACACTGTCCTATGACACTTTTGGTAGAAGGCGGCCATTTTGAAAACAATTTTGAAAAATGGCCGCCATTTTAATGTATTTTACTATAACTCGAAAAGTAGTGGAGCGATTTTGTTTATATTTTACTAATACTCGAAAAGTAGTGGAGCGATTTTGTTCATATTTGGTATGTGAATACTATAAGCATGGAACACCGTCTATTTCTAATGACGCTTTTGGTAGAAGGTGGCCATTTTGAAAAATGGCCGCCATTTTAACGTATTTTACTATAACTCGAAAAGTAGTGGAGCGATTTTGTTCATATTTGATATGTGAATACTTTAAGCATGGCACATTGTCTAATAAAACTTTGGGGAGTAGTCGGCCATTTTGAAAAAAATTTACGTGTGTTATTTTACAAGAACGTGTGTGATTTTTCAAAAAATTTTAGAGGTGGCTACTTAAAAGCATATTATTTCTTCTGATGACAACTTGGCTAGTGAGCAACCATTTTGAAAATGGTGGCCTTTCTGGTGTGTTGTTTTATGATATTTGCGCTTCGTTTGTAAAAATGCCAGCCATTTCTGTTCGATGGGATTCGCTACGCTTTGGCGTTGCCGTTGTTCTGGTTTGTATATAGACCATGATTGCAAATAGGTCAAAAGAAATTTATGAAATCTTAAGAACATTCACAAAGATTTCTCAGATGAGCTTCCATGTTATGTCTTACTGCAGATCGCTCAGAAGAAACTATTGCCAGACATACATGTAGTTGACTGATACGTCAACAAACTGCATTTCTTGGCACTATATATGAAAAAACTACCGTCTATTAATGCGTTTATCTTTTATTGACATATGATATGCTATAAAGAAGATAGTGAAGCTTATGCTTCATGATTCACAAAACAAAACTGATGTGGTTAAATGTATGAGTATACATGTACTATGTACTGGTAGCTAAGTGAAAGTTGAATTCATTGTCAAAATCTTATATTAGATATTACATATTGTTTCAGAAAATTAAGAAAAATGACATATAATAGTTCTTAATACCCATTTTACCCTTGGATGCTATATTGTGATCAGTTTGCAAGTTTCCAGCCAAAGCGTTTGAGGGATTCATTTGAAGTTTTCAGGGATGTTTCTGCTTAAGAAAGCCTAGAACTGATCAGTTTATATGCATTCTCGTAAATGTTAAGGTGGCCATTTTGGATTTTCTGTTCTAAGATCTGGTCTGTTGAGGCTTGTCTGCAGGTTTCCAGCCAAACTCACTGGCAGATCTGGGGGGGGGGGCCCAGAAAAAAATTGGGCCCAAACTAATTAGTTCTAAACTTTCATACATCCATGTTGAAATGGACCATGGCCATACCATGGCCATGAAATGCAATGAAATACCATGGCCGATCATGAACGTTAAATGGCACCATTGCATTTCATTGTTAACAGTGCGTTTTTAACATGGTGTTTTCCATTGAAAAAATACTGCCGTTTTGCAGTATTTCATGGTCAGAAACCATCAAATGCAATGATATCATGGTCAAGTTCTCAGCCATGATATCATTGCATTTGATGGTTTCTTGACCATGATATCATTGCATTTGATGGTTTCTGACCATGAAATACTGTGAAACGGCAGTATTTTTTCAATGGGAAACTCCATGTTAAAAAAACGCTCCTGACCATGAAATGCAATGGTGCCATTTAACGATCATGATATACCATGGTATACCATGGTCAATTAACATGTAATTTTGTATCTAAAAAATACCACCGTTTCACAGTATTTCATGGTCAAATACCATCAAATGCAGTGATATCATGGTCTAGACATTTAACCATGATATGCAATGGAGCCATTTAATTATCACGATCTACCATGGTATACTGTGGAAACTATACTTAAAATTTTGAAAATTTAAAAATACTGCTATTCTACAGTATTTCATGGTTGCAAACCATCAAATGCAATGAAGTACAGTCAAGATGTTTTATCGAAAACTGGAGGTTTGACTTACAAAATATTAAGTTGATCCCCTATTTAACCGACAACAGTCAAATAAAAGTAAAGCATATTTGTTTAACAAAAAAAAATTTGTTTCTAGGGTTATTAACTTAATTATTCATAATAGAAATTAATTTATTAAATAAAGGAACAAAAGTATATAAAGTTGTGATTTTGATGAATATCAGAATCACTAATTATAATAATTTGATTATCTAATTAACATTTATTAATAAAGATATTTCATGTAAAAAATACTTTTTGAACATGGTCTTTCATTGTATTTCACTAAATTGCAAGAAAGACCATTGCATTTCATTGCATATCATGATCAATCATTGTATTTCATTGCATTTCATGGTTAAAAGTGGTATTTCATTGCATTTCATGATTCATTATCCCATCGAACGAAGTTCGGAGGGATATAGGGAACGCCTCCGTCCGTCCGTCCGTCCGTCCGTACGTACGTCCGTCCGTACGTACGTCCGTCCGTCCGTCTGTCCGTCCGTCCGGGCAATAACTCAAATACCGTTGGCCTGATTTTATTCATATTTTGTACACATATACCCTATGGGGGTAGAAGTTCTGCTCGAAAGCCGATTTTCAAAATGGCCGCTCATTTAAAAATGGCGGCCATTTTAGTGCCGATTTTACAGTAATTTAGGTGCAATATGTAAAACTTTAATAGCAATATGTTTTAAATGTAAAAAAAATTATATAGGACATTAATAAAGCTAGAAATGTAGATATTAAAAAGCACATGGCAGCCATCTTGAAAAATGGCGGCCTTTACTTGTTATTTTACGATTTTTGCTCGAAAAGTAGTGGAGCGATTTTGTTCATATTTGGTATGTGAATACTATAAGCATGGCACACTGTCTAATGAAACTTTTGGTAGAAGGTGGCCATTTTGAAAAATGGCGGACATTTTGAAAAATGGCCGCCATTTTAACTTATTTTACTAAAACTCGAAAAGTAGTGGAGCGATTTTGTCCATATTTGGTATGTGAATATGTATAAGCATGGCACACTGTCTAATGACACTTTTGGTAGAGGGCGGTCATTTTTCAAAATGGCCGCCATTTTAACGTATTTTACTATAACTCAAAAAGTAGTGGAGCGATTTTGTTCATATTTGGTATGTGAATACTGTAAGCATGGCACACTGTCTAATGACACATTTGGTAGAAGGCAGCCATTTTGAAAAATGGCTGCCATTTTTACTTATTTTACTATAACTCGAAAAGTAGTGGAGCGATTTTGTTCATATTTGGTACGTTAATACGTATAAGCATGGCACACTGTCTAATGACACTTTTGTTAGAAGGCGGCCATTTTTCAATATTGCCGCCATTTTAACGTATTTTACTATAACTCGAAAAGTAGTGGAGCGATTTTGTTCATATTTGGTATGTGAATACTATAAGCATGGCACACTGTCTAATGAGACTTTTGGTAGAAGGCGGCCATTTTTCAAAGTGGCCACCATTTTAATGTATTTTACTATAACTCGAAAAGTAGTAGAGCGATTTTGTTCATATTTGGTATGTGAATATTATAAGCATGGCACACTGTCTAATGACACTTTTGGTAGAAGGTGCCCCTTTTGAAAAATGTTCGATGGGATTCGCTACGCTTTGGCGTTGCCGTTGTTCTGGTTTCAACTCTGACCAATTTTAGACTTGAGACTCTTGTAGAGTTCTTTTTAGCAATGAAATACCATGGTATAGCCATGGTATTTGATGGTCAGGTTTGACAATGAAATGCTATGAAATACAATTAACCACGAAATGCAATGATATACCATGATAAATGATTGTTATGATTATGGCAATGAAATACCATGGTATGACCATAGTATTTGATGGTCAGGTTTGACAATGAAATGCCATGAAATACCACCAACCATGAAATGCAATGATAAAACCATGATAAAAGAGAGTTATGATTTTGGCAATGAAATGTCACACAGTACAATGAAATGCCATGAAATGTCATCAACCATGATATACAATGGTAATACCATGGTAAATGATGGTCAGGTACATAATAAAATATCATGGTACAGTATGACCATGACATTTGATTGTCAAATTGTACAATGAAATACCATCAACCATGATATACAATGGTAATACCATGGTAAATGATGGTCAGGAACATGGCAATGAAATACCATGGTATGACCATGGTATTTGATTGTCACATCTTATAATGAAATGCCATCAACCATGATATACCATAGTAAATATGGTCAGGAACATGGCATTGAAATACCATGGTATTTGATTGTCCGACTTACAATGAAATGCCATGAAATGCAATCAACCATGATATATCATGGTAATACCATGGTAAATGATGGTCAGGAACATGGCAATGAAATACCATGGTATTTGATGGCAAACTTTGGACATGAAATACCATGAAACATGGTATAACATGATACCATGGTCAAAAATTGACCAAAAAAACATCATTGCCACCATGGTCAAAGTTGATGGTAATTTCATTGCCGATCATGATAGACCATGGTAAACCATGGTATATCATGGAATCATGGTTTACGTTTAAACATGGATAGAAACATCCCTTAAATTTTAAGATGAATCCATGAAATCTGGAAACTTGTAGATAAGGCTTGACAACCAAGATTTAAGGACAGAAAATCCAGGCCGATTTAACAATTACCCAGAATGCCCAAAAACCAAATCAGTTGTAAACTTTCATATGTAGAAACATCCCTGAATATTTCAGATGAATACATGAACCAGTTTCAGGGGCGGATCTGGGGAACCAACAAGGGGGGGGGGCAAATTTCAGATCAGAGAAAAAAAGTTGAGGACCATTTTCTTCAAAATTTGGCCTGAAATTAAAAAAGTTATGTTATGAGTTATGACCAAAAAGGCCCACTTTTACAGGCCCAATTTTTTTTCTGGGCCCACCCCAGGCACCCCTCCCCCCAGATCCGCCAGTGTACAGTAATGGTTTTTGGTACAACGCTCACAGATTTTGGTATAACGCGCATCGGTATATCATGTTTATTGGTTTTCGGTACAATGCGCGTCGGTATAATGAGTTTCGGTATAATGCGCATCAGTACAATGAGGTGATCCCGATTCTATTCACTCTGTGTCTTGTTTGCCTTTATTTTACCTTACATGTTTAAGTTTGCCTCCCCAATTTTGTCATCACCAAAGGTGCATATTGTTATAGTCTCCAACTTGTTTGTGATGGGATCCAGAGGCTGGTTTTTGGAGTTTTGCGTCTGCTACAAATGGCAGGTAGTGACATTATGCATGTTAATGGCTTGTTGAATTCTTGCTATGCTTCTTTTGTATGCTATCTCATTATATAAACTCCCCTCTGGCTAGTATAGACTTCCAGTTTAGCATCCCCGCCCCCACAACTGGTATCCATGATCATGACCTTTTCTCAACCAATCAGCTAGCTAGAAGGAATGCTAAATGCGTGCTCATTAATTATGTGATGACATGAGAGGAAATTACCCTTTTTAAAAAGTCCTTTTGATTGGCTCAGTGAGTTCAGAGATATCTCTTATGATATCTCTTAAACCGGCTTGTTAGAACAAATGAACCAATGAAATGACAACATAAATTGAGGTTGAGATGCAATGTGCCATTGACCAAGATCTAGTAATGCTAATAAATCTTATCCAAATATAACATTGGGTAGGTGTAATTACTTTACTGTATATAAGGTAACTTAGTTTACGGAGCTTGAGGATTCAGAGAATAATGCAATTTAAACTTAAATTTGATTACTGCGAAATTGTGATTTCACAAAATTCATGAAATTAACCTGGAGTACAGTATTGTGTTTGTACAATCCATGAATTACTTTGACCTAGGGTCAAATGGCAGTCGCTACTTTCCGTTTCTCTTATTTGGATACATTTGGATACTTCCGTGATAATATCTTACATACCATGGATACATCCTGTGAATAACTTATGGGTATATTATTGCCGTATCTTGAAGTAATCAACAGAACAACCAACCTTCAGAATTAAACACAATTAATTCCTTGAGTTACACAAGCGCCCATAAGCGCCTTGAACCAGGCAGCCAATCAGGGTTCATGATAAACAAATTCAATGACCAATCAGATAACAGGGATATTTTCCCAGTATATTCAAATTTCAGAATTAATTTCCATGAAAATAATTAGAGCGGTCAGTACAATCGCAAAATTAACACTGAAAGTTGGGGATTTGGCACTTCTTCGTTGGTAAGTAGATTGATGGATATGTGGTGAAACTCAATGTCCAAAAAGGTCCAGAGGGGTCTTGATTGTGCTATCCTATCATGGGCGTAGTGCTATTTTTCTAAGAAGTACGCCACCACTGGAACAAGAGTTGAGTGGAGCAAAAAACGAGCGTTTTGGAATTTGGTTGTATTTGGAGCGAATTTGCAACCATCTTTTACGCCTGTACGTACCCAGCATACCGGGCGCTACGCCTATGCCTATGATATAGAGTCTCTTTATTATATATGCAGTAACTTATATTCACTACTTTCCAATTACCATATTAGGATATATTTGATTATTACTGTGATATAGTTTGGATATAGTGCAGGTGGATCTATTAAAAACATTAACCATTGCGTGTCATTGCCATTCGGCAAACAAACATAAAGGGCAATATTTTTTAACTAAATAGCACCTATCTGCAGGCCCGTAGCCAGGTAGGAAGTGGTCGGAGCGGCATTTTTTTTGTTTTGTTTAGTTTTGCATTTTTCCTCCTTTGAGCAAAAAGTACCAAATTATTAATAAACAATTGTTTTTGCTATAATTATAGGCATAGACCTGAGCAAGTCTGAATTATGTTTGATAAAAACCTCAGCAGTTTGATTTATACAAGCATTCTATTAATCTGTTCAATGCATGATTATCACACCATGGTATGCTGGGAGAATCTTCGTCTTCAAACAACATAATCAGCTATCACCATTATATAAAACAACAGAGATAAAATGAGCTCCTGCTATGTTAACTGAGCAAGTCTCCCTGCTCATTATATATGCACTGCTTACATGAATCATTCATGGTCAGTATAGCATCATTGACCACCAAATATCAAGCAAATTAGATTACAAGGTCTTATTAGCAGCAAGAGGTTAAGTCAGGTGATCTGCTGATACTGTATTCAATAAATACCATATTCACTTTAAGAATTGCCCTTGATATAAAAATATTTATTTAATCTTTTATTGTTGTTCATTATACTCAAAATGTCATGAATTTTGTGATATCTACACATTTACTAAGTTTATAAATACAATGAATATTTGACTTGCAAATATTAGGTATTTGAAACAACTTGGGTGTATCACAAAGGAGATATGGTATCATGGATGCCTATTGACTACATATGAAGTGTTTACAGTATCAAAAATAATCTGTATGAGGATATATGTTTTGAAGATGGGGTATAGGTTTGGATAATGGCATATCTGAGAGGGTTGGAAACCCCTAAAATACCACAAGGATTAACTAAGAACACTAGCAAGGATAAGAAACCTACAAAAGAACAATTAGCATTACGGAGATCATCTTCTGAGAAGTTTCCATTTTATAATATTGCCAGTCGAGTCAGGAAATTAACAAGGTATATATTTATAATGATCCTAGACTAAACTTAAATATATAAACAGTTCAGTTTGATCTACTTGTATTCTTTTCTGAGATGGATTGTTCTTATTCTGAGAATTATCGGAGCAATATGAAACAGGAAGTTCTATTGACAGTTGTTTTGATACTGGTCACAATGACCTATTTTGTATCTCATTTCTTTGGAAGCCTCTAACTGAGTTCGTGAGCTCATGGATAAGAATGGATATAAACAAAATCAACTTCAGGTAGACAGATATCCGTATTAGCTTAGGAGGGAAATTCATCAGTTAACTTCCAGACAAAATGTTCATCCATTTTGAATCTATCAAGTTTGTACCATTTATATTTGTTGTATTATTGCTACAGTTATCAAAAGGTCAAACATTGGTCAGTTTTGCATTTTAGCCTGTAGGCAGGTATTTTAATTCATAGAATAAAAGTGGCAATAGTATAAATGGAGGTCATAAGAGAAATCAAAAAGGAATCAGTGATCTCTCCAAGTCACTTTACCCAGGGGGGGGGGGGTGGCCCTACTTTAAAACAAATGGCACCCAGTTGCCACCCTGCACTTCTGATTTGAAAAATGAGTGAGACTGGGAATGTTGTCTGATTGGGATGTAAATGGCATAGGGGTATTATCTGGCTACTGAGAGTCTTCTCCCTTCTATAGGATATAGTTGGTGTGGCTGTTTTACTATGGTCTCCTTTAAGGTGCTATAGAAGTTAACAGGAAATGACAAAACAGGAAGTGACAAAAAATTTTGCATTTTTAGACATTTTTTGAACAAAGATAACAGAGTTCTGTTTTGACCTCCAGTCAATTCAACTAGTTCCAAATACCATTTACAGGTCCAGGATCACAATGTTCATGGTCAGAATGACGGTAAACATGATGAAATAAACTTTTCAGCCCTCTGAAAATGTGACTGAAATAGCTAAAAGAAGGAGGTAGGAAAGGTCACTGAACAGAATCTTTCGAATTTTTCAGAAAATGTGCTCAATATCTTGCTCTAAATGATACAATCTTTGAAAATTTGATACCATTCATAGAAAAAGAAAAAAAATGAAAAAACTTATTTGAAAAGCGATCTATTTTCCTTTTTATGCCCACCATTTTTGTTTCAGACAATTTTCTAAAATTTCAACGATTGTATCAGTTAGAGCATTATATTGGGCACATTTTCTGAAAAATTCAAAAGATTTTGTTCAGTGACCTTCCCTTGCTCCTACTTTTAGCGTTTTTTCAGTCACACTTTCAAAGGGCTAAAAAGGTTATTTCATCATGTTTAGGATCATTATCCCATCGAACGAAGTTCGGAGGGATATAGGGAACGCCTCCGTCCGTCCGTCCGTACGTACGTCCGTCCGTCCGGGCAATAACTCAAATACCGTTGGCCCGATTTTATTCATATTTTGTATACATATACCCTATGGGGGTAGAAGTTCTGCTCGAAAGCCGATTTTCAAAATGGCCGCTCATTTAAAAATGGCGGCCATTTTAGTGCTGATTTTACAGTAATTTAGGTGCAATATGTAAAACTGTAATAGCAATATGTTTTAAATGTAAAAAAAATTATATAGGACATTAATAAAGCTAGAAATGTAGATATTAAAAAAGTACATGGCAGCCATCTTGAAAAATGGCGCCCTTTTCTCGTTATTTTACGATTTTTGCTGTAACTCGAAAAGTAGTGGAGCGATTTTGTTCATATTTGGTATTTGAATACTATAAGCATGGCACACTGTCTAATGACACTTTTGGTAGAAGGTTGCCATTTTAAGTTATTTTACTAAAACTCGAAAAGTAGTGGAGCGATTTTGTTCATATTTGGTATGTGAATACGTATAAGCATGGCACACTGTCTAATGACACTCTTGGTAGAGGGCGGTCATTTTTCAAAATGGCCGCCATTTTAACGTATTTTACTTTAACTCGAAAAGTAGTGGAGCGATTTTGTTCATATTCTGTATATGAATACTGTAAGCATGGCACACTGTCTAATGACACTTTTGGTAGAAGGCGGCCATTTTGAAAAATGGTGGACATTTTGAAAAATGGCTGCCATTTTAACTTATTTTACTATTACTCGAAAAGTAGTGGAGCGATTTTGTTCATATTTGGTACGTGAATACGTATAAGCATGGCACACTGTCTAATGACACTTTTGGTAAAAGGCGGCCATTTTTCAAAATGGCCACCATTTTAACGTATTTTACTATAACTCGAAAAGTAGCGGAGCGATTTTGTTCATATTTGGTATGTGAATACTATAAGCATGGCACACTGTCTAATGAGACTTTTAGTAGAAAGCGGCCATTTTTCAAAATGGCCACCATTTTAACGTATTTTACTATAACTCGAAAAGTAGCAGAGCGATTTTGTTCATATTTGGTATGTGAATATTATAAGCATGGCACACTGTCTAATGACACTTTTGGTAGAAGGTGCCCCTTTTGAAAAATGTTCGATGGGATTCGCTACGCTTTGGCGTTGCCGTTGTTCTGGTTCTGACCAAGCACATTGTGATCCTGGTCATGTAAATGATATGTGGAAATAGTTAAATTGACTGGAAGTCAAAACAGAACTCTGTTATCTTTGTTCAAAAAATGTCTAAAAATGCAAAATTTTTTTGTCATTTCCTGTTAACTTCCATGGCACCTTAAACAAAAAACTGTTTGGCTTGTTTATTTTTCAAAACTACAATTGTTTTCCTTTCTAGGAAGGAGAAATACTATCTTGCATTGTCTGAAGGATGTTTGATGCTTATAGATTACCTCCTTCCAATGGCCGTCCAATGTTTTTTACCTTGCGTATATACCTCATGTGTATTCTAGATGCTCATTGGCTTATTCATGGTCACATGATATGAAATAGATGAACTAATTCCCCAGAAAGTCCTAAATACGTTTTATCTTCCCCGATAGGTGAGATTATAGGAGTTGAAAGACAAAATGCCTTTAAATTCCAATAAGAGCATGTAAACATTATAAATGTTGAAATGAAAAGACTTTTCATTTTGTTTTGTTTACAGAGTACATATGGGGTGAATAGGTTTTTTATGTCAGGCAAGACATTTTGGGGCGAAGGGGTAACGTAGACACCATTTTGGGGTTACTTCAACATATGGGGCAACATTGACACCTTGTTGTTTATTTGCTCTAATTTTCAATCTAGGTAGGGGGAAGCTGTTCTTTTTCTTGTTTGGATCGAGGTCTCCCGAGATTTTAATTTTTCCAGAATCAAACATGGAGGAAAATGGAAATGTTACTTCTAAGAAGTAACACCCCGTTGCCCTTCATGGTAAGAATTTCTTCATCATTTAGCCATCAGATAGCCATCTTGCATTCTGGTGGTCATTTTTGAAGTTTTGGGATTTTTGTCATCGCGATTCCAGGAAAAGCACTTCATGGAAGTAAGTTCTAGAGCTGATTAACTTTTAGGTGGCCATCTTGCATTCTGTTGGCCATTTTGGAAGTTTTTAGATGAATTTGTCAACATGTTTTCAGGAGAATCATCAAACAGATTTGCTTCAAATTTTTACACATGTTACATGGTAAGATGTTCTGCGAGGACATAGGGGCATTCTCGGCCACGGGGCATTCCCGGACAAACCTTTCCCGGACAAAATCTAGGGCATCGTTAGGCTTTTTACAATATATATCACCACATCGATAATATGATGTGTCCAATTTGAAGTTTCAATGAAGAAACCATATAAAACAAAGAATTATTGAAGGTCGTCTGACAATGCCTCGTGTCTGAGATTACCCCTATGTCCTCTAATCAAATTTTCGACGGTCATCTTGCTGTCTAGGTCAACAAGTTCACACTGCTATGTGTTAGGTACGATACTGTTCACCAATTTTCTTGTTACTTTCAGCTTTGGGTTCTGTTTCTGTCATTGGTTTAGTTACCCTTTACAATAATAATCAACTTCTTACATTCTTTGAATAACTTGTCATTGTTCAGTTACCCTTTGCATTCGAGCTTTGTGTTCATTCTTTCAAACTAAAATAAACCTGTGAACTCCTCGCACCAATCAGTGTTCGTCGGCCAAATTTAACTGACGTTCTACATATGGTCATTCCTTCTGATGTCATCGTTGAGCCCCGAATTGACCAATGACATGCGCATATTTAACTAGAACGCATTTTGCGTATGTTTCTTCAAGCTCGCTGATTGGTGGAAGAAAGGTCAGCGCGTAGTTCAAAAGTGATTTATTACCCAAATTGTCACTGGTACCCGTCGTTTTGGCGGGGCTACTAAACTGTAATATGGTCTCTACTAGGCAGAGTGTAGTTTAACTAGACTCTGCACACAGGGTATTGTTCAGTAATAATGAATTCTAATTAAATGTTTAATAGTTCAAGGACTCTCTAATTGGTTTGATGTCAAAGTGTAAAATGATAGTAGTCTATGTAGTCAGAAGTTACTATCAGATTAGCTCTGGATATAAGTGTTTAGTAGTTGTGGCTACACCCCATTCATTTAACAATTTATGAGGATGATTGCATCTAGGGGATATTACATCCTAAAGAAAATGTGGCTATTTGAGACATCATACTGTAGTCAGCTCTGTATCTGCACAATGGGGAATTTATTCATCAATTGAAAGCTTTAGCACTTTCAAATCCAATATAGTGTTGCTAAAAACACATTGTCTACAAATCTTTCTACCTGATAGAATCTTACACATTCTAACCAATTTCTCTTTGATGTTTTCCAGAAAAAAATCATTAGAAGTACATAGTGACAATAACATAGATGATTCGAGCAGAGAGTCTCTAGACAAAGAGAAGTATGGCTCCTCAAAGGAAAGTCTTCACAGCAACAAACATACAGCTGAAAAGTAAGTCAAGCAACACAGTATTCGGTCCAGAACACTATAACAAAAAGGGTGCACAGTAAAGGAAATTGTTGGGAGTAGGGTGTCACGGTCCATACATGAGGGGGATTTAGCAATATGACTTTTGTGGCATTACTAAAAACATCACAAAGACATGCATTATCAACCCATTCACTATTATATACTAAAGTACAATTAGGAATAAAAGATAAAGAATTGTTTTATAGGGGTCAGTCAAGGTAAACTTTATTGATATATTTGTTCATATTTAACTTGTCAGTTTATCTCACTTCTGAATACTTAATCTTCCTAGCTATCTCAAACTCAAACACTTTGGATTGACAAAGTGCTTCTGAATTATCCTCCCCAAGATATACCTGCTTCAATATTTCAGCTAAAGTAGATGGGGGGGGGGGGAGAGGGGGTCAAGAGAATTAATGCAAGATTCATATAACACTTCTCAACTGTATATTTTATAATTTATTTATTTATATTGTTCTGGATTTAATTTTAAATACATGTTTATTGTTTATCTATATGTATATTCCCCTCAGTGACAAATGTCATTTCCGTACATTTTGAAGGTTTTGAACATGAACAATACACGATAATGTAAACAAATGGGAGATAAGGAAAGCATCTATTCTTTGTTAACCTATTTGCTTGTTTTAAGTTCAACAAATGTCAACTATGATTTAGAAATTTATTTTACTTCATGTAGCTTAATGTTGTTTCAGTGTTTACTGTTTTATTTATAGAATGGCCAATTTTGTAATTATGTAAATGATTATATATTTCATAATGATGCATATTCTGTAAATGTATTTATTCACTCAGTATGCATGTTGTACTAATGCTTCACTAACTGTATAGGATTATTTGCATGAATCTGATTTATGTTGCTTGTTTTGCATGTTGCCCCTTGTACTTTTCAAGTGTATCAGTATTAGACAATAGTTTTGGCTACACAAAATATACTATCATTATAAGGGGAGGGGGATGGGGCCAGACAAAAGCTAAAGAATTGTCAATTTTATTCTCTGTTTGATTTACTAAGGGGAGGCATCAAAAGTTCAATGTCTGATAGGAAACTAAATAAATCTAGTTTTGAGTTGGACCCCCCCCTCCCCCTCAAAACTAAATACAATGAAAGTTGATCGCGGACTTTTCCCTAGTTTTAGCGACTCAATTTGGACTTTCATGGGGCAAGTCCTATAACTTATTTATGATTCTTAAAACATGTGCCAACAACAATAGGCATAATATTCCATGTTGCATGCATCTCGGTGAAGAAGGCATCTGGAAAAGTCTTTATTTTTAAACCATTCCAAGGCATTTCGAGTCGGAATTGCGAAAAATTTAAATGTTGAAATTTGTCGGATAGCAAACTGAAATAGCTTTGACCCCCTCCCCCCCAAACTAGATTTATTTAGTTTTCTATCAGACATTGATCTTTTGATGCCTCCCCTAAATATGGAAGAAAAATCTTTATCTGCTTTGTAAAGATTCTGACTATATTTTTCAACTGATACGTTGCAGAAATGTATTCTTTACCACACTATGTTGAATGGTGTGGTTTGCACGAAATATTTTCTTTGTTTTTTTTTCAGTTTGCATGATTCTTTTCATTGTTTCATTACTTCATTTTATATTTTTTAGAGGCTTGATAGAGGTAATGCATGTTAACCAGCATTACTTAAATGCATAAACTAACAGCCATAAAAATTCTTAAATGTGAATTATAAGAAAAACATGGAAGTACCAAGTTTCTATTAAGGCTATTTCATTGAAAAAATGAGGTATCTAGAGATTAAGCCAGAAACTTAAATTTGGTGAGGGGAATCAAAATTATCAGGGCAACCCTAAGTTATAGAACACATAAAAGTACTTATATCAGTTCAAGTTGAAAAGGGACCTAAAAAAATATTTTTGTAACATTTGGGTGGAGCAGACCCAGTTACTCAATACTGCTGGGTTTTACATCAACTGAGATTTTGTTCTGCAGTGGAAGTCTATAGTTCAATGAAATTGCCTGGTGATGGGTAAGATAAATAAACAAGTGTAACATTTTACTGAATCTGATAACCAAATTATTGTTGTATACTATATTATTATACAATATAATGTATTTGTATATTTGTTCTCTTTAAATTAGGTGTTATTCTTTAAATTTTAATCTCATATTCAATCAGGAGATAAAGCATGGGTTTTCAACTGAAAGCCCATGGATAAAGTGAGAAATTTTATTTCCTCTATAGGGACTTCATGTACCTGATTATTAACAAAATCTGTATATTGTTCAGGGTGAAAATACAAAGTCTTGATTATATTAGTGTCTGACATCAATCCTGGAATCCTAGCTATGGCCAGATGTCTTCTATTGTCCATACCATTAGTGTGGAAAAGAAGATGAATAACAAGACTGAAATTGAAACCAGTTTACACACTTGGTGACATTGAAAGATTTGGTTATCAGTCTGTATTTTGTTATATTACTGAGCATTTAACATAATGGTCCATGGAGAGTGTTTATAAGTGTGGACTAATATTAGACTAAGGAACTAACACTGCATGGGAATATCTATATAAGGTATGTTTTTTATCTATTTCTTTTGGATTATGTATATTTTGAAAGGATTAGCCAGGTCAATATTTCAATGTCCCTCAACAAACATAATTAATTACTATAGGAGGGAGGGGGGTAAAACGCTAGTTAACTAGGTGACGGACATTGATTTTTGATTTCCCGGGAGTTGGTCTTCTGCAACTTCTGCTTTGACAGTCTTGGTATGATACTATGATCATTAATGTACTCAACAGATATGTGTAAAAAATTGAAATGTGTTGTTTATAGTGGTAGCTGTATTTGGGGTTGTACTTGTACTCTGCATGCAAATCAACATTTTCACTTGTTTATACCGCGCATGAATCAACACGTTAACTTTTATTAGAAAGGGGAGAGGGGTTAAGACTAAATTAATTAAGTTTTTACAGACATTGAAGTATTGACCCGGCCCCTTAGGGATGTTTCTTTGTGTTTGGTTGAGGCTTCAAGCATGAGGGATGATGTCAAAATATCAACAGTTGGAGAAGAATTTGACTTATTTTTGTGGGAAAGAAAAGATAATTTGTATGTGAAGAATATTGATTTTTGGCTTTCAGAATTTCAGAGTTAAATTAACATTTATAATTGTTGATGTCTTGACATCATTCCTAAAGCACTGAAATACTTATAACATCTAATATCATGGCAATATGTTGGCACTTCTATATACAAGATGCAACAAATCTTACCTATTTACAACATGTTACAGGGCCCACCCTGTATTATTACATACATCATGATGATATATGTAATAATACAGGGTGGGCCAAAAAAACAATACACACGTTTAAAGATGAATATCATATGATATATGTTTAACCATGCCATGTATTATATATCATTTCTAAGATCATTCTAAATCATTTCCCAACAATATGACACCATCCAATTGAACAACTTTTGTTTTCCTGTGGAGAAGCTAAAATTAACACCAGGGATGAGTGTCCAAAGAAATTATTCACCGTGGATTTCCAAATTGTGGAAAATAGAGGGATATTTGTATTTTGACACCTTCAAAACAGGTATACGTATTTATACAAGTTTACTGTAAAAGTAATCCCATCATACATATATATTTAATTAACTATCAATTGTGTATTACTTTTATAAATTTATAGCGATTCAGTCAAGCATACTGAGTGTAGCTGTATCTGCAATATGGAGGGAAATTTGAGCATTTTTTATTTTTGATTGCTCATGACACCCCTGGTATAAATGTTAGCCACTAACATCGCAAGAAAAGAAAGGATTTTCAATCAGATGGTGTCGTATTGTTGGGAAAGGATTTATCTTTAAAGTGATATATAATACATAGCATATGGTTTAACGCAGATCACATAATATTGCTCTTGTTTTTTTGGTCCACCCTGTATATACATGTTGCATGAAATGTGAATGAATGATCAATAGGAAGGTCTCCACTTAAAGCACAACTGAAATAGCTTTTCTCAACTTCCAGCTACAAAAATGCGGTTTTCTCCATTGTAAGCCCAACGTAGAGTTCTTGCGATAGGCATTATAAAATAAATGTTAGATAACTGCTAACGGTCATATATAACGAAATAAAACTAACTGATTAATCAAATTGGCCCCCACGTGATTAATAACGTCATATACAAAATATAGCTTTGGTTTATTGGTTCCTTAGTAATCACAACGTCACGGCAACCATAGGATTGTTGTGTAAACAAATAATAAAACATTTTGGCATTATGACGTCATGATCTAATGGATTAAAACGGGCCACGTGGGGGCCAGTGAGAGATCACGTGGGGGCCAATAACGTCACAACCAATTCGAATATTGCTTATTAAGCAGCTATAACGATCGTTAGAGTGAAATAATTTTCACACTACTGATGAGAAAACATGTCCAAATACATTTATCAAAAACTTATATTGATTCCTTTAGGTTAAAAATACCATTTCATATCTGCTTTAAGGTTCTATTTATTGTTACAGTTCAGCCAGATTTGAGTTTAGTTTATGTCATAACAGTTCAGACAATACCTGGTTCAGTTTAAAGTTTCTCAGTTCAGTCTACCTAAGGCTCAGTTTATATTGTCGCAATTTAATGGAAGTTCAGCCAAATTTTGGATTAGTTTATATCATCCCAGTTCAGTTAATAAATGGTTTGGTTTAAAGTTCATTCAAATTAAGGTTCTGTGTATATTGTCAAAGTTTATTCAGTAAATGCTTTACTTTGCAATGTTAGTGTAACTTAAAATGTCTTTTATACCATCATTCAATCAACTCATGGTTCACTTCATGTTCATATGTTGGTATTATAATCAAGATTTGCTGAAATATCTGATCAAGCTGTTTAGTCACTTAGAGATTAGGTAAACTATACTTTCCATATAATGCCTCTTAATAAGTTGCTTTGCCGCTACTATGACACCCTAACAGATCACAAAAACTCTCACTTTATGTGACAGATTAGACTTCCATGAAGATCATTCAAAATAACATATTATTATGTTAAAGGTTAGAAATACATCTTGGTACAAAATTTAAGTCACTTCTAACAACTAACTGCTTGTGCAAAGCATGAACTCTTGGTTAGCAATTACCTTGACTTTTCAAGATGGCCATCTTATGTTGTTACCATGGTGTTGTAGTGCCCAGTTACCATATAGCATTGATGAGTGTGCAGATGATGCTGCTGCCCTCTGTAATAACCAAAATGGCTCTATAGATGTCGATATGAATGGTAAGGTCGTATTTCATATTGGTAGCGAACCTGATGGGAAAGAACGACCAAAAAAGGACATATATCTCCCTAGATATGTTCAGAGACGCTATGTGCACGAAAGGTAGGTTTATTGTCAAAACAGAAACCTTGGTTTCTTGTATTTTGTGGCTGAAAGCCATGCATATGCCTAAAATGCAATTTGAAGATTTCATTATTTTTCTAATGTTACTTAGTCCTTATTCTTAAAATGTTTTATTCCCTGAATCATGTATATTGTATATTTGTAAATATTGTTGTTTGCTATTTTTCAGTAGATATAGCAATGCTGTGTCACATTATTTCATTTGATTTATGTCACCAAATGAGAATTTCTCTTCCTAAATTACTTCAAAATGTGAATACTGCTGTTACCTGATTTAGAGCTAGAAGATATATGGGTATATATGCACAAAATTATAAGAAAAATTCTCACTCTGGACAAAAAGCATGTTTATATTTTACTATATACTATGATTTGTAGAAGCATGCAGATATCTTGCTATCTCCCCTCACATAACAAGGGAGAGGTCCTATCATGCATTCTACTGAACTTCTAAGTAGATATCATTTAGGAAAATGTAATGTATTTAGAGAGCACTACAGTATATATTTCCTGTCTTTCTGTTATGCTAGGTCAGTTTTAGATAAGGGTTTATCCTGAGGAAAATACATGCATTCCTTGAGTAACCCCACAATCCCTATTTATTGCTTTTGCAACTGTTTCATGAACATATTAGGTTTTTTTCAATTCTGAAGGAAAAAAATCTCATGATTTCCAAAATATTTAATCAGTGCTGATATAGGTGTACTATAGATTCATGAATAATGATTTTTGGAAGAATTGTTGATAGGCTTAAGTAATTTTTTAAAAATTTTATCTAGAATTCTTCTGATGTGCTATGGTAGTAAGGATCATTTACAATACACATGAGAAAATGATGCGTCATTTCTAATATTATGCTATATATTAAACTGGTAGGTTAGGGTGACCCCAATCCTGTTTTTAATAACCCTGGTAAATACAAGTATTGATATGTTTTCCAGACTATCTTTTGAGAGTCTATCACGTGATTCTTTGTCATATTGTAAATATTAGAACTTATATCCAATGATATGATTCTATGGTTTGTTTACTGTTTTGAAAGTGCAATACTTCCTTAAAGTTACACTTCAGATGTTAAAAATGATTCATCCATTGCATTGTGAGAGATCTATTTTGTCCCATTTAAATTGAATAAATTATTTATTCATATGTAGCCAGTTTATTCTAACATGTTCGTTTTAGTTTTTCATCCGTTTCACTTACTGCCATGATATAACATGTGCCAGTGGATTATAATAAAGCTTCTTGTATAATGATAGATAAAAGAAGATTTATAATTCATCAATTATAATATGAATGTTTATAATAAACTTGATATTATGGGGGATAATATACATATAGTCAGATGCAACATTAAAAACTGCATTCATTTACAATTCAAATAGTCATAGTTTGAGATGGAAATTAAGTAAAAGAGCATATTATGGATAAAGGAAATGTTAATGACGAGATTACAAGTATATGGAAGATACTTGGTTTAGGCATCACCTTATATTACAGATGGCCCCATGTCACAGATGTAGTTCTGGTTCCATACTTCAGTCTATTTAAAAAGGAAACATTTCATTAAAGGGACAAAGCGCGTAAATGAAGTCTCACTTTTGATCTTCATAGTATTTCCAATGGATTAATAAGTACCCGATCTTTCATTTGACACCAAAAAAAGCTCAAACAGACCACATCAGAGTTGACATTTGATCATGACAAAATATTTTTGATCTATCAATTTATATATGTCAAGTTTTTAGCAATGCCATAGAAAGATGGCATTGTTGTTTGCATTAATTATCCATTCATTTTTGATAGGATTTTCAACCTGCGCCATATTTTAATCCAAGAGTTATTTAAAACATACACTATTTGTGAAAAGTGGTAATTCACTTTTTTCAATCTCTGAACTTCAAATGCCGTTTTCTATGCAAGTAATTTTTTTTTTCACTTCAGTATTATCCCAAATTAAAGTTCTTATCAATTTGATTGACTGTGTGAGTGACATGTCTCAAACAATATTTTGTCTTTTTTCATTCAAAAATAGGCGCATTGCCTGTTTAATATTTCATATAAATTATTTTATCAACATATTTACATTTACTATATAATAGGTAGATGAGGGAGAGCCTTAAATGAAAGTCATAAACTGGTATTTTTGAATGATATGGTCAAATCTTTTTAGCTCTTGATAGCAGATTTTCTCTTGTTGTAGATGCAGGCCATTGATGTATTCTGCTTGGAAAATCTATAAAGATTATTTTCTGAGGAATGCAGTCCCTTTGCTAAGTGATAATGTTTTATGTATATAATTTTATTATAAAATATTTCAGAATATCATCCAGTTGTAAAAACTGCTTCCTCTCCCATGTTACACCTTGGGTTGACTGAGTTAGATAAAGATCCATAGATCCTTCTGTTTATGCATATCAGTGACTTGTACAAATGCCCATATCCCATGTGAACATTTACAGGTCCTATAATTCATATTGTGTTTATCATAACAGGAAGACCAGTGAACCAGTTAAGGTTGTGACGGATGAACCAGAAGCCATAAGTGAGAAGAATGCCAGCAGTGTTTCCCTACCTGATATGGCAGGTACTCTCGAACCAGTTGAAGCACGTGAAGGATCCACAGAGAAGGAAATACTGGGATCTGATTCATTTAGAGCAGAAAATGGTGGCAAGCTTCATCACGCTGAATCAACAACTTCAACTAAGAGTCAACGTTCAGTTTCATCAGACAAGAAGAAAAAAGGATCAAATTGGTATAATGTGAGTATAAGGGTGGATTGGGAATGAGGGTAGGGCTATAGCTCTAGACTCTACCATCTGCTATGAAATGGATTGATGTATTTTGTCACTACGGTATACATGTATGTTTTCAAATATTGAATCTCATTGTGTGCAGCACCTGTTTCAGTTCAATCTGTTTGTATCTCATTATAAAGTGCAGTGTGTTGAACTTGAAGATTGCTTTACAGGTGCTTAGTCCAACTTACAAGTCAAAGAGCTATGACTTCAGGCGGATATTCAAGGACCTTCCCCAGGATGAGAGACTTATTGTAGGTAAGTACAATTTGATGTTTTATTAAACCACCTATATGATATAGTCGAGAACTATTACATTAGAACAAGTGGGTATCATGTCCACCCGTGTAGCTCAGCGGTAGCGCATGTACCTCTTACGCAATAGGTCCCGGATTCGATCCCCGGTTCAGGCAAGAGTTAATTTGCTTGTTTGCGTGAAGTACTTCAGGGTGTTTGACTGAGTGGTCCGCAACTCCTACTTCCACACATAAATGAGGAGGTCCTTATCCTTCAAATCTTTTTCTTTTTTTATATAGATATAGGAAAGCTGTCTGTCTGTTCAGCTGTATGTTTGTTCGTTCATTCGTCTGTCCAGGCAATAGCTTAAATACCGTTTGACGGATTTGATTCAAATTTTGTAGCCTTATGCCTCATGAGTGTAGGACCTCTGCTCGAGAAGGAATTTTCAATATGGCCACTCACTTTAAAATGGCTGCCATTTTTCGTAAAAAATATAATCTTTGATAACTCAAATACTAGTTGATGGATTATGTTCAAATTTTTAGGCTGATGCCTAGGGACAAAGGAGCTTTGCTACAAAAGAGATTTTCAAGATGGCCACTTAATTTTAAAATGGCAGTCATTTTCCTAAAAATATTTAAACTTTGATCACTCAAATATTGTGGTTCAAATTTTAAATGCTGATGCTTAGAGACAAAGGAGCTCTGCTCAAAAAGACATTTTCAAGATGGCTACAGAATTTCAAAATGGCCACCATTTTGCATAAAAGTGTATTCTTATGTAACTCAAATAGTAGTAGGCTGATTTGGTTCAAATTACATAAGGTGATGCCTGAGGAGAAGGAGGTTTGCTGAAAAAGAGATTTTCAAGTTGGCCACTGAATTTCAAAATTGTGATATTGAAGGGGCAATGGACCAATCAACACACTTTTTCAAAAATGTTGACCTAATTTTCACCAAAAATGCAACCTATTATTATATTGTTGAATGCATAATTAAAATGTGCTTTGAGACATGTTCGATTTCCTCAAAGGAAAATTTGATTACTCCTTTAAAGATATTCAATTTGGATGACCAAAATGAACTGAAACCAATGGATAGCATGAGAATTTTCAATGGAGAAATAACATGGGGAACACTTATCTTAATGCAATTAAGTTTTTCTTTCAAGAACTATATACATCAAAATAAAGAATAGTAATGCATTAAACATTGTAAAAAATGATTGCATTTTGGTGAAAATGGGGTCAACATCTTTGAAAAAGTGTGTTGATGGGTTAATTGCTAGTTAAATATCTCCGAGTTTGTTTGAATTTATTATTACTGTGCATAATTTTCTTTGAGATAATGAATTGATCTAAAAGATAAACTTGTCTTCATTGTCAGAAAATAGTCATAATCCAAGATATAACCTTCTGAAATTGTTTGCGATAACCCACGTGCTCCTTTAATGCTGATGCCTAGAGTCAAAGGGGCTCTGTTCAAGAAGACATATTCAAGATGGCTACCAAATTTTAAAATGGCTACTATTTTTTGAACAATAAGTTATCTTTGATAAGTTATCTAAGATAACTCAAATACCAGTGAATGGATTTGATACAAATTTTATATGCTGTTACCAAGGGAGCTCTGTTAAGAAGAAATCTTTCACTATTTATCAAGGCATGTTTTGTTTGGTTAGATTTGCTACTCTGTGGAGTTGCTGTTTTCTAGTTTTGTTTGAGTTTTTTTTAATGTCCTTGTGGTGATACTTGAAGATGTTATTTTGGAATAAGTACTGACTTATGTAAGTGTCCATCTATTCTTCATAAATAATGTAAAATGTGCCACCATAAATCAAGGACTGAATTGAAATATTATATTAATTATTATTATTACTATTATACTGGTTGACTAGTATACACCTTGGCCTAATTTTATCTAAGTTTCAAGTATAGTACAATGTTCAGTTCTAACCAATATAGACCGGATGCTTTTCTGCAAAAGGTCTCTCTGTAAAATGTGGTAGGCGTTTAATGTTAAAAGTGTTCTGACAAGTGTTTCTTATGTAACTTTTTATGCTGAATCCAAAAAACCATGTTGGCAAGCTGAAATATGATTATTTAACCCTTAAAATACCATGTTAGTCCCCCTACCTCCAAAATTAACCCCTATCAGGGGGAAAAATTCTTCAACCTAAAATAACTTTGATTTTATGGTTTTTGTAAGTGAAATACATGGACATTGTATAAAATAAACATTTGAAGTATGAATGATACGGATTACCCTTAAGAAATTTGAATTAAAGCAAAAAGTATGTACCCAAAGGGGCAAATTTATGACCCATTTTTTTACTTTTCGTGTCATAACTTTTTTATTAGACAATGATGGATGCTAAAAAAATCCATGTAAAAGGCATAATACCTGGTCTACTAATCCTGCAAGGATCAAAGTAATTCCTCTGATAATTGCCTTGAAAAAAATTAGTGAATTTAAGAAAAAATGACATTTTAGCTGGGACTGATTTTATGTGTGACTATAACTGACCCCTATTGCTTTAACATTTATCCCTCTGTGTTCATATATTTAGCATTTTAGAATAAATCTAAAATATATAACTTATTCTAGCAAAGTTTTAGGAAGATTTAAGCTTTTTATCATGTTCAACTATTAAAAATTCATGAAATATGATGTCTAAAATTGATAAGTTATACGTATACCCTTGGAAGACCCTTATAATTTCTTATTTATGAACATATTTGTACCAATATTAGTTTTCTAGCTTAGAGAAATGATGTATGATATATCCTGGCTTGGCTTTCTGGTGGTTTGAACAATCTTTTAAGTGTTATCATTGAAAATTCATTCTTAAATCATCGATTAAATTCATGTATACCATTAGTATCATTCTACTGGTATGAGCATAATTGAACTAGCTATGATTTCATAGATTGGTTGTTTGATGTATGACATATTCCAAGCTGACTTTCTGGTGATTTTAACCATCTAAGAGGCTTAATCATTGAAAATCATTACAAATAAAGGCATAAACGGACAGTATTAAGGTAGACTATTAGAACACCCTTATTAATTCCAGGCTTAGAGTATATTGGTACCTACTACTGTCTCATAGCTCAGAGGTTTGATATATGACATATTCTGACTAGTTTTTCTGCAGATTTGAACCACCTAACAGGTCTAATCATTGAATATACTTAATATACTAGGTCTAAAATTAGTATTCAATAGAACCCTCTATGATAAATTCAAAAATGATTCAGAATGACATTAACCTCAACACTGGATCTGAATCAGAATTACAATTCTTCATAGAGCTGAACTAGAAAGACACGGCTAATTTCATTCTAAGCACCCTGACAATTGCATGACGTGAGATCAAAAGTACCAATGATTCATACAAATCTTCATTTTATGGAGTTTTCTTCCCTGAACAATGTTAAGTAATATTAAAAAATCCCCCCCCCCCCACTGTCCCCATTAACCTTTCTGTGTTACTCTTGGAGTTAAGGCAGAAATTCTTGACAAATGGCGTATACTCACTTTGACAACATTTTGAATTAGTGGGATATTTCAGTTAATGAGAGTTTTTGCAGAGTAGCAATTTTTGAAATTTAAATCCAATAGGACCATATATGGGACATTCAAAAAAGATTCAGAATGACATTAACCACAACATTGGATCTGGAAATCAAATAAAGCAACTGATTGATGTGATCTCGGATGACTCTTGTAAATCAGAATTACAATCCTTCATAGAGCTGAACAAGGAAGACAAGGATTACTTTTCATTCTGGTAGTAATACATGGACATGGTCCAAATCTTGATACGCTTCACCATAGCCCAAAGAAAGGGAAATTGGGGGCTTCATCTTAATGTATTTCAATGCATGATCCCCTTTTTCATGAGATATGACCACCAAAACTATGCAAGATGGGGCACAGTACACTTCACTGCTGAAGTTTTGCTTCCTTGAAGACTGTAGTCAAATCCTCAGATGTAGATGCAATTGATGCTAATTTGTATGAAGGATCATATATTGGAAATATTACGGTTGGCATTTCAATACCATTTGTTAAACAGTTAAGGAGTAGAGTACATTTGAGTTGGCTTGAATGTTTCATTCGTCAATGAGAGGGCTATTGGAAAAGACATCAGCTCATGTTTCATGATTTCATTGATGCCCACATGTCTGTGGTTAGCTTCATATGCAGTGATAAGATTCTGCAAAACATTCCTGTCTGCCTTAACAACTTTCTGCTCGTTTATATTGGGATTAGGCATATAGTTTAAAAAATGTTCGTGCTTGCTCAGTAGATCAAGAAATGTTGTGTCTTTCATTTGACCCTGTTTGTATCAACCTCTAAGACACAAAGACATCCAGTTGTCGTTGGCCAAACTGTCGAGCCTGTTGATTGTTTCTGTGAGTACATCTTTTGTACATATACTTTGGAGATTAAGTAATGGATCTTCTGAAAACATGCCAAACTTCAGCAGCATGTCACATATTTTATCTTCTTCCAGAGACTGAATACTCTATCTTTTATGAGTACTAGTATCTACAACTATTTTTGATGTTATGAGTATTGGCTATCAATTTTTTCAATTTTTCTTCAACATGTATTGTAATGACTTCAGTATGAATGAAATGTCCCTTGGTGTTCTGGTCCTGGATTGTGATATTGGTTCTCGATTGGAGGGGGAGGGGGATGTTAGACATTGTTTCTTTTCACGTTAGATTATGGTTTTGGGATATATAGGGTCTACTTTTCTTATGACAGATTTGCACTTGCGGTTTGCTTTTCTTGTTGGGTTTCTTTAATGTTTTTAGTCACCCTTCCCTTTGGCATTTGTGCTTATATATCCATAGATTCTTGTTTTGATTTGCAAATTACCACCCCCCCCCCCTCTATGGAATCTCAAAACGCAAGTCCAAACATCATTCTTGTTTGGACTCCCCATGTGTGACCTAAGATTATACCCCGGTGCCCATCTGTTCAATGCAGATATTGTCTTTGTGTTATGCCTTCAATTCTGCCACCCTTCTAACCAATAGCATACTGGCATAGGGGTCAATCAACTTGGTTGATTGAATTTGTAGAGCCTTTTACAACATAGTTCAATGCAAGAATCCTCGCTCAACTGCAGCAGGTACTATATTCTAATAGTTAGTACATTTCCTCTAAGTTTACTGTGCCACACCTTCCATAATTTTGGTGGTCATGAAATAAGGGATCATGCATTGAAATGCATTGAGATGAAGCTCCTAATTTCCCTTTCTTTGGGCTTGGATGAAGTATAGCAAGATTTGGACCAGGTCCATGTATCAACACCAGAATGAAGTTAGCCTTGTCTTCCCTGTTCAGCTCTATGAAGGATTTTAATCCTTATTCAGATCTAATGTTGAGGTTAATGTCATTTTGAATCTTTTTTTGAATTTTCATAGAGGGTTCTATTGAATACTTCAATTTTAGACCTAGTATATGAAGTATAATCAATGATTAGACCTGTCATTGGTTCAAATCTGCAGAAAAACTAGTCAGGATATATCATATATTAAACCTCTGAGCTATGAAACAGTAGTAGGTACCAATAAACTCTAAGTCTGGAAATAATAAGGGTATTCTAATAGTGTACCCTAATACGGTCTGTTTAGACCTTTATTTGTAATGATTTTTAATGATTAAGCCTCTTAGATGGTTTGAATAAACATAGAGTCAGCTCGGAATATGTCATACATCAAACTAATCTATGAAATCATAGCTTGTTCAATTTGATTATTTTGGTCAATCTTGCATATTTTGCTTTAATATTTCAGAATTATTTACTTCATTTAATGTGAATTTTGTTGTGAACATTTAATGATAATCTGCTTATAAAGTAAAAAACTAAAACATTTTACAACACATGCCCCATGTGGCCACCACTCCAGCCAACGAAGCTGTTGATGACTCTCCTACACATACCAACATGGATTGCAAAGCTTCTGATGAAGCTATCCACTTAAAATTGAAGAACATCTGAGAATTTGTCTGACACTAGTTTTACTTCTCTAGATAGATTTTAGTCACGCCATGGACAATTGAACAACTTCCTTCGCCAGATTTGATTGTGCATGTAGAGGAGAAGTGGCCACATTGGACATATGTTGTAAAGTGCTGTAGTTTTTGACTCCACAGGCAGATTATCATGAAACTTTCACAACAAAATTCATATTGAATGAACTGAATAATTCTGAAGTTTTGAGGCAGAATATGCAGGATTGACAAAGTTAATTAACTTTTCTTCGGTCCTGTTTTTTGGACACCCTGTACCAGTAGAATGATACTAGGCTAATGGTATACTTGAATTTAATCGATTGCAGACCTATGATTTAAGAATGAATTTTCAATGATAACACCTAAGATTGTTCAAACCACCAGAAAGCCAAGCCAGGATATATCATACATTATTTGTCTAAGCTAGAAAACTAATATTGGTACAAATATGTTCATAAATAAGAAATTATAGGGGTCTTCCAAGGGTATACCTATAACTTATCAATTTTAGACATCATATTTCATGAATTTTTAATATTTGAACATGCTAGAAAGCTTAAATCTTCCTAAAACTTTGCTAAAATAAGTTTTATATTTTAGATTTATTCTAAAATGCCAAATATATGAACACAGAGGGATAAATGTTAAAGCAATAGGGGTCAGTTATAGTCACACATAAAATCAGTCCCAGCTAAAATGTCATTTTTTCTTAAATTCACTAATTTTTTTCAAGGCAATTATCAAATGAATTACTTTGATTCTTGCAGGATTAGTAGACCAGGTATTAAGCCTTTTACATGGATTATTTTAGCATCCATCATTGTCTAATAAAAAAGTTATGACACGAAAAGTAAAAAATGGGCCATAAATTTGCCCCCTGGGGTACATACTTTTTGCTTTTATTCAAATTTCTTAAGTGTAATCCGTATCATTCATACTTTAAATGTTTATTTTATACAATGTCCATGTATTTCACTTACAAAAACCATAAAATCAAAGTTATTTTAGGTTGACAAATTTTTTCCCCCTGATAGGGGTTAATTTTGGGGGGTAGGGGGACTAACATGGTATTTTAAGGGTTAAATAATCATATTTCAGCTTGCCAACATGGTTTTTTGGATTCAGCATAAAAAGTTACATAAGAAACACTTGTCGGAACACTTTTAACACTAAACGCCTACCACATTTCCTTTAGATGAAAATGCACCTTGTCTAATAATAGCAACTGTTGATTGATATTAAATATTAGTTTATATGTATGTACCATACATGTAACTCACTTCATGTTCAGAGATTTAGGAGTTGGGGTAAGAGCTTTGAGAATGTTGTATAGATGGCTCTCATTTCTTAAACTAGTTTCTAAAATATTTTTGGGGTATTTAGATCTCTTGAAAGCCCATGTTTAGACTAATGCTATTTCTAATTTGTGTAGATTGATTTCAGAATTCTACAACATTCAATGCTGGGAGATCATTGAAATTCTTCAACATCTATGCCTCCGAATATCTATGATCTGTCCTTGAATGAATATCTCTTGTCACTTACATGTAATACATCTATAAACTTTACTAAGATACTAAGATCTATAACCTTCTAGTAAGATGTCTTTTTTGAATATTTTCATAATGAGGCATGTACATTTGGTATAAGAGTAGCCCTGTGGTAATTTGTATAAATGCAAATCTGTGAAGACATTGAATTCCAAATTTTATTAGCAGTTTTAAACATTAGTTGTTTTGTAACATGATCATTAAACTCTTGCAAGGGTGATGTGATGACATAAAACCTTTGATATCAACTGATATATGTCCAAAGGTACATGAATAATTTCACTTGTTAGCTGGTCTGCAAGGAGACTCAAGGATTTGGATATTTTAGTGTTCAGTTACATCCTATATTCAGAGTTGGTATTCTGGCATAAGACAGCCATTTCAGTGTGATAAGTATGTAAAACAAGTAACTTGGAAAACTATTAAAATACTCCTCACTAACTGAAATCAATTTGCATTTTACCTTCATGCCTCGAAACATTTTTTTTACTTATAAGAAATATATATATGGTTGCACCAGCTTTTGTAATGTTTATAATTCCATGGCCAATTTTATTTCCAGATTACTCCTGTGCTCTACAGAAGGAGATATTGGTGCATGGCAGGCTCTATGTCACACAAAACTGGATCTGTTTCTATGCCAACATATTCAGATGGGAGACAGTGGTATGTTTTACTATAAGTCTTCAAGGCTTATAGTCTCTATTTATTGTATATTTCCCTTATCTTTATAAATTCTGGTCATTTCAGATGTTTGCTTTCAAAGATTATAATATTTATAGATTACATGACCATGATAATGAATAAGAAGTCTATATCCTAACTGGATTGCAATTGTGTTTAATCCTAACAGTATATCAATATTAGAGCCAACCAGATAAGGCAATGACTCTGTCACTCTGCAAACTATTCATATCTCTTAATATATGTTAGTACATACATATAGTATACTTAAAATCTGAACCCCTCTCAATGTAAATACTTCTAATTATTATTTTATTATTTATTTTCCAACTCTTATGTTTGGAAATCTTGATATATGAACACGTTGGCTGGTCTCATTGGTGTTTTGATCAGACTGTTGTGTGTGGGCTTATTACGCTTCAACACTTCCAACCTGCTCTGGATTGCTCATCCACTCTCTGTATTTCAGTTGACAATTCGCTGTAAAGACATATCTGCGCTTACAAAGGAAAAGACCGCTCGGGTGATTCCTAATGCAATACAGATCCTCACAAAGAATGAGAAATATTTCTTCACCTCCCTCAGTGCCAGGGACAAGACGTATCTTATGCTGTTTAGAGTGTGGCAGAATGCTTTGATGGACCAGGTGTGCTATATTATCATGCATCATTTATATAATAGGAAAGTATCATGTAAATATACTTATACCACTCTAAGTCCGATTACAGTTGTAAAACACGGGTCTATAACAACGATATACAGTGGAGAGTGGTATATCGTCATCGTATACAACTCCTCCGTATACACTCCAGCGTATACCACTGTAGAAGTGCATTCTGGGAACTAATGAATATTGACTGAAGAACGAGGTGTATGTTTTGTTACACATGATTTCCTAGAATCAAGTGACGTCATAAATGGTTCCAATATGATTTGCTAGAATCAAGTGACGTCATAAATGGATCGATATCAACATCGGCATTACTGAGTTGGCTATGGGATATTTTTATGGTTTTTATAATTGTTATGATTGTGTTTGAATCAACTGTAATTGAACTTAGAGCGGCATAATAAGATTATATAATCATGGTTCATTCTGTATATCGTGCATTTTATACTCTCGTCAGAATATAATATATTCACTCGTTCGCTACGCTCACTTGTGAATATATTATATACTCACTTGAGTATAAACACGATATACAGAATGAACCATTATATAACCTCATAATACATGGAGCATGTTAAATACATGAACTTGAACACATGCATACTACATACATACATACAAACTAGCTAAACCACCTGAAAAAAACTTGATTAATCTGACACACAAATGAATTAACTCATTTGCTATTCGTCACACAATAAACTTGACCAACTAGCCATATGACACAGTTGATGAACTTGAACACTAACCACATAATAACATTGACTTACTTGGAGACCTTGGCACAGTTGATGAACTTGAACACTAACCACATGATAACATTGACATACTTGGAGACCTTGACACAGTTGATGGCTTTGACACCATGATGTCAATTTTTGATGTGTTTAAATTGCAAATTTTGTGTTAGGCACTTATATTTGAAAATTACTGCTCCAATTTCTATAGTTGTGCACATTTTTACCTAGACTAGACCAGATTAGATGTCATTTAGATGTTAGTAACTAACACAAACATGCTAAAAGTCACCCTTGATTAGACCCACCTTGGTTTAAGTACTGGTTCGCTCCCTTTCATCATTTAGAAAAATACTTTTGGAATTTCAGAAAATATGAACTTCATTAGAGGTTGAATCAAACAATTCAGGATTTACAAAGCCTTCTTTATTTCAACATAGATAGGCAATAATGCCAAAAATGTTACACTGTGAATGTATGTTTGATGTTTATCCTTCATTATTTACTTTTGCATATTTTAAATGTTAATATTGATAATTCCCTAGTCCTTTGAATTATTATATACTGTTGTGCATACTGTTTAGATAATGAGGTGTGGTCCTCTCATTTGCTCCACGTTTTGTAAACCAATTACCAGTAGGCTGTAGGAAACACATGTTGAATATTTTATTAAAGCAGTGTACCCTTGAATAAATCCATGCTACATTCATGTGTAGTCTTGCACCCTGGTACCCCTACCCATCCCTAACCTTCAACAACCACTAGAAGGACCAATTGGGGAGAGTGGATAGACAGACACCTTGCAAGCCTTTTACAGTATTTATGTTGCATATGATAGTCAGACATTCCATTATGAAAGGCATTTTAAAATTAGAAATTAAAGGCATTAATTTTTCTTTGGGATATCTTATAAAACCTGGATATAGATTCCTCCATTGTTTAAATTCACAGTGTGCACAACTTCAAAATGAGATCTAAGATTTCTCTGTTTGATTTACATAGTTGCTTCCAAAAGATACATTCAAGGTAAAGACACAAAGATATTTTCTGCATTGATATGTTCTTGCAAAAGCTCAATCTCCCATTAGAGCTTCATGTTTGACTGTTTTGTGTGGTTACGGCAATATTATTTTAACCCCCCTATCCCATTGTTGTATGTGTATCATTTTTTGATTGTCATTTATTAGACTCCAGATTGAAAATCTGGAGTCTATTGCTTTTGCCTGTATTCTTATTCTTATTCTTATTAGCACGATTTCTCAGTAACTAGAAGACTTAGAGTAAATCTAATTACATGGTCAGTTAGGGTATGTGACCTAGTTTCTGGGAAATTAGGTCAAATTTTTATCTAGGTCAAAGGTCAAAATTTAGGTCAATTTTTCTAATTTCACAAATTTTCAATTTTCTTTTTAATCTATCAATATTTCTTGCGATGAATTAAATTATAGCTCCCTCTAAGTATTTCAAACATTTCGCTCACTCTATGTCTCGATGAAAATTTTACCAATTTTGAGAAATTTGACTCCAAAAAAAGAGTGAAATTTAAGTTGTTCCAAATCTATTAAAATTAGTCTCAATTTAACAGGAAATTTTCTCAGGATTCCGAATCTGAAAACGAAATTGTGATCCGACTTCCGGTTCAGGAATTAACACATTTTGAAATTTCAAAAAAATGATATGATGGTACCCTGATGGCATGTCTACCTGACCGTTAATTTTCTCATGTCTCATTAATATCAAAGTTCAAATTAAGGTTGTAATAGAAAATTTTCTCAGGATTCCGAATCTGAAAACAAAATTGAGATCCGACTTCCGGTTGAGAAGTTATGGGCTTTTGAAATCTCAAAAAAAATCCCACCGCTGCCACCAAATTGTAACAATCTCAACCCTTTCATTAATATCAGATCTCAAAATGGTTTTATGATAAACAATCTAAATCTGGAGTCTTGAATTGAACTTGTTCAATTTCTCCAATCTAGTTATTTATCAAATCCAGTAACAATACATTTCAACAATGTTCATGCAGACTGGGCCTGGGCCATCAGAAGTTACCTATTCAGTACAAACCATACTTTAATGAATGCAAGCCTCTCCAAGCCTCTCATTTAGAATACTACATACATAGAGATCCGTTTTTATTCATAACATTTATTTGAGCACTTAGATAATCTTAGTAAATGTTGCACCAGTTTTACAGGATGACACAAGAAACTGGACACCAAATGATATCTAATTACTTCAAAGATGATAAGTAGTAGCAATGCCATTTTATGTGACAAAGGAAACCAAAAACTATTTCAAGATTGTTGAAATGTATTCTTCAGAATGTGATAAGCAATCAAGAGAGATGATACACCAGAAATTGAAATTGATATCATTTATATTTTAAAAGTTATTCAAGATTATTTGTTTGCCCAATTTATTGTGTCAACTTGTATATGTATAACTCAAGTCTTCATATATTTGATTCCTTTGTGTATGACATACAACATACATATTTTTTTTTTATTATTATTTGTTTCCTGCCAATATTTGAATGCAGAATGTTGATACTTATGTCCTCTTTATGGTACTTGTGGTTTACCATGACTACCGACTTTTCTGCTATTACCGATTAGCGTATCTATTGGTTCAACCTGCTTGTGTCAGTGTGTTATCTCAATTTTGCCCACCCTGTATTATTTAAAGTTTGGTTGAATACCTTGGTGCTTTTAGAGAGTACTGTCCATATATAGGTAAAGCTTGGTTATGAATCATTATTCGAACATGACTGTATTCTCGCCTTCTATAAACTGTAAACAAAGTCAACATTTCACCCGGGGTATATTCGCGATCAATACCCCTGGTAATATGTGTAATGTGTGACGTCATAACGGTGGGTCATAGTAATGGTGGACCATCGAAACATATTGGTGAGTTTTCATGTTCGAATCGTAATATAGACCTCAGAGCAGGGGTAATATAGTTGAATACACTCCTTAGGGCTAGGTACATTTGTGCCTAGCCCTGCGGGGTGTATTCGACAATATTATCCCTGCTTTTCGGTCTATATTTCTTAATTATAATGGTCTTACAACAAGTCTTTGTTTAACTCCCTCCTCTCTCTATCCCTCCCTATGGCAAAAGCTGTTCGGGGAAATAGAGATTAAGTGAAAAGGGAGTAGTACAAGACTTATGTTAGGTAATAAGGCTCTTAGTTGCTTTGTAGTTGGGATAGATAGCGAGGGACAATGGAAAAGGCAGCAAAATTGCAGCACAAATTAGTTTTTACACTTTAGATATAGTTTGATGTCACATAAAAGCTAAAAACCTGTAGCTGCTTTTTATTCACATGAAACTTTTACGAATGATTTCAATATTTTGTAAAGTCCCATTTAGTTCCAGTGAGGTTGAAAATAGCCCAAAACAAAGATAGCGTCACACTATGTAGTAAATTATCTTTTACAGCCTATGAGCGCTCAAGAACTTTGGCAGTGGGTACATTACAGTTACGGTGACGAACTTGGACTTACATCTAGTGACGACGACTACGTTCAACCAGAGGACGATTCTAAAGTTGAAGATAAAGAGGGAACACTCACACCAAATATGAAGGTGAGTAGTATGTATATGAACATCTATGTATGCTGAAGACCAATGTTATTTTCCTAGTTGGTGTAGAGGATGGAAAACTTCACATTAAGGAACCTAGGGAATCATTGTTGATGGAGGCAGGAATCAAATAAGAAATTACTGAATTGAAAAAGAGAAAAAGAGATGAAATGTCAACATATTTTGTTGAGCTATAGTATTATCTGTTGTGTTATCGTGTTTTGGTAGAATTTATTTTAGCATAGCATATAGATGTCTCTTCCAAGCCAGTGTCATTCAAGCACTTAAAACTTCATGAAATAAGGAAGTATTAGCACAGGTGAGAAACACTACAAAACATTCACAGACTATCAAATAAAATTGAACCTAACTTAACCTAACAAAGATACTCTCGTATACTTCCTGTTGTATTCTATGAAAATACTCTACATGTGTCCTACTCTACGTATTTGAAAATGAAATTGAAATCTTGACTCAAAAATTTTAAAAAAAATGCATATATAGCAAGAACTAGAAATCCAATGCAAAACTGCAGCAAAAGAATTGATTCACTCAAATTCATAAAATTGATTTTTATTATTCATAATATTAATGCCACCTACATTTTGTATTTGACTACACAGAACTATGTTTTCTTTGTGAAATGAAATACTGAATTCCTCCATGCATTTGTTGCATCATTTTGAAGTACAGAACTTACACAATTTAGAAAACTTACCTCAGAATCTATACAAATGTCTGTTTATGAATCATAATTAAGCCATTCTGTTCTCTTCTTGTCTGCTATTTGTTATTTAGTAAGCATTATGTTTGTTCTTACTGAATGACGCCAGGAAGTCTCAGGAATCCGTTCTTTAATCCTATTAAAACACAGCCTTATTTTCGCGATTTTCACATTGGTTTCCGGAATTCAAAAAGATCTACATCATTTCCGTCATCTCCCATGTCTGAACGATGTAACATTCATTAATGAATTTGTTATCCCCCGTCTTCTGTATTTGATTTTGCGTCATCCAGAACAGGAAATCTTCTGCAACTATAGGGGGTAAATTAAAGTTCTAATGGATTTCACTGTGGGATATATATCAAGTCACATTCGCAAAGAGAAAATATCTGTTCTATGATGACATGTTCACTAGACTGAGGGGAGGGATGATCAGTCCCATTTATATGTTTTCCTGATTTTGTCAAAAACTTGACACTGCCGAAAAGGTACCTCAAACCATCAAAAAGCAAGAGGGACAAGCAATCAAAAGACATTTCAAAAGAATAATTTAATTGATTAATTAAAGGCCCCATGTAAAGTTTGCAAATATTATTTAATCATTCAAATATTTCTTACACTTTTGAAAAAATTTGTTCGTCCTGATGATTGGATAAATCTTGGTAATGTCAGAAAGTTAGGACTGAAATGGTGATTCGACTATAAAAATGATTTTTGAGAGTTTACTGAATCATGAGATGTATACATCCATGGCAATGTTATGTAATGTAAAAATCTTCATTCTATAAGAAAGCAATATAGTTTTCACTTGACACATTTTAAATAGGGTAGTCCCATCCTTATAAGGTTTGACAAGCAATATATTATTATTCCACCAATGAAATTAGGGAAACTTCCCCTTGACAGTTTCCATCCAAAAGATGGAGATATTTAGATTCATGTTTTAGTTTAAATCCAAAAACAAAAATAAACAAAACTTGATTTGAGATCCTTCTTCTTAGAATAAATTGTTGACCTACTGTAGTGCCCTCCTTTGAATTTCAAAATCTGGATAGACATTGTACAGTACATTTAACATGATTACGGTTAGGTAGATACACCTGATACTGTATGAGTATGTCACTGATAGAAATGGGATTGACTCATCACTTAAAAAATGTTTGTCAAAATGAAGTTTGATAGTACATGTACATTATCTACATGTGTATTATCTAATGCATATGACTTTGTCTCACAGGTGAAAGGTGGGGGGGGGCTTGCAAACCCTGCCATGGCCTCTTTGAAAGTACCTGTTATAGCCCCTTGCAAGAGTTTGAATATAAAATAAATGGAACCTACTTTCGAAGGCATGAAATTCTGATCAGGTACCATATTCTCACTAATAAAAGTACATTCTACATTTAATGCACACATTGTTTTTTGAACAACCTTACCTATTTGACTTCCATGAAATTTAAATGAAGAAAAAATATTGAATAATTTATTTGGCAATATCGGTTTTAACTCATTTACAGCAGCTATTTGTAATAATACACTCGGTGTACCCTATAAATATACAATTTGAAAAAATGGAAATTAAGTAATACAAAAAAATGTGATAATGTGTATCAGATCAGAAAATGATACATATGAACACTTTTTTTTATTAATTTTCCCAAAATAAAGATATATACAGCATTAGATAAAAATACTTAGTGAAATAGGTAGATATCAATGTATACTGCTTGTGTTCTTTTTATGAATGTGGTTACTATATATCAAAGAGGAACCAGCTTTATCAAAGTGGAATAAAAAACACTTTTCAACAGCTTTTGCAATTTTTGGAAAGGATGCATAAGAAATAGAGCATATTCATTGGCCATTTCTTTCAGGGAAACCAGGACATTTTTACCATGGGAATATTGTAATCATGAATCACACACTGGGTTTCAAGGTGGGCTCTTGATTTGCTTTATATATGATTGCAATCAACACAATGCTTTATTACGCTGTATGAGCTGATTGAAGAAGGACAGATAGAGCTGCAACATATATTAAAGTCATCTCAACATAGAATTCAGGACATAACCATGGTTTCATACTGAACTGATTGGAAAGAATCCTATTTGATTTGCACCATACGTTTATCTGGCTATCAAAACATGATTAAATGCTATAGCTCGATTAACAGGACTTGAGGACTTAAAAACTATATCAAGTGCACCATTCGTGGATGAATCAAGCAGAAATATATAATTTAGAGCACTCTTCAAAACGTCTGATAACCGCATTCCTGTTGCGAAACTTTATATTTATTGGATATATCATAATTTAATGTTATTTCAGTTGAATCATAAGCATGTGTTTTACTCAAATAAGTGTCGCAAATTAAACATTGAATTGAAACATAATTTAGAGTATAAAGTTAGAAATATATTGTGAAGTGGCTTGACCTCTAAAAGTGCCAACCTCAAACCACCAACAAAGATTCCTTCAAATAAAGCAAACTTTGGTTACCTTTGTAACTATAGTCAGAATAAACTGGTTGCAATGGTTGCCCAAAATGAGAACAGCGAAAAGATGGCTTTGGAACTTGACCTCATTCATGGTCCCATGTTTCAAATGTTCTCCCCAAAAGTGGCACAACGCAGGAAAAAACTGAGACTAAAAATACCAAAACGTAAACAAAAGGTATAGTATTTGTTGATAGTCATGCTCATATCATCTTTGTGGTATATTGCTTTTTATATTCACACCTATATTGTTAACAAGCACTGATCATATTTAGAGGCTATGTCACTATTACATGAAATATACCTGAGTTCTCTATATTTGGGCAAGAATGAAGTCATATTTCACGTAATAGTGACATAATATTGATATATTACATACCTATATTCCCATGGCTACTTTGTATCAATGATGTCACACATCTGTGTGCGAGTAAAATTTGATGAAAATGAAACATGACGTCACGATTTTGACATGGTTAAAAGAAATCTATATATCAGGGTAATTGGGCAATATCAGTGGAAATAGCCCGCCAACTTTCCCATTGATGTCCATACAAATGGTTCCCTAAGTATTTAATAAACTGGGGTATAGCAAGGATCGAAATATAGTGGAGGCAAAAACCATATTTCATATATGTCCCATTGGACTTCATTTCTGTACTAACAATAATGATATTTCTATTTTCAAACTATTTATGACGGTCTAGTTGAACAACTAGAAAGTCAAAACATTACAAATATAATCATAGTAAGCATTTGAAGATCATTAAGAAGCATCATGGCAAAATTTGAAATAATTGAATCTTAGAAGCAATATTTTGTTATTTATATCGCTCAGAATTCCTTTAAAGTCCCCGTCTAAAGTTTGAAAATATTTTTTTATCATTCATTTACTATTTGTCAGGACTTAAAAAGTGATTTAAGAGATTTTTGAACAAAAAAAATTTTTTGAAAAAAAAGTTGTGAGCATTTCATTTCTCAAATATTCAAATTTCCCGCCATTTTTCAAAAAAAGTTGAAATTTCTTAATCATCAAATATTTATTAATGCATTTCAAAAAAGATTATCTTTTTAACACCAATGCAAAGGTTGTACAAAGGACAAACTATTTCAATAATAAAATGCCATATTTAATGGGCCACTTCAATGTTTTAACATATCAAAAATATTTCGAAACATTAGTGATGTCACTAAGGTACCAAAAACTTTTTGAAAAAAATTGAAATTTTTTTTTCGATGTCAATCTTTTCTAAATATGTTAGACTTTCATAAAAACCAATGTTGATTGTCTTACCAGGTTAAAAGGAAGAATAAATTATGTTTTAGATATCATTGTACCATTGGTTTCTATGAGAACTAAAATTTTGAAATGCATTTTTCTCAGAACCATTTTCATGCACTGATAAGTTCATTTCTCGCTTATTTATGAACCGATTTTCTTAATTTTTTCGGCAAAAAACATGGGAGGATGAATGCTATGCATTGGTATGAATTGTGGCTAATAAGAAGATATGAGTGACCTCTAAAAGTTGGTTTTAAATAAATTCACAAATTTTGGAACAAAAAGTCTATCAAAAACCACTTTTTGAAATTCAAAAAAAAAGTTTCACATATCACACTTTGATAACATTGGGTAAGACTACAATATAAGCCAAAGTGGTTTAAACTTTAGATGGGGCCTTTAATAGTCTTTGAAGCGGGTATTGATTTTTGAGAGGTAAACTGGTTAAACTGTTATACCTCAGATGTATCAATTAAAATAGTAAGTAGTAAGTTATGTTTGTAACTCTGAATAATGGAACAGTTTGGTATATAACTTCATGAAATTCATCAAACAGTGACCATTTCACAAACATTTTCATCAATAATAGTACAAATTCATTGATTGACATTGCTTTATCTTGGTTGAACACATCCCTAGTTACACTTTTTCACATTAATTAAATGCATGGAAAGGTAAGAATTTGATGGAAATATTACTAAGTATACTTAACAACTGTGCTGGTAATAATTGCAATGAAACTGGCTTGTTGACATAGCTATGGATAATAGTGAAGAGGGTAAAGTTCAATAAGTGAACTGCCATATATTGGATGCTGAAATAATGATTGCATTTTCCTCATAAGAGTACATACTTGAGGAGTGAATTGATGAATAAAAGGTTTTTCAAATATCAGGTTACTTTCTTATATACCCTAACAAAATTTAATTATTTTAAAAACTTATGACATACTCTCATTCTCTGAACATTCACCAAATTATATACAAGTCTTGAATAATGAATATGCAACCTTGTAACCATAGCATTCTGACTTTATTACCATAGTAACCATTGATACATTTCAGCCAGGTATTATATTCAACTAAATAGATTATATTTAGTTACCTAGTTGCCAGTAGTCAGTTACCAGTTTCATTACCAGGTGACTAATTTGGGTCAGATGACAAACCAAGGGTGAACGTAATACCTGGAACGTTCGCAAATTGGCGTTCAGTTTTTTACAGCATCTGATTTGAATTAGCAAATTCAAACATATGGGTTTAAATTTATTCGGAATGTGTGTAAAATAACCCCATAGAGTAAAATAACCGCAAAATGGTATAGAAAAAGGTACCTAGGTCTGAGAAAACTGACCCCTCTATACACCATTGTCTAATGAAGATCATACAAAAGCCCCGGATGTCGTGTTGTTTCTCGTTTCGTTTGGTACACAACTTAAGCTCGGGTATTAAATAAGCCCTTGGGCAAACCATAGCAGACATGGGAAAATCTCACTTAAACTTGGCTGATAAGTAGACTTAGGAATCAATTTTCATCCAACTTTCTTTAGTTTGATGATTCTTTCATTATTCATTGTATAAAATTACAGATTTTAGTATTTTCTTTAAAATCTTGAAAAATGTATAAGCTTAATAAATGTTACATTGGAAATTAATCTGATTTTACAGTTCTTTTATATTCAACTTGAATGAAATACTATAATCACAAATGTAGTAGTCCGGCAACAATGTATACAAGTCATCCCAGCCAATAGGCTTCCAAGTAAACCCAGTTAATCTGTAGAGAGCAAATAGGGCATATATCACACGATCGGTGATTCAGCTCACGTGGAATTGATTCAAATACATAAGTTAATCTTTAACTTTAATAGAGGTCAGCTAACATACTACCTGTATATAATAACACTGCAGTACTATGGCTATGAATTCAGGAATAGGGATAAACATATTAACTAAAAGTGTGTAATATTTAAGATATTAGAAAGATTGATTGGTGAAAGTCCTACAAATCGAACCATTTCTTAATGCTTCTATGTGGAGATATACTACTGGATTCATCCCTTCATTGTTCTAAGATGGTCTTCAATTGTTATATGTAACTATGAGGATGCACGGATTATTAAAATCATTTAAAAAGGAGATGTCATATATAAGAAAACTAATCAAGAGAAGACACTCTAGGAGGAACTGTCATTCTGACTCAAGTACAGTTCTCATTCTGGACAGAGTATGTCACATATTTTATTTATATAATAAATTATTTATATGTTAAGCTATTTATCATCCAGTTCTTCATAGAGATAATATAGTATAATCTTAATCAGATGTAAACATTCATCTGTTATTTAATACATTTTCAAAAAATACTTGTTCATTCATCTGCCAAATGGCTATTATTAACAGTTCATTATTTAGGTATATTTTGACAATTGAACAATTATAATAGTGATATAGCTGAATATATATGGTTACAAATGTGATTCATGTATAGACTGACATATTAAATTGGCTGGTCAGCTCACACCCTATATATCAGGTGATGTTAGATTTATATATGAAAACAACACATGGCGCTGGATAAAGCAAACACAGAAATCATTTACTATTGATTAAATATTTTGCAATTGGTTTTCAAATGTTTGCAGCCACAATATTCATAAAAATATTGATTTAAAATTCCTTGTATTTGTATGGAATCAAAAAGAGCGAGCAATTTAAATATATACTACATGTATTATTAAATTGTCTCAGTTTACAATGGATAATGTTTATGTTGACCAAATAAATTCAAAATTGATTGAATTGAAGAGAATTTAAGAAGTTTAAGTGAACATTGAATCTGATACATACGATTTCTAGCGAATTTTCTGCAACTGCCTTAGCAGAGTTATGGTTATAGCAGTTTATGGTTATATTACCTGTCCAAAAAAAATTACTGAAAGGTCAATTTGAGATTTTGATCTCCTCTTGTATTGAAACAGGTGTGACTAATTATAATTCTTAATAAGCTTTGTTTTTGTAAGGCATGATATGTGTTTAGCAGTGTCTAGAAGCATTGATTGCTTTAATTGGAGATAATCTGGTTAATTATTATTACCTCTCTCTATCTGCTAAGTCCCATCCCAATCATTTTAAAAGCTAGACTGGGTTAAAATTAATGATAATTAATTAATGATCACTATTAACTGACTCCATCATGTAGCTAATTAATTCAATTACATTCTTTAACTGACTCAAATGTATCAAGAATTCCACTATTTAAAGGATCATCTTGATGAGATTATAAAGAATTATAAAGAGATTAAAATTTGACAATTAAAGGATGAACCATTCAGATGACAGTCTGTCTAAAATAAGTAAGTTTGTATAACACAAGTGTCATGCTAGTGTCATGGGTTATCATAGGTATAAAATACAAATTAAGTCAGTTATTCCGTACTCTATTTAGGCTTGTTTAATAACTGGTCTCTATATAATATGGCAAAATGCTGCGAAATCAAATCCTTGCTGTAGTGAACACCTACCAACATTGAACATTTTTCTTCGGCAAAAAATGCTCACTATACACAGGTTTTACTGTAATTCTAAAATTAGATCTTATTAAATGTTATTCAGAATACATGTAGATAGATTCCGACTGTGATTTAGTTTATAAGCTCATATTCTTCTTATTAATTAATAAGCTTCACTAAATATGAAAATATTAATAGCACTTATAATCCTTGTATATGTGTGGGTGTTGAGGCTCAAAACAACAATTAAATGTGTCTGAAAATGTATCTGATGTATCTATCTGTATCTTACTTGTTCCAGTATTGTTTTTTCTAATATGTTCAAAATATGAACATTTAGGCAACCATTTAAATTCTTATTAGTTTTGATTTCATGTTGCCTCCAATAGTAATGGTTGTGTGTTGTTGAAACCCAAATTTTTGTTACTAGTGTTTTGCAGTGTGTTTGTCATTTAGAAATTGGTTCACCTTCACGATAAAACTATATTCATTATGTGTTGATATACTGTATGCCCGGTATTATTCGCGAGCTTTAATTTTGCGAATTTTGCGAAAACACGGTTTCGCGGCTATTAAATTTCGCGAATTTCACAAGTGCCGGGCTATGTTTGCATCGTTATACACCTTATATGTCCCGCGTTTGGAATTGGACTTCATGTTATCTTTTGCAATTTGCACTTCATTTGCAATGATGTCATCGATATCATTATTGGGCCTACTGGTGGTACTGGGCTGAATCAGCCAACGTAAAATGGACATTACTGAAGTCCTGAAGATCGTGGATATCTAATTATCGCCCAATAACACTAGACGAAACGTTTACACAAAACGAAATGCATCAGAGCCCAGGGTAATAACAAATTCCCGGGGATTTAATTGGCAATTTCGCTACAATGTTTTTTCGCGATTTTAACACCATCGCGAAAAGCGCGAAAGTTAATCGCACGCGAATAATGCCGGGCGTACAGTATGTACATGTACGCCATTAATGATGCAACATGATTTTCAAAATATAGACTCCAACTTTTTTGTGGCGGTGGTTGGTATTCAGCAGTTGGTGTTTGGCTCTCGGTATCTGTAACAAATGGCAGGTAGTAACATTTTGCATGTTAATGCCTTGTTTAATACTGTAGATGCACATTCCTCAATTCATTGGCAATTTTTATGATTTTTTCCTTATTTTCAAGTGAGTGCAAACAAATTTTCAGGTGGATGTAAGCCTGTTTTCAAAAACTCAGTTAATGTTCCTGGATTATCCTGGATTAAAAGAAAGGATAGTTTAATGCAAAGATTTGCATAAGACTTAAGACTTGCATAGACTTGTCAACTAGAACTTCCATCTTCATGATAATTCCAACCTGCAGTTAAACATATAGCATAACATGTGATGATAGATACATCCCTGACAATGACATAAGCAATTCACCTTGATCTTACCACTAATTCTCCACATATGACACGCGTGTGGGTGTGACGCATCACATCTTCACAGCTTTATTTGTGATTTTCAGGCTCCCTTGGATAGCCCAGCAAGCAGCATCGGATTAGCTAATGGAGATCTTAATCACTCCCCAGTGGACTCCATCTCAATGTGTTCCGATGACGTTGGGCTCCTTATGAAGCCTGTACCTGCGATGATGGTGACAAGATCAGAATCAATGGATGGCCCAGCCAATGCAGAGGTCCCTACTGATATGGGTGACACTACAGATGATGATGAAGAAGGTATAAAGAGACTGAAAATCACTCATATTGTATATAGCAGTTCTTATTACACTCCCATATAGCTGCTCCTCTGTGAAAAATTTCACAGGTGACCCCCTGTTATAAGGTTACACTAGACGAGTGAACTAAATATAGATTTTTTGTTCAATCATTTGAAATGTTCAGCATCTACAAAATCTCTGAAAAAGTCTTAAATGCTTTATGGGGGAGTATTATGTGATTGTTGAGTCCCTAGTTAGCCTGTATTAAATCTAATTAAATATTAATAATAACGGATCTATTAAGATTAGACCACATTTGGTGCTAGAATATCACCTTTCTTTATAAATGTGAGAGAAACTGTAAAACTTTATTCACTGATAATTTTAACTGCAATTATCAAAATACAAGAGAACAGCACAGGGGTTTCACTAGAATTTCTCACAACAGGCTAAATAAATGAAAACAACGGCCAAAATTAATGGAAATCATAAATTTAACATGGAAAAGTTGAAAAGTCCCTAAAAACAACAGGGGATTTTGTGACTGTTGAAAATTGCCTGTTGCTTGCTGCTAATGAAACCCATGACAACATCAAGATCAGCCATTTTTTACTGTTGAATACTTATCTAGTTACCAATAAGCCAGAATAATATGCAAATTAACCTAAGAAATAAGCTGAAATATTCTTATTTTAATTTCTAAGGTGAGGTGGCATGTACAGGCCATGATCACATGAACCTGACGATGATAAATGACATCTACGAATTCAGTGTAGACCAGATGTTTGAAATGTTATTTACGGACTCAAAATTTTCCAAAGACTTCACAGAAGCCAGAAAAACCACAGGTACGAACTTTGAATTGCGTCTTTTATGATTTGTTTACTATTCCATTGAAATCTTTTGAAAGATTCTAAGATATTGAGTGTAGCACACCATCAGTTGACATATATTTTGCTTGAATATGCTTGAATATGACAGCACTTGACTTGTTGAAGTATGTACACATGTATTCATGTCATTGGTTGCGTTGTGTGAATTCTCAGTAACTTTGAATTTATTGTTTCCTGTTCATGGTTAACATTTACTAACTTAGGTGTTACAGTTTGAACTTTGAACAATGAAACACTTTAACATCTGTTCTTTGTTTCCGTGATACTGCATTTGTTTTACTCCTTATGTCTAAAAGTTCCCTAAATATTCGGGAAATGTGTGATACTTATTGAAAAACAAAATTCAGGAAAATCAAGGCTTATTTCTGTGAATAACACTTCAGACAACCTTAACATATTGGAGCTTCTTGGAAGTTTGTTTTGTATTTTGTATATGATTTACATATATGGTGTTTCTGTTTATTTTAATAATGGACTCTTTACTTCAGTTGGTAATGCATTTAGGGAGGTATTTTCCTAAATATATCATGGGTATACTATTTACAGATTCATTTGAATTTCTATGTTTAAAAATGACATTGTGATCATAAAACCATGATATATTTAAGAAATGTCCCCTGGTGTCTTCATGTGTTATTTGTATGCATGTGCTCTCCTTGCAAGTCCTATCTCACCCTTCTTGAATAAGTCATCAAATAAAAGCATTTTTCCAGAAAATATTTGGAATATTCACTTTTGGAATTCAATTATATTTACTACATTGTTGTATCCAGTGAACAAAAACAACTGAAAACTGGTACATGTACTCTAAATCTAAAATTTTTAGTATTTGCCACTTAGTGCCATTTAGTCAGTTAGAAGACTATATTCCTTGTTGAGATTAATTTGGTTAGAATAGCCAGTTGGTAACTGGGTGAAAAAGGACTGTCTAGTCTTCCTTGAAGTTTATTTTTTCTAATCATTCTTGTTGATTTACAGGTTACAACAGTATAGATGGTAAGAGAGTATGGGGTTGATGGATCCTTTGCTTATAAATCTAATTCCAAATTATAATATACATTTTATGTACTGTTTGCATAATTCTGATGATCAAAATGTTGTCACGTAACAAATCAGAGAAAGTTTTGGTTGATTGGGGCAAAATACTAGATTAGTAGTCTCAATTAAAATTCTTCAAGTGGAATATTGTCAAAATAAGTGTCAATATTTTCTGATTTTGTACGATTCTATATTTTTGGTGATTTGTAATGTGCTTATTGTGATAAATTGTATAAGGGTATTTATGTATGGGAAGGAGTTAATGCTTTCCCATAATCCAATGGTACTGGGTCAACTTGCATCCTCGGTAGAAATAAAGGCCCTGTACGAATTAGTTCATGTTGTGCGTTGAAATAAAGGCCCCATATGAATTAGTACATGTTGTATGTTGAAGATGAGTTGAGTTGCATACATATGGTACAATATGATTATTTTATAGCTGAATATATGTATTATATATAAATATATAAAAATAATGAGTATAAATAAATAAAAGATACATCATATCATAGTACTATGGAACTATAGTATAAGAAGCTTAGGATATTGATGAGAACATCTTGAGAGCTCATTTGATACAAGTAGTTGCAAACTCCTGTCGCATCGCTAGTCATCATATCACATATCACTGTTGCGCGTAAAGCATTAGTCACCATATTATATCACATATCACTGTTGGGCGTAAAGCATTAGTCATCATATTATATCACATATCACTGTTGCGCGTAAAGCATTAGTCATCATATTATATCACATATCACTGTTGCGCGTAAAGCATAAGTCATCATATTATATCACATATCACTGTTGGGCATAAAGCATTAGTCATCATATTATATCACATATCACTGTTGGGCGTAAAGCATTAGTCATCATATTATATCACATATCACTGTTGGGCGTAAAGCATTAGTCATCATATTATATCACATATCACTGTTGGGCGTAAAGCATTAGTCATCATATTATATCACATATCACTGTTGGGCATAAAGCATTAGTCATCATATTATATCACATATCACTGTTGGGCGTAAAGCATTAGTCATCATATTATATCACATATCACTGTTGGGCATAAAGCATTAGTCATCATATTATATCACATATCACTGTTGGGCGTAAAGCATTAGTCATCATATTATATCACATATCACTGTTGGGCGTAAAGCATTAGTCATCATATTATATCACATATCACTGTTGGGCGTAAAGCATTAGTCATCATATTATATCACATATCACTGTTGGGCGTAAAGCATTAGTCATCATATTATATCACATATCACTGTTGGGCGTAAAGCATTAGTCATCATATTATATCACATATCACTGTTGGGCGTAAAGCATTAGTCATCATATTATATCACATATCACTGTTGGGCGTAAAGCATTAGTCATCATATTATATCACATATCACTGTTGGGCGTAAAGCATTAGTCATCATATTATATCACATATCACTGTTGGGCGTAAAGCATTAGTCATCATATTATATCACATATCACTGTTGGGCGTAAAGCATTAGTCATCATATTATATCACATATCACTGTTGGGCGTAAAGCATTAGTCATCATATTATATCACATATCACTGTTGGGCGTAAAGCATTAGTCATCATATTATATCACATATCACTGTTGGGCGTAAAGCATTAGTCATCATATTATATCACATATCACTGTTGGGCGTAAAGCATTAGTCATCATATTATATCACATATCACTGTTGGGCGTAAAGCATTAGTCATCATATTATATCACATATCACTGTTGCGCGTAAAGCATAAGTCATCATATTATATCACATATCACTGTTGGGCGTAAAGCATTAGTCATCATATTATATCACATATCACTGTTGGGCGTAAAGCATTAGTCATCATATTATATCACATATCACTGTTGCGCGTAAAGCATAAGTCATCATATTATATCACATATCACTGTTGGGCGTAAAGCATTAGTCATCATATTATATCACATATCACTGTTGCGCGTAAAGCATTAGTCATCATATTATATCACATATCACTGTTGCGTGTAAAGCATAACACCCCAGTCACATTTCCTCACATTACGCTCGCTGTAGAATTTCTGCGCTCTCATACTTTTGCAGTCACATTTCCCACGGCAGCCGCACGGTGAATTTTAAATTTCTGTTGATAAATAATACTTTTTTTCATTTTATTTACATCAGGACAATTTATAGATGTTATTCATAGTGCTAGGATGTAATATCAAATGAAAAGTGTCGTGTGAAACATTGACAAATAATGATTCAATCTTGTTGAGCCAGTTGATTCCTACGGGCACCGCAGAAATGAAAAATATTATAACTCTGAGTTATTATTTCTACGCCTTCCCTGCGGCCTGTAAAAATCTGCGTACGCCATACGGAGACCGCAAGGCGGCCGTAGTTTTCCTACGCTCGCCGCAGAAATTCACCGATTTAATTGATCTGCGGTCGACTTACGGCCGCTGTGCGACAAATGTGACTGGGGTCTTAGTCTCAACTTCCAACGTATAAAGATGGCTTAATTAAATGCCATTGAAATATCATAGAACTTGATCAGTTGCATTATACATATTGATTAATAAACCTACATGCAGTGAACTATTATCAACAAAACTTGCACTTGGAATTCTTTTCTTATATTTCATGTTTTTTAAATATTTTAACAAAACAATAATTGAGTAAAACAAAATAGTTATAGTTATGTGACTTTTATTTTTGTTCTTTCTCAAATCAATGAACTTTGTAATTATTAGAAAGCAAGCTTTACATATTGTAGGCAGTTAAAAAATGACCTTTCATGTTGTTATTTTGGTATGCATTGTAAAATACACTATAACTATATTTTTTCTGAAAATATATGATTTTCTGAAAATATGTGGTTTACATTAAAATTTCCTGTCTAATCAAGTTTTCTGATTCAAGTATAATTCCATCAGTCCGTCTGTCCTGATAATAACTCAAATACTAGGGGATGGATTTTCTTTATATTTTGTGGAAAGATGTATATTGGTGAATAGTTGTACGCAACAAAAAAAAATTCAAGATGGCCGCCACTTTAAAAATAGCGGGATTTTTTCATGGAAATCATGGAAAGTTTTTCATTTTAAGCCAAAGTAATAAATGAGCCTGGCCACAGGAAAACCGGTCACAAAAATTAAAATTGTGCTACAGAGCCAAAAATATGCCCACAATGAAGAGGAAAATGTGCTAAATTCAGATCCGACTTTTTGGTCTACATGTATATACGTGTGAGGCTATATGCTCGTATGCAAGGAAAAATTGTTAGGACATAAGCCATGGCTCATTTGAAAGGTTTCTTTGTGCTTTTTAAGATAAACAAAAAATCAGAATATTGAAAAAATCTGTGTTAAGACCCCTTTTCCTGTGGCCTGGCTCAAATATTATTGTTTGAAATTTTGGTAGTATATTCACAACATCTATCTATTTCAAATATATTCCGAGTTTTTCACCATGACCCCCAGGGGCCATGAATGGGGGGGGGGGTCTGATCCCTTTAAAGTATGGCTTAATTATACTCAGATTGAAGGAAATTTAGGGTAGATCATTAAAATGGTATTTTCTTTCTGATTTGTGCCTCAGAAAATTCAAAATGGCTGCCAATGGGAATTTGCATTAATTTTGAGATATTTTTGAAGTATTGCTTTATTATACTCAAATGAAAGGCAATTTGGGGTAGATTGCAAATATTGTATCGGTTTTGTAATTTTAGCCTCGTAAAATTCAAAATGGCTACGCCTTATGTGGAATTTCGCAATAATTTTCTGATCTATTTTGGTATTGTTTTCCTGATATGTGCCAGAAAATTCAATTGTACTTATTATTTGTGCCCTAAAAACCCAAATGCTTTTAAAATTGGTAGAAATTCTGATATATCTCGTATCTCTAGTGTGTCCAATGTTTATATTTTTTGTGAGAAATACAGATTCATATATGTTATAGTGTTCGTTGGGATTTGCTACTCTGTGGAGGTGCTGTTTTCTAGTTAGGTACAATATTGTAAGCTAGCTATATGTATGTACAATTTATTTCCATGAATTGACCCTTGGCTAATAGTAGCCAAGAAACACAATCAGTCCTGAGTTATCGTTAGGGCAGCATTTGCCTATCTAATGTTCGCATAGCTGATGCATGATGGGAGCTTCCATGTTGCAAACTGAAATTCTTGGATGGTGAACTTATTGTTTAAAGATATATGACATATAATGTAATTAATTACTGCTGAATAAAAAAGTGACAGGGATAGATTGAGTGACAAAGTCAATGTGCAAAATAAACTATATAATTTGCAAATTTTCAACCTTAAAATTGATGCTACAATTACTTCTTGCTATCATTCTGATTCATATTTTTATCTTGTTCCGATGGATTATCACTTTACATATTGTTCTAAGGATGAATTAACTGCATTTCTGCCTATTTCCTTAAAAGTAATGGCTATATGATATGTCTTTGCTTAAATGTGTATTATACATGTAGTGTATCTTATAATTTTTATGTCAACAACACAAGAGGTTTATATTTTTGTGTTTTTTTTTGAAATAACAAATATAACAAATTGATTTTTATGTTACCACCAGAAGGAAGTAGTGACATATTGTTATAGTCTCCATGTTTTGTTTATAAATATCAACAATTTAATAATGTAAGCAAATATGAAATTAGATGCTTAACTGTTATGTGATAGTTATATATCTTTTTATTGACTCTTTAGATGTCATATCATGACATATTAGTCACTAAGGTAGAGGAGTTCTTCCCATTGTCGAGTTGAAGAACTGGTATTTTTATCCTGGCTAGAACCATAGACAATTCTAGTTATATGGTATGAGGTACAGTGGTGTGAGGTGGGCATGTTTGAAGATGTTGAAATTGTTGAGATATTGAAATACATGGGCAGTAAAGTGCATTGTTAGGCTGTTTACATTATAATATCTATAATGTAGAAGAGAAGGAAGAATTTAGGGCTCATCAAAATTCTGCGTTTTTATGTCACCACGAAGAAGTGGTGACATATTGTTATTATTATGGTCTCCGTTTTTTATGGTGGTGGTTGGCGATTGGCGATTTTTCAAAATCATCTACAAATTCTAAAGGTTCAAATCTGACTATAGATTTGACCTTCAATGACATTCTCAAGATCAAAAAGGTCTTTTTTCAACTTGCTTCAAATTGACCAATTTTTTTTCGAAATCATCTACAAGTTCTCAGAAGTTCAAATCTGACTTTACATTTAGGATTTCACCTTCAACAACCTTCTCAGTCAAAACCTTGCTTTAAATTGACCAATTTTTTCAAAATCATCTACAGAGTTCTCAGAAATTCAGATCTGACTTAACATTGAACTAATAATATTGTGAGCAACTAGGTTGTGACATTTTGTCATGTTAATGCCTTGTTTCATGCTATTATATCTTATCTTGGGTTTCATCCATCAAGGGTTACTTTTTCCATGAGATAGTTTTGTCATGGAACCAATTTCATCTAGAGAACTGTTTTTCTTTGGACAATATGTCTAGCTGGGATTTCCCTGCTGTGAACCTATTATGAGGCAAGGGACCTCACAATTTCAATTTGAAGGCTGAGAAATTGAACTTGTAAGCTTTTTATAAAGTAGGCCCTGGACAAAATGCTCTTGTATGAAGCAGACACAGGACAAAATTGTCATTGGGTGAAATAGCCTCATTAAAAAGCATGGTGATAAAATTAACTTAATACATGACTAATGTATCCTGATCTAGTTTACGATTAGCATCTGAGCAGTCTGCATAAGAAAATAAATAATTTCATTTTATACAAAAATGTACATGTACTGTTTGCCCATATTCTAGATCTTGTGACATCACACTGGACTGATGATGATGCTGAGGGGAACAAGACTAGAACATTGTCTTACACACTGTCTCTCAACCACGCATTGGGACCCAAGACATCTATTGCCACAGAGAAACAAGTAAGTTCAGTCATGGTATAAACAGGGATTTTATATATTCCAGGGTTTCTCATATACATGGGATTCATATATTCAGGGGTTTAGTATATACAGGAATTTCATATATACAAGGGTTTCATATATACCAGGCTTCATACATACAGGGGTTTCATATATTTAGGGCTTTCACATACACAGGTTTTTTTTATATACAAGGGTTTCATTATCAGCAGGTAATCAAAGATTTTCTGTGGTTGTTTTACCAAAAGCACCTGGTTTTTGAGGAATTTTGTAAATGGCAACATATTAAAATGAAAAATGGAAATAAAATCTCTAATAATATATTTGTCTGTTTTTCATCTAGTACATTGTATTACCAAAGAGAAAGAAGAGAGTTCAGTAAGAGAACTGGAATGGTGTCAAAGAAGAATAACAAAGTTTGTTTCATTAAAGAAAGTGGAGTGATGGTTTCTTATTAGTGAAAAATGTTTAGAAATTCTATACAAATCATCATTTTGTTAATCTTGGCTTGAAGCATATTCCGGGTGCATTCTTATGTGTGAAAGTAACATTGTAGCAGTGTCCTTCTGCCACACCTTGGATGTGGCACAAGTATTAATGCTTGTTGTATTTCTAACAGGTGTGTTATGCTCAGAGTAAACCAGGTATCATCTATGTTGTTGACTGTGAGGTGGCCAATCAGGGAATACCATACGCAGACAGCTTCTATGTGGTTCAGCGCTATTGTATCACACGTGTCTTGAACCACAAATGTCGCCTGAGAATCACCAGTGAGATCAAATACAAGAAATATGTATTTGGTCTTGTAAAAAGTAAGCTGTTGGCCTACATTATCTTTGTGGTCTTTCCTCAGATAAGATACATGCATTTATTAACATTTAGATATTGAGAATAGGAATCTTTGAGTACATTAAGAATTATGCTTTGGTGACTTCTGCAATGAAATGAATTGAAATATTTTGGACATATTATATGTAAAAATGATAGTAACAGTAAAATTTAAACTTAAAAAAATTTATTTTTATATCATTCAATATTTTTTCAGATTTTATCGATAAAAATACAATAGCTGGGCTAAATGATCATTACGGTCACCTAGGTAAGTCATGAATTCAAGCCTCTTTTAGTGATGAACCTTATTTTAATGATTTGTCTTCCTAAAAAAACTCATGAAAGTTTCATAAAAGTGTTGACAGGTATCTAATTTATACCCAATTTTTTCTTTTAGTTGAATTATTACCCAATAGCCTGAAAGAATGCTCTTGATGTTACATCCCACAATTCCCAAAATAGTACTGCCCTCTATTTTAATCTTTAAAATTTGATAATTTTTATTTCTCAATTTATGTTAACGCTAAAGTCTTCTTACTTTAAGCTGAATCATTGCGTAAGGAGTGTGACCGGCTCACATCGTTACTGCCTGTACAAGCAGGAAAGAAAAAAGTACGGAAACGGAGGAAGAGTCACACAAAAGCTGAACGTATACCACATATAAATCACACACCATCTATCATCGAAAAACAAACTCCACCAAGGCCAATTCCAAAAATTAGTAGTAAGCTCTACATTTTCTTACTTGATTTCAAGAGAAAGTTTGAGGTAATAGCCATTTTGTTTGGCAATCACTTGTATTAAAATCAAAATGCCATTGCATTTACACTTCTGATAACATTAGAGCCAATAGAACAGCTAAGATTTCATACCTCAAAATGTATTTACATTTTCAGATGTCCATGCATTCACAAACACTGGTATTACTGTATATTGCTGAATGTTTGACTTTCTCTCCTGGGAACTGCTCTATATTGTTGTAGGTCATTATGTTGCAGGTCAAATGACTCGTGCAGTAGAGAACCAAGCCGCAGTGGAATCACATAATCTAGTCAGGGTCGTCTGTGCTGTGTGAGTACTTACACAATATAAACGTCCATATTTTTATTTTTGTAATATCTTCGCTGGTATGTTGGAAATATCCATAAAGCATATATCATTTGAAAGATAATTCAATTTTCAACAAAGTGATGTATAATTCATAAAATATAAATGGCTATTGGTGACTCCATGGTCATTTCCGTATTATGGGGTTGTAACAGTAAAACAACATTTCGCTATATGTTTTGAGCTTAATACATAATATTGCATTGCTTAATCAACACTTTTAGGCTTTTACATTTTCATGCATTATCTCCAAAATGTCTTGAAATGAGTAAAAATTAACTATTTGGTGCAGATTTTTCGGCATTATTTAGGCTATAATATTACCAATTCCCATCAAAATGGTAAAATAACTCAATAATATTGCATTTGTAAACTTATTCGCCTTCATTTGATACGTAAATCAACAATTTTGACCTTCTATAATTAGACTTATACCCCAAAAGGTGACATAGGGGTTATATCTGTCTGGTCAGTTTTTAGCATTCCGTATTCAGCAATCGGTACCGGATTTTCTCGCATATAAGCCCTGGGCGTATAACTGAAAGAAGGGGTAATTTCGTCTGTTATTTTACCTCTTATTTTTCGCCCATGGGCGTATAAGTGTACTACTTTCGATTTTTGGCCCAGTGGGCGTAAAGGTGAGAAGAGCTGTTGAATACAATGGACTACCGTACCTACTGTTGTAGTCCTACCGCATGTTTTGTAAGAATTATAAAGGAAATGTCACCTACAACCTTGGACTTAATGTTGAAACAAAGTAACAACAGAACGATCCACCACTGCCACTTACGGCACAGCGTTGAACTAATGTTGAAACAAAGTAACGACAGAACGATCTGCCAGTGACAAAATACTCTTGAATTTATTGAAAAAATCAATAATAGTTATTTTTTATAGGCCCATGGGCGTATTAGCGTACTACATTCGATTTTTGGCCCATGGGCCTAAATTTAGGGGGGCGTATATGTGAGAAAATCCGGTAAATCATGATTTTGACCCCTGTGGTGATTCTAACGTTATTTTAAAACAAATACTGATTTATGTGAAATAAATTATACATCAATTTGTTGGAAATTAAATTGTCTTTCCATTGATATATGATTTAAACATTTCCAACAAAAAAATGATCTCTACTTGTGAGAGGTTTTAAGTCTGTTCTAATTTTATTTTGTTACAAAACAGTGAAAGCACTTGCCATTCGAAGATTCATTATAATCCCCCTCATTGTTAAAGTTCATGTTGTTCCATTGTATTTCAGATTAATACTTCTGGTAATGTTCAATGCACTTCTGTTCTACAAACTCTGGTCTATAGAGGGCAGGACAGTCAACAGGCTTCACACTCCACTCAGTACACACATTCCAAGGTAAGATATTCCAAGACATATGTTATTATATGTTTTAGTCCTGCCTGTTGTACAAGAGGCTCAGAAGATAGGTGGTTAATGCAAAGTTTTGGCTGATTGTATTAAGTGATTTTGAAATTTAGCAAAGTAAAGACTGTCCACTACATCTACTATACAACTGTTACTTCACCCAGGCCTTGCTCATTACATCATTAATAAAATAAATAAATAAATACATCCCTTTCCACTTTACTTTGCTATTAAAAACATAACACTCTCCTGCTTGTATTCTGTTATCTTTCACATCTCTGTCAGGCAACTAAAAGGTAATCTGATCAAGGTATGATATATTACGAGTATATTGTGTGTGTTTTAGTGAGCCCCCTGAGAGTCCGGCTGACTGGGCCAGCCTGCTAGAACGCCAGGAGGTACTACATAATATGGAGATAGATAGGTGGAAAGACATACTATCCTCGTCTATTGAGATTATGGAGCAGGTAATTTACAACTTTGTACATTTGTGTATTCCACTTATGTTTCTTCCTCTGGCTAGTGAGCAGATATACTAATGTTATGTACATGTATTTATTGCAATCATATAAACATATTAACATAGCAGTTACACAACCTTTACTAGAATATTGAAATGTAAATTATCACACATGTACAATTTTTATGATTCATTTCTGAAATGAACAGTTAAAAATATGAACACTTGAGAATGTTAACAGTGCATTATTTACTTTGGACTTGTACTAAGAATACTGAGCATTGTAAAGATTTTATTTGTTTATTTCTTATTTTTCAGATGAAACAAACATTAGTAGAGCTAAAAGACAATTTAGATACACGACGAACAAGTCATCATGAGGAATTATGACCTTGACCTCAAGTGCAGTATGGGCATTGTTCAAGATTAACTCTTAGGAGTAGTCAAAGTGAGTCATAATGTTGACATTGGTGTCATAATGTTGACATTGAAGTCATAATGTTGACATTGAAGTCATAATGATGACATTGAAGTCATAATGTTGACATTGAAGTCATAATGTTGACATTGAAGTCATAATGTTGACGTTGAAGTCGTAATGTTGACACTGAAGTCATAATGTTGACATTGAAGTCATAATGATGACGTTGAAGTCGTAATGTTGACACTGAAGTGATAATTATTGACATTGAAGTCATAATGATGACGTTGAAGTGATTATTATTGATGCTGAAGTCATAATGTTTATTATGTTGAAGTCATAATGTTGACTATAAACAATCAAGTTGTGGAGTTTGGTGTAAGCACATCACAAAGGGGCAATATTGATGAAGATGCCGATATTGAAACGTATGCTTGGTGAGCAATTGAACAATGTAAAGAAGATAAATGAGAATAGAGATAGTAGGAAATCTCAAAAGATAAACTGCCAAGAGTACCTGCTTGATGCAGGACTGTGTCCAGATACTTAGTAGATAATTATATTAATCATACAGGGCTACAAACTTCTTCAATACATGTTTTATTCAACAAAACAACCTACCAGAGACTATTAAGAGTATATTGTGTTATTAGTAATTTGCCTGTTGTCTACTTTAAATCTATTTTGGTAAATTAAAACTGGAAAATGAAATCTCCATTTTAAAGCATTGACTGTAAAAGCATTGGGCAAATCAAATTAAGATCATCTGAAAGTAGTGAGAAATAGTGCTGTCTAGATTGATTCTTTTCCGATTATACAGGACATTAGAAAGTTTTCTCTACTGATATCTAGTGGATTGCCTTATCTTCATTGCATGCAGAAAGAGCTAGCTAACTTGGCTTCAGCAACCTATAAGGGTCTTTAGCATATATATTTTCTGAAATAGCAGAAAGGTTGATATCGAGACCAATGATGTAAAAACACTATTTCCAACATTTTTTGTCCTATTTAAAAGACAATACATTGGGCAAACATTCCAAAATATTGAAATAACTAAATAGTCTTTTTGATTGCATCAACTTAAATGGATGTGTACAGGGTGTTCAAAAATGAACATGACATTCTTAGATGAGTACATGGTGAGGTGCTAAGGAGTGTAGTGAACTGTCAGGCTAAGATTTTGAGTCAGTTAATGAAATTTATTTTTCTACCATAAAGTTATTATATTGACTAGCTCTAATGATACACAGGTGTTCAATGAAAATGCTGTTAATGGGCTTAGTAACCGGTACTGATGTCAGGCCATGGTATTGATGTCAGGTCACAGATTGCCTTGTACTTTTGATTGTTTTGGATAACATGTAAATGCAATACTATTTCATGAAGCTTCAAAAATATTACAATAGTGAAACTAAAAAGAATTCCTATGTACACTGTGCTGTAACATTCTAACACAGGGAAATTTGATACTTCTATATAACATATATTCTTAATATACATGTATCTGTATGTATCAAATTTTGAATGAGTCTTGCATGAATTTTCAAGTCTTTCTCCCTCTCCCTCTCCTATCCCTCTCACCGTAGACACAAGTAATTGGGGAGGGAGATTAAAAATATTGGGGGAATAGTTTGAGCCTCGAAGGCCTTTTTAGTCATAGTGTATTGTAGTAACTAAAATTGCAGTAGCAGACTTATATTATAGTGGCAGTACATTTGTACATTGTAATAGCATACTATATACATGTGAGATATTGAAATGGAAGTAGAGTATATTTATATATTTCCTTGGAATCACTATTCTGGTGGACTTAATGACTTATGATATGTTTTGTAGAAACACATAGCTTAACATGCATTAGGAGGCCAATCACAGTATGGCCATTGTTTACTGTGCTTGAATATAATTTACGCACAAGACTCAGTGAATTGTGACTGATTTGATGCACTTGTTCATGATTTCATGGTCTGCCAATCTCAGTTTAATCTTCATTCAAGAACATCATGCCTTAAATCACCTACAAATCAGTTAATTCTGGGCTTAAATTCTCTATTTGTGTAGACAGTTTACTCCTTTAAGGCATTTCTTAGAGAAGAATGGTGTTCAATACTGTGTTTTATATGTTCAATTGGCAAATTCTCACCTTGTTATATGTATACATATTTTAGAAAATGAATTTGAAAGAGGAATTGCCATTGAATGATCAGATGATATACAAGTATATTGCACATGATTTGGCTCGATATGACCCAGACCCTGTTTCATTCTGGTATATTTGGGACTTTATATTTACCAAGAATTTCAGTCACTATTCAGGGAATTTCAAACCCTGAGTTTTCAAATCCAATCATTTGATTCCAATTTACTTTTAGTAGGACCAAATGCTTGAAAGATTTCAAATCATGTATTTTTAACCCATTGATGTCCCATGTCTGTAGATCTCAAAAATATATGTATTAAATACTAGTTATGGTAGATCAATGGGTTAAACTACTATGAACAGACCAGTACTAAAACTAACAACATCTTCAAATGTGATCTCAGCTTGGAGTAAGTTAATTTGAAAAATCAATTCTGTGTTGTTCTGTTGGGCCTTTTGAACATACTCTGAATACAAATCAAAAAACTTCCAGGCTTTGCAAATAGAATGTCCATTTAGTGGTACCTGGCCCTACTGGGTCATGTGCAAAACCTCCCCTATCAAATCATTTTTCTTGACCTTCAAGGATTTTAGAGTTTTTAATATAAAACTTAAAGCAAATTAAAAAAATGTGTCACTATGCCATTTTTTCTCCAATAGACACTTCTGAACAGGCAGTCTAATTGTAGGGGCTTAACTTCTTCAGGGATGAATGAGCTTGTAAATGAGTTCTATCATCCTAGGTTCAGAAAGTTGTATCAATTGCCTTCCCTACCCCATCCCTCATTCCAAGCCTTCTCATAAAAACCTGTATTTTATTTAAGTACATACATGGAGTTGGAGGGATGGGGGCAAAGGTCTTTTACCAGACTTCATTTCTAGGCTCTTTTTAATTTGGCCATTTCAATTGTTGATCTCAAACAGTTGTAAATTGTGTGTAAGGGTGACAATACAAGATGATTGGATGTGCAACAAGGAAGATTAGACAATGTATGATTTGGAGAAGTTAAAGCTGTATTATGTTTGTTGAGTTATTCATTATATTGTGTTTATTTTTGATGTCAGCCATAAAATATGAAATAAAATATCTTGAAAAGATAATATATAGATATAAAACAGTTGTGTTCTGTTAAAGTACCATCATTAATATTATTGTTTATTACTCCCCTCTGTCTTTGAGGGTAGGTTGATATTTTGATTCAGATGCTTCTGATATAAGTCTATTTAATAGCTCTCGTTTTTTAACTGTATGAATGTCATAAATATAAAGATAGTATTTCTGAATATTCTACTGCTATTTAAGCTGAGGGTCTATTGGTTTTAGGGATAAATGTGAGGTACAGTATGGGCTTAGTAAGGTACAAGTAGGGGATGTTTGATCCTTTCTCATGTGTTTTGGCCAGTAAATAGTAATACAATTCTTATCCATTTAAAAACCAACAATAGATGGAAGAGTTGAGAGACATGTTTATTGAGTTTTTCAATATTTTTTGTTACAGCATTCCTTGTCATATCTAGTTTCTAAATGGTTCAGTTCTGACTTTATTTCATAAAAATTCCTTGACTTTTGTAAGGTTACTTGGTAAAATGGATATGCTGGATTACGATTTTGAATACCTGGATCTTGTCTGCTCTTTTTTGTCTATATCTCGACATGGACTCTCAATCTCCCAGGTTGGGAGCGAAAAATTTGTCTGCTATGGTGGAGCATGTTATTTTTCATATAAAAACACTCTTACATGTACAAACTTTACTTTACTGTCCAGGCAATAACTCAAATACCATTGGCTCAATTTTGTTCATATTTTGTTAACCCAGGCCGTCCAACTGTCCAGCAATTTGCGTATTTGTCACGCAATTGCTGGAAAATTTGAAGTCACGCCATTTTTTTGCGTGACAGAATATGTCATGCAAATACACATTTTACCTGATTGTCCAGCAAAAATATTCCTGCAGAAAAACTTTCAAAAAATGATCACCAATACAGCACAAAACTGAATGCTAAAAAAACGAACGCATTTCGTTCTGAATTTTCACGCGGATACCGTCTAGTATATGTCACTCATTTTCGCTGAAATATTTCATATGTCTAATGACACTTGTGGTTTTTGCTATATATTTTGTTTGTAAAAATGCCAGGCATGGCTGTTCGATGGGATTTGCTACGCGTTGACGTTGCTGTTATCTAGTTTAAATTTTTTCCAACTATGGAGGAGCAGTTTCAAATGCGAAGTAGGGGAACATGGGGCAAAACGGCCCTCTGGGGCAAAGTGGCCCATCGAAATATCTTTTGAACTATAAAAAGATGGTTCTTCAAAAGTCAGAAAATCGAATTTTGAAATATCTGCCACCTTCTCGACCGTCCATTTTTAACCAAGCAGCGTCTCGCTTTACGTAAGAGGTAATTCTACTTTTCACCCTCTTTTTTGGAAATTACCCCTCTCACGAGAATCTTTAAAAAATCCGGCAACAATAGAATATCGTTTTGATTTAACATTTTACATAGAGTGTGCACATTTATTCTTTATTTGTAAAAATTTCTAGCTTCAAATATTCACGCGGTAGTATCTCTTCGGGACGTATCGAAACCACTCCGTCCCGAAAAACCGTTAATTTGAATTTAAAACCTACCCCAGTGTTTGAAAATCAAGGATTGTGAGTCTCACACTTCACCATTTTTCTTCAAACTTGTTCCGTACAAAGCTTCACAGAAATACCTTTCAGTCGATACATTGTTTTCGTGTACAAAGTACCTCGTTTTAGCGGCGTTTTGGTCCCCAGCTGCGAGATAAAGCAAATTTTCATAACTTTCAACTGTAAGTCAAGTTATCTCGCCAGTCTTTTACCCATTCTCGCTCATAATTTCAGAATGGACTCCCATTACAACCTTCCATCGCTACGTTTTGATTTTTGGGCATCAAACGCAGCAGTTTCTAAATCATCCACACATCTCTTAAAATTTGACTAATACGTCCCGTCACCTTCCACTACGCCCCGCCGAGTCTATGACTACAAACGTGGAGTTGTATTTTAAAACATTTTGTTCATCGTTGTGTAATTTTACATAGGTTTGCCTTGGTCGATTCTTAACACCAGTCTTAAGTTTAGCATACATACGGAGTATGACTATAACTGATTGCATGAAATTAATAATTTAAATGTTTGTGAAGATGTTGCTTTTTAACTTTAATTATATGTAATTGTCCTGTATTTGATTTTGTGAGGAAACCAAGTGTCTGGTTTGAAACACAATAAAATCTGGAATCTTGCTTTGCAACAATAAATGGTCTAACCATCAATACAGTGCTGAATATAGGTCAACAGGATACTAGTGTACACATAAATGTTATAATTAAACCTGTACATTGATTTTGAAATATCAGATGAATTTATATTTTTTCATGGGGAGGCGGTAATAGAATCTGAAATAGGTCCTTTACCGGGATAATAGTTTCAATAATGCAGTAGCAGGTTTTCGTGTAATTGGTGACAAAATATACTTTTACAAGATACTGTCCCCTCCATAAGTTTGGCAACCTTAGCTCCCCATTGAACTACGTGTTAAAGCCTATTTATGTTTGAATTTTTATCTACATAACCTGCGGGGGAAATACTTACGGAAAACTTGACTTTATTCCCAATACCTCCAAATTTTCTTGATGTTTTTCTCAATTACAATAGATCGGAAATGGATGATAAATCTGATGAATTTTTGAAAATCGACATTCCCATGTAAACCCATGAGAATTGATATGTCTGTCGCATGTCATACGACAGAATATCCATCAATCTGAGTACAAGCAAAAAGTACAAGTTAGGTACAGTAGACAGCTGAATTTGCTATCTTTATTTAACAAAAAGTTGATACGTTTCTTCAGGTTCAACAAAGTTATAGGTTAGGGTTGTCCAAATCTGAAAAATTTTCCAAAGATCTGCCATCTGATTGATTCTAGTTACAAATTGACTCTTGGTACAAATATTTCCACTCTAGACCCCTGGGAAATTTTGCCACGCGTCTCACTTGAAGTTTTGGTAATTTTGACAAATATGCCGTTTTCATAAATGGTTTATAACTCAAAATTAAACTGTTGTATTTCAGGAATATGTATTTTTTCTTCATCATGTATGATTTTCAATAACCCTACAGGCACCACTTTTTTTAGCTAAATCCATCGGGAAACTTTGCCACGCTTAATTTCGAAATAACGGAGATGTTATCAAAATTGAGCAATATTGGCACAAAAACGTTTCTAGATTCATATAAAGAATGCATCATCATACAACACTAATTGGTATATAAACAACATCTACTGACTTGGTCTGATAATGTTATATAAAGATTTTAACTGTTGTGTGTCAACCTTTCTTCTGTATGATTCCATTGGATTACATTATGAAACGTGTACCATATAAAATGATACATGTTTCTAACGTTATGCTGAAAATAATATAATTGACACCACCCATCCTTTCGCATTTTAACATTTTTTCAATGATAGGGCACTTTAAACGTTTTTTAAAAATATTTTCAATTTAATTAAAATCTTCATATTGCAATATCGGGAAATCTAAATTTTAGGGAGATTTTGGACCACCCTATTATAGGTATATTGAAAATGGACAAGAATGGGTAAATCTTAAAACACAATCCGATTAGTATTTAGAATCGACAATGGCAACCTACAAACGGACACATCGATGGACAAATTGTTTTAGAATGCATCTCTACGTGTATAGTGATAGACTCAGCGGGGCGTAGTGGAAGATGACGGGACGTATTGGTCAAATTTGAAGAGATGTGTGGATGATTTAGAAACTGCTGCGTTTGATGCCCAAAAATCAAGACGTAGCGATGGAAGGTTGTAATGGGAGTCCATTCTGAAATTATGGGCGAGAATGGGTAAAAGACTGGCGAGATAACTTGACTTACAGTTGAAAGTTATGAAAATTTGCTTTATCTCACAGCTGGGGACCAAAACGCCGCTAAAACGAGGTAATTTGTACACGAAAACAATGTATCGACTGAAAGGTATTTCTGTGAAGCTTTGTACGGAACAAGTTTGAAGAAAAACGGTGAAGTGTGAGACTCACAATCCTTGATTTTCAAACACTGGGGTAGGTTTTAAATTCAAAATTAACGGTTTTTCGGGACGGAGTGGTTTCGATACGTCCCGAAGAGATACTACCGCGTGATATTAGGCAAATTAGAATGATGTCTATTTGAAAAATCACATGTCTTTGGGGCAAAACGGCCCACACATGTTATAACATACAAAAATCTTATTGTGCAAGAACAATTGGTTTTCAAATGTAACAATTTTAACATCTGGCTTGTGCCTTATTTCCTTCCGACACATATCGAATGACTAGAATTATGGTAGGGGTTAAGAATACTTTATCTGTCAAAGGTTTGAACGTCTGAGATAAGATGTTTGTGGACGAGTCTTGTAATTGATTAATTTGGGTTTCAAAACCCATGTAACAGAGGGTGGGCCGTTTTGCCCCACTCTCGACAATATTTTTGACCATTGAAAAATCACAGAAGATAGTCCTAGGAAAGTATAAAACACTCGAAAAATGTAAACCACAAACCATTAATAAAGTGGAACATCAAAGTGCGCGATGATTGACAGATACGAAAATACCCCGTACAGAACAACTTAAAATTAAATTTTTTGGGCCGCTTTGCCCCATGTTCCCTTACATTAAAATTCCTAAAATACATACTTATATTCCTAAACTACACTTTAGTTGAGAGAACGTGTCAATTTGGGAAAGGGGTTCGATTCCAACCTTTGAATCTCATAATCCATGATCTTATAAAACACATTTTTAGTGATATTTCTGTTAGTCCAGAAACTATTTTTGTGGCTGTGTTGGATAATTTTGTCAATGCAACTTTTGAATTTGGGATGGGATTCCACACGGTGTTATTGTATTCTAGGTGAGGTCTAACTAGTACATGTATTCAAAATTAGAATCTGTTGCACAGATGGTGGGTAGTTCTCCATAATACTTGAGATATTTAAGGTTAAAATACCTAAAAAGAACTTCACAGAACCCTGGTTTGTTGTTTGAGAGAAACTTTGTTTTTATTTTACCAGAACGAGTCCAGCCTCTTTTTGGGAAGAGGGGGAATCCCCCAATTTAGATTTTCAAACTAAACTTTAGTCACACGAAAATGACATAAAATAACACAATTGGTAGGTACTGTATTTTAAGAATCACTTAAAATTTTAAATTTAAGTGTTTTTTTGTTTGATTTTATTTGAGCATGATAATGAGAATCTAAAAACATGGACATCAACTTCAAGTTGGAAATTTCATCCTGATCTCAAACTGAAAGTGAAACTAGGCCTACATGTTAGTGCTGACTCACTAATAACTGACTGACCACTAGAACTTATACCAAGTCAAGACTTCCATTTTGACTCCAAGGACCGTTAACCAACCCTGTTGATTTTTAAAATTTGGATATTTGTTTCCAAATTTTAAAAATCGACAAATGCTAAAGCCCTCCACAGTCAGTGGTAATCCATTCAAGTGTCGCCTGGCGAACTGTAAAAATAATGATGTACACAGATGAGCCGAGATGCGTAGCATGCTAACACGACGGACAAGTGTCGCCTCATATCAAGGTCATCTCAGTGAGACTTTTGCACGGGTAAAACAGCGACACTTGTACATTGTTTTCACAGATATTAGCCATTTTTATATTCATATTTTAGGATGTTATGACCTGGTGTCTTTCCTTCAGATTCAAGCTCCTGCGCACCCCTCTTGAAAAAAACAACACCTTCAGTAATCATTCTACCACTCGACACAGTGAAAAAGTTGACAATTCACTGTCGGGAGCCATTTATTTATTGTTGTGCTAATTGAATATGCGAGCATACGCATGCAGTTATAATGTAGAAATGAGGGAGTGGAAGGTATTGATCATTTTGTTTCTAATTCGGCAAATACAGCGAAAATAAGAAATTTTAAAGCGATGCTAGAGTGGATTACCGCTGACTGCTCTGCAAGATTTTGCATTGACCTAAGGCTCTTCCATTTTATGACTTACTTACATGTAATTCATCAACTATTGAAAAATGATTTATTTTAATCTTATACTTTTATGCTTTATAATCACAAAATGAAATACAAAATATAAATATCAGTAAACAATAAATAGAACTATATATTTCTCGGAATTCTCTTTCAGAGATCACTTGGTATACACTCAGGTCAAGTCAATAATAGATGCAAGAGATTCTAATCCAAATCAGAATATTATGATCTCCAGCTACTTTTGGATGCATACGGCACCCTGACAGTTGCGGCAAAGTCGACACACATGGCACCACCCCAGGTTAGTCTGAAGGGGGATATGTTTGTAACACTTCAAGCATGTCACACTCAAGTCTTTAATTTGATATTTATATATCAGTTCATTACTGTTATATCCATTGATATACTTTGTGATGTCACAATCAATGTTCTGATTCAGTTCATGTTCACAGCAAATGCTGTCAACGATGTGCCAGAATCTTTTGTCATTGTTTTGACGATGTATATACGAAACTGTAATCTCAAGTTGATTGTGATGTGATGTCTTTTTGTTCCTCAGATGTGCGCCGTTTGATATTGAGTTCATGATGTGTTTTCCAACATCTAAGTATGTTGCCATTTCAACAAGTTCAGTATTGTATGACTGATTACGATTCACCATTTGACCAGTGGAGCTTGACCTGAAATAATAATAACAACATTTATTTCATTTAAATGCTGTGATACAAGAAATATAATGTAGATCTCTGTTGTAATGAAGAAAATTAGAAAAATGTCAAAACAAATTGATCTCTTATAAAGAGGGCATTCTAGGTATCAAAGGATCAGAGAGAGACGAGGTGCAAGCTGTATAATAAATAAAGCATAAAAATCAAAATTAAACAACAAATGATTATTACTGTCACAGATATAATGAATATTTATCATGTTTATGATTCTTTGTAAGAAAACTAATAATCATGCTACAATCTACAATATATAAAATTATAATGAATTCTATTAAAAATTATTTCAGCTACATTTATGTTTGATATTAATTTCAAGTGAATTCAGAGATTATAATCTAGTCCTACCTTGCCATGTTCATTAAATGTTTGAATATATCTGGGTTGAGGTCCATCCAATATACATCATCTAGTGTTTGGTTCTTCAACAGTCTCTCTATAACACTACTGTTGAGCCTGTTAAGACTTTGAATTGTCATAGGTATCTTTGTCCCCTGAAGGTTCAAACATACCCACGTGACATCCTCCAGTTCATTCTCAGGAGGAGCGCTTGGGATGACATTGTGATTTGGATCCTCATGTTGTGTTGTAGGTGCATTCATGAACTCTTCCAGCGATGGGTAAAGTGTAGAAGACATCATTAAAGAAGTTATACCATAATGTAATAATGTGTTGAAATTTAAAAGATGCTTGCTCCTTTCTGCTTAGATGCTTAGATGTCAAGTGTTTGATTTTCTCATTGTGCTTCCCTCTTTTATACATGTGTGCAAACAGACATTTCATGTGACAAATTGATCATATGGTTTTTATGATAACTGGAATTTCCATGGTGCAACTATAATGGTCATAATAGCAGCCTTTTATTTACCTTGTTTGTTTCATCAGTAAATCAATGCCTGGTTTCAAATTTAACTTTTCAAATTTAAAGTGACAATATGGTGAACATTTTAATTGAAATATTTTTTGTTTACTTGAGTTCAGTTCTACTATTATCACTTTACCTGAACATTTCTTAGCATTCACTAGAAACAAAGTTCAATAAAACCTTGTTTATACAGTATCTATTATTTATATAATGTTCATTCTATTATTCAATTTGCATATTGGCACTTAAATAGAATAAGTTAATCATTTACATATTGGTTTGTGATTCATATTTTATTGTCCAGTTCTCAATAATCTAATTATATTTTTGACTTCTGTAACTTTTCAGTGGACAGTAGTAACTAAACAAGGGATTATATCATACCCTTTGCAAAAGCTCAACATTGTCACTCCTCAAATTGAGATGACACCTTTATATTCAATAAGAATAATTACATTTGAGATCAACATTAAATCTGTAAAACCTGATTTAGCATCAGCAATCATAGCAGTTTCATTTATTTTCTCCACCCATGATGCTCAATAATAGGATATGCCCTACTTCAATTCTTGCCTACTGTTGTATACTTACATTTACACAAAGGGAATAAGCAACATAAGAGATGACATTATGTCACCACCAGAAGTGGTGACATATTGTTATAGTCTCCATCTTTTTTTGTGGCCGGTGTTTGACCTTTGGTGTTTTGCAGTCAGTGGTTGGACATTCAGCAGTGTAACATCGTTCGGTGGTCAGCCTCTGTTACAAATGGCAGGTGGTTACATTTTACATGTTAATGCCTTATTTTTGCCTAATGTTTTGCTCAGTGTATTATCAGCATTAATAATCAAAGGGTAGTTTGTGGGTAGCTGATGGCAATTCAGGGTAATTAAACGTGGATGTTTATTTTTAGCAATGATATACCTCTATGAACTGGGAATTCCAACTGAGGACTATCAGCAGACTAACCAGGATATGATATTCTGAAAAGTAATAAAATGACAAAGATAATTATATCTTTACTACTGTTTATTTGGATAGTTGCCAAGTTACTTAGTCGTATATCAATATCTTTGGTAATTTTCCATTGAAGATTGGGCCTAGGGTGAGTCAAAGTTGGAAAAAAACAGAAAAAGTGGCAGAGTAAACCTATAGTTTCAAGGTCAAAATATGCCTATTCAGTATTTCATGAATTTTTCATTTTCAAGTAGAAAGAAGTGGTTGTTCAGGTAGATCCACTATTACTTTTAATGGTAACAGGACAACTCATCCCTAAGACAACTCATCCCAAGACAACTCATCCCCAAGACATCTCATCCCAAGACAACTCATCCCAAGACATCTCATCCCAAGACATCTCATCCCAAGACATCTCATCCCAAGACAACTCATCCCAAGACATCTCATCCCAAGACAACTCATCCCCAAGACAACTCTTCCCAACTTGAAATATAACGTAATTTTATACAATAAATTTCAACCTTTGAAAGAGTATTTGAATATTGAATATTTTAGAGATTTTAGCAGTAAGTACACTGTGTTTGACCCTGGAATATCTTTTGTATTTTGAGTTAGTTTAGTCTAGCTTTAGTTAATTTTATTGATTGATTGGGATAAAGATAAACATGTTCAAATTAATATATACTTTGATTATTAAATCAAAGATCATCAAAGGTGTCAAATTAGGATTAACGCAATAAGAATGTATTATCTGGGGTATTATCAGAATAATTCCTCCAGATTAATTCAGTCTTTGTTTTAAAATATTTTGCTTAATTCCAATATGTCATATTTGGCTTATTTTTTAATAAGATTTCCAATTTTAAACTTTCAGAATCATGATGATTGAATTTGGAAATTATGTCTTATACCGTGATGTAAAAGTAGGACATAACTTTCAAGTGCCATTTCGAAATGCTAAAAATTATCAATACTTAGATTGAGAGTATAATCAAATATCAATTTGTAATCGTAAAAATAAAAAAATGATATATATAATATAGAGGACTAATTAAAGTATACTAGTGGGATGAGATGTCTTGGGATGAGTTGTCTTGGGATGAGATGTCTTGGGATGAGATGTCTTGGGATGAGTTGTCTTAGGGATGACTTGTCTTGGGATGAGTTGTCTTAGGGATGACTTGTCTTGGGATGAATTGTCTTGGGATGAGTTGTCTAGAAACCACTTTTAATACATCAAATGGGTGCAGTACCCATTTACTTCAAAACTGGAGTTATTTACATGTTATATGTAAAAAGAAGAACATTAAATCTTTCAATGAGGTAATAGAAATAAATATACAGTAAAACCTCAATATCCAAACATCTACTGTATAACCATCACTTTTGGCCAGCTTTATTGGTGTTTTGATGAGATGGGCTTACTGTACATACTTCATGTTATGTTTTTCTCGTGTGATCAAGAATAAACTGAATTTAGAGCCCTCAATGAAAGAATATCTGTATCCAAGATATCTACTCAATTCCACTGGGACCAGTTAAATCAGAAGAAGAGGCAGTTCTTGTTTTATTGTTTTTTATATTTTTTTCGTTTTCAAAAACTACAATATATAAAAAGCAAAAATACATAGTCAGTTGAATGATATCCTATTTGAAAGACTTTTATCAAATATACTTAACATGTAAATGTGTATGTATCAGAACATTCTACTATAAATTAACATTCTATGAATATACAGTGTCATCCCAATACATTCCAAAATGCATATCATGATGAGACTAGTGCATAAAAATAAATATCACACAATATCAATATAGCACCATAGTCCAGGGATAACTCACAGCTGCGTGACTATTGGGCAATGGACTGGATGCCACTGAATGCCAATGGCAATTATATATTATTAACCTTAGTCTTGAAGCCTGTCATAGTTGTCATATACAACCATACCTTGGAAATATATACTTTGTGAATATTTATAAGAGATAAATGATATGCAATTATATAAATGTCAAGTTTCACTTACATGAGATTGCTATATAAAGCCACATTACTTTAAAAGCCTATTTACATAGTCAGCTTTAAACTACATGTGCAGGTCCATTATTAAGCTATGACTAAAAGATGAAAACAAATAAAGTGGGGGTTAGCAGAAACTAAAAAATGTATAAGTTCATTGCTCTCTTACATTGACATCATTAGGAGTATCCGTGGTTATACACATAGATTAGTGATTTGTTTCACATAAGGTTTTGTTAAGACCCCCTTTTGTAATCTTCACTTTTAATGGATCAATGCAAACGTTTAATGTCAGTACCTGAGCGATTTTAAATAAAAGGGGGGGGGGAGTCTAAATGCTTTTTATTACATTTTAATGTGATACAGATAAAGATCAGAAAATATGGAACTACATGGTAGATTTCTGGGGTCAAATTAAATAAATATTGATTGTTTAGCTATCAATTTGACAATGGAAATGCACCTTAGTTAAGTGTAGCAGCTATGAAGACTGTTTAACACTTTTTAAAACTCTCAGGGCTTGCACAGAAGCTATCTTGACATGTACAGCAACATTTACATTTGTGGCACCAACCAAGATTTGGCTGTAAGTCCAACTGTTTGCGACACTGAATGCATTCAACCTTTAAGTTCTCTAGTTCATATTCATAGATAAAGTCCTTGCTTTCACTGCCCTTCACATCATTAGAAATATCATATTGACCATCTGCATGATTTGAATCAAGGCAGCACATAATATCAACTCGATGGCAGAATTTCTTATTTGGGCAAGATCTAGGAATGTATGTTTTCGAAATGTTGATTTGATTGTGATGCATTAAACGCATCATTCGGTCATCCATGTCATCGGCATCTCTATAGCTCATTGGGTGGGTGACTTGGTTCACAAGTGCTTGTTGGATTCTTTGTTGTTTCTGCCTCTTGGTAACCATGTTTGCATATTCTCTTACAGCTTGTTTGATTGGTTGACTGAACTGCAAGCATTCTGCCATGGTTACTAGCTGACCTGGTGTGACCTTGTCTCTTGGGGCCTCTAACACATCAGTCCTGAAATTCAGTTTGAGGTAAGAATCTATCAATTAAATGCAAGGTTTGATTAAACCATTCATTAAAAATTTTCATTTTATATCTTGCCCTTTAATGACTTAGCATATTTACAGTGTTCTTTCAAGTCAGATTGATGGAAACATTCAATTAAAATTATATTTAAAAAAAGAATCTGCCACAAAAAAAGAACTTAAGAATTGATGAAAAAGCAGAGATATCATATTTAAGAGTTTTTTTCAATGAATGGCTATGGAGAATGTTATTGGATATGAACATGAACATAAAGATTAAGATATGCTAAAAGTTATTTGACAATAAAGATTCATTACAAAATGTCATTTTAAGCAGTCACTTGAAACCTACACATTTTATTTACTAATGTATATGAATACATGTTTATCATCAGCATACAATAGTTAAAAATGTTTTATGTATGGAATTGCCTCAAACTATCTGCTCAGAGTGGAACTAATTTCCATTAATTTACATATATAGATTGTTTTACATCAAGGTGGTACAGAAAACATTTTAAACAAACCATTTCAACAATGAAAGGATATTGGAATCATCAGCAGAATATAAACTCCTCTTCAAAGTTTGGCAACCCTGACACTGTTTATAATCAGGTCAGAAATATATAAAAAAAAATCTTTTTTCTAAAAAACAGGCTTTAACCATGGTTGTCCAATAGGAGATCTGGTGTTGCATAACTTTTGGAGGGGTTGTATGTCAGTAGATATAAATGTCATATTCAGTATTTGAGCTCCATCTCGAAAATAATATAAAAAAGAAAATTTTATTTTTGGGAAACGTGTCTCCTAGAATTAGGCATTGGTTTTAAAATCCACATGAATTTCTAAGTTAACATATCAATGCTGATGCTAATGCATTTAAACACATATAGGTACATGCATACAGGCTCCTCCTTAAAACACAAAATGAGCTCTAATTTATTCCAGTCATAAAACCCTTCATAAAATTAAAAGATGAAACACAAAACAAAGAATAATTATAATTTTCCCATGGACTCGCTTATTTATGCCAAAAGACAAAGAGTTCACAACAAATTATGAAAAGAACGCGCTGTTGGCTATAAACCTTTAACAAAGAAATTGGATGCATAATAATATTCAATTGTTTTGGTTGCTATGGTAACATTTTCCATTTAAATCTTGAGGCATAAAGAGGACACATAATAACAGCTGATGATGATGTTCAATGTTAGCTATATATAATATTCAAAACGACAATATCATTCAGTTATACCAGGTGAAAAAATTCAAATGTATTAGGAAAAATTTTGAGTTTAATAATAAGAAAATTGTCATCCGCAACAATAATTATTTGATGAGTTTGTAATGATAGTCAAAACATAAAAATCTGTTCATCAAAATTTCAATCCTAAAAAGATGTTTAGGTTATTCAAACGCAAATCCTATGTTGTTATGATTGTGTAAACTTTAAAAGGTGTCAAGTGGTTGTTTCTGTTTAAAAACCACAAATATTTTTATTCTGCGAGTAACAAGTTTTCATTGTTATTACCGTTATGATGTTTATGTAAAGAAATAAAGCACAACACATTAACCTAAAAATATGTCAATGCAATTCTTTGTAAAGATAGCTAATATAAAGGAAAATAAACAATAACATTCTGTAAAATTCATATTCAATATTATAACAAAAAAGATATGATTTTACAAATACCAATTAATTAGCATACAAAGCATTAATTCTATTACCTTGCATAATTGAGAAGCACGTTAAAGACTTGTGGGTCTTGATCAATCTTCACCACGCCATCTTCTGGTGTCTCACACAGCATCACTTCTATCACTTTGCTTCCCAGTTTCCTGAGGGTCTGAACAGTTGTCTCAATTGTTGTTCCACCTACATTGAGTTTCACCCATTTTTGATGCATAATGGTCGCCTTTACCCCAGAGAAGATTTGTTCACAGGGTGGTGCAGAAGGGACCTTATGTGCATGCACTTCTGGTATTTCAAATTTTGGCCACATTCTGACTCATTTATCAATTACTATGTAATCCAAAACCACGTCTTCGAGATTTGTTTTTTCTGGAAAAGCATGAATTTACTTCTGCTAATGTTTTTGTATAGGTTTTCATTTATGTTTAAGTTTTCACAATCATAGAAAAAAGGAAAGCTTGCAGTATCTGATTTGGCATATTCCCTTTGAATGACATTATGAATTTATCAAGTCTTTTAAGTTAATATCTAATTGGTCTTTGAAATTGATAGAGAAAAATAATTCAAGAAATAGCTAGTCAGAAATATTAAATCAAATTGAATAGAATATAATCAAAAACATCACTCTCGTGTTATAACAATATTTAACTTCAAATGCTATTAACATGTTCTGTGTTTATCAATCTAAGATCACAGAATGATCAGATTCTGTTTTAAACAATGCACAGATATTGTAATATTCTCATAGTAACTCTATACAGTTGTCTGTTATACAATATTACAATATAATATTGAATAGCATATTGTTAAAGTCAAGGAAAATATAACATAAAATGTAGTTATTGTTAATCTAAATGACTCACCAGTGAGGAAATGCTTCTGTTTCCTTGTCAGCTTGCAGTAAGTGTAATGCAATATTGAATTTATTCTGTTTCATCTAGCTGGATGGCTGCTGATGCTGAGTGATGCTGAAGTAATATTAATGTCTGGCTCTATGCAGTCCAATATACCAGCATCATGTGCTATTGATTTCATTTAGTGATGTCACGACACAGAGCTTTATAGGATACAAGCCTATCTTGTTTATATCATGTGACTGTTTCCTGATCCACGATTGGCTGGTTTTATTCTTGTCCTCTTATGTTAGATGTGGATTAGGAAACGTTTTGATCATGTAACCTGTATGAGTGTGTAGTCTTGGCTTGTTTACCTCTCTTTTGCTAATAAATTATTAGTTCAATCATTGAGTGATCATTACCTTAGTTTTTTTAAGGGTCACATTGTCACCTTGATCCTGACTTCATTACTCTTAGAGAGCTAAATTTATGATATGTTTATTTACGTTTATACCAGGAGATTTGGGTAGGTTTAGTATTAGTAATGGAAATTTTTAAAAATCATGTCAGAAGCTTAGAATTTTAAAGATCCCTTTCTGCATGTTAGTTTGGTAAATTTGCTTTTTGAAGAACCTCTTACAATCTCCCTCTTTATAGATTTAGTTATTTCTAGGATGATAGTCTATCAACTTTGTGTAACCTGAATAGGATTATTAAAATATGTAGCCTCTTTTTGTATTTATCTGTAAATGTTTTCTTGTCATTATCATTACTTTAATGTCACTTTCAAGAAATCATGACATATTGTAGTTACTTTGTGTGTCTGGTGTTCTGTGTTTATCAGTCAAATTGTTCCCCTTTTATGCAACATCTTACCAGGTCGTGGTGACACTTTGTCATGTTTTGATTAGATTTTGAACATTGTATAAAAGGTCAGGTAGTCAGGTAGAAGGTCACCTTTAATTTGTGTCTTGGAGGGACTATTTCTTTTCATTTTTTATTATTTCAGTCCGACTATTTCTTTTGGTTATCATAGATACATGTAGGCTCAACTACAGAGTTAAAAAAAAACTCAAAATTATGAAACAATAAACAATTATAAACTGCCAATATGTAACATAATGTATACGTGCAAAAATATGACAACAAATCAACAACACACCATTTACTTTGAGTTGACCTAATTCAAAACGAAAGGAAAAGAAATTTTAATGATTTACAGCTTTTTTATTTACAAACTGTTGTATAATTACATTTCAACTTTGCGCCTGGTTATCAGCATCTATATGATATATATTTTTATCATGACAAACACATCCTGCATGGAGGTGTAATATTTACGCCCCGGTGATTGGACAGGAATGGGTGATCCTTCAGATGCACAACATTAATCAGTTGAAAAGACACAATTTTAGGGTGAAAATCTTAAATGGTACATTAAAATATATCCAGCATAGTTGTTTTCAAAAAGCTTAGACAAAATTGAAAAAGAATATTTAATTAATTTTGCCTATCTTTTGCCTATGTTGAGTAAGCCGAGAGGGCTTGAGCGCCAGCACGTTCAGGCTAGGCGATTGGGTGCCGTAACCACGAGGTTGCGAGTTCGAGACACATGTGCTCCTTGTGTTTATTCATTTAGTTAGGTTAAGGTAGTTAACAGAAAGTAACAAAGGCTGTTGGAGTTTTGGTCATGTAAATGATATGTGCAGGAACTACTCTGATGTGACTATAGCTTAGCTTTTAGTTTTAGTTCAATAGTAGACATATTTAGGTATGTTTTCAGATACTGTGTGAGATATAATTTTATATACAAAATTTTATCTATTATGGTGACAGCCGGTAAAATAGTGAAATAGCTAAAATAATTAAGTGTTCATTTTCATCTTGGCAAAATCACCACTTACACAGTATCTGTTTATATTGCTAATATTTACTACTGTATATTTAAGTATAAAGAATCACATTTGTTTTAAAAATATAACTTTATTTATAAATATGGAAATATTCACAGTATTTACAAGTATTCAGGTATATACAGTGTATACATTATAAAATATAAGAGCTTTAATTTATAGATATTATTTTAAAAATACAATGTGCAACATTTTTACTATTATAATTCTTTACAAGTACATGTATTTATAACATGTTGTGATGATATTTATGTCAGTTGAATGGTTGAAGACTTCATTGTGATAATATGATTTTATGATACATATAATGTTTAAGAAAATGAAAAATGAAATGTAAAATAACATACAAAATATTTATTCCGTGCAACATACATTTTAAAGTACCTAACTCTGATCTTAAAATATATCAAAACTGAAAAACAATAATAAAAAATGACAACTTGCACCATTATTAGACCATAAACACAACAATCGCAAACATTAATTTAATCTTTTTTTGAAAAGATTGTTTAGCATGAACATAAATATTGAAAGGAATATATTTAAAAAAGGGGAAAAAAGACTATTAGACTAGTATTGGTATTGCATGGTTGCAAACATTGTAGTATATGGGCCAGAGTTAGACCAAGCCCTTTAAATGTGGTATATGAGCCGGAGTTAGACCAAGCCCTTTAAATGTGGTATATGGGCCATAGTTAGACCAAGCCCTTTAAATGTGGTATATGGGCCAGAGTTAGACCAAGCCCTTTAAATGTGGTATATGAGCCGGAGTTAGACCAAGCCCTTTAAATGTGGTATATGGGCCATAGTTAGACCAAGCCCTTTAAATGTGGTATATGGGCCAGAGTTAGACCAAGCCCTTTAAATGTGGTATATGAGCCGGAGTTAGACCAAGCCCTTTAAATGTGGTATATGGGCCATAGTTAGACCAAGCCCTTTAAATGTGGTATATGGGCCAGAGTTAGACCAAGCCCTTTAAATGTGGTATATGGGCCAGAGTTAGACCAAGCCCTTTAAATGTGGTATATGGGCCATAGTTAGACCAAGCCCTTTAAATGTGGTATATGGGCCATAGTTAGACCAAGCCCTTTAAATGTGGTATATGGGCCAGAGTTAGACCAAGCCCTTTAAATTTGGTATATGGGCCATAGTTAGACCAAGCCCTTTAAATGTGGTATATGGGCCAGAGTTAGACCAAGCCCTTTAAATGTGGTATATGGGCCAGAGTTAGACCAAGCCCTTTAAATGTGGTATATGGGCCAGAGTTAGACCAAGCCCTTTAAATGTGGTATATGGGCCATAGTTAGACCAAGCCCTTTAAATGTGGTATATGGGCCATAGTTAGACCAAGCCCTTTAAATGTGGTATATGGGCCAGAGTTAGACCAAGCCCTTTAAATGTGGTATATGGGCCAGAGTTAGACCAAGCCCTTTAAATATGGTATAACATGTATGGGCCAGAGTTAGACCAAGCCCTTTAAATGTGGTATATGGGCCAGAGTTAGACCAAGCCCTTTAAATGATGACTAGAGGTTGATATTCTTTAGTTTAGATGAAGTTCTATATTACATGTACACATATTACTAATCTTCCAGATTCTCTCTAATAAATGAAAAGGTCTTTCATATTCTCCTGAAGGAGATGTCTCAGACTACAAAGTCCCTGGGACTTTTCAAAGGTAAACATTTTATTTATTATAGATTTAAACTAATGATTGTTTTTCATCAGAAGTACACACTAATAATTTGAAAGTGAAATATGCCTATGAATGCCCTATTTTTTCTTGATTTTTGGAATTGATTTGATTCATTGAAAAAGTGTGGTGTATAGTACATTTATTGTAGTATAACCATCTATGAGAGAGAATATGGTTCATCTATTCTATTAAAGCTCTCAGGACTGACACACAGCGTATTGTTCTGGCATGACACACATTTCTGACACTTATGACACCACCCCAAATTGGGTTCTATAGGGAATTCCCGTCTACATATCTTGCATTCAACACTCATGTTCTTCATTTCATATTTGTAGACAAATATTTTATTTTTACACCCTTTAAAATGGGTCATTATGTCTGGAGTATCACGAATGTGGCTGAAATGTCGAATGCAAGAGATGTTAACCATGTTCCAAAAGCGTGTGTCTTTACAATCTCGTCTGAGAAATTTGTGCTCTATTTCGATTATATTATGGTGTGCTAGATCAACATGAGGGTCTTTTATATCATCTTTCATATCATAATCAAGCCTATTTTCTATTTCTTTGATATATTGTTTGGAGTTAATATGATTGGCGTGATCATTAATGGCATGCATGACATCTTCATTGACTTTTAGAGATTTCGCCATAGCAACAAGTTGCTTGACAGTCATTACCCCCTCTGGGACTTCTAACACGCCTACCCTGAAATGTCATAATATGACACATTTAGTCAGGTAAATTCATGCATGAATCAGGAAAAAGAAAGAGAATTGTGATTTAAAAAATGTAACTTAGTCATCATAAGAACCTCCATCACCCACTGAGTCAATGAAATAGAGTAAAACCTATAAAATGGAACACCTCAGAAGTAGAAACGTTCCATAGTCTCATAACCAATTGACTTTATGTTGAAATAACCTCTGTAAGGGCAACACCCCCCCCCCCCAAGTGGAACACCTTTTAGAGGCACCAACGGTGTTTCATATATACAGGTTTTACTACATATACATGTATGTATGTGTAAAAAATGAAAAAGTTTTGTTATATGCATTTTGTAAGTATAAAAAATAAATGTTTATAAATACATTTAGTTTTTGGCTCATTTACCTTGCCCAAGTCAGTAGCACTTTAAACATGTTTGAATCTTGGTCGATAAATATTGCTCCATCATTCGATGCCTTCTGGGATAGCAATGCTGATAGCCCCAGTTTTTCCAAATTTTCAGTGCTCGTTTCCATCACTGTTCCCCCTACATTCAGTTTTACTGTTTCTCCCATTTTGCCTGATATATTGCCTGATATACGGATAACCTGAAATAGAGGATTTGAGCTGATTCTGTTGTGGTATCACAGGTGCATGCAATGCATCTTTGACTTTTCCGATGCATGCCACACACCTTTCCAACATGCTTGCACTATAAAACCTGTTTAAATTCTACATTCATAATAAAATATACTTTAGAATTATTAATATTTTTTATGTTATGCGATCCTTAAATTTTAATTTTAGAATCATTAATTGTAAAGTTTGATTTACATAAAAAGAATGCATCAACTTTTTATGTAAAAATTGTTTTTGATCAATTCTATTTTGCAAATTAACGTTAATACAATTATATGTAATTATTGAATCATACAATAATGCAACAATTATGGAATCACTTACCAAAAGGCAAAATGTTGCTTTGCAGAGAACCGATATTTGCAAGTTGATGTCTTCCCCTTGTTCCTTGGAGCTTATATGCCAAAGATTTGAATCTCTTTTTGGCTGCTTAATTGGTGCCATCACACTTATATAGAGCTATTAAAGACACATTATCTTTGTTTTTGTTTTGTTTCTTATCACTGTTAACTTTAGTGTTATCATTAGGTCAAGTTAGACTAAGTGTCGAAACAGGATAAAATACATGTACATACTTCATACATATTTCTTTTTATAATTTTATACATGCAATTGGTTCATGTTATCAGATAAAGTTAATTGGTTTCATTTTATTTCACAAAAAACAAACCCCCAATTGAATAACATTTACCCAGCCTCCCAACCATTCCCTCCACTTTTTCCAGAATAATTTATTGAACAATACCAGACAATACCTGTATACTAATGATGGCCCTCCCATTAATTGCATGGGTCCACAGAATGTTCACCCATATTATGTAAGTTTAAACACAAAGTCTGAACCCAAAGTCTCATTGTCATTTGGCTTAATGCCATTTTCTCAAACTTCAATTTGTAAGTGGGAGTCAGAGGTGGTGCCTGATATGATTACCAGGTCAAACAGGCAGACAGAAATTGACAGAAATAGGTATTTGGAAGAATGTCAATATTTTGATATGCATTTAATAAGTTTACATTAGTCTTTCATAAAAAGCAATGAATGTGTCAAGTGTTGTGTCAAGCTAGACTGGAACAATGCCAAGGTGACTATAACATACTTGGTCTTCTTATCAGTGGCTACATGTCTGTCAAGTGAGAGAAAAAAATCTATTTATTAATATAATTTAATTATTTTGTGCAAAATAAAAAAAAATAGAAAAACTATCAAATTCTGGTTATCAGATTTGGACATAATAATGCCTTGAATACTCACGCATTTGTGAAAACTATTCAAAACCTCAAATAATTTAATATAACAAACAGTTTTATATAACAAACAACAATTCTCTTGTCTTTATGATTTTATATTGATTACCCATATACATAAAAGCACATAGGCTTCTTTACTGTAGGTTTACATTGTCTCAATGCAAATGCACAACATTGTTGCACAATATGAATTAAGCTTCACAAAATATAATAGCTGCATCAAAATGCACATACAGTTTTTCTTTTTTATTTGGTACATTCTACACTACAAAGATTACATAATATTTTCAACATTAAAAATAAAGTAATAACATGTAGACTATAAAATAGATTTTAACATAACGATAATACTTGATTTACCATAATTCTATGAATGTAAAATAGGGATATATTCCTGTTTCAAACGGTAAAAACCATCAAGCTGAGCACTTGTTTGTTGTAAAAACCCTTTTTAACATCCCAATAACATTTAACTAACAAAGGTTTTACAATACTTGAGAGGTTTTACTGTAATATTTGAGCCATTACAATGTAGTTTCTATTGTTATATGAGTTAACTGCTGAAAACATTCTAATTGTTCTAATTATTTGAAAGTCACCTTTCCCTGGACCCTGGTCCCATATTTTCCAGTTGACTTTCTAAAGGATTGGTATCAATATGCATTGGCGTTAGAAGGGGGAGTGCGTTGGGTGCGACCACCCCCCCCTTTTCCCAGATCTTTTTACATTTGAAACGGAGCCTAGAATTGAAAGCTCTGGAGCTAAGTAAAGTCAAAGTGTAATAATGACAGAAATGATACTATGTCATTATCTAGTCTACATCAAGCATAGAAGATCTCATTTCTCATATTATATTTAATTCTATACCATAGTTTCTCAGGAACCCATACAGTATGTAAATAAGCTACTTAGAAAAATAAGTGCAAAATGTATATTATAGTAAAAATCAAAGTTTTTTAGTCAAAGTCAAGGTAGTTTTCTAAAAACACAATTTTTTATTATTGGGAATATTGTGCTGAGATATGGTCAGAATGCACCAGAGAGGGTCTAAATTTGAAAATTTTCTGGGGCATGCCCCCGATCCACGCTTCACGCACAACCCACCCAAAGGCCGCCCCCTCCCTTTGCAAATCCTTCTGATGCCCCTGATATGGCGAACTGAATTGAACAGATGTTTCTCTTAAATCAGTCATCAACAAATTTTGAAAATTTAACACATCGTCAATTTACTGATCATCTTTTGAATGGTAACAATTTAATTTGAAATAAATATATTTATTATATATAGTACCCCAGACAGGTTGAATGATGCAGTTGTTTTTTTACTCTATATATCCAATAGAACAACCATTCTTATTGAAATTTTCATATTCTATTCTGGAGACAATTTCCAAAATGGAAAAAAAATATTTTAACAAAATTTCTAATTTTATGATTTTAATAGGCTTCTTTCAAAAAGACGCCACTGAAGATTCCTTAAAATTTGACAAAATGGGAGACTTATTGTTATTACTTAGTGAACACCCTGTATATATACTTTTCTATATATTGTTTGAGAAAACACATCAGACACTTCTTTTGTTCTCAGTATCATATGTTTGGAATGAAAGTTCTATGTTCGGAATGAAACGTCTATCCGAACCTCATTGGAACAACATGGCATATACACAACGCGTTTAGGTCTCTCAATATTGTAATTGTACAAAAGAAAGTTTTGTTCATTTAAAAAAAGTATTTTGTTAGTGAAATAAAAGGTTTACTTTAATTTTTCATATTTTTTTTGGGGGGGGGGGGTATTTTAATTTTTTGAATACTTTTTGTTAAATGAACCAAACTTTCCTTTGTATAACTATAATATTGAGAGGTCTAAGAAAATGTTGCATGTGCTATTTTGTTCAAACAAGTTCGGAAAGATTTTTTTATTATTTTATTCTCAAGAATTGGTAAAAAGGAACAAAAAACAATTGCACTAAAAAACAAAAATTGTTCAGAAAAACAATAATATGAAATGTATATATGAATAATTTTCACATTAAATTGTTGTCAATCAGTGACCTATATAAAGGACCGTGTTTTTCAGAATGTTTTCAATAATTGGTTTGCGAGAAAAACAATGTTGAATTCAATACGCCATATCAATACCAATCCTTTCCTCAACTGGGTAACAATAAAAAAACTGACCACCCTCTGAAGACATTCCTTTGTAAGAAGTTATATGTGTGATTTGCCAAAAACATATTTTTCCACTGGGAGGCATATATCACAGTAATAATATGTAAAAACTAAAAACATCTTTATGAACCAAATATTGATTGGTTCTGTTGTTCAATGTCTATATATGTTCAGTATTTACATGGTCTTCAAGCAGAAACCTTGGAAAATCATGGGACTACTCAATAGTGATTAACATTTGGAAGTTTTTAAATTCTAAAAGTGGCATATCAGATGTAATCTATGATAATTATAGCAAATCAATATAATCCTATTTAGGTAGTAGCAAGCATGTTTTTCTTGAGAGATATCTTTGGCATAATTGATAACATCACAGCCTACATTTTAATTGAGATTCTTTAACAACCTGATAATAGAAATGTAAGGCAGACTAGTAATATTTCAAACAGAATGTAGGATTATAACCCATTCAATATTTTGACTCATTTTTAGTAATTAGAAATATTAATGAGTGATATTTCTCAAAAAACAAGTATTTTTGAGGCTATTTATGAAACATTTGTGAAAGAGATTTCTTTGAGACTATTTATGAAAGCGATTTCTTTGAGACTAATTAGCGTCATAAGAAACTTTCTGGTGAGACACACCATGGACCCTGACACTTGTAACACAAAAGACACTTGTGACACCACCCTAGGTCACGTTTTATTGGAATCACCACTTTACACTCCATACACTGTAATGACTTATCCTCAAGTTCATCTAAAAAAATGTAATTTTTTTCTGTGACATATGTCTTATAACCTTTAATATACTTCAAAACATCACATGTTTTAGTGTGAATTCCTGTGGGAATGCATTTGATATCCTCAACTGGCTTACGCACCATACCATGCCTGATTAGGTCTTCGCCAAGATATATCCCAATTTTGTTATGGTGACAGTATTTCAGGAGATCCCTGTCGAGTTTATTGCTGTCTTTGATATCGGATGCTTTTGAGAAGACAGGGTGCCTCATAAGTATTGTGTTTTGGACTGCAGCTTTACTGCTATGTTGTGTGCTGTCTATGTACTCCTGTATACTGTTGAGAACATTTTGTCCCATAAGGTAGAACTGTGCATCTTCTAGAAGTAGTTCAGGTTGTAGGCATTCAATTCTGTTATATCTGCAATCATATAGTGTTTCCTTATTAGTTTTATTCTTAATGATGTTAGTTTGATAATGGTTTTTTGTTTTTTTAAAGGGGTACATTTAAATTTTGTGAAAAAAATAAAATGAGCGCTTAGATCTTCACCTTTTTGTTAAGGCTTATAGACATTGAAATAATATTAGTTTAGAATTAATTGCTTTAAATGCAATGTCTAGCTGAATGAAAGTATCCTTTTTATCCCTCTTTAATTGAAATTGATAAAAATGACACATTTGTATTTGACCTGGAACATAATTATAGGGAATATACAAAAAATACACAAGAGGCAAGCTAATACAACTACATAAACATCAATCATTTGAACTCAATTTCTCTTGTTTTGGTCTTTTAATCATTGAAAGTGCATTTCTATGTAATGGAGGCTTGGGCTACTGGTAGGTATTTCACCAGCTATGTTAGAACTGTGCGAGAAGTGACAGTTGCCACTGATCTACAAGGTGCTATTTGCCACTAATTAGACAAAGATGAAAGATAACAACCCACCAGTAATCGTTAGCAGGTACAGTATCTTAGCCAAAGCCACGAGATAGAGACCCTTTACAATTCATGAATATTAAAATGCACTTTATCCTTAAATGCTATGACAACCTTCATGAATTTTGAATATTGAATCATTATCTTATCGTCGGATAGTGTTTAAGATGCTAGTATTTTTGCCAAGATTCAGAAATGCTTCCAATATATTTTTGAAGGGAATTGGTTATTGCAACATTGAGATTTGAGACTATTCTGACTAAATGATGAACTGTGCAGGTAAATGATGTTAGCAGAGCAACTGAGCTCGTGAAGATTATGTTTCCCCTTCAACAAATATTTTGATTTCTTTACTGGATGTTTCCTGGAAATGGAAACCAGAAATATCTAAAAAGCTTTTTTAAAACTATTACTTTACTTGTAATGAGAAAGTATGTTGAATCTCTGTTTTTTATGTCACATATACATGCAAGTGTTAGTATGCAGGCTTTTTGTATTTTCTATTTTCATATATTTCCACATGTATGTTGAGTAATCAGATGATATAATTACATGTATTATCACAATATTAACACCAAATACTTGGTATTAAGCATAATCACTATCAATAATAATTTTTGATTAACGATTATAATGATTTTTCATGTTTTTCTTATGTTGTCCTTTGTGCTTTATCAAAACTACTTTATGCGAGAGAATCATTTTGGCCCATAGAACTCTATTGGCAACAGATAATAACAACATTCCCAATGCCAAATTAATTAGACTAATTAACACAAATTAGCACTTAGAGAATCTGAGTTAGACACCATTAAACAAATTGCCACAATTCCTATCATTCTGATGTGCAGTTAGAATTGCCAATAGGAAAACCATTATTGCTATAATATATAATAATGAATGACTACATTTATATTAGTCCAAGACATTCTAAATCCAAGGGTCTCTCACTTTTTCAATTTTACAGTTTATGTCAATCTTTAGATGTAAAGGGGCTTGGGGTCTTGTGATGCTTGGGGATGAATATAAGACTATGTATATCATATGGATTTACAATACATTTTACATATATTTGGTCACATGTTTGGTCATAGTCACATTGAATAAAACTGTTGAATTGTTATCAAAATTTAAAAACTACTGAGGAAATATAGAAACATGTCTAGTTTTTAAATCTTTTCATATTTTGTTTATTTATCTTTTTATCATATATATATATATTATATATATGTTTTATTGACTCTCTGATGTCATTACAATGACATATTAGTCATAGTGGGGTCAGTTCAAATTCACTTGCTATATTATATAAAAGCACCATTTTTTAAGTATCATTAATACATACATTTTTTGATATCTAACGAAGTGGTGTTGAAAAGTGGCTCCAGTTGAAAATAGCAGGCCTCGTAAATTTCGCTCATTTACATTGAGCTCTATGTTAATTTATCAATCTTCAAAAGACCCCCTGCAGAACAGTTTTAAAGCAATAATGCCATTGTGGGATCCACAGCCTTTACTATCCTTTTGGAATAGTTCAAAAGCGTTAGGTAAAGAGGGACTCTGATAAATCAGAATGCAATAATGCCCATTCTCCTAGTATGTTTTTTTATAGTTTTAACAGCTAAATATATCAAAAATAAGAAATTTTTAGAAATGTACCTGTTTGATTTTTTTAATCAGTATATTATCAATAAATTAACATGGGGTTCAGTATAGTTTTTTTTATAGTTTTTAACATCTAAATAAATCATAAATAAGAAATTTTTAGAATTGCACCTGTTAGATTTTTTAACATCAATATATTATCTATACAAATCTGCAATATTACAAAATTCCACTGCAGACTTTTTGAGAAAGGGACACTTTAGTAAAGCCATATTGATAGCCGTTTATAATGGCAGCCAATGGGGAATTTCCAAACTACAAACTTCTCTTTGGAAGAAGGTAAAATAAAAATTTAACCCTTCTTATTTTGAAGATAATCATTTATTGTAACATCCAGGGAATATGGGCTTTATAAGTCTAAAACTGTCCTGCAGCATTTCAAGAACTGCTATTATCAACTTGGGCCAATTTTCAACACCACACCACCACTACACCACACCGGAATAGCCTGACAATGGTAAAGTCAGATACCATTGTCACAAATGGCAGACATAACCGTCACTTCAATTAGATTTTCATGAACTGTATGTTTTATAGAGCACCTAGACTAAATTCCTTTGGAACAACAATCAATCAAAGTGTCTTTATACTCATTGTACAGTTAATAATGTTCTACCATCTTTAATTTAACTGATCAAAATGAGATACGGGACAATGGACACTGTATTACCAAATGCCGTTGTCTTTACAAATTATTTCAAATTCAGATTCTGAATAATCGACGATATCGAAGACTCTATATTATATCGATTCACGACCCAATTTGATCGAAATTGGGATTTCATATATAAACATCATCACAAGAGCTTTAGCATGCACAGAATTAAACAATAAAATCCCATGAAATGAGAACCAAGTGATTAAAGAGTTTAAGCGACGGTTATGTCCGCCATTTGTGACAACGGTATCTGACTTTATCAGGTATCAGGCTATCTATCAATCTATTCTGATTTTACTAGTAATAGAACATTTGCATATTTTCTACCATAAAGGTTAAGCCTGATGCTTGAAACATAGTTTTGATCACAATTCATCAATATCCTTTTCCATAAAAACATAAAACAAATATTAAATATGTAATTTCTTTTTAAAATGCTAACACGCATGTTTATACTTGACACAAATTAAAACAAAACGACTTGGACTTTATGACACTTCAGCTTAGGAATGACATAATCATGCACAGTTTGGCCTTGTGCCAAAACTTTGCCACTTGTTGACAACCTATTGTTGAGTATATCTGGTTTTGCTGTGTTGCCCCCCCCCCTTCATTCCCTCTCAAATATAGATTGGGAGATACAAAGATGGGGAGATATATAGATGGGGAGATACATAGATTGGGAGATACAAAGATGGGGAGATATATAGATGGGGAGATACATAGATTGGGAGATACAAAGATGGGGAGATCCAAATATGGAGATATACGTAGATGGGGAGATACATACTGTAGATGGGATGGGGAGATACATAGATTGGGAGATACAAAGATGGGGAGATACAAATATGAGATATACGTAGATGGGGAGATACATAGATGGGGAGATACAAAGATGAGGAGATACATAGATGGGGAGATATGTAGATGGGGAGATACATAGATTGGGAGATACAAAGATGGGGAGATCCAAATATGGAGATATACGTAGATGGGGAGATACATACTGTAGATGGGATGGGGAGATACATAGTGGGGGAGATCCAAATATGGAGATATACGTAGATGGGGAGATACATACTGTAGATGGGATGGGGAGATACATAGATTGGGAGATACAAAGATGGGGAGATACAAATGTGACAGGATGTTTTAGATTTTCAAACCCTACTGTGGAGAGTTATATTTTTATGTATTTCAATTATATTTTCAAACCCTGCTAGGAGAATAGCTTTGATTTACACACAGTGTGCACATGCAAGGGGATTAACCTTGATTGCATTTACTTTCCAAATCACCAGTGCTAGCCTTGATTTTGAACTGTAAAGACATGGTAAGGAATTTTCATATATTTTTGTCACTTTTTACCCTTTAGAATATGCCAACATTATGCCAATTGTATTCATTTTATTCTCCATAACTTTAGCTCCAATTTGATGTAAATATTATTTTGTATTTCAAATACTTTTGAGTAATTTCTTTGTAAAACTTGAACAATGTGTTGGAACATTTGTCCATAAGGTGATGTTCATTTCATGCACCTGTGCGTTATTCATTTACAATTAAAACCACCATTTATGTCATTTCATATGACTTATCTTGGTACACACGTTTTACAGGAGACACTGTGTGCGTACTAAAGATGTATGGCTAGCACTCAGAGACTGTATAGCTTATTTTATAAGGTACATTCCACATTTTATTTTATATTGCTCAATTGTAAACCTTCATGGTACATTTTGCATAAAGTAACTGAATTATATTTATATTTGGTAATTTCAATAGAGAAATGTATGTAGTGCGTCAAGCACAGTATAAGGGTTTTCTTGGGAACAGAATAAGGGCCCTTTAAGTCCCATAGCCCTTAGTACTAAGAAGTTTATCATAAAACTGTATGTTTCATTATTGTATTTTACCTGCTTTACAAACAGCTATTTGTACATTACTTTTATTTGCAGCTCTGGGGTACAAACTAGGTGCACAGCCTTAAGCATTTGTGGTTTTGGTCTTAAGTGAGTTAGTGATTTAGGTAGCTTGAGTATTAAGATCAGTTGAGAGATTTAGCTCATTTGTATAACATTTTGATCATTTGATTGATTATAGGGTTGAATACATTTTAAATACATTTTATATTCTTATTCTGTTAATTCGATTTGTAATGTAACCCACGTCCACTTCCCCATGGTTACATTTGGTACTGCGGGTGTTACACTTCATGTTAAGATTTTGTTAGGATAGTGTTATTGATAGGTAGAATTTTTTTGACCAAATCCACATATATGCTACTGATGGAAGTCGAGTAAATCAAGTAAGTGGTACGATACGATTGAGACATCCAATGGACACTGGTTCTACAAAGATGAACAACAAAAGTGTAAATGCAGTCCATTACCACATTGTGACAATAATTAACAACAATTCATAAGAACATTTGAATTTCAACAAGAACATTAGAATTACAAGAACATTTGAATTTCAACTAGAATATTTGAATTTCAACAGGAACATACAGAAATACAACTGGAACAATCTATGTGAGAAATTCAATTAGTGACAAATGTAAACAAATGAAATCTCATATAAAACCATAAATCAGCTATTTATAGCTCAATATTTTGAATAGCCAGTCAATATCAGGTGACAATTAATAGTATTTTGTGAGTGAAAGCAAAAGTTGACTCACACAGTTCAATAAATACATGCAATTATGCATCAGTTGATTTAGCCATGAACATGATTAAAATTTAGGGTTAGTATCCAGGACAAATGATTTGTTTAGTTCTCAAAGCACATATTTTGCTTGTTGCCCAGCTCACATATTTGTTCTATACCCTTGTCAGTGTACATTTATATTTTTGATTAGTAGCCTGGACATATATTTTATATTTTGTCTTTACAAATTCCACTGAACCTAAAGTAAACCAGGACATACATTTTATCTAGTACCAGGTTCATATGATTTGTCCAATAGTATTATAGTACACAGGACAATCATTTTTGCAAATGAGTATCATTTTGTTTAGTAGCCTGGACATCTTTCTGATAGCCTTGCCATATTTGATGTCTTATATCCTTAACATTCATTTATAACCAGAGCTTATACTTTAAGAGAGTACCTCAGAGTTTATAAAATATTCTATAAAGTGTATATATTGTTTAGTGTGTGATGTGAATTGTTTAGTATCCCTGACAAAATATCACATATTTTTATCGTACGCTCGGATGTTATAATGTGATAAATTTTTCACCAATTTTAAGTGTGTTGGTTCACATTTTACGCGCCGATTCGCAAATCACTACGCTTTTTATACTTACGTCATTACTTACGCAATTAATTACGCGATTACGTACGCGAAATAAAATATTTTTAAACCATAATGGCTACTGGCGGAACAAAACCCAAGGATGCGATAGGAGAGGATGCGAAAAAGAAAATCGATGAAATAGCTGAAATCTTAGAACAAGAACAAAAGGAGGAGAAAGCTGGATTACTACAGATGATATCTCTGGAAAGACAACTAGCTGAACTTCAAAAGAAATACAATGTCGATTTGTTAGGCAACCCACCTGAAGCTGACAGTGATAACAGCAACACTGGACGAGACAATGACAACAATGAACCAAGAAACAAAGGTCTTCAAGGAAACTCAAAACTTCCAAAACTGTGTAAATACAATGGATCAAAGGGACAAGACATCTATGATTGGTGCGAGGATGCGAATATTGCAATCAGGAACATACGTGAGAGGGACCGAGTGGACTTCTTAATTTATCACCTTGACCCAATACCACGGAGAGAAGCTAAATACTTAGGCCCAAATACAACACCAGATGAAATCTTCAAAACACTTAAGAGAGTTTTTGGACGTCAAACCTCAGCACACAAAAGCTACACTGAATTCTACACAAGGAAACAAGACGCAACTGAATCCGTAGCACAGTTCACACAATCTCTGATGCAATGCATGGACAGAATTAAAGAAACACAAAGTAATCTACAGAATGAGGACCAGTTACTTAAAGAACAGCTGATTGAAGGTGTTCAATGTCCTAAACTCAGATGGGAACTAAGGAGACTAAATAACCAAGACAGTACAACAACATTCCAGAAGTTAAGAGATGTCGCTTTCCAGTATGAATTCAATGAGAATGATTCAAAATCGATGGAGAATACAAAGAAATCAACCGTCACATCAAACACCATAGACACCAATGATAAGACGTTACAGAAGATGATGCAACAGATGTTGGAGAAACAGAACAAACTTGAACAAGAAATCAACACTCTGAAAGAGGAAAACAAACAACACCGTGAATTCCAGAACAATCAACAAAATACACACTTTGGTCAACAAAACTACCAACATGATAACTACAACAACCAAGGAAACTTCAATAACAGAGGAAACTTCAACAACAGAGGATTCAACAACTTCAATAACAACAGAGGGAATTTCAACCAGAGAAGAGGAAGACGATTCTTCGGATCAAGATATAGCAACCAAGGACAACGTGGAGATTTCAACAATGGAAGTAAACAACAACAAGAAAATCGACAACCTAATTTCAACAACAATCACCATGGGAACAATGGAACCAACACCAACAATTCTGTTATCACATCCTCAAGTGAAAGCAACCCAAATAACTTCCAGATGGACAAAATATTAGGAACTGCCCCAAAAACCATGATAACAATTGGAAACCAAATAATCCAAGGAGTCATCGACACAGGAAGCAGTGTGACACTGATGTCAAAACAGTTATACCAAAACAAATTCAATATTGAACTGGAAAACTTCAAAGTATTGGACCTGAAAGCAGCAAATAACCTACAAATTCCATATCAAGGATTGATGATAGAGACAGTCGAGATTGAGGGACAACAGATGAAAGACATTGGAATCCTTGTTCACGCAGAGGATGGAAACTGCCCTGATCTTCTTATTGGAATGAATATCTTGAAAAACCTACCAAAATTCAAGGAAATACAACTAATGGAAAAGACAAACCTAATTCGATTACAAGGACCTCAAAAAGTTTTAATACCAGCTTCATCAACTACTGACGTGAAAGTCACTACAGGAAGTTTCAGAGGGAATGGTGTAGTAGAACCATTAGATACAGCTCTACCTGGAAATGTTCAACTGATAACGGGATTCATAGATGCGAGTTCTGGGACATCAACTGTGAACATCTTAAATACTTCACAGAGTGATATCTTTATTTCCACAAGAACGCCACTTGGGAAAATACAACCAGCTACTGCCAGCTGTTGCAGAATCTCATACTGCAGTAACACAAATGAAATGAATATACAAGATAGCAAAATAACACAGCAAAACACAAAGTCACCAAATCAAGAAACTGAATTGAATCTGAGTGAACCAAACAAGAACAACCTTCCTGTCAACACAAAAGTGATGGAACAAATCGACAACATCATGAAAAACTTCCAAGGAACTAAAGAGGAATCTACAAAGGCGAAGGAAATGTTTTTAACATACCATGACATCTTTGGAACTGATGAAACCGATCTAGGATGTACTGACTTATTGCAGCACAGTATTCCAACACCTGACGGCCTAGTAATAAATGAACCGTACCGAAGAATACCACCTGCCATTTTCGAGGAAGTAAAGGAGCACATAGATAAACTGATAGAAAAGAAAGTCATTAGACCCAGCAACAGTTCTTTTGCCAGTCCAGTGGTGATCGTTAGGAAGAAGAATAAATCTATACGCCTGTGTGTGGACTACAGACGCTTGAATCAACACACCACTAGAGATTCTTTTCCACTTCCAAGAATCCAAGAGAGCATGGATTCCCTTCTAAACTCGAAGATATTCAGCTGCATCGACCTCCAAAGTGCTTATTTGCAAGTGAAAGTCATCGATGAAGATATCCACAAGACTGCATGTACTACTCCTCTAGGACTATACGAATATATGAGAATGCCATTTGGACTATCTAATGCGCCTTCAACATACCAACGACTCATGACGATTGCATTTCGTGAAGAGCTTTTCAAAACTGTACTCTGTTATTTAGATGATCTACTCGTATACTCCTCTTCAATCAGTGAAAACATTGACAGACTTGAAACAGTTTTCAAGATACTAAAGAAACACAATCTCAAATTGGAACTACGAAAATGCCATTTCTTCAAAACAGAAGTAATCTACTTGGGACACAAAGTTTCAGGAGAAGGAATTCAACCAGACCCATCCAAGATAGATCAGATTGTCAACTGGAAGGAACCAAATACTTTAAAAGACTTGAGAAAATTCCTAGGAACTGCAGGATATCATCGACGTTTCATCAAATCCTATGCTTCTGTAGCTCAACCCCTACATGATCTTGTAAAGAAGGTTCTCAACAAATCCAGCAAAAAGACAGCAAACATAGAGAAACTTTGGACTTCAGAATGTAAAGCTGCTATGGAGATGATCAAGGAAAGACTAACAACAGCACCATGTCTAGGTTTTGCAGATTATTCCAAACCATTTATACTCGAAACCGATGCTTCCAATACGGGCCTTGGAGCCGAACTTTTCCAACTTCAAGATGGCAGAATGAGAGTAATAGGTTATGGCAGTCGATCACTCCGAGGTGCAGAGAGAAATATGAAAAACTACTCATCCAAGAAACTAGAACTTCTCGCACTTAAATGGGCCATAACAGAGAAATTTCGAGACTTCTTACTAGGAACCAAGTTCACTGTATTCACAGACAATAATCCCTTAACGTACATCATGCACAAGAAGAGACTACCTGCTTTGGAACAGCGATGGATATCTGATCTGGCGAGTTTTGATTTCGACATCAAATACAAACCTGGTAAAACCAACACAGCTGCAGACTGCCTATCTAGACTAGAACATGACTCGGAAGAAGATGATAGAGAAGAAGATTTCGAAGTTAGTGCAATGCAGATACTTGCCAAACAGTGTGACATCACATACTTACCTGAGATGGAAGAAATAAAAGAAGCCAAACAAAAAGAAGTTGCAGCACTACAAATAGAAGCAGAAATATCAAAAGATGTAGCATCTTCATTTCTACCAACAATAACGAAGGATGGTTACAGAGAATTACAGCAAAATGACAGGGATATCGCTCTCATAACTGAGATGGTAAAAGTTAACTACAAACTTACTTCAAAAGCAATGAAGAAACTCACAAAAAGTCAAAGAAAATTGGTTAAACAGTTGAAAAGCCTTGTAATGATAGATGAAATCCTGTACAGAAAATCACACTTTAATGACACTTCTGTATTCCAAGCTGTTGTACCAGATGTTCTGAAGGAAGAAGTTCTTAAGTCACTACATGACTTCACAGGACACCAAGGAGTAGAACGAACAGAGAAGCTCATCAAACAAAGATTCTATTGGACAGAACTTCATCAAGATGTCACAGAATATATCACAACCTGTAGCAGATGTCTGTTCGGAAAGATGCCTTACCAGAAAGTTATTACACCTCTAGGCAGACTTACAGCATATAGACCATTAGATCTAGTCTTTATTGACTTTACTCTTCTTGAAAAAGCATCCAATGGAATGGAAAATGTACTTGTGATCACAGACGCATTCACAAAGTTCACAATCACAGAACCCACCAGAGATCAAAAAGCTGAGACTGTAGCTAAAGTACTAGTGAGGTCATTTATCCATATATTTGGCATCCCACACAGAATACATAGCGACCAAGGAAGAAACTTCGAGAGTGAGATCATCAAGTGTCTTTGTAAGATGTATAATATAGAAAAATCAAGAACAACGCCATACCACCCCTCAGGAAACGGCCAATGCGAAAGATTTAATAGGATGCTTCACAACCTTCTGATATCTCTTGAACAAGACAAGAAGAGAAGATGGCCTGATTATATCAAAGAACTGACCTACTGTTATAACACAACACCACACAGTTCTACGGGATACTCCCCCTTCTTTCTGATGTTTGGTCGAGAACCGAGACTTCCAATATCCATTCAACTAGGTGTTGACGATGTTGATACTTGTGATAAGGATAAAGAAAAAGAAGAACAGGTTCAGAAAGAGAACAAAAGTTGGATAGTAGAACATGAAAGAATATTGAAAGAAGCACACACAAAAGCAGCAATGAAAATAGACAAAGAAGCAGACAGAAGAAAAGAAATCTTTGACAAGAAAGCTAGAGAGACTGTTATAGAAATAGGATCAAAAGTTCTTACCAGGAAGAGAATACAAGGAAGAAATAAAATCCAAGATTCTTTTGAAGAAGACATATATACAGTTGTACAAAGGAAAAATGATGTTTACACGATAGAAAATAAGTATGGAGCGAGAAAAGCTGTAAACATAGTAGACTTAAAAGAAGTTCCACAGAAAGTAAGAGGAATAAAACAAAACAAACATGAAGATGTGCCTGAAACTGAGACTATCAGGAGATCAAAAAGATTAGCAGCTCAGAATGCCATGATGTAGACATGATGTCAGAAAAATTGAGATATATATTTTATCGCGTTTAGTGATTTGCGATAAGCGTTCTTTAATAAATGTTATTTTCTTAACTATTGTTCTATTTTAATAATTCAAATTACTGTTATATGTTACTGTTATTTATACTATAAAAGAAACACAATACATATATAAAAAGTTACTTTGTTAACAGAACATAATTTTATTGACTACCATTTTAAGGTAGTGGATGTTAATTAGGGGAGGATAATCCTTCATAATGGTATTTCATAATGTTATTTTCTATGTTCCACGTGTGTGTGACATTTTGTTGTTATAATTTAATGTATTTTATAATTCCTGTGGTAGCAAGAGCAAGGATAATTTGGGACAAATTATGACGAGTCCGCGTGTGTGTGACAGGATGTTTTAGATTTTCAAACCCTACTGTGGAGAGTTATATTTTTATGTATTTCAATTATATTTTCAAACCCTGCTAGGAGAATAGCTTTGATTTACACACAGTGTGCACATGCAAGGGGATTAACCTTGATTGCATTTACTTTCCAAATCACCAGTGCTAGCCTTGATTTTGAACTGTAAAGACATGGTAAGGAATTTTCATATATTTTTGTCACTTTTTACCCTTTAGAATATGCCAACATTATGCCAATTGTATTCATTTTATTCTCCATAACTTTAGCTCCAATTTGATGTAAATATTATTTTGTATTTCAAATACTTTTGAGTAATTTCTTTGTAAAACTTGAACAATGTGTTGGAACATTTGTCCATAAGGTGATGTTCATTTCATGCACCTGTGCGTTATTCATTTACAATTAAAACCACCATTTATGTCATTTCATATGACTTATCTTGGTACACACGTTTTACAGGAGACACTGTGTGCGTACTAAAGATGTATGGCTAGCACTCAGAGACTGTATAGCTTATTTTATAAGGTACATTCCACATTTTATTTTATATTGCTCAATTGTAAACCTTCATGGTACATTTTGCATAAAGTAACTGAATTATATTTATATTTGGTAATTTCAATAGAGAAATGTATGTAGTGCGTCAAGCACAGTATAAGGGTTTTCTTGGGAACAGAATAAGGGCCCTTTAAGTCCCATAGCCCTTAGTACTAAGAAGTTTATCATAAAACTGTATGTTTCATTATTGTATTTTACCTGCTTTACAAACAGCTATTTGTACATTACTTTTATTTGCAGCTCTGGGGTACAAACTAGGTGCACAGCCTTAAGCATTTGTGGTTTTGGTCTTAAGTGAGTTAGTGATTTAGGTAGCTTGAGTATTAAGATCAGTTGAGAGATTTAGCTCATTTGTATAACATTTTGATCATTTGATTGATTATAGGGTTGAATACATTTTAAATACATTTTATATTCTTATTCTGTTAATTCGATTTGTAATGTAACCCACGTCCACTCCCCCATGGTTACACAAATATGAGATATACGTAGATGGGGAGATACATACTGTAGATGGGATGGGGAGATACATAGATGGGGAGATCCAAATATGGAGATATACGTAGATGGGGAGATACAAAGATGAAGAGATACAAAGATGGGGAGATACAAAGATGGGGAGATCCAAATATGAGATATACGTAGATGGGGAGATACATACTGTAGATGGGATGGGGAGATACATAGATGGGGAGATATGTAGATGGGGAGATACATAGATTGGGAGATACAAAGATGGGGAGATCCAAATATGGAGATATACGTAGATGGGGAGATACATACTGTAGATGGGATGGGGAGATACATAGTGGGGGAGATCCAAATATGGAGATATACGTAGATGGGGAGATACATACTGTAGATGGGATGGGGAGATACATAGATTGGGAGATACAAAGATGGGGAGATACAAATATGAGATATACGTAGATGGGGAGATACATACTGTAGATGGGATGGGGAGATACATAGATGGGGAGATCCAAATATGGAGATATACGTAGATGGGGAGATACAAAGATGAAGAGATACAAAGATGGGGAGATACAAAGATGGGGAGATCCAAATATGAGATATACGTAGATGGGGAGATACATACTGTAGATGGGATGGGGAGATACATAGATGGGGAGATCCAAATATGGAGATATACGTAGATGGGGAGATACAAAGATGGGGAGATACAAAGATGGGGAGATCCAAATATGAGATATACGTAGATGGGGAGATACATACTGTAGATGGGATGGGGAGATACAAAGATGAGGGAGTTTTGCAAGAACTTGATGCAAGATCCTCAGGATGACATCCTTCCAAATCTTGTGAAATCAAATATGTCTGAAGTTTTCTTAACTTTAATTCAAACTAAACTGGTAGGTGTAGAGGATATGACCTTGTAATGTAGATACTTAATTTGCTACTTCATGTTGTTAGGTAATATAGCATGTGCCACTTTGAAGTTCAATTTTGAATAATTGATAATTGTTTTATATCTATGTATGTCAACTTGAAATCCTTAATCATTACGGTTATTATTTATTTATCTTAAAGAGTATAACATCCTTCTTAAAAGGTCTTAAAGTAAAGGTTATCTGTTGTTGTTTTTAAATTTTTAATACTTTCGTTTTGCTTTGTTTTGTTTTGATTTCAGTTATTTTATTGAGGATTAGGAATCTAAATTGCAAATGATATACAACAACAATGCAGTAACTATAGCAGCAGAATATAGTCAAAACATATCAATTCTATTTTATTACCATTTAGACTATACTATTGTATCTTCCCATCTACGTATCTCCCCATCCACATATCTCCCCATCCACATATCTCTCCTCGTAGATCCTAGTCTTGGTTTATTTTTGTAATTTTGATTTCTGATTCAAAAGTCAAAATGAAATATAAATAACAATAAATAACAATTTTTATACAAGGTTAATTAAAAGTGAATAGGGTTATTTAAAGTATGACGCAAGGGCTATTAAGGGATCAATAATATTTATATGATCGATAGAAAAGGCAGGACTTCAAGATGTGTTGTAAGACTACCCCATCAACAAAAATCATTTCGAAAAATCAAAAGCAGACCTGAAAACAAAATAGCTAAAATTCATGAAATTAAAGGCACACTGTAAAATACAGCAGATAAAATTGTTCATTTTTTCAGGCTTTGGAGTCCATTCTCCTTTCGAACTATGCATAAAGGTCCATTCAAAGTCGCCTATTGAACTTGTCCCAGAAGCAATGTTTTGTCACTTGTATCTCCCTCAGAATTCCTCATTAAACATTTTTGCAATTCCGGTTTTGTTTTATGACTAGACAGTTCACAGATCCATAGATAAAGGCATATGGGTGCATTAATTCATCTAAAATTCAACATCAACTAAGATTTAATAATTTTTAAAATTGAACCCTTTAAGGACTGTATCATGTCCCACGTACGTGGGTAGGTGGGTATGAGGTTTTTTATACAAAGCCTGTTTTTAACCTTAGTCTGAACCCTAATATAACTCTTGAATTTTACATACAGCAGTTTTTTGTTGTTAATCAAGCAGAAACTAATATTATATTTTGACCTGAAGATTTCAAGTTTAATGTCACCTGTCCTATGATTGATAATTCACCAGACAGTATTTTGTTTAGTTGTGCATTATTAAGACAGATGCCTCAAGGAGTATAATCATAATAAGATTTTTAAAAGTTCTGTTGGTTTCATCATGGCCTTTATCTATTATAAAATAACATCTGTCGGTTTTTTACAGGACACTTTTGAAGTTCAGGTCAGGTCATCTTGACACGGATATATGCCACAAACAATAACATTGAAATTGGAATTGGAATTAGATCAAGCCAAAAAAGATACTAGAATAGTAGCAAAGTTTGGTCCTGCAAATGATTTTATTTGATCTAATTAGTTAACTTTTCAAAATCATTTTAATAGATTGAAAGTAGATTTTCTGCAGAATCCTATTGATATTTTCCCTTGAATAAAAAAAACTATAAACTTTTTAATAATTTGAAGTTTTAAAAGTAACCTTTTAATAAATAGTACATGGTAAATTGGGTAGTCTTGTGTCAGGCCCTTGTCTCGCCATAGTCACATTCACTTGTGGAGTTGAAGTGGATGAGATAGGGCCCAGAGACCTGATGCAAGACTATGAATTAGGATATCATTTTTTCTGTCATGGTATTATAAATATTTGGTACTACACTCTTGGTACTAAGAGATAACTTTTCCATATATTTCAAATGGGAATATAACAAATATAAGACCTTCACTTTTACACTCTTTAATTGCAAAAGCAGATACTACATTTTCTGCATTATGTCACTGATTCATGATATTTAGACTCAGTTAAGACATGAAATCTCCATTAGAGATCATTGAGATCAGTGTCAGCATCACTAGATATAGGCAGAGGGTTGTTACGTTAGCCAATAGAAATACATGTACAATACGTATACAGGGTAACTTGAAAGCAACTAGTTTTATTGTAATTTTACTGAATTATTTTTGGAGATCTTCAAACTGTCAAAGTTCTATATCATGGTTCTTGTACTTCTCCAGGATAAATATTTATGCAACTGTAAAATACCAAATCATCACTTTAACTCTGTGTATATAGCTTAGAGTTTAACAGGCCATTCTTGGCATTCTAATCATTTAAATACCTAAACTAATATTTTGTTTTATGATAATATGAATGCAACGTTTGTTATAGTGCTTGATCCTTTAGCAATCAGGTTCAAATTGATACTTTGTGAGTAGAAAGGTAAATGTGATTCTGGTGTTTTAAACTTTTAATTAAATATGAATAGTAATATAAGCAATTATTTTGCATGTGATATATTTCATTGTTTAGTTATTGAGGGATGGAAAACTCTTACTTTTAATATTTTCTGCAGGCAAAATTTTGATTTCTATGTGGGGTAGATATGACTAGATAAACAACATACCTGGAGTTTAATTGTTTCAGTGACCTAATATGACTATTTAACAAACACATCTTAAATGAGTTAAATTGGTATGATTTCTTAATCTATTTGCATCCAAGAAATTGAATTGTCTGTTCTACTTCTAGATTATTTATATTATCTAGAGAATCTAGAAATTAATTATTGAAACAGTCTCATACACAGCCCCAATAATGGTAAGTGAGGTACTTATTGCGTTTCAATTGAGATATTTCTTGAGGTTATGTGCAGGACTGTTTTCACCTAACATTTGTTTAAAATATAAACATGATTCATTGGTGACTTGTAGTATGAAGAGGAATTGTTAATTATTTTCCCCCTGATATTTATCACACAAATACACTTGAATGAATGAGCTGGTTTTCAAACTTGACATATATAAAAATGATAAAAATAGAATGTGATTCATGTTGTATTTATAAACCAGGTTAGAAAACTTTCCAGGCTACCAAAATATCTAAAATATTGGACTGAATCCAACAAATAATTATAAATTGAAATTGATGACGTTAATTTTTAATTTACAAGTCATAAAATTCCCATTATCTTGAACTTGCTATTGATATTTTTTATACTCAGATGTCACATCGACATGACATTAAAAGAAAAGGCCAATGTTTCAGTATTCATATTTGAAAGATAATTAGAATATATGTCTGAATAATAAGTTCATGCAAATATATGTCATGTCATAAAATTCCCATATATTCAGGTGTTAACATGTTCTTAAGATGTATTGATAGGAGTGTGTTTAAGAGTCATTTAAAACCACAGACTATCTACTTAAGATAAATATCACTATATGAAAATAGAAAACATTTTTTGTAGAATTCTTCAACATCTTCATGGAAGTACATATAACCATTTAGCTATTAAAAACAATACAATGGTATAGCCTTTAGTTCAGTTTTTTAACAGTTGAAAAGGGGTCCAGATGTGATCAGAAACATCCTGTGAAGTTAGAATAAAGGTTGTGAAAAGAAGAAAATAGTTTTGTGAATACAATTGTATATTCTATTAATTTCAAACTATTTGATTTTTTTTTCATTTTTTGACCAGGAAGATGAAAATTGTTGAACTAAATTGGCATACTCACTAAGCAGTTTGATCTGAAATGAAAACATCATACTTTGGAAATCCAAGATGGTATTTTTGTTGGTCAGAAATATTTTGGCAATTTTTTAAAAAATTTTATCCTGTTTAAAGTAAAATATTAGGATAATGTTTTCATTGACATCAATCTACTTGTACTTTATTAAAAGGGAAGATGAATAAACAAAATTGGTTTTGCAATCTTGGAAAGAACAAAAAATTGATTTGATTTCAGAATTGTTATAGCTTATATGATGGTTGGTACAGGACTGTAGAATAACATTCAATTTGGGAATCAGTCTGCTGGGGCCAAAGATTAATCCCCTAGCCTGTTTTATGAAATATGTTCCTGTTTGGAGGGAAATGTATGTTTATCACCAGTAAATCAAGGATTAATCCCCTCCCTGGCTAATCAAATAAGATACTATTGAAATATACCATGTAGAAATTCCTATTGGAATTTGATACACTTGTATCTATGAAGGGATTTATAACTGGATTAACCTGAGCCCAAAGCCATCAAAATGTTAAATTATCTATTTAGTAGATGAAGTGATATCAACCCTTTTCAAGAACCTGGCACTATTTCATTAGAGATAATTCTTTGATTTAACCCATGTCTTATCAGAATACAGGTATAGTTAGAAAATCATCTTAATTCAAGAAGTGCACAGTCTTCCCAATCATTTTATTGATAAAAGAAGCTCTGTCAATGTTAAAACTGTAAAATCATCTGTAATAGTTAGAGGGTAAATTGGGGGATCAGGGTAAGGGATATCTGTGCAGGCTTTAGAGTTATTTAGCACAGAGATAAAGAAATCAAGATCATTTAATGTTGAAAGCAGATCAGAAGGTTTGCTAACAAAGTAGGTGCACTTTTGGGGAAAGTGGCAAATTCAAGTTTAGAATTTACAAATGTTAGTATTTCTATAATATCTATGTTCTAAGGAGTTATAAACACTCCTTATAGTCCCCACAGGTTTTTTGTCTATGGTGTTAAAGTCATTTTGTTGTAGAAGATCAGGTGATTCAGCTTTTCATTTTCATATTTTATTGAAAGTTGCAAAAACAAGGAAAATGTTTGCACTATTAGGCACTGCTAAATAGGCCTTTTAATTTTATATGTATTTTGTGATGTTAGATTGTTGCCCTTTGTGCCTACTTATTACAAAGTCATTACTTACATCAGTACATGTAGTATATAATACCACTAACCTGGCAAAGTTGAGGAAAACTCGAAAACTGTCAGGATCTCTGTCAATTTTGTAGATGCCATCTGGTGGTTGATCAAATCCCGACTGATGGTCCAATAATCTGTTGAAATAAGCGCTATCGAGACGATCCAATGTTGAGCGACTAGTTTCAAATAATTGACCTCCAATATTCAGTTTCACCCAATTATTGTTTTTTAGATTATTGGGAGTTTTCTCGGTGTCCATTTTTTCTTGACTCATGATGTCAAAGCGATGAGTATTGTCTCTGTTTTTGGTACATCTGCAAAACACATTAAGTAAATTTTGAGATATTACAGCTATTTCTAAATAATACAATAATATAACAAGTAAAGCTTGGATTGTTTAATTTGGATTAATAATTGTATAAATGTATGACATTTATAGGAGTTTAATTTGGAGTTGTTTTTTTATGATGCTTATAATTGTGTATAACTTGTCTTCATAATGGTGATAATTGCTCACATCTGATCAATGAAATATATGAACATCTCATTCTCGTTCCTTTTATGCATGTACTGCATAGTCCGGCATAATATGAAAGGAATTTTTAACTGCAAAATTGGTAAAATTCTTATATTTTCAGCAAAATATCAAATTTTGTACATATATTGTTCAAATTTGAGCACACCTTGATAACAGATGGCTATGGATCCGATAAGTATAAATAGAACCATCACACCCAGGCAGCATCACACTGTTTTCCTGCATCACACATGGGGGAATATATGCCTATATGGGATTATTTCACTTGGAAAAACAATGTGTTAGCATAATGTCTCAGTAATAGAAATCTGGTTTCATTTAGAATCACGCATATACGATTCGAATCTCTAAAGTCTTCACCACAGCTTTAAAATGACGTCACACATAGTAAAATATGGGATATACCCAAGAGGTATTGCTCACCTTCATTGGTGGTAAACAAAAAAAATACAATACGATACAAATTACACCCCATCCAAATTATGTTCATGTCGGACAGGTGTTCACTAAAAGAAATACTCTATTCTGGCTGTCAAGAGGTGGTCAATAATTCTAACAGTTGACTGTGCAATGTATGATATTGGTTATTAATGTTTAACATCACATCATGATGTCATAATTAGGCACCAAAGAAAAAAGATGACATAATTTGATGAATAATGAGTGTTCAATCAAGCCTAGGCATTTGGATTAATATTATATTTCTCCATTATGTAATCATTTTATTATAATGTTGTCTAACTGTATAATCAGTCTGTTCTCAGATGTAAAACAACTTGTTTGTTAGTTCTGATAAAAATCCACAATCAATTCTGTTGTGATTTAGAACTAAACAAATCCCAAAGCTTCAAATGGAATGCAATGATACCTTATTCATTTGTTTAACAGTCACTTAATATAGAGCATGGATGATTTAAATCCAGAGATTATTAAAGAAATGTTTTATTCAGCTGTAGGTTGATCAAAGCCAACATTGTTTAGGTAACATAGCAATAAGGGGTGATCATTACAGATTAACATGTCTGTGTCTACTGATTTCATTAATTTTTGGAATAAGATTGTTCACTAAGTTGGTATTTTAAACCGAAATACATGTAGTAGCACAATGGGTTTTCCAAAGAAGAACTTTCCTCCATAAAGAAAGATTCATGCCCTTGGAAAATTAGTATATTCATTCAGGCATATATGAAATTGAAATACCATGATGGATAAAAATGGCAAACAATTGCTTTGTTCAAGTTTAAGACCTTGCTTTCTGTTTTCATTTTGGCTCATCTTCCCTATAAATTCCCAGATTCTTCCCTGTTTATTCACAAAAGAGCATTGATAAAACTCTATATGGTATCAGCCCTGGAGCTTGTCTTAGCATAGAAGCCATCTGACTTTGATCAATAGCTTGTCTTATAAGATATAAGCTGATGTAGCACATTTGGATCATGTTAGCATCAATCTTACATGTCTAATTCATTCTTAGCAGGGATGAACATAGTAGAACATACAGGATTCTCTGTTTTTGACACTTTCATCATGGTCATCATGAACAAATGAGGCCATAATCCCACTCATAGGGGACCTAAATCCTACTCAAAGGGGACAATCCCAATTTCAAAGAATTTGGACATTCTGGCCCTTAAATCTTCAATAACTTCTATATTTGATAAAATATCTCAAATCTTTTTTCAGAAATTGAGATAAGAATTTGAAACAGGTATGATTTTGAGAATATTGATTTCCCGGGGGGTTCCCTGTATATAAAACTCGACAGGGGTCCTAGGCTGAAGCCTCAAATATCAATATGTTCCCATACCAATCTGTCAAATTTCAATATGTTCCCATACCAACCAAAATAACGCCCAAAGGCCATACTAAATGTCCAAATATAGGACCAATGCCATACCAAATGTCCAATTATGGGACCAATGCCATACCAAATGTCACGAAAAATCTCGCGAGACTTCATCAAAGCCTATGATTGGTCCTCATTTCCTGGGAAAAGGGCTAAAATTCAAAAGTTGAAGAAGGCCCTGGAAAAGAAGATACTTCGCGAAACGGTCCAAAACAACTTCAAATTTGCAACTACTGGACCAATGCCATACCACGAATGTTAGGTAACATATCTACAACGACCATTCTCATACCAGAAGAGCAAAAGTCCGACCATTGCCATACCTCAGAAGTCAGAAATTTCTGGGCATTTCCATACCAAATCCTAAAATATTGGTCCATTGCCATACCAAACATTGAAAAAGGTACCCCACATGCGCCGAGGATCCCCGTCAAGGTTTATATATAGTGAACCCCCCGGGATTGATTTTGACAATATTGGCTCTAACAGTTTGCACTTTCTATCCATTCTTATTTCTTTATTAGATTATTATTCATCATCTTTTCTGAATAAGTGTTGTATGTTTTGGATGATCAAATAATAGAATGTACTTTATAATACACACGAAATACTATTATTGTACTTGTATTCCTTCCATTCACTTGTAACATGCACTTTATTAGTTAACTTCAGTTTTGACCGATAATGATACTTACTTACTTACTTAATCATAACCAATCCTCCTTTGATGGTTGTCCTGGTATCCAAAACAGGAACTTTAAATATGTAGAAAATGGAAGAAACGAGTTAAAAGTGACTCATATGTTTTACAAGTAAACGCAGTATGACTGAGTTGTGACATCAAATGGTAGCCTGAACTACAGGATTGACCTGGTCTCATGTTCCTTAGTTGTCATGGAATCAAGTGGCTGCTAAACCCTTACAAGGTGGTTGCTACATATTGCAAATCTAAATTTTCTTGACATTTTATCATAAATGGTTGTTGAATTGTGCATTGTTTCTGTATTTTATTTTCAAGTCTGGTTTATATTATTTTCTCTTTTTGCTTGGTTTTGGTCATTATGATGGGAGCACCTGCAATGTCATCCTGACCTAAGGATATATCAAAGTATCAGTTTTCATCTGCAGTCTTGACAACAAACAACTGCTCTGTCTCAGAAGTCTTTGACATATGCCTTGCATAAGGACTAACCTCTGCTGTTTTTAATATGACTTATCTTGGACATTGTCTTATGCAAGGTGATGTCACTTGAGAACAGGATTACAGGAACCAAAGTAAATCAAAACAGATTTTCAATTTTTGTTTTGTGGAAACTGATAATGTAAAAGATTTGAAGGTAAAGGTATTCATTTGAAGGTTTTTGTTGTAAATTCTCTTATGATCGGATATACTTTCCACTTGTAATTTTCTCATGGTACTTCAGTGGTAAATAGCAAAATACACAGGCCTGTCAACTGTCCCGCAATTTGCGTATTTGTCACGCATTTGCTGAAGAATTTGAAGTCACGCCAGTTATTTTTGCGTGACAGAAAATGTCACGCAAATACGCATTTTACCTGGTAATTGTCAAGCAAAAATATTTCTGTAGAAAAATTTCTAAAAAAAGATCTCTACACAGCAAAAATACGAACGCCGGAAAAAAACGTACGCATTTCGTTCGGACTTTTCACGCGAATTACGTATTTGCCCCCCCCCCCCATTGGTTGATGGATGTTTGAAATCCGAGCATAGCGAGCGCGAAAAATTTGAGGTGTTCAAAATTTGCCAAGATGTAATAAAATTCGAAATTTGGATCAAGGTGTTCAGATTTGGACCAAGGTGTCCACATTTTGAGGGGAGGTGTTCAACATTTCCAAGTCACTCATGTTAGGTGTTCCCAAGTTGACAGGCCTGAATACAGTAGTTATTCTACATCTTAATAGTTAAATACAAAAAGTAAGAAATCTTCTACAGAAATAATTGTTCATATTTTCACACATAATCACTGGGGGGTATCGTGATGCAACAACACCGTGTTGTTGCATCAAGATGGCCAGACTTCCGGTGATAGATTTTCGTACGATATTTTGTTTCCCAATTTAAACCCATTTCTAGGACGAGTTGCTCAATAATCATACACATGCAGTTAGCTCATGATCTATATTTAAAAAAACTCTCATTAGTATGCATGTACCATCATCAAGAAGCGAGAAATTCGCGGTTTTAATTCCTCACTATTGATGCAACAACACCATTCTGTTTATTATCGATGATGCAACAACACCAATGTGCTGATGCAAAAACGCCAATATAATGTATCATTGAATATCTAGAGAAACTGTTTTATGTTCTGTTTATAGGTGTTGGTCGGGAAATGAATAAAACGCGTGAGTGCGTGGTTCATGAATGAAACGTATTTTGTTTGGTTCCTTAATGGTATTTGTCTTTATCAAAGTTAAAAGGATATACAAGGTAAACTAAATACATAGGCTAAGTATTGAATCCCCGGGAGCCAACCTCATTGATATTGTATCTGAAAAATAAAGATTATTCATTTTCTAAATTAAATCCCCTTGATTTACCGTATAGTATGGAAATTCTTTACAAAGTACTAATATAACTAGACTTTGGAAATTGAACAAGTTCAATTTCAGACTCCAGATCTAGACTTTTTTAAGCCGAGTCATCCAGAAAAAGATGGCTGGATGGATGAAATAGAAAGGAGGGATAGGACAGAATATGATGTAACGATAGGAGAGAATAGAGAAGAAAGATAGGATAGCACAGCAAGGAAGGATAAGATAGGAGGGATAGGAAGGAAAGGATGGGAAGGATAGATAGATAGGAAGGAAAGGATATGAAGGATAGATAGGAAGGAACGGATAGGGATAAAAGGGATGGGATAGGAAGGATAGGATAGAATAAGAAGGAACGATAGGATAGAATAGTATGATAGGATAGGAAGGATGGATGGATTTTTCAACATTTTCTTCGCTACTCTTGACTTTCTATCAGGATACCATCAGATCGATTTTTATCGAAATTTCAAAACGCCATAACTTCCGAACCGGAAGTCGGATCGAAATTTGGTTTGCAGATTCTGATTCCTGAGAAAATTATATTCTTTATTCATAACTCAAGCGTTAAATTTGGAGAATTTTTTTATTTTGATCTACTTTTTGGACACCCTCAAAAGTGGGTTAAAATACTTTCTGACGGCAAAAGGCTAACACTATTAGTACATTCTTGGCTACAAGTATACACAATATCGAAGAATATAATTGAAGTGTAGTGTCAGAATCACAAAAATAAGGAAAACTTTGAATTTGACCTAGATTTTGACCTAGACATTTTTGTGTTCAAATTTTGAAGCTAGATTGCTTTTGAGGTACCCTTCATTTAAAGGCTTTCATTAAATTAAGCTGTACTCGGTCGTATATATGTCGTATTTTACACTTCAAAAAAAATTCCCATTGACTTTAAATGGGGCACCTTTAGCGATTTTGAGTTTTCAAAACGCCATAACTTCCGATGAGTGTTGGTTTAATGATATTGCAGTTATACAATGCTATTATATAGAGGTTATTTACTGAGAGGGATTCAATATTGGTTTTATTCCGGGAGACATTATGATATTTCCCGAGGGCCCAGGGGGAATCTGGGATTACTGTACCCCTATCAATTTACCTTTTCGGGACCTAAATCCTATTACCTACCTTTTTACTCAATCGGGGAGAACGAATCCAAAGAGAACAATACTTCTACATGTGCGCCGTGCAAAATTTCCAAAAGTTCGTCGTGTTTCACGCGTGTGTTTACCGAGAACGAAAGATGTTTGTCCACCATTTTGAATGATACTAATTTGTATCAGGGTCATCAAGCTATGGAACAGGGGTTTATGAAAATAGATTGGGTTACTATAGCTTGCAATGTTAAAGGTGATTGAACTATGTTATAAAACAACTTCCAGTACATTATGATATTTATAAGTATAAATTTTTGAAAATACATATAAAGAATCTTTGCCCACAGGACGTGTATTTTGAATGCCTGGGAAGAACGCAAATTGGTACTGGCCCGGTGTTGCAATAGTAGCATCTAAAAATCTGTTCCTCCCGAGATTTATGGTCTTCTGAAATAATACTATTAATTGGTGTTGTTGCATCATTGCTCAAATCTAGAGGAGTGTTGTTGCATCTTCGGTTTGGTGTTGTTGCATCAATAGTGGGGAACTAAAACCGTGAACTTCTTGCTTCTTGATGATGCTACATGTATACTAATGAGAGTTTCTTTAAATATAGACCGTGCGCTAACTTCACGTGTATGGTTATTGAAAAGCTCGTCCTAGAAATGGGTTTAAATTGGGGAAACAACATATCGTACGAAAATCTATCACCGGAAGTCTGGCCATCTTGATGCAACAACACGGTGTTGTTGCATCACGATACTCCCCAGTGATAATAGTTTAGTTCATAAAGACTGACAAGGGAAAGGATCAATATAAATTATGTAGCCAGATAAGATCTATAGCCACATAAGGGGAGGCATCAAAAACTAAATAAATCTAGTTAGGGGGAGGGGGGGTTCAAAGCCATTTCAGTTTGCTATTCGACAAATTTCATTATTTCAATTTTTTGCTATTTTGACTTAAAATGCCTTAGATGGTTTAAAAATAATTTACCTGATGCTTTCTTCATCAAGATCATTCCAATGAATACTATTCTATCAATAGTTGTTAAAAGCCGCAAATTATGCTAGGAATTAACAAAAATAGATCAATTCTCAAACGGGAAGTCTGCAATCAACTTTCATGGTATTTAGTTTTGGGGGGAGGGGGTCAAACTCAGAACTAGATTTCTTAGGTTTCTGATCCAACATTGAGCTTTTGATGCCTCCCCTAAGTCATTTATGAATAAAAGTGAAAATCAATCTCTTAACATTTTTTTGTGTAAAACATTTTCTTTTGAAAATGTAATTTTTAGAAATGATGAATATGAGAATATTGGAATTTCTAATCAATGTAATGGAACCAAGTCAAATCTCAATCTACTTAACACAAATGTGGGGGGGGGTGAAGCATGCAGGCAGTATTGATAAACCATCCTTTTCATCAAATTGATTTTAGAGTTTTTTGGTTTAGCTCTCTATTCCTGATATTTCTTATCCCAAATATGATTTATTTGGATATTTATACAAGATTGATACTTGAGAAATTGCAATAGATAACAAACGCATAGGGGTATTAGAATGATATATTATCAGATCATACTATCCTCATTGGGAATTTCTTTGATTTTCATGTTGATTAATGTTGAGTCCATATAGAATAAGATTCAATTGATTTTTTTCTTTAGAGTAACCTCCTTATCATGTTTTATTCATTAAAACTACAAATACGGAATACTGCATGCCTGTAGCCAGAATGTTTCAAGTTGGGTTTAGCTTTTTGCAAAGGGGTATGTGATTTTAGATGGTCATATCTTTCACCGTTGGTACGTTCTGGTCATCATTGCAGTGTTTTTTATCAAAACAATATGTTTTCTTTCAAGTGAAGTCCCCATGAAAGTATAAAATACCAATCTAACTCTCTGAAAAATCATGGATTAGGACCCCACCTTGTCATTTTTAAAAAAATGTAAGGCTCATTTTCTAAAAAGAGGATCTTGATTTTCTCAATTTAAACATATCGAAAGTTTTGTTCTACACTATATTAACAATTTCTGAAAAGGAGATGCGTATTGAAATCCTTTAAAGTTGAAAACCACATATCACATGTTATTTTCCCATAGGGAATACTTGTGCTATTCATTGTTTTCAGCATAATTTTGGTCATCGAATATAGATATCTTCAAAACTAGACTTTCAATACTATTCTACTCTTGAAGAAGTTTTAGACCCCTTGTTGAATAATCTTTTTTCATGCAATAAAAACCAGAAAAAGAAGATCCTCTTTTGAGTAAATACAGGGTGAGCCAAAAAGGTAACCCAACCAAATGTATGTTAATAACTCAGTCATTCAGCATGGGTTTAAATCATATTTGGCACAATTAAACCTTGTTCAATGTTATTCCATTCTACTAAGTGTCATTGATCTATCCCTAATAGCCACAACTTTATGGCCATTTATAAAACATACTCAAAATGCTGAAATGTGCCTCACTGACTAGACATAGATCCCACCAGATTTTTATCTGTAGGCCTATTTTCTACAGTAACAACCCTTTAAACATTGAAACAAGAGATAAGAAGGAAGATGAGAGCCATAACACAAGACGTTTATTTTTGTATTGTGAACAACTACGTCCGATACGTTCAAGTTGGCCTCCAGACATGACGCCCAATTTTTATGGCATGTTTTGTAAAATGACCATAACATCGTGACCACTAGAGATAAACCACTGAAACTTGGTAGAATGACAATATATTGGACAAGGCTTAATTGTGCCAAATATGACACTAAACCCATGTAGGATGACTGAGTAATTAAGATTTGTTAGGGTTACCTTTTTTGGCTCACCCTGTAGGTTCAACATTTTGAAAAAATATCGACATGGGGTCCCTATTCATAATTTTTAGATTGATATTTTTATCAACATGAGTACTTCATTTGAAAGAAAACATATTGTTTTAATAAAAACCACTGTATTTATGCCCAGAAAGTATTCATGGTTAAAGGTATGACTGTCTAAAACCACTTGCCATACTGCACATAGACCTTTCATTTTAAACCACTAAATTAAATTGCACCACATGCTCCGTATTTGCTTCGACAACCCCCCCCCCACTTCAACTCAATAATAAAAGTGAGTAAGATACAATTTTTCAATGTTTGTAGTTGCCTCATAATTTACCTCACTTATACTTATTATTAGTGCCACAGCCATCCAAGTCATACTCATCATAAGAAATAATCAAATCACTTTCAAACAATAACTTATACTTATTGCACCAATCTAAATAAAGTGGTGCAGTGACTTGATCAAAACTGTAAAGGATCTTACCCGGCAAGATCGTAGGATTACTTGTAGATAAATTGTCAATCAATTTGAAGGCAAATGAACTTATAAACTATAATTTGCTACTGTATGAGATATTATGGTGTAATACTCCACGAATCGAAATGATCTGAAATAGTTCTTTAGTTGCTTGCTGAAATTGGTAATAAAGTTTAATTTATTTCAACTCCACATACCCTGTTATTGCGTTGCTATGGTAACCAGATGCCTATGCTAATATATGATATCATGGTTTATCTTTACACAAAATGAAACTACTATATATTGGGTGGTTAGAGTAAACAATGCAGAACTTTTGAAACAACCCTTGTAGGTATCTGAATACAGTAAAACCTGTCTTAGTGAACACCTCTTTTCAGTACATATGCCTCTGAGTTTGTATAAAATTGTCTCTGTAGTTCTGTAGTAAACACCTACCTATAGTGAACACATTTGTGTGGCTCTATAAGTGTTCACTGTACACAGGTTTTACTGTATATGGCATTAGTGGTTTTGGTTGGGCTAGAATACTATTCAATACAATAATTATGGAGATAACATTACTTAATTTCTTCATTTATAGAATATTTCTAATTGGATTAATGTAAAACTCTATTGGCATGAACAAGATGGTCTTGTTGATACGCTTATTGTGATTTAACATTAACATTACAATCATTTAAAGAGGAACTGAACTGTTTTAACATTATGTCAATGGGAATTTACATTCCTATATTCGAAGCATGTTTTGAAATTCATCTGTTCATGAAGATAAGGCCTTGGTATGATGGGAGGTTTTTCCCACTCAAAATTTGGAGGAACTTTGACGGCCCCTCAAACCCACATTTACTGAGTGCATGCACTGCAAGGTGCTTTCTATATAAATTTATTGTTAGTGCTGTTAAATTTATATTAGAAAGGAGAGGTTTCTTGATTTAGATGATAGGAATCAGTGTTTGTTGAACAAATATTGACTCAAAGGTCAACTGTGTAGATTGTATACTTCCTGAGCACCAGGAAATAAATTTGATATACGCCACTTTTTATTATGATTTATGTTAATTACTGATCCTAAATTTAATTTAAGTTGTTACTTACCTTAAACATTCATTCTATAGCTATTAGAATGATTAAATTTTAAATATTTCCCAATTTTCCAGTCCTTTCATACATATAGATAATATATAAAATGTACATACGAGTACTTATTGAAATGGTATTTGAGATATAGAATTCTCTGATGTGATACTACTGTATATAATATTTATATTTGAAAATGATCCTAAACTAGGTGTGAGATATTACTAATACAGTTTACTGCACTTTAACTTAATCTGGTTGGCGTTTTAATTTGGCAGATCCACCAAATTGTTAAACTCCGCTAAATTAAGTAGCCGCCAAATTCAATATTTCATATTCAGCAAATCCACCAAAATAAGTAGCACCAAATTAAGTAGAAATACAGTAGAACGAACATGTATTAACATATAATCCTATTAGATTTATTGAATTCTTTCATTCAAAAGCAATTTTTAGAATAAATTGTAACTTATACCTGTAAGATCCATAGACTATTCCATCAATACATACACCCAATTGTCAAATGAATGCTCACAAATCATTTTCTACCATATGCAACAAGCTTCAAATCATCTGCTGATTACATCACAATTAGATATCTCAACTGTGTTTAATTACTGTTATGTTAATCTTCCTATTGTAATAATCATATCAAAAATAACACATGAATATTTTAGAATGTACCCTCACTTACCCATATAAGCCAACCTTCAATAATCATCTGCAGCTAAAGGTTGCTATAACATATAATATTAATCCCCATCATAATCAATAGATCTAATATAGATTGAAGCATACCTTTGCTATATCTGCATTCACACACATGACGCTGGCTAACTAATGCCATCAATAATATAACATGAATCTACAGCTCTGCAGCAGCCGTATTGCTCTCCTGTCTCCAATATTACAACAATATGATAATGTAATTTGCAATTTGCTCATCCTCACCACACTTACCCTATGTTATTACTCCTTCCCCACATGCAGTGAAATTCTAACCAATATATTGCAATGTTGAGGATATTTGCTTTAGGATTTGTCTCAAGATCATCATGTTGATTATGTATATTTGCTTGCATTTATGCATAATCCTTTGTGCATGTCTAGAGATCTTATCGAGGGTTTGATGTATTTTTTCATCTAAATATAAAAAATCAGTTAAGCATACTGCTGTGTCTCTTGATGTAAATCACCCAGAGGCAAACATGAAATCAATCAATAATAAAAAAAATAAAATCTACTACACCATAAAAATCAGCTTACCTCTGTATTATATATACTATGACTTAGCTGCCATCCTGTCTTTGAGAATTTATAATTTCCCTGTGTGTATAGAACTTCAGAAAATCCAATACTCAGAAGAGTGCCTGCCGGGGAATCTACAGAAAATAAATCATGGGAATATTGAACTGTCAGCGGGAAAATCAATCAGAACCTGTTTAGTATTGGACTGTGTTGCTCTGGCGCTGGAGGCTTTGGAGGAATTAGCTTTAGCATATCATACTGTAAACATGGGGGTTTTATTGGCAAAGTAGTCATTATTGATTTTTTATCTGAACTCTGCACTGTGCCTAGCAGATATTCAGAAATAACATTGCATTCCCATAGTGATTTTTCAATTAAAGGAATTGTTTTCATTAATAGCATTTTATGATAAAACAGGGGATTTGTAAAATTTTATGTTTTAAACTGGATTTACAGTTATACCAAGGATCAGTGTATCTATGCAAAGAGAACATTCATTTATTTTACAACACAAATATTTGCCTATACTTGCACACAATATCTTGCAATTGATCTTTGCTCAGTTAATTTCTATTTTCTTAGTGTCTTAAACTTGAACATGAAATTCTTCAACACTGAATAGCCCTGAATAAAATAAATCCTTCTCGATTTAAACTCAAAACAAAATATTTTCTGATCTCCTACTGGTACAACTTTCCAAGAGTTCAAGTTTTGATAAAGTCTGTTTCAGATTTCACCTTCATGAGGTTCGAATTTTCACCTATGTTTTGGGTAAGATGGTTAAAACCTTATCATGTTTTAAAGATGAGCATAAGACAGCAGATGTTTACATTGTTGATTGTTGAACTGAAAATGTTAAAGAAGAAGTAAATTTATATAACTAACAATTTGGGGGAAAGAGAAGTTGTAGATTGAAGGAACCAGACAGTGTATCTATTTTACCCCCCTCCCCATTTCTGCACCACTTACTTTTCGAGGAAACTGTTAGTCTATGTTGGCAACTAGCCTCATTAATTGTCATAAACTCTTTGAATGTTATTTTAAGATAAATAATCTATTTTGATTTATAGCCTAAATGGATTAGCTTAATCTCTACTGGGGCAGAATCTGCCTCAAGTTGAAATGTTGATTGTAACTAAATTCAGCACATTTATTTAAGTTACTTCATAAGGATTTCCATAAAGAACACAGTCCAATGCATAGCAGCAACAAATATTTAAAAATAATTTTAACTGAGTCAATAATTAGAGAATTTGATGAATAAAAAGAATAATCTCATGTATAGACAACTTTTCAGCATAAGTGATTAGGGTTTCACAGTGGTCATACACTTTATTAACAGCTTGTTTCATTGAACATAAATTTTCACAGAGTATTCACAAGAAGTTGTCTCAAGCAATTTACCTTCCTTCCATGAATTATTTTATGCCCATGTTCACCAAGACTACAGCCAATAATAGTGGCTGCCCCCCCCCCCCCAAAGTATGCTCCCTTGAGGGTGTTTTAATCCATATTTGGGGCTGTATGTATCAGTACAGACTGGTTAATATTTTCAATTTCAGAAAATATTTGTAAATCATTAATCCATTTAGTTTACATAAAAAAACGTTCCTCTTCTTTATATATTGAGTATTGATATGGCATGTGGTATAGACTATTTGTCATTTCTCAATATGACCCAAAATACTGATTAAAACCCCTATGGGGTAAATGGAAAAAATACATAGACATTACTGTAATGATTGGGTTTACCTTTGGAGATGTGTAAGACTGATACAAAAATATGTTTCATATAAAAGGAATAAATTAATTAAAAGGTGTAATATATTAAACAATTTATAGAAACTTCTATAAGCACAACTCATCAATGAAGTACAAAAAATGATTTGATTATATTTTGCAACATACACGCAGGATGAAGTAAAAGATGATTTACATGTAATTGTGTATTTATTGACCTTGATGATCTCCATTTAACTGTTCCCACAGAAAATTCCCCAAAATGCAAAAGGAGAAGCGTCAAAGAATGATTATTTACCTCATCCTGTAAACAGAGTTTATCCGGAGGAATAAACCTAATCTATGAGTTATCTTAAAGCCGCTTGTTTACACCTTGAACATATCAAAGTCTCTATAAATTGATGTTCCTTTCAGCTATTTCTTCCAACTGGTTGTTATCTGGCCTTAGATATACAGAGATCATCTTGCCAGCCCCCAGGTGCAAGGTGTATGTTCATTGGGGTTTGAATAGCCAGCCCCTAGGTGCAAAGTGTATGTTTATTGGGGTTGATTAGCCATCCCCTGGGTGCAAGGTGTATGTTCATTGGGGTTTGAATAGCCAGCCCCCAGGTGCAAGGTGCATGTTCATTGGGGTTGAATAGCCAGCCCCCAGGTGCAAGGTGTATGTTCATTGGGGTTTGAATAGCCATCCCCTAGGTGCAAGGTGTATGTTTATTGGGGTTGATTAGCCAGCCCCTAGGTGCAAGGTGTATGTTCATTGGGGTTGAATAGCCAGCCCCCAGGTGCAAGGTGTATGTTCATTGGGGTTGAATAGCCAGCCCCTAGGTGCAAGGTGTATGTTCATTGGGGTTGAATAGCCAGCCCCTAGGTGCAAGGTGTATGTTCATTGGGGTTGAATAGCCAGCCCCTAGGTGCAAGGTGTATGTTCATTGGGGTTGAATAGCCAGCCCCCGGGTGCAAGGTGTATGTTCATTGGGGTTTGAATAGCCAGCCCCTAGGTGCAAGGTGTATGTTCATTGGGGTTGAATAGCCAGCCCCTAGGTGCAAGGTGTATGTTCATTGGGGTTGAAAAGCCAGCCCCTAGGTGCAAGGTGTATGTTCATTGGGGTTGAATAGCCAGCCCCTAGGTGCAAAGTGTATGCTCATTGGGGTTGAATAGCCATCCCCTGGGTGCAAGGTGCATGTTCATTGGGGTTGAATAGCCATCCCCTGGGTGCAAGGTGTATGTTCATTGGGGTTGAATAGCCAGCCCCTGCGTGCAAAGTGTATGTTTATTGGGGTTGATTAGCCAGCCCCTGGGTGCAAGGTGTATGCTCATTGGGGTTGAATAGCCATCCCCTGGGTGCAAGGTGCATGTTCATTGGGGTTGAATAGCCATCCCCTGGGTGCAAGGTGTATGTTCATTGGGGTTGAATAGCCAGCCCCTGCGTGCAAAGTGTATGTTCATTTGGGTTGAATAGCCAGCCCCTGGGTGCAAGGCATATGTTTATTGGGGAAGAATATCCAGCCCCAAGGTGCAAGGTATAGATGTCCATGGGGGTGGAACAACCAGCTAGAGGTGTTTTCCCAAAATGTATATTTAGGATGAACTTGTGTTATTCAATTGTGTTTTACTCTACACGTATGGGTTGTTACTTGACTTTATTTACTAAATCACAATTAGATAATCACGTTTTACTGTACCAGTTTTTACTAATGTTTAAAATGTGCAGTTTGACTGAGTACATATAAAACTTGTTTGAAATTAACTAAAAACACATGACTCTGATATTATTAAATATTGGATACTAAATTGGTCAGGGAAACTGTGTTATGTTACTGTAGATTTATTTGAAACGTGTGGAAATGATTTGCTTCATCTAGAAACTCTGTAAGTCTCATCAATGGTGTTTATGTGTCTGTAGATAAAAGATTGCCAGTATCTAAGGCCAGAAGATGTCATTAATTAATTAATTAGTTTCTTGGTTCATCTTAGATTCAGATAAAACGATCATAGTTTATTATGGTTAGTGCAGTTACATGTAGTTTATGAAAAGTAGTGTAAAGACCTGATGGGTGTTAATCTTGAAATGATTGTTCTTGTTACAATTGCTCAGGGCCAGTAGCAGCATTAACACTTCCCTATTCCCTACCCTGAACAGCAATACCATTTGGCCATTACAGATGAGTTTGCAGTTTTGATGCTTATAAGATCTCACATGTAGCTTTCATTGGCTTTTTGTAGCTATATATGACTTCTTTTCATGATAATACAAAATATCAAAGAATTGGCTCAACATTAATAAAGAGTATAGATAAAAGTGAGCTCTTGTGAATAGAACAAGATTAACAAAAAATCAAAATCAGAGAATCCCATTGTGGAATCCAAAGCACATACTCTTTCAATAAAACTCTGTGTTTAGCTAGCTCTCTGCACAGCTGTGACATGTCTGATATATTGGTTCATTTGGTCAACAGTGGTAGATTTGTGAGAAGTAAATGCACATTTTATATCAAATGTAATGTGCCATACTTAACATTTTAATGATTGAAACTACAAGAGAATAGTGTTCTAATTGGTAATATGATATAAAACTCCATTAGTTACTATTTACTTAAAATATCCTAGAAACAGGAACATTTTAAAAGGAAATCATATAAAAGTAAATTAAGGGAAAAAGTTTATATATTTGTGTTATTAGCAAATGCAAATAAAGATAAGTTGTCTTACCTTTACTAAGTTGTTTCAACAAAAATTAAAAGTCCAGCATTTTTAACCTTATGATAAACAGGATTTATGTTTTTAATATTTAAAATGAAACACATGCTATTTTATTTACTGAAATGGGGTTTCCCAGCAAGAGATTATTATGTACTCAGTCAGAGTATTTACCTACATGTCAGGATTAATGGTATACTTAAAACTTTTTCATGGTCACTTTTTAAGTCATGAAAAATGCAATAAAATTATAACAAATTTCAAAGCTCTATCTTTATGTTATTTTCAATGTTTGAGAGCGACACGTGCTGCAAGGTACAAAGTTCCTAATTTTGATCAGTCTCTATTTCAATCATTTTTTATCTAAAGACTATTCATGCTTTGTTATTATTTCTGCTATATTTTTAACAACTTTTTAACTTGTTTTAATTTGATTTTGTTGTTAGTAAAACTAAAAAGTCTCAATTAAAAGACACTCATAGATGCGCATGTTATAAGAAAGGTTGCATTGATTTAACAACTCAAATTGCAAAAATAATGATGAAAAATAATACTTACTTATGAATGTTATTTAATACTAATTACATTTATCCTCCATTTTGTTTTATATTTCTTGATTGCATATCTTTGTTTAACAAGCAGTTGTTCATTTGACTCTTGGACTTGTGCTCTAGGAATCACTTCATTTACAATATATTAAACTGGTTCGGTGAAATCTTCCAATTTAATCATAAGCAATTCCCAAACCATGATATTTGCAACTAAGACCATTGTAATCTAACATTACCTCCTTATGCTAATTCAATAATAAAGTCAAATGTGGATCCAGTCTCAACCTCTTTCATTTCCTTTCTTTCACATCAATAGACTAAAATCTGGGCCAGATTAATGAGAGAAATCAGAAATTTTGTAAAAATAATAATTGATAATTGGATAAAGCTTATCTAAATTAATATTATATAGAGTGTCTGTAAATCTTGTAAATATGAAATTGTACTATAGGCTAATTAATGAATGTTTATTTGTTAATCCATGGTGTTACCTTGGTGACTTTTTAGTCATAGCTCAGTCATTGTATTGCTTACACACTTATGATAATTGTGATTGAGTAATATTTAAAGCTTAATACAGTAGATTTATAACCCTGCAGTATGTCATCAACAACCTCAAACTCCATGCTGTTTTCTCTTAACAAAGTTAAAGGATGTATATAACTATCAAGAGCTTAGAAAACGTTAAAAATGACTTTTTGAAGAATATGATCAATTAGATTTCTTTTCATCAATTAAATGCAATAAATACACTTTTGATTTCTAATTTACTAAACAGGACATTTCAGATCCTGTCTGAATCCTTTTCCAACTGTATATAAACTGAACTGAAGCGCTACACCTACAAAACAACAATTAAAAAACATTATTACGTCATATTAATTCACCAAAAATTCATTTTTAAAAAACATGAAATTAATGCAGCAGTGAAACCCTACATGACTCTGAAAAATATGTTAGTCCACCTTTAACATTTTGGATTTTATTTTACTGATTCAGTCTAAGAAGTCTCAAAAACTATCAAATGATAATATACAGGGTGTCAAATAAGTCCCGTCCCCCCCTCTACAGCCAAAACCAAGATATTTGGTACCAAGTGTGATATATCATTGGAAAGGTCTTCCAAAGTTACGTTGATTGGGATATATCTGACACATATCACTCAATCTCTTAATTTTTTACAGTGTATCAATTGAGGTGACCATATGCCTAGAAACATGGCAATTTGGCGTATTTGTCAGGATTTTAAGAATCGGGTATAAGAAAGGTCAAGGGACCAAAAGATGACTAAAAATGTTTATGGCGATGAATTTAACCAATTTCTGGATAGGGTTAGATGTGTAGAAAATAGAGGTGCAAGGAAAGTGGTGAAAACCTTTTTGTAACAAGTGGAATGCGAAAAATATTAACTTTTTGACGTATTTCTGAGGTCATATCCTTGTCATTTTGACGCAAAAAGGCTACTTAAAGGAGGGCACGTAAACTTTAAAAAACATCATAAAAATATAGGTAAATTTCATCCAAAATACTTGAGAGTTGGTGAGTTAACATAACTTTGGATGATCTTTCCAATGGTATATCACACTAGGTACTGTGTTAAGGTTTTAGCTGTAGCAGGGGGGACGGGACTTATTTGACACCCTGTATTCATGTTTATTTTGATTTCTCAACTGGATCCAATTTTTAACAGGGTGCAGCACCCTGTTAACTCATCGTGGGGCGATCACTGCTGCCATGGTTAAAACATGTTAACTCAATGCTGGGGAGATCACTGCTGCCATGGTTAAAACATGTTAACTCAATGCTGGGGAGATCACTGCTGCCATGGTTAAACATGTTAACTCAATGCTGGGGAGATCGCTGCTGCCATGGTTAAAACATGTTAACTCAATGCTGGGGAGATCACTGCTGCCATGGTTAAACCATGTTAACTCAATGCTGGGGGGATCACTGCTGCCATGGTTAAACATGTTAACTCAATGCTGGGGAGATCACTGCTGCCATCATGGTTAAAACATGGTTGCCAACTTGGCAAGCCTGCCAGGCTGGCAATCAAATCAACTGCCTCTTAGTACTAGTAAAAGCCTTATAAATGTAAAAAGTGATTGCCATAGGTATTATAATGCATCAATAAATTTTGAATGCTGTTTAGATATTATTTAATAGATAATATACATGATATAACTACAGGTATCTGGAGATGTTTCAGAAAATTCAAGTCATGCAAAATAATATATGAATATTTTCGAAGTTCACATGGGACCTTTAGACAATGTGTTTGCCATTGCTTCATGCATAGACTTCAATATTGAATCACTGATCTTGAAACCCAACATGCTTAAGCTTTTATAACCCTAACATTTCATTGCATGATTATCATGGTATCTTATATTAATTCAGTAATTGACTCCACATCAGAAAATACAAAAATTGTCTTCCTTCAACAACTTTTGTTCCAGACATATACTTGCTAAAATATTTTATCCAAAACTTAAGCATGTTTTTACAACAATGAGGTTCCTAGTTATGTTGTTTGCAACAGCAATTGATGTTTACGTTCAGCAAAGGGGAAAATATATAATTTTAAATAAAGATGGCAGAGTAATCAATTATTTTACTTGTAATAAAGTTCTATCACTGCTGCCATCTTTATATCAGCCTTAAACCTTTGAATACACAATATATATGATGCCACCAAGAAACTTTTACTTTTCCCTAAATTGATATCTGTATTCAAAAAATTGGAGTGAAATTCCTATTGGTGATATGAGTATATAGTAATTCAATCAAATGGGGAATTTATTATTTTATTTTTATATAATAGAGAAGATATATGTTTACAAATACAAGTACTGTATATTTAATTGTAAAAGTTACGGAAGCAGAACTAATTGAAGTGACAAAATATGTTCATTGGTCTGATGTTTTAGAGATACATGTATGTATTTTTTATGGTTTTGAAGAAAAGGGCATTGAGTCTGAGGATGGCAATTACTATGTCTAACTCTTTCCCAATACACCTGTTGGGCCTCAGATGTGGCTTTAGGGTCAGTCGAAATCATATCTTCTTATTGAAAGCCCATGGGTTTACCAATTATTTTCCTTGAACATTTATAATTTTTTCCTGTAAGTTTTAGAACATTTGGAAAGAGACCTGGCATTACTTAACATCTTAACATGCGATTCAACAATTTTTGAATAAACTTGTCTGAACCAGGAAGTTAATTTAAATTATTGAGATTTTAAGTTCTGTAAGGAATTGGTAATATGGGTATTTTCACCCTATTCAAAGTGAGTGGAGGGAAACCATATGGAGATGGTAAAGGAAGAGAAGAATATCACCACATATATATCACTGGTGGATCCAGGGGGGGGGGGGCATGGCTCAAAAACTTTTGGTAATTCTGTATAAAGAAACACATTCAATCCCCCTGTAAATCTCATTCTCTGATACGATTAAAGTGTGTGTGTGTATTTTTATTCTTTAACATTTTGTGTCAAAATAAAAATGGTATCGTTGTTACCAGTGAAAAAATACAATATATTTGGCAGATTTTCACGAAACCATATGATTCAGCTTTTAAACCATGTGATCCAGCGCTGTATCTGATGGTAACCTGATTTTTGCTACATTACAAGCCTGACAAACTGTGACAGTAACAACAAGAGATCAGTTGTTTGGAAAGTTTGATTTCAATCATTTACTAAAAGAAAATCCTATGATTTACTCATGATCTGATTTTTATTCACTCACTCTCCCTACACTAATTTCTTGTTTCATTTGTGAATAAAAATAATACCATAATCATAATTATAGGATATCCTCTATTTATTTCCTTTTGATAATTAATATTTGGATCAAGCTTCATCCCTAATAGTATTATATAAGCCATATAAGCAATTGTATTACAGATTGTACATATAGGACTGCTTAAAGTTTATTGTACACAGAAAACTACAGTTACACTGTCAAGTACAAACACATAAGTCAACGCATTTTTCTTGATTTTTCTTCCACTAATCCTTAAGGTAGGTCAGGTAGAATGAATAGTCTGGGTCTTTCTGTTAGCATTTCTGAATCCTTAAGGTACTATGAATAGCCTGGGTCATTCTGTTAGCATTTCTGAATCCTTGTGGTAAGGCAGGCAGTAAAAATATTCTAGGCCAGAGTAAGGAATTAATATTTTCTATAAACCTGCATATCAATGTCATCTACAGGCAAAAACCATGAGGCCACAGAAGCAGTTTACTGAAAGTCTAATGTGGTGTCTAACTGATAGGCCATGTTGGCCTTGTGACTGGTGGTTCAAACTCCAAAATGATATCTAATAGGGGGCCCAGGTATATCCTCATCTCCATCTCCCTCAAATGATACAACCAAGTCTACATACTTTACACCAGCATGAGGTTTAATCAGCTTTATCATCCTGGAAATTTATGAAAGTAAAATTAAGTATCAATTTACTCAGATGTGTATGTATCAATTTGCTAAGATGTATATGTATCAATTTGCTAAGATGTATCAATTTGCTCAGATGTTTATGTATCAATTTGCTAAGATGTGTATGTATCAATTTGCTAAGATTATATGTGTCAATTTGCTAAGATGTGTATGTATCAATTTGCTAAGATGTATATGTATCAATTTGCTAAGATGTATCAATTTGCTCAGATGTTTATGTATCAATTTGCTAAGATGTGTATGTATCAGTTAGCTAAGATGTGTATGTATCAATTTGCTAAGATGTATATGTATCAATTTGCTAAGATGTATCAATTTGCTCAGATGTTTATGTATCAATTTGCTAAGATGTGTATGTATCAATTTGCTAAGATGTATCAATTTGCTCAGATGTGTATGTATCAATTTGCTAAGATGTGTATGTATCAGTTAGCTAAGATGTGTATGTATCAATTTGCTAAGATGTATCAATTTGCTCAGATGTTTATGTATCAATTTGCTAAGATGTATATGTATCAATTTGCTAAGATGTATCAATTTGCTCAGATGTTTATGTATCAATTTGCTAAGATGTGTATGTATCAATTTGCTAAGATGTTGATGTATCAATTTGCTAAGATGTATCAATTTGCTAAGATTATATGTGTCAATTTACTCAGATGTGTATGTATCAATTTGCTAAGATGTGTATGTATCAATTTGCTAAGATGTGTATGTATCAGTTAGCTCAGATGTGTCAATTTGTCCCTAATACACAAAATAGAGAATGAGAGATGGGTTATAAATACTATGTATATAATATAACTGTTTCTCTGTTTTAAAATTTTAAAAACATAGGAGATTCAGATATTCAGAGCTCAATGTCTGACTTACGTATGTGGTATTCGTTTCTTATGTGCGGGCATGATTGGTACATATATCATTTTCACTCCATGTACGACCATTGTTGTGTTGAATCCGTACTTCTTTTTAAAATGATCAAGGAACTGTTTGAGAGTGAAGTCTTTGTTGCCAGTGACATCCCATTTGTCCCAGTTTGTATAGGACAACCCCTCTCTAGAAGAATTAAAGAAATTTAAAGTTAGATTAATGCCAAGTATTGAGGTGATTACATGTTTATCTTCTCAGTTGAAATGAGACTGTAGACTGAGATGAAGGCAATTAGGCCTACACAGTCATCTTTTTAATCATATGAATGAGTAAGAACGATTCCCATGATACAATGTACATTAAATATTTTGTCAAATTCAGCATAAAGTAAATATTTATTAAAGGGTCATGCTTACTTTACAATAGTTCTCTCAGCTGGCCCAGGCTCAGATAGAAGCATTACAGGTAAGGCTAGATTCATGAAACAGTTCTTGTAGTCTTGTAGTTTAACTCCTTTCACTATCTTCACAAGTTCTATAGTTACCTGTGTGATGTGTAAAATAAGTTAGGTCTTTCAGATATTGACTTTAGTCTTCAGTTACCTAGTATATGAATTGGACAAACTTCATTGAAGGCTATGTATACAATAAGTGAGGTCTTTCAGATATTGACTTTAGTTTTCAGTTACCTAGTATATGAATCGGACAAACTTCATTGAAGGTGATGTATACAATAAGTTAGGTCTTTCAGATATTGACTTTAGTCTTCAGTTACCTAGTATATAAATCGGACAAACTTCATTGAAGGCGATGTATACAATAATTTAGGTCTTTCAGATATTGACTTTAGTCTTCAGTTACCTAGTATATGAATCAGACAAACTTCATTGAAGGCGATGTATACAATAATTTAGGTCTTTCAGATATTGACTTTAGTTTTCAGTTACCTAGTATATGAATCGGACAAACTTCATTGAAGGCGATGTATACAATAAGTTAGGTCTTTCAGATATTGACTTTAGTCTTCAGTTACCTAGTATATGAATCGGACAAACTTCATTGAAGGCTATGTATACAATAAGTTAGGTCTTTCAGATATTGACTTTAGTCTTCAGTTACCTAGTATATGAATCGGACAAACTTCATTGAAGGTGATGTATACAATAAGTTAGGTCTTTCAGATATTGACTTTAGTCTTCAGTTTCCTAGTATATGAATCGGACAAACTTCATTGAAGGTGATGTATACAATAAGTTAGGTCTTTCAGATATTGACTTTAGTCTTCAGTTACCTAGTATATGAATCGGACAAACTTCATTGAAGGTGATGTATACAATAAGTTAGGTCTTTCAGATATTGACTTTAGTCTTCAGTTTCCTAGTATATGAATCGGACAAACTTCATTGAAGGTGATGTATACAATAAGTTAGGTCTTTCAGATATTGACTTTAGTCTTCAGTTACCTAGTATATGAATCGGACAAAGTTCATTGAAGGTGATGTATACAATAAGTTAGGTCTTTCAGATATTGACTTTAGTCTTCAGTTACCTAGTATATGAATCGGACAAACTTCATTGAAGGTGATGTATACAATAAGTTAGGTCTTTCAGATATTGACTTTAGTCTTCAGTTTCCTAGTATATGAATCGGACAAACTTCATTGAAGGTGATGTATACAATAAGTTAGGTCTTTCAGATATTGACTTTAGTCTTCAGTTACCTAGTATATGAATCGGACAAAGTTCATTGAAGGTGATGTATACAATAAGTTAGGTCTTTCAGATATTGACTTTAGTCTTCAGTTACCTAGTATATGAATCGGACAAAGTTCATTGAAGGTGATGTATACAATAAGTTAGGTCTTTCAGATATTGACTTTAGTCTTCAGTTTCCTAGTATATGAATCGGACAAACTTCATTGAAGGTGATGTATACAATAAGTTAGGTCTTTCAGATATTGACTTTAGTCTTCAGTTACCTAGTATATGAATCGGACAAACTTCATGTAATGCTGTTTATAAACAACTGTTCACTTACCAGGCCAGCTACAGCAGCAGTTGTTGTGGCAATAGCAGGTACTATTCTCCCTGCTATTCTTTTGATCTTCAATCTGTCTGTGTTTTCAATGCTATACATTTCAGCTCTCAGATTCTGAAATTTAACTTACTTAACTGAAGGAACAATCTCTTGGTGAAACACCTTCTTAAATAACCAATTAACTTTCCTTTAAGGAACACGCTTCTAAAGGAAGTCTGTATTAAAGTACAATTCCTCAATGAAACACTCACTGGAATGAACAGTGGACACTGACTTTCTCTCAAAGGAACATGCTTTTAAAGGAACTCTATGTTAAAATACAATCCCTCAAAGAAACACTCTTGAATGGACAGTGGACACTCAAAAAGAACACACTTTTAAAGAAACACTTTATTAAAGTATGCTCTCTCTTTGAAACACTCTCTTGAATAGACGCTTTCTCTCAAAGGAACAATCTCCATTATTAGATGCAAAAAACTTTCTGAGAATGCAGTAGAGTACTTAGTACAATAGGAATATCTCTGATTTCATTTTCTAATGTAATAATGTGCATTATTCCATCTAATACTCACAGAATTACTGTGCCCCTGGTATTTTTCGTGTGCTATCTAGTTTTGCGATTATGGTAAATTCGTGAAAATTAATCTTCGCGAAATTATCAATTAATTCCCCGGGGATTTGTGAAATTTCTTGTTTCCTGAGACTCCATTGCATTTCGTGTTTTGTAAAATATTTGTCAAGTGTTTTTAGGCGATCAATGGGATACTTAGTAACAATGTCTGTTACAGTGGCTTATTAGATCAAATAAACCCATAAATTACGATGTAATAGAGGTTAAGGTGCAGTGTGTTGTTGACCAAGATGACAAAGTATTAGGTGTACTTAGTGAAATTCGCGAAATTTAATAGTAGAGTACAGTATTTAAAACAATTTTTTAAGATATTTTTGACTTTTTACGTTGTCAATCTTTGATCAATTGAGGAGCCTAACCCTAAACTTGCATTTATACTTGTGTGTTTGATTTTATTTCCATAGTAACCACTTGTGAAAATTGATGTTAAATGTGTGTTATTTAAATGGGAAGATGGTTGATTAAAATAAGTAACTCACTGAGGCTGAACTTATAAAATCAATGTGGGCATTTGAGTCATCATCCTTCTCAAACGACAGGGCAGTCATATCAGAAAATACTGAAAATAATGTATACAAAAATGAAATATGAAAATTTTACACATTGTCAATTTAATGGTCATCTTTTGAATGGTAACAATATAATTTGAAATACATATATTTACTTTTCTCTACATTGTTTTAGAAAACACATCAGACACTTCTTTTGTTCTTGGTATCATATGTTCGGAATGAAATGAAACATCTATAATCCGAACCTCATTTGAACAAAATGACATAAACACGAATATTTTAACTATACAAATGAAAGTTTTAGTTTTTTTTTTTATCTATTTCGGGGGTTTTTGTTTTAATTTTTTGAATACTTTTTGTTAAATCGACCAAAATTTCCTTTGTACAACTATATAATATTGGGTCTAAGAAAATGTTGTATATGCTATTTTGTTAAAACAAGCTTCGGAAAGATATTTTATTTCATTCTCAAGAAATGGTAAAAAGGAACAAAAAACAATTGCACTGAAAAACCAAAAATGTTAACAAAAACAGTTATATAAAATATGTATAAATTATTTTCTCATTAAATTGTTGTCAATGAGTCAACATTACAGTTCTCCATATCGATACCAATCCTTTGTTCAAATAAAAGCAATTATAGTGAAAAATTTTGTGACTGATTTTTATGAGGTGACGAGAAATCTTGTCACTTCAGGTAGTCAAGAGTATAATGAAACGAGGTTACTTTAGATTTGTAATTAAAAGTTTCATCTTACTTGGTGTCTGGTTGAGATGTTTCTGCATGAGCAATCCTGCATCTTTGTAGTCATCTCCTGTACCAGCATCTTCTGTTGTTTCTTTCTTTGCTGCCTCATCTGTTTCAATTCTCTGGAAAATACATGCTTTAAATCAAACAATTTTATAGCAAATACCAAGACAAACTACAAATAAGTTAAAAAACAATAATTCAAGAAAACCAACGACAGAACACCACAACACAACACCACCTGGTTGTAATTACAAAAGAAAGATAACAATTGTTCCAGACGACCTTGAATCTCATAATGCCATCGAAGAGTTCTCCGTTCTTTGTCATTTTATATTTTTATGATAAAATAAATGGATTGAAATAGTCTAATCAAAGAAATTCCGACATCAAATGCTGGTCAGAAAAAAGGCACCTGGAAGACAACATGGAAAGCCAATGTATGATTTGCATCAATAACATTGATTTCATTCATTACATGTTATACTATGTACAATTTAAACTCATTACCTTTGAGGATGGGACAAAGGGTGGAACTGTCACTGCTGCAAGTAGCTGAAGCATATTTTGTTTGCTCAGATCTGCAGGTGTCACATCTATATTACAGATTTCTGCAAACAATCTAGCTGTACTCACTGCAAAGTTATAATGGCTGAAACAAGAACATATTTGGAATGATGGCTCATGTAGATGGAAGATCACTTCTGGAATCCGGTTTATTTCCTATTGGCAGTGTGAAAGGATTAGGATTAAATATCAAATTATTCTCTTCACAATTTTCTTATCAAATTAATAAGCCATCAATGAAATTGGGTCTTTGGAACTGAATATTATTTATATGTTAATGTATACAATCTAATCCATTGTATTGAGTTTTATGCGGTTCTCGTGGGCATTATTATCTTTGTGGCTATTTTCTTTCCAATGTCAAACACAAGCAGCTATGGAAAGTGTCTGACTTGGTTAAATAAATTAGCCTCAAAGTGAACAAAACCACAACCAGGTTGCAAAAGTTTTAATTTGATAAGAGCAGACTATAAGAATTTGAACAGAAGACAAACAGAATACATACCTGTCTACATTAGGATTGAAATTTAATGGAACTGGGGGACGTTTGGGAGATTGCCAGAATGAACTGCCATCTTTTAACCGAGTATCAAGCGGAAAAGCATGTAGGAGGTTCTTTGCCTGAAAGAAAACATACACTACAAATGTGAACAATAACTCATCTCACATCAGTCTTTTAATACACCTTTTCAACAAGAAATCGGCAACTCCACTGAGCAGCAAATCCCAACAAAGCATTAACATGACAAAATGTCACCACCTAGTTGCTCAAATCTGAAATCTTAAGTCAGATATGAACTTCTGAGAACTTGTAGATGAGTTTGAAAAGAAAATTTGGTCAATTTGAAGCAAGTTGAAAAAATACCGTTTTGACCTTTTTTTACCTTGAAAAGGTCATTGAAGGTAAAAACTCAAATCTAAAGTCAGATAATTTAAAAAAAAATAATTTGGACAATTTGGAAAAAAGACCTTTGTGACCTTAAGAAGGTCATTGAAGGATGAATCTCAAATCTAAAGTCAGATAAAATCAGGTATGTACTCAAAAGATATACAATACAATACATTCTCCCATAAAGGGATGACACCATTTAACCAAATCAAGGAGCCACAAACCTCCATAAACCAAATTCATTAGCATATGTTTACGTTATCAATGTCGCAAAAGATTTTCACATTTTTATGTACAGAGTGTCTCAAAAAAAATGTTACACTCACAAAAAGTTCAATATCTTTCATAATTTTGACTTTTCCCTAAAATATACTTTGAATACCAAAAGACAAATCTTTCTCGAATAATTTGACACCATCAAATTCAAAATCTGTCATTGATTGGCTCCACATGACAGCTTTTAGTGTCCCATGGTAAAATCTGACTTGCGCCAACTTCTAAGTGATTGGATTGACCAAATGACAAAAGAGGAACAGTTTTTTAACTTTCTTCTGAGTAGAAGCTTGACCTTAAACTGAGTCATTATGTAATTTTCCTATTTGTCTTAAATATGATCATTGGGTATAAGACATAAACATGTGGTATCCTCAACATGTTCTCCAAAGCAAATCTGAGGTACCCTTGCCAATGCGCACATGAATTGTAATATCACTCTGATTCTATCAATCATTTTTGCAGGAGTTCACTTAGGTCAGTGTGTGATGCTGTGAACCGCTTTCAGAGGCCCGTAAAAAATCCAGGGTGTATGTAAAGTGGGATGACCATGGGGGCCAATCCATTGGGCAATTCAATGCTATCTTCTAATTTCCAAAGAGTTCTACCAAACGATCTGCCACAGGCCTTTGCACCATCCTGTTGCCATCATAACAAAATTGAACACTCTGACAATGAAATCTTGTATTTCTATCCAGGAAAGAAACATCTGGATCATTGATCATATCAAGATATCACTGTCCACAGCATTCAAACCAAAAAAGAATTGATCACCACATGTCCAGCCACTGAGAAGTTGGCGCAAATCAGATTTCACATGCGTCTTATAAAATCTGTCCTGTGCAGCCAATCTTGAACAGATTTTGAATCTGATGGTGTGAATTTATTCGAGAAAGACTGGTCTTATGGTATCTAAGTATATTTTAGGGGAAAAGTCAAAATCATGAAAGATATTGAACTTTTTGTAAGTGTAACATTTTTTTGAGACACACTGTATTGTAGATTTAAATGTCCTCTTTTGTATACTTTAGTTTCAATGATGGTAATATTTTTAATTTTTTAGTGAACCCCCTACGTCGTATTCATGATTCGTACAACATGCATTGCAATTGTTTTTCAATATTTTTAGTAAGAATATTCAATGATTTTTTCATGATACTGTAGATACACTTAATTTAACGTTACTTAATTTGGCGGATTTGCTCAATTTCAAATTTTGGAGGCTATTTGATTTGGCGGATTCAGGACTGAGTTAAGTTTTATCATTGATCTGCAAATAAGCATTTTAGATTCATGTGTACAACTTACAGAAAGTCTTGGTATAGCACTGAAATCCAAATAGAAATACTTAGACAGGTGTAACCTTAGTTTAGTTTCAGTGATTTTGACATGTCAAAGTTCATTATCTGTAATTTTTTTTTTACATCTGTCCAACAGAATTATGCAATACATGTTGTTCAAAAGTTGGTACAAATCATGAGACAACATAGGGGATTCGCTACTATTTTTTTTTAATTTGGCAAATTGGGCAAATTTTGAAATTTTTGCTGCTATTTTATTTGGCGGATTGACCATCATCAAGCATATAACACACTTCAAAGCTGGCCACTGATAAATTAATTTTATCTCTCCTGATATCAGATTGTTTTATCTTAACCAAAGGGAACTCTGTAGATCTTTGCAAATTGACATTTTATCCATTTTTCAATCAAGATTTTCACAAAAGTTTTATTGTGTGCAAGGTAACAAGTACTGGAAAAAGTACTGGAAGAAAATCTCCAATTAAAGGAATTACAGTATATAATATATAATACACATATGCGATATACACACAGGTTAAAATATAGCTAGCGCAATACCATGAATACATACCCTGTGATTGAAATATTTTTCAAACTTCAATCTGGCCAAGGTGACACAGAGTGGCCAGCTGGTGGGCTTGTTTCTGACCATCTTGCTGATTTGTGTAGCACTCTCTATTGCACTTCCCTCCAACAGCCTCTGAAATACATTTTCATTTGTTAGAAACAAACAAGTTTGATTTCAAGGAAGCATAATATGCCAGAAAGTAGGCTTTCAAATTCAATTAAGGAAAAGGCACCTTAAATATCACACACAGGTTTCAATAGAATTCTGACAGGAGACAATACAATAAACAACAGGCAAAATGATAACAAGATTTGATTTGAACATGGATAATATTGCAAAATTCCTCAAACAAACACCTGGCAATCCTTATGTGTTGACACTTGTGCTCGTCAAAGACCATAACATTAAACAATAATACACCATAAAACGAGTTTGAGATATGATCCATTAATCCTTTTCAACAATGCACCACCATATTTCTGGTACCAACCTGTATGACATCATCCGCTGAACCATTTGAAGACCAGAATTTATTGAACAGTGCTGGTTTCTGGCAAAATGAACTTTCAAACTGAAATGAAATTGTCATGTAAAGAATTTAATGTGCATTATCATTTTGTATAAACATTTAAGCATATTTAACAGTTATTCTTTCATGATCATCATTTTAACATCATCCTATAAAACGCATATGTACCTTATCTCTGGCCCACTGTATGCAGTGTTCTATAGTAGCAGGGAATGACTTTAGAGTACAGTATGGAACATCTTCATCAGGAGGGTCACGCTGCAATATTAAACTTATTTATTCCTTTACTGTAGGTGCACTTAACTTGACTTACATAATTGTATCGAGGCATCAGAAAGAAATATAATTCTAATTTTCTGAAAATGTTTCAATTTTGGCTAAATATCTTATATTTTTAACCAATGTGCTTTTTTCCATTCAACATTTCAGGTAAAGAATTTTGACCATTCAATGTCAATTGATAGATTAGTGGGTTCTCTAAAATTAGGTTTTTCAAAAAAATATTAAATTTTTAAGTAATTTTAAGGGACAAGTTTTACCTGACTACTGTAGGACTCTGTGAGATGTGGTACAATTACTTGCACATGACCCTTGGCCCCCATTGTACCAGATTCCAGCAGTGCTCTCTGATTTGTCACACATCTCCTGTGAAGAAAAAATAGAAATATGTAGAAAATACTTGTGTGGAGTATACTGCAAACTGTGAAAATTCAGTCAATGTTTTACACTATGGGAGGAGGAAAGGGATCATCCTGAAATGTTATAATAGAACAGTTGTTATACATTGGTAGATCATAATGTATTTACCTGTGTTTAAAATGATAGCAACTAAAAAGCATAGACAATTAAATAATGCTAATAGCAAAACTCATTAATCAGTTTCCAAATACATGTACTCTCAAATCATTCACACAATGCACATGGTTTTACAAATACATATTTCCAGCCTTATTCAAGTGTATGCAAAGACACAGTAAAAGACAACACATACATCAGGCTCTCAAGGTGAATAATACGGAAATGTCCAATTATGGCACAAAAGTTGAATTTGCAGCCATTTGGGTATGCTGATTAATATGCATGCATCAGACTCTAGCTTATTGTATTTTCTTTCTCCATTCATTAACAAATTCTATTTTCTATTCCAGAAGTCATGGGTCAGGCAATATCTTCTTGTGTGAGGTTTCCACCCAGAACTTTAATCAAAGAAGATCTCAGTGAAGCTGAGGAACAACGCCTTTCACATTTTGTAACAGAAATATACAATGAGGCTAAATTGAAACACAACCAAGCAGACCTCGCTCAACATGAACAATATATCAGGACACGTGTTGTACAACCAATCATTGATAAGTTCAACAAAATGCATCCACTCCTTACTGTTACAGATACTCTTCTAAATGGAAGTATGTCAAATGGGACAAAAATAGAAATGCCATGTGAATATGATTATATGCTACCAATAGCTCTCTCTGGTAACAAACAGCTTAAAATCTCCAAATATGATAATGGCACATTGTTTATAAGCCTTAGCACTAAATGTAACCATGAATTGCAGCAACTGATAGAGGAAGAGAAATACGAATATTTGATGGTGAAGGTGGCAAACAAAAAATATTATTTTAATCCAGTTGCTTTAAAAAATATTGTTCACATGGCATTGAATGGTTGTTTATTGGAACTCCACAAAGAGAAATTATTGATTTACAAAAGGATGAAATCATTAAAATATGAAACTCCAATATCAACCCAGCTTGATGAGAAGGAAGTCATCTTGGATGATCGAACACATGGACCCTGTAGCCGGCTCAGAGCGTGGGGACCATTGTGTGTTACAGACATTGACTTAGGAGTTTGTTTGAAGATACCTGACCTGCCTCAGACAGAGGATAGCTTCTACATGGCATTGCCCCCATCAAGGGAATTGTATTGGAAGAAATCATTCTATGAGAAACCACATATTCGCGCAACAAGGCTAAATCAATCTCATGTAAAGATAATTATGGCAATTAAATACATCCTATCACAGTTTTTATTCCATTCTAGTGTTCATGTCAATGGTGCAGAAATAGACCTCCACTCCCATGCCCTATTCACCATAGTAAGATGTCACCAGGAGAAATGCCAAGGAAAACTATCACTGGGACAATGTTTCTATGATACCATCTACGATGTATGTAGGTTTCATCTTAAATCTATAACAAATCCAACAGCAATTGAAGTACATGATATGAATCTGAGGAATCTACAAGACAAAGACTGCTCAGAGATTCACCTGTTAGAGAAAAACACTACAAGTCATAGTTTTACTGGTGTTTATGGAGTTGTATTGTATACTTTGATGAGACTTATAAAATTTTCAGAAAAGTCACCAGCTGAATACTACTGCAGGTATCTGGAAAATCTAACAAGGGAGACAGAGCTAGAAGTTCTCCAACAACATTTACTTCAGGGTTCACGTAAAGAATCCCTTACAAGAGAACAAATCTTAGCAGAGCAGGATATAAATACATTATTGTATAATGTTATGAGCACAAAGCATGGCATATATTTGAATGTATTGGTTGATACAGAGGTTATCTTATCACGGGTGAAAATCAAATAAATTTAAGCTGTTGAGAAGCAGCCATAGTGCCAGTTATGCCAGGAATATATAACTCTATAATCCCTTTCTCATGCTGGTTGAGATCCCATAGCATCCCAATAAGTCAGTGAGATGAGTCACAGGGAAAATTGTAGGATATAATGATATTTTTTAATCTCTACAATGTACTGTGTGTATTCAATTTACATTTTAATCTGCTACTGGCCCTAATGTTTATGAGGCATCTACTTCCTCCCAAAAACCCCTCTTTCTATCCCTGACAAGCATCTTAAAAATATACTAAAACTTACGAGTCCATGTATTTCCTTGCCTCTACATTATCTAGTGCATTCACACACATATCCTGACCAGTGAAGAAGGCATCTGTATACACTGTGCTCTCAGTCTGAGGCCCTACCCTATGTTCATGTGGGTCTATATGCAGCTCAGGGTTGATATCAAGGGCTGATTTAGCCGCTGTTACACTTTTAGCTTTCTACAATGCACATTTCTTGTATAGTTGTAAGATTGTGATCAAAGGATTTTTATGAAAAAATTGTAAATGTATGAAGAAGTGTATTACATCTCTAGTTGTATTTTTATATTTGTTTACAATGTTTTTAATAAATTTAATGAATGCTGAACATACTTTCTCTTGTTAACCTCAATACATGTGATTTGGGGACCTAATAAGCATATACAGAAGAATATGTAGTGAAAAAGTATGATGTAAATTGTAATTATTACCTGTATATGGTGTGGACGGAAGAGAAACTGCCTGTTGAGATTCGACTTTTCAATAAGATCATTGTCTGTTATTGTTATTAAGCCCTTCCCTGATGTTCCTATGCCTACAAAGAATAATAACAATATGTAAGAATATGACGACAATAGACGACAACATAGCACTTTGAAAAAGTGTGATAAAAGAAATAATGTTTATTGTTAATACATACATACATTTATTCTAACTTTAAATGAATGAACCGCTTACATGTTGACATACTGATATCACACATAAACATCTCAGAGGTATCCAAAATCTATTATATTCATAAGGGTTATGTACTGGGAGGTTTTGATAATATTAATATTTCCCATAGGATATACCCTTTATACAAAACCGACCGTGCATAACTGGTGTATCTCATACTTGAGTGGGTTTGGGGTAGACATAACCTTTTCCAACTTTTTCAAATGACAAGATAGGCCTATATTGAAAAAGCACAAGTTATATTTTACATTTTCGTAATATTCCTTTGGTTCAATCCATGAAATTGTAACATTTAAACTTTTAAAAAAATTTAAACTTTAAACTTTTTAAATTTTTTGAAAAATTCCCGGGAGCGGGATGGATATATTATATCTGCCCGCATTTAGCCTGGAGCGGGACATATACAATATATCCTGCCCGCTCCTCAGATATGATATATATTCCCGGGTTATATCTACCCAAAACCCACTCTGGTATGAGATACATCATCATATGTGAGATATTTCACCTAGTCACACTTTCTAGTGAAACAATGACTTTGATTGATCAAAGTGAAAATGATTTATTTTACCCAGCATTGCATAGTTCTTAATCATTTCACAGCCTATAGCACCACATCCAACCATGAACAATCTCAGATTTGACAGCTTCTGACATAGTTCCTCCCCTATACACATTCTCAATGCATCATATCTATTCTCTCTGCAATTAAGAATGTGTGTTCAATAACTAGTAATACAGATCAGTTGCATTACTCTAGGTAAGGTTGCATTGCTCTAGGTAAGGTTGCATTACTCTAGGTAAGGTTGCATTGCTCAAGGGTCAAAAATAAAATATTTGGCATATCATTTTCAATAATGCATTTATGGAGCACTTAAAGAAATTTTGGGTGACAGATATGACAAAATATTGCTTCTGGGACGAGATCAAACGACTTTGACATATTTTTTACCCTACCTATTTTGTAATTTAACAATCAAAATGACTTTACATACCATATTTAAGCAGATATTGAACAAATACATGAAAATATTTTTTATAAAAAACTGGAAGTGTGTTCTCTGAGGTTGGTGTGAAAATATTTTGATTATTTCAAATATTTTGCCATGGATTTAATTTTAAATGCTTCTAAATGATCTTCAAATGCTCACTTTGATTTCTATTATATATATTTTGACTTCCCCGTTCCATAAAAAAACATTATCACCATTTACTCGGCTCGTTAATTTACCTCTGGTCTACCGAAAAAAAATCTAAATTATAAAAGTTAAAATCCTCAGTCTAAACATGGCTTTTGAAAGGTTCATAAATCGACTTTGAATGGACCTTCATGCATAATTCGAAAATAGAATCATCAGAGAAGGTTTTAAACCATGAAATCGACTCTAAAGCTCTGTTCCTTTTAGGAAAGAAACCTATGATTCTAGTATATTTCTTTTGTTTTAACAGAAATACATATTTATTGCACTTGCATAATTATTAAATTGAGTTCAGTGGATGTAGTAACTTTTCAAGAACATGATTCTGAAAAGCAAATGTTTGTTTAACTTCTAAAACTGATCAGAGGCTTGGTGGGTAGAGCATCTTCCTATTTTAAAAACCTTTTTATAACTAGTATTGTTTCAGTGAAAAGTTCTTGGAGACATACCTTGGCTGGAAAGAGGTGGACTCAGCTTGGAGATCATCAAGGACCTCTATAGCATCTAAGTGAAGCTGGAATAAATTTTTGGGTACATTTTATCTCACCTAATACAAAATATTACATATTAAATTTATCTACACAGATTAAGCCAATTTTACCACAGTTAATTTACAATTGACTCATCTTTTCCACAAAGATAAGACTTCTCATTAAAATGAAATTAAAGATTAAACTGCCTTTTCTTGAGGAAAAGAGTGGAATCAGTAAGAAATAAAGTTAAGAGACACATATGTAGTACCCTGAATTGACGAGAATGATCAGAAAATCAGATAATAATAAACACACGATAAGAAAAATATATCAAACACGTTATAATTACACACTTAACATAACTTGCAACTCGAAAGATTTGGAATGAAAGATTTCAAGTGTGCTTATAAGCAAAAAGTTGCCACTTATTGTACATTTACTACAGTCAGACAGAAAAATCTGAACAAACTCCAAGAAGAAATTTCATGAACATTTTTCTAAAATGAAAGGATATCAAAAAATAACTCAAAAACCTCACCCATTGATTTAGAGGAGTAAATTTGCCAGTCAATGCTTTGAGGGCTTCCTGTGCAACAATTCCACCAAGAGCAGTACATAATGGGGCAAAACAGCCATGGGCAGTGTAGGATAGATGGCGTATCAATGACTCATCAATTTGCTCCATTTTGGTAGCCATTTTGGAATTGACAGTTTTCACTATATTCAGCATAACACCTGCATCTTTCTCACATCTGTATATGGAAAACAATAATGGAATAAAATTACAGACCTGACATATGTATTTACAGTTACAACACAGTATCAACTAAAAAGATAAAATCACTTTTCAAGTTCACTCGTAATCACAAAATTTGGGTAGTATGCCATTTATTTCATAAAAAATCTCTGAAACTCTAGTCCTTGAATTATTCTTACATGGAATACTATTTTAGATACATGCAAATCATGCTTATTCCTCTCCATTTTGCAACACTGACAAGGGAAATGATATTGTTTTCACAATTCACTCTACCTGATATTTGGCAATCTATTTTGATCTTCTTGGAATTTGTGTAGCGAGATCATAGCAAGATGGATGTTAGCCGGAGCCTGAAAAATGAAAATAAAAAAGTGTTAGTATTAATATATTGAAAAAAACGCTGAGGCAAAAGATGTCAACCCGCAATCAAGCATATGGACTGTGAAGTAAAACTAATCAAAACTTGTCTTTGACACTCTCATTTTCACAGAGGTTTAGAGTGATTATCAAGATTGTATGCCAAGTTCTTAAGATATGCAAACATGTCAGCATGCACATGTAAAAAGTCAAACGGGAAAACACATTTGCATTCACCAAAATTCAGATAATATATTGATACGCTTGATGATATTTTTGTAATAATTACCTGAAACTTTGCTAAATCAGCAAGTAGAATGTTTGGATCATTCAGCTGATCTTCCAGGGATTTCTAAAAGAATAACATATGTACACATAAAAAGAATTGTTTTAGAGTTTTTTTTATAATCACTGGACAAAATAACATGTGTAGAACTTGTGCAGGATATTATGGAACCTATATCAAAGTAAAAAAAAAGAAAAATGTAAAAACATTGAGTGATTTATTTCAATTTACATTTCGCCATAGACAGACAGTTACTGCTCATGAACAAAACAAAGCATAATTCATTTATTCAGAAAGGCTACTTACAAAGGATAACTTCTGTGGGACTTTGCATTGACTAGCTTTACCCCCCTCAGTGTGTGGATTAAATTCAGGACCAGTTGTGTCGCATATAGAGTAAGCATAAGGAGACACCACTGCAATAAACATCATTTCATACATGTTATAAATTAGTCTATTATTCACCCTATGCAGACAGAGCCTGTGGGAAATATTGGGTGCGGCGCAAATGAGCGGAGGGTGCGGAGCTAACGGTCATTTTTGAATTTAAAATTGGGATATTTCTGAAACTAAGCCGTTTTGGGACTTCAAATATACCAAGATATGTGTATTTGACACCAAATATCAATAAAATTGTGAAAATAGTAGTGCAATTCATTTTATAGCGACGCAGTATGCCTTAAACATTTCCCAGACCTATATATTTTGAGACTATCCTTTTAATACTGCGTCCCCAGCATTCATAAAAAATGGTGTTCAAGATACACTACCCATGCAAATTATTTTTGCATCTTGGAAGCCAGGCAGTATTTGTGTGATTTTATAAAAATTCGGAAATGTTCTTCAGATATGAGCCCCTCTAAATATTGGGTGCGGAGCTACGTTTATGGAGCTGCTCCGCACCCAATATTTAGAGGGGGCTCATATCTGAAAAACATTTCCGAATTTTTATAAAATCACACAGATACTGCCTGGCTTCCAAGATGCAAAAATAATTTGTATAGATAGTGCACCTTGAACACCATTTTTTATGAATGCTGGGGACTCAGTATTAAAAGGATAATTTCAAAATATATAGGTCTGGGAAAGGTTTAAGGCACACTGCGTCGCTATAGAATGAATTGCGCTACTATTTTCACAATTGTATTGATATTTGGTGTCAAATACACATATCTTGGTATATTTGAAGTCCCAAAACGGCTTAGTTTCAGAAATATCCCAAATTTAAATTCAAAAATAACCGTTAGCTCCGCACCCTCCGCTCATTTGCTCCGCACCCAATATTTCCCACAGGCTCTGTCTGCATAGGGTGTTATTGCCCATTTATATTTATGTTCATGACAAATAAATGATTTCTTGGCCCAGAATTAAATTTCTTTAAGCAAACGAATAATACAATAAATATTTGACCAAGCATCACCTCAATGTTTTTCATTCTGTGAGATTACATCATATATCATACAATTTGAAATAGAATATCTCATACCTTTAATCTGGCATTGTTTTCCATTCAGGACATCCATTCCTTTAATCTCCTTGAATGTGACAGTGTCTCCCGATTCAAACCCATGCATCCTATTTTCTAAACATGTCACAACTCCTGGGTTGGCCTGAATAGTAATTTTGTGAATACTGTATTACCAAATCATTTATTCCAGTTGTATATGCATATGTTTTTATTATATTGTTTGAATGACATTCACTTGTCATTACCCCAAATGTTGTGATAAGTACCTCCTCTGGCCACTAGGTGTGACAAATTCCATGATTCATACAGATAATTACAGTTGAAGTTTCCAGAATGGAGACAAAATGTCTAAACATCTCTAAGTTATACATGATTTATATTTTAAAAAGTAATAAGCAATACTGGATTTGCTTTTTTGAAATTCGTACTGTCATAACCAGATATTTTCATACACATTTTAATGTGATTTACCTTTGTGATTGTAGCAATAAACACTTCTTTAGGCTCCTCTCCATTAGGATCTAATATCTCAAAATCATTGCCAAAATCACAGAACACAGACCCAAACACGCCATAAACATCTCCACAAATAAACTGGAAAATAACACTGCAGTATGTAAATGTCATGCAGATAGATTTTAATTTCATTTTAATTTTAGCTCTTAACCCACAAAATCTTCATTCTGGGGAAAAAGAGAATTTTAATTAAAGACATCCTAATGCATGTGCTCTGAAAATATCATTTCTTCATGAAGTTATCATTTGCCTTTTGAAAATTTAACACTGTATCCAAAATGAAGAATGGATAACATTTTTATCATTTGATTTATCTCTTGTGTCAGAACAAAAACATACCCAAGCTAAATAAAATGTGTTAAGCCTAGATCCTGTCATATTAAGTAAATTTTTTTAAATCATTTATTTCAGTTAAACATAATTTAATTTTTATTTAAGTAAATTTTACAATTATAAATACATGTATATTCCATATGATTCTGACAATGTTATCACCCAAACATATACATACAGTAGCCTAAGCTTATATATATATATAATATATGACACATTAGTCTATGTACAAACTAAGAAACTAATCTAACTAAAAATTAACTATAAACTATGAGAATACATGGATAAAATTAACTCTAAAATAAATATATATGATCTCTCTGAAGTGTAATAGCTCACACCCCTAGTACGACGTATATGTCTTATCTCAAGTCAACTAACAAATACATACAATCATCAAGACTGCCACTTGTAAGAGTGATGTATGTTTCATACCTGTATATTGTGAAGCCTGCAGAATGCGTCAACTCTCAGTTGGGACTTCAAGCTCCCCTCAGTCATCACAACACACTGAAATAATGGACCATTGAAATATCTGCTAAGTTTCAGCACTTCAGCATAATTCTTCCTTGTCGAATGAAGGTGACTGTTTATAATAATTTAGCACTTATTGGTTTTGCTGATTTAAAAATATGATAAAAAAGTGATCACATAGTGGGTGAACCAGACACAAATCTTTCTGTATTAGTCAAAATGTCTTCCAAGTATTAAGCACAGAGGTTAGTAAAACTATGAATACCTGAAATTCTTTCAGAAAATCTAGCCCAGAGTTTTCATCCAAGCTACCTGTACATTGCTTTACTGTAACATAAGGGTTGAGTTCAGCTAATGATGAAATACTAGCATCACTTCGTAGTCTCGCAGATTTCACATCAGATTCATGAAGAAAGAATTGAGTTCCTAAGTCACTATATCTCGCTTTTTTATCGTCAAGGATTGTCAAACTCTGAAAATTCAAGCAAATGCTGTATTTTAAATGTATTGCATGTTTACTTAGTTATTTTTTGTTATGAATATCATGTGTTTTGGTTATCTACCTTGATTTTGTCTTTGAAACAATGTGAGGGAATTGTAACTTTGGTGAAAAAATGGCCGTATATATACTTTAATCACACGGTTAGGGAGTTTCTAATCATTTTGATTGATCAATTGTGATGATGCACATTCCATATCACATGCATGGCACCGAACTCATTTTCATGTGATAAGGTGGACTGTATCACAACGGAGTCATAAGCAACAATATGACATCATTGGTTTATATTACTTCTGGCTGAAGACAACAGTATGTCATATTTTTTTCACAGAAAAGTACAAATACAACGATACGATGTCATGTTATTTCAAAGCAAAATTTCAAAACATCCAAAGTATAATACAATTTCAAAATAGCATCAAAATTACCTGGAAAACTGCGTATTGAACACAATCACAACTGACCAAATCAAATGCTTAAAAAACTCCCAGACATGTGAGTAAGAATGTATCACCACTCAAGCTTCGCTTTCATGGACGATACTGATTGATACAGTGTTACCTTTAATGGAATGTTTCCTGTATTTCATACTGAAACGTGTGATAATTCATAGTATCACATAAAGATGGATGATTTTTTACATAAAAAACTATGAGGAAATGAATTACCTTGATTCCAGCCAGTACAAGATTTTTTGCTGAAAAACAACAATGTTTTAAGATTAAGATTATTTTGATTTATGAATTTCATTTCATACTCAGTTGCAGCTGGTGTGTTATTTGAATGTATCAGTCAATGAAAACACACATTTCACACTAAAGGGCTAGTGCCCTATTCCAATATGGTCAATCCCCACAAGACATTGCTTCTGAGATGCCATAGATCATAGCAACTGTGTACAGACCATAGCAGCTGTGTGTTATTTGAATGTATCAGTCAATGAAACACACATTTCACACTAAAGGGCTAGTGCCCTATTCCAATATGGTCAATCCCCACAAGACATTGCTTCTGAGATGCCATAGATCATAGCAACTGTGTACAGACCATAGCAGCTGTGTGTTATTTGAATGTATCAGTCAATGAAAACACACATTTCACACTAAAGGGCTAGTGCCCTATTCCAATATGTTCAATCCCTACAAGACATTGCTTCTGAGATGCCATAGATCACAGCAGCTATGTTGTTCACTTCAAATGAAAAGTGTACATATGACTTTTGTATTTATGAAACAATACAAACATATTAAATCTACATTTGGTTGAAATATACCAAGATTTGGGAGGGAAAGATCATTTTCTAACAAAAACTATAGTATGGTATCAATCATATCAACAAACCTTGCAATGAATGTGTTGATGATGTCATATGTGTTTATCAGGTAAGTGTTTTTTATACAAAGACTAACTATAGTTCAGGAGTAGCATTTACCTATTTCAACCCCAAGCCCTCCTAGTCCAGATAACAGCACATTGGAGCGAGCCATTCTCTGCATGGCACTGTCTCCCAACACATATCTCTGCCGACTACAATGTTACAAGACACGAAAAAGACTATAAAGGCATTTTAAACATGCATTTGGCTTTTGAAAGACCTGAAGCATTATCATGTACATATTTGTATTCATGTGTTTCTGCATAATCTTTTCTTTTTTGAGTTATTTCAAAAGAAAACTTTCACGATTAGGTTGAAATAAAAACAAGTGTATGAATGTTTTGCATGTACTCAATTTGAATAATCAGACAAATGAGTCAGTGTGGTGAAAAAGGAATAGGTTAGTTGGAATGAGTCTCCTGAATACATTTTTCTTTCTGTTACATGATGAAACAGAAATTGTGTTTAAAACCACTTACAATGACCAATTATTAGATACGAGTAGGTAATTACCAGTTTTACCACCAGGTGGCTAATTCGGGGCAGATATAGTAGAAAGTTCCCTTAAACTTGAATATTCATCAGGTTTAGTGGTTCAATTTTCATATTAGCCTTAAGTATCTGATGGTTATGCAAATTAAAATATGTCCATTAAAAGAAAATATCTGTCCAATACAAGGTAAGATATTTCACTTTCTGTGATTTTATAACATGGGGTCTGTGGAGAATCTCCCCAACCTGGAAGTCACATTTTCAAAGAAATTTGAATTTTCAAAGAAAATTGAAGTTGATGAACACTTTTTAAAACCACATTTCTAGACGAATTTTACATGTAGATTTCAAATATGATATAACTTTGACTCAATTTTAATGAGGTATATCAAGATTATTTCTACTTGCATCTAGTCTATTGTTAAAGGCATAGGGGAATATGTACATTACTCTTTAATCTGTGTAACACAGGCTGGTATCGAAAATTTTGTCCGCTGTGACGGAGCGTGCTATTTTGCATAGAAACACTAAGAAACCCTACACAATTTATTTTTTTACTCATATGTTTCGCTATACCAAAGAAAGTTTCTTACTCCATGCAATGGGTATATCATTTGTGGGTAACTTTAACTTTTGTTTGAAGTCCAACAACGCTAAGAGTAAAAGCTATTGAAAACGGCGCCAGGGTATCATACTCCCAATGTACCATTTCTTTTATTTCTTTTTAATGGTACAATATAGCGACAAGATAATATTTACATATGTTTTCAGCATAACTCTGACGGTATTAATGATATCTTGATGCATTGGGTATTTTTAATATTTTTTATAAAAAATAATGTTTACATTTTTTGTCAGCTGTGACGGAGCAGTTTTAACTGTGAACTACGTTAAGAATTTAAGATTCAAATTATACCTTTTAAAAGTACCCTTAGAAGAGAGAACGTCACAAATCACTTTCCTATATTATGACAAGTAGCCTCTGGGAGATCTGGGGTAATGTAAATCTGAGATATAAAAACGACCACTCGTAGCATTTTTGGAGGTTTGTACTGAAATCAACATGAATCAACATGGTGTAAACTCAACATAATATTTCTAATACGTTTCCGCCTAGACGTCTTGGAATATCATGTGTAGTGTAAATAGGGCTAATATGAATTTATTCGAAATAGCGCACAGACATCCTGAATTCCGACAGATGTATAACCTTTTACCACATAATATCACTGTATATAAGTTACCATAAAAAATGACCATGTCAGGTGATGGATCCACAGTAGGCACAACGAAAGGCAAATACCTTATACTGAAATAAAGTTGACTGTTATTTTCACGAGTAACCATGCATAACTTGGATTACAGTACAAACTGAGAAAAGAAGCTTAAAGAGTGGTCGTATATACATCTCAGAATTTGAATTGTGTACTTTTATTCCGTTTTATTTTTCAGAATACTTTACGAAAGAGATTTGATACGCTCCCTCCACTAACGTGTAGTGATAAAGAGATATATTATAAATCTAAATTCATAACGTATTTCAGATTTGAAACTGCTCCGTCACAGCAGACAAAAAATTTAAACATTATTTTTTATAAAAAAAATTAAAATACCCAATACATAAAGATCTCATTAATACCTTCAGAGTTATGCTGAAAACATATGTAAATATTATCGTGTCGCTAATTGTACCATTAAAAAGAAATGAAAGAAATGGTACATTTTGGAGTATGATACTCTGACGCCGTTTTCAATAGCTTTTACTCTTAGCGTTGTTGGACTTCAAACAGAAGTTAAAGTTACCCGCAAATGCTATATTCATTGCATGGAGTCAGTAATTTTCTTTGATATAGCAAAACATATGAGTAAAAAATAAATTGTGTGGATTTCCTAGTGTTTCTATGCAAAATAGCACGCTCCGTCAAAGCAGACAATTTTTTCGATACCAGTCTGTGTTTAAAGCCAATTCAGGGTTCTCACTAGGAAATGTTTTGAAAAATGGTGCAAACCAGTTCATGTTTAGTTTTCAAAATTACTCTAATTTATATTTACCATTTGCATTCGTTCAACTTCACTTCTTAAAAGAGAGCTTCATCTTCACTCTTTCAGTTTACAATAAATCTTTGATCTCGCCGAGCCAATCAGAGTTTGCATTGTAATTTATTAAATGGGATCTGATTCGTAATGAGAATATATTCAATATTCATTCAATTGGATTAATTGGGAAGGTACTTTGGAATAGCTGCACCACAGTCTAAATAGCTAGTGAGAGCCCTGGTGTTAAATATAACAACAATACCTGTATAAACTATCATCAATGACAATGTCTTCCCCCGACATGGTCTCAACGTAGTCTTCTATACGAGGCTTCTTACAAGCAGCAATCTTGATGGTGGTAGACCTTTAAGTAACAAGAATAATATTCAAGTTTAGGCATTTTACAAGTGACAATCTTGATGGTGGTAGATCTTTAAATAAACAAGAATAACATTCAGTTTTAGGCATCTTACAAGTGGCAATCTTGATGGTGGTAGATCTTTAAGTAAACAAGAATGATATTCAATTTAAGGGATCTTACAAGTGGCAATCTTGATGGTGGTAGATCTTTAAGTAAACAAAAATAATATTCAATTTTAGGCGTCTTACAAGTGGCAATCCTGATGGTGGTAAACCTTTAAGTAAACAAGAATAATATTCAATTTTAGGCATCAATCCTGATGGTGGTAGACCTTTAAGTAAACAAGAATAATATTCAATTTTAGGCATCTTACAAGTGGCAATCCTGATGGTGGCAGATCTTTAAGGTGCAGTGATAGTTAACAGGAAGTGACAAAACAAAAAGTTTCAAAACCATGCTGGATTTTGACAATTTTTTAAACCAAGATAACAAAGTTCTGTTTTGACCTCCAGTCAGTTTAACTAGTACCGCATATCATTTACATGACCAGGACCACAATGGAAATGCTCAGAATGAACCTAAACATGATGAAATAACCTTTCAGCCCTATGAAAATATGACTGAAAAATAGTTAAAAGTAGGCGCTTAGGAACATCATTGGAACAAAATGACATAAACACATGCGTTTTGTAGTGTAACTGTACAAAGGAAAGTTTGGTTGATTGTAAAAAAGTATCTGAAATAAAAAGTTTATCTTAATTTTTATCATTTTGGGGGGTTTTGTTTTAAGTTTTTGCATACTTTTTATTAAATCAACCAAAATTTCCTTTGTATAACTATAATATTGAGAGGTCGAAGAAAATGTTGTATATGCTATTTTGTTCCAACAAGGTTCTGAAAAAGACATTTTATTTCATTCCCAAGAATTGGTAGAAAGGAACAAAAAACAATTGCACTAAAAAAAACAAAAAAATGTTAACAAAAGTAGTTATATAAAATATATCTAAATAATTTTTGCACTAAATTGTTGCCAGTCAGTCAACATTATATAAAGGACTGTGTTTTTTTACAAAATGTTTTCAATAATTGGTTTAAAAGAAAAACATTGTTGAATTCAGTTCACCTTATTGATACCTATCCTTTGAGAAAATTGTCTGAAACAAAAACGACGGTCATAAAAAGGAAACTAGATTGCTTTTCAATGAAGTTTTTTTTTTCTATGAATAACATCAAATTTTCAAAATTGTATCATTTAGAGCAGTATATTGGGCACATTTTCTGAAAAATTCAAAAGATTCTGTTCAGTGACCTTTCCTTTAAGCGCCTACTTTTAGCTATTTTTCAGTCACATTTTCAGAGGGCTGAAAAAGTTATTTCATCATGTTTAGGGTCATTTTGACCATGTACATTGTGATCCTGGTCATGCAAATAACAGGTGGAACTAATTAAACTGACTGGAGGTCAAAACAGAACTCTGTTATCTTGGTTCAAAATTTTTTCAAAATCCAGCATGGTTTTGTCACTTTTTGTTTTGTCACTTCCTGTTAACTACCACCACACCTTAAGTAAACAAGAATAATATTCAATTTTAGGGATCTTACAATCATTTTTATTACTGCAATAATAGGATCACCATGCATGCGAGTCTAAGGGGCCTTGAGCATTGTCAACTATGACTAAGATTGAAGAAGAAAGGATGTTCTTTCGTGTCATACCCTCATCGTAAGTTGAATTTATCATTTGAAATTGTCAGTAGTTTTTTCTGAGTACCCGTGTGATGATAAGACCATTTCCCCTACTGACAATGTTTTTCAACCACAAGATTTCATTACACGAGTAGGGCTAGAGTCTATTTCAGAAATCAAGCCCATATTTATGGGATATAAACCATGAGCTTTCAACTAGATTGAAAGCCCATGTATAAAGAGGCTATGGAAAGGGTTCGGGCGTGCAGCGTTTTAGTGGATTTTGATTAAACGAGAAACGTGAAATGCAAGTCCTGCAGGTCTGTGCAGACGTTCATGAAGTTAATCCCGTGCATCGTGAAGTCAATAAACATTTCCTCGTGCATCGTATTTTGAATTATGAGACCTCCGTGGTGCCGTTCAGTCTCGTTATTTTGTGCTACGTTTTAAGAATAAATGAAACTTCATTCAGCGAAAATACATTTGATCCTACGTTCACTTTTGTGATACATCTTATTTGTCGACTTTGTAAACTCAAATGTAATTAGTTCCTATTTCTAAACTCTTTTGTTTTTAGCCAATCAGAACACCAGTTACAAATCGCGACAAAGATTAACATAAGAGAGGTGTAATACCATCGGGATATTAATATTTTAATTTCTTTTCTTCTATTTTGATTGGTCGAGAATAACGACTTATTAGAAATTCAACCAATAGCAAGCCAATCCGGCGAATACAAAGATCGACCTGATATACTGAGATATCTGGACTATGAGACCATCGTCTGGACTTTGCAAGTCTTACAAGCAAAATGGAGAGTGATTTCGACAAGCAAAATGGAGAGAGATTTCGCTGAGTCTGTGTTTCACCATTGGACAGTTTAGCGATTTATTTAACACCCCTGAAACGTGAATATAATGATATTTGATCTTCGTGAAACGTGAATGCATGGGCTTTCAACTTATTGAAAGCCCATGGTGAATGTAATCTTTTGATGATCAAAGGCGTGAAACATGAAAGTAATTCTGATGAGTAACGTGTGACGTGAAAACGTATTACCACCTGACGTGATTACGTGACAAAACCCCCTTTCCATAGGTTCTATAAACATAGGCAAAAGAGTGGACTGGAACTGGAACTTGGAAGTGAACATCAAATAGATTCTAATCAATTTTCAGAATAATTTTTGACTGGCGAGAAAGAAACGCCATGCACTGAACATTGTAATTTAGATGATTTAACACAAAGTGACAAAGTTCAAAAATTGCATAAAACCACAGTCAGAGAGAATGTTTCTGGCGAAATTCTGGGACTTCAAATAGGGCAATTCGAAGAACGTATTAGATGTCCGTGCATAAAACGTATATGGATCTAGAATTCTTGGAAATGTATAATTACCACTGCAATACAATAAATAGTTATACTACCTTTTCCAAAATTTGGTTGGATTTTTCCAAAGTAGACAATATTCCCGAATGAATATGAAAGCGCAAATCTGATTGGTCCCATTGAGCACTAGAAGAATGAGCACCATCTATATACCACAAAACTTTGGGTCACGTCAACCCGAATTGTACTTCCGGGTCGTGAAACATCATAACAAGAAGCATTGAAGTAGAGAGAAAGGTGCAAAATATGCTCCCGACAAAGCATTAAAAGTATGCTATAGTACTGATATTCCAACTGTCAAAGTGACACAGGCTAATGGATAACATGACAAGGATCGTTTTGGAGTATCAAACATCAAAATCTGCAAACCTTGACTGAAGAAATTTGCGTTCAAAAAGTTCTGAAAAGTTTTAAATTTCTATTAAATCATGGCGGATGATAGCCAGTCATTGCGATCTTCGTCGTCGTTCGGTGCGCATGATGGTCGAAAGGAAAAATACCACGAGGGATGGCTAGAACATAAACCACAGAATAAGGTGATTAATAATATCCATTTAGACTTCTGTCGTGACAATTACCCTTTTTATTTTGAAATTTAAACCTAGTTTAGCCATGGGCTCTACCTAGGGGGGGGGGGCAGACTATATCCTATTTAGTCAGTCTGTTGGATACATACTAGGGGGGGGGAGGCGTGTGACGATAACTGTGAGCGAATTAAAAAAAGATTCAAATTTTGTAAAAAGCAATGAGGCAAAACACAACCCCGTCTAGATCCGCTGGTGGCTAGTTATCACACTTTCATCTTGAAGCTCTTGTAACTTTGCTACCTTCCGATTATGGTTCCTTTACACCAGGTACTTGCATAGACAGAGTTTAAACGAGACTTAATCTTGCCCTTTGTATTAATGATTTTATGTGGAATCTTCAGGGTGGACCTGAAAAATCAAAGAGGGGGAGAAAATATTGGGCCCCAATTTTGAAATTTTTGGGCCAATTTTAAAATTAAAAAATAATTCCCACTTAGCGAGTTTATTGGCCTTTATATTTATGTGGGGAGAAGTAGATTTTTGGCTATAAAACATTTTTGGGAGTCATTTTTTTCGGCGGTCCACCAGAAGGTTGGGGGGGCTAAGCTGACCTAAGAATTGGTTAACTATTGTTTTTGTCTGTTGTACAGTCATGTATTGTTAAAGGAATATTCCTTGCCAGACCCTTTCTCTCTTTATATGGTAGCTATAATCATATATATATAGTTTCCATATTTAGCAAAACATGGGAAAATGTTTAAATATGGTCAATATTGATCATTTAAAAATCTAGTACTTATTTCCAGTGAGCTGCCATCTTTTAAGATTTCTTGCAGGAAGTGATGTCATCAACTCTCAACTTCTATAACCTTGCCCATAACAGTATAGGAAAGTAGCACAAAATCACTTCTAGACAAGTGATCATTACTTTCTGTGCAAAAATATTTTCAGGGCTTGTCAACTTAGAATAAAAGAAGAGATTTTCAGAAGGATTAAATAAGATACAAAGTTGAAAAAGAATATTTAGTTGGTTTTGTAATTCTTAATAGCTCCTCGCCTAATGCTATATGCAAAGTTGAGAGTCGATGACATCACTTCCTGTGTGAAATTTTAAAAGATGGCAGCTTACTGGAATTTAGCATCACATTTCTAAGTGATCAAATTTGACCATATCAAAACATTTTTTGCGTGTTTTGCTAAACATGGCAAGCATATATATGGTTATAGCTACCATATGAGGAGAGAGATGGTTTGGCAAGGAATACTCCTTTAATTATATATAACGAACTGCATCAATAATGTATTAATGAAATAGACTAGATGCGAGTAGAAATCATCTTGATTTACCTCATTAAAATTCAAAATCCAACCGAACTGACGTCATATTTGGAATCTACATGTAAAACTACATCTAGAAATGTGGTTTGGAAAAGAGTTTATCAACTTTGAAAATTTTAGTTAATTTGAAAATGTGACTTCTAGGTCGGGAGATTCCCCATAGTATAATCTCTTGAGATGTAAAATCACAAAAAGTAAAATATCTTTTCTTGTGTTGGGCAGATAGTATTTTCTTTTAATGGACATTATAACTATCAGATACATAAGGGTAATATGAAAAGTGAACCACTAAAACTGATGATTATTCAAGTTTAAGGGAACTTTGTAATACCCTGCCATGTTATTTCCCCCGAATTAGCCACCTGGTGGTGAAACTGGTAACTACCTACTCGCATCTGAGTAATTGACATTGAATCCATCCAAATTGTATATTTTATGTAAATTAAGATCTTATTTTTTAAAAGTGTGATTCTAAAAAATATGCGTCAGAGCTGAACACTTGCCAAATCATTGCTCTTATGTTAAAGTTGGGGCCATTTTTTGCCACTGTATAAACATCTCAAGAAGTGATTTGAAATATTCTACTGAATAAAATTATGTGCTGTAACCTATAAATGAAATTCTCAAAACTATTCCCATATGAAACAAAAATAACATTGTACACAATGTTTTTAAATTATATGTGAGTAGATTGACATTATAGAATTTATTTTACCTGAAGGGTATAGCTGGATGGGTGAACATGTAATATTTATCATGATCATACTCCGTTTCAGCACAACACCCTTACAGTAAGATGCTCATTACTAGTCTATGACACCACAGGATGGATGCAAATAATTTTAGCGGTGACTTGTCATAAAAACAAGGTTGCCATACAAATAACCATTAACCCTTTCCTAAACAAAATCTTTGTAGCATGCATTGATTAGATATTTGTTGGTGCGCAGTCTACTAGATACCCTGAAACACCCAAGTTGTACTAACTACAGAATATTGTAGATTTTGTTGAATTCATTGTTTTAAAACCAAACAGACCTTTGCTTATTATGTCACCACCACAAGTAGTGACATATTGTTATAGTCTCCAACTTTTTGATAGACAATGTTTGGCATACAACATCTGGAACAAATGGCAGGTGGTGACACTTCATATGTTTAGATATAACTTCACTGTCTATTGCGCTGTCAGTTCACACATCTCTAATATAAAAATGATGAAATGCAACGTGGCGCAATTGGTTAAAGAGCTGGGTTTGGACGGGTGTTAAAAGTTTTTAAACCTCGAGAGAGTGAAATTCGAAACCTGACAGAATCCATTTCTTCATTTTTAACCATCCATAATATATTTTCTTGATCTCTTTTCTTGTGTTAAATTAAAATATTTTCCTATAAATAACCAAACAGTCAATCTTTCTAATTTTCACATATTTTGTTATGCATTAGTGCATCTTTCACCTAGATTTTTTTCAAGAAAATCTGAATTGTAGGAAAAAAGTCGATCGACAGTGATTATGATCTATAGTTAACAAAATTATACATGTATATACATGTACAATGATTCAAAAATATTTGTGTTTAGTTTTGTATGATTTATACTTTCAGAATCAATGGACAAAATACTGGGTTGTCTTAAAAGGAGATCAAATATTCATCTTCAAGAACAAGTCTACTCAGAACCCAGATAACGTAAGTACAATCAAGCAAAATTGGCAAATCTTATGATTCTGTTATTCTCTGGCGAATCAAATATTGAGTGGTCAGTTCTGACACACCCCTCAACTTGATCAGCCAATCAACAAGGTTAGATATATCTCGAGACAAGCACACAAGGCAATATTTTCATTTCTATGTCATTTCTAAATGAAACGCCACCATTTTTACACTTCAGAATTTCTATTGTGACTGTCTAATCTAATAAAATATTTTAAAACAACCAAGAAGTGATTTTTTGTATTGCTTTTATGAATTTATAGCCAGTTATGTTGTCAGGCAATAATGACAACCATATTTTGGTTGTAACTTTAAACGCACTGCATGAACTATTGCCTTTGGATTAGAAAGGAGTCTCTGGTCATGCAGTCATCCTTGAATTAGTTCTAAACTGATAATATAATATATAGGCCATGTCATTCTGATACAAATCACATCTTTCTGAAAACAATGGAAAGTAAAAGTCAATTTGGAGAAGGTTTTAAGGTTTACTTAAGGTTTTCCCCGTCTACCTTATGTAAATATGTATAATGTGATCATGTAGTCATGTATGACTTGGAAAACCGGTTTATGGGTTTGATGAATAGATACTTGCAAATACAGTAACACCTGTATATCCGAACACCTCTCTAATCTGAACACATCTCAATGTGAACACTTTTTCTTGATCCCAAATTTGTTATCATCTCCCATTGATTTGCATGTTTAAAAACCTTGAAATGTGATCACTTGCTAATCCGAAAACTTTTGGCCAGTCCCAGAGACAGGTTCTATTGTATAGTACTTAGGTATATGTTTTTGGAACAATATTTACATATGCATTTAATAACTTGAATTAAAACATGATATTTTACCATCTAATAGGGAGCAAGTTAATTTTTTCCAGAATGTCTCCTGTCGGATTGATGAAGGTCAGCAAAATAAAATGGACTTTAATCCCCCTATATAGTAGCCTGGCCAAAACAAGTCATGCCTCTCTATTTTCTCAATAACTTTCGCAATTTTGAATATTTTTTCATGAAATTTTCACAGTATAAACTTTAAAGAATTCCTAACATACAATTTTTTTTATATGGTAAATGCCTCATTAATTTCATTGTTACAACCTTTTAAAAATAATGTCATATTCTGTTGATGGGTCATTTTTGTTGCCATTTTTTCTAAAAAGATACGAAAAATCTCCTATTACGTTTTGTCCTAATATGGTCTACAAATTTGATTGCAGTCTTTGATAGGGGATCATTTATCTTTTTAAGTGTTCTAAATCCACCATACTATTTCAAGACCTCATGATCTCAAGCCTCTGTACTGCTCGTCCCATAAAAGGCATTACTACTCGCCGATTTCATACATGATGGAGATAAAAGATGCTTTCAAATGGCGACAAAAATGACCCATCAACAGAATATGACATTATTTTTTAAAAGGTTGTAACAATGAAATTAATGAGTCAATCACCATATAAAAAATTTTGTATGTTAGGAATTCTTTAAAGTTTATTCTGTGAAAATTTCATGAAAAAATATTCAAAATTGAGAAAGTTATTGAGAAAATAGAGAGGCATGACTTGTTCTGGCCAGGCTACTATAATTATTGACATTAAACAAAATAATCTTAATAAAATACTTGTAGACAATTTTGTAGAAAATTTAAACTTTTTCTTAGCTATCAAGGTAACATTTGGCTTAACATCTTCTTTGACATACCTATTTTCTTAAGATGTGTAAATTCAGTTCAAGGCTTCAAAAAGGGGAAATCTATGTTTATATTTTTAAGATCCACCATGTTTCAAGAGGAATATCAGCTGAAATAATGTTTATCTAGGGGTTTCTTTGTAGATAATAAAAGTAGATGTAAGTTTTGATGTTTAAAATAACATAAATATATTTTGACACTGGTCCATGATCGTTGCACTAGTTGCACCTTTAAGTTATGTATGTTTCACTTAATAATATAATGCTCAGCCCCAGGTGTTATAAGGCTCAAACTGACATGCTGTTACACTCATTTAACATCATGCGTCATGCGTAATATAAGACAATAAATACAACATAATCTCAATTTTATGCAATTATGACTTTATATTACAATTAAACTGTGTCAGGTTAACCTGTCCTTTGTTTCTTCATGAAAAGTTTTTATACTTTTACATGTTCAGTGATTATTGACAGAGCAACCCTTGTAGTTAGAGAATTGTTATTTCTAAATGTACATACACTTTTAGATAAGGTTTCTTCTTAAACTACATTGAAAACTTGATGCTTATATGCATGGCATCATCTAATAATATAACATGAAAATAAGTACAGGGGGTTTTTATCATCATAAATATATTTTGTGAACACAGATAAAATGAAATGTTTTGTAAGGACAGAGATAAATATCAAAGTCCCTTTATTTTTAACTGGTCATTTGCGTCCATTTAACCACCAAAATATGCAGTTTTAAAGTGTTACACTATTTTAAGCAACTCCTTATAGGTTGCTCCTATTTTGCTGCTGAATCTTTTTATTTAAATGTAGCAATGATACTTCGATACCATTGTCCACAGGGTGGGCCAAAAAACTTTTAAGGATGAATGTCATATGATATAACGTTAAACCATGCCATGTATTGTATATCATTTTAAAGATAAATCATTTCCTAACAATATGACACCATCTGATTGAAAAACCGTTGTTTTCTCGTGGAGTTTGAGGCTAAAATTGTGAGCAACCAAAAAAGTATTCACTGCATATTTCCAAATTTTGGAAAATTGAGAGAAATTTGAACTTTGGCACCTTCAAAAGATGTTAGACAAGTATAGTGCTATATGATGATTCAGTCAATCATATTGAGTGCAGCTGTGACTACGATATGGAGCGAAATATGGAAAACTGAATTAAACAATGTTTTTCTCTTAAACCAATTTATGAAAACACTCCGTAAAAAACATGGTTCTCTATCACTGGGGAGTATCGTGATGCAACAACACCGTGTTGTTGCATCAAGATGGCCAGACTTCCGGTGATAGATTTTCGTACGATATTTTGTTTCCCCAATTAAACCCATTTCTAGGACGAGTTGCTCAATAACCATACACATGCAGTTAGCGTACGATCTATATTTAAAGAAACTGTCATTAGTATACATGTACCATCACCAAGAAGCAATAAGTTCACGGTTTTAGTTCCTCACTATTGATGCAACAACACCAAACCGAAGATGCAACAACACCCCTCTAGATTTGAGCAATGATGCAGCAACACCAATTAATAGTATAATTTCAGAAGACCATAAATCTCGAGAGGAACAGATTTTTAAATGCTACTATTGCAACACCGTTACCCATTACCCATATTTGCGTTCTTCTCAAGGCATTCAAAATACACGTCCTGCGGGCGAAGATCCTTTATATGTATTTCCCAAAATTTATAGTTTTAAATATTATAATGTACTGGACGCTGTTCTATAACATAGTCCAATCGCCTTTAACATGGCAAGCTTTAGTAACCCAATCTATTTTCATAAACCACTGTTCGATAGCTTGATGACCCTGACTCCAGTTAGTATCATTCAAAATGGTGGACAAACATCTTTCGTTCTCGGTAAACATGATGAGCTATTGGAAATTATCTGTCATCCATCTGTGGAACAGTGATGAACTAGTAGATGTACGTTACCACTGTTTATCAAATTATAACTAAAACAGTTTAACTGTGACATTCGTGAGCTTATGTTGATGGGATGATTGCTTCATCTATGATATAATATGATATGATTCTTTATCTCCTCCAATTTGGAGAGCCAACGTGTAAAAACGTCTAATTGACTTTATTAGAGAGGCCGTTTAGTTACACGTTTAATGGAAATCTTGCACGACGCACGTGTACAATTATTGCTCTCTTTGGATTCCTTCTCTCCGACTGAGTAAAAAGGTAAACAAAAGTGATAAGATTAAGGGCCCAAAAAGGTAAATTGATAGGGGTACAGTTATCCCAGATATCCCGGGCCCTCGGGAAATATCATATTGTCTCTCGGAATAAAACCAATATTGAATCCCTCTCAGTCAATAACCTTTATATAATAGCATAACTGCAATATCATTAAACCAACACTCTTCCTACACAACTCTTGAGAACGATGTACAACTCCTGGATAGCGTAAACTCCTGAGCAGCGTATACACTTCTTCAACTTGATACATGACATCATACTTTGGGTGGGATAACAAAGGATATACAATATACAATTGAGGTCAACTGGCAAAACTGTATACCAATACTGTAATCCTTGAAAGTTCGGAGGTCGAGGTCAACAGTACTCTCAGGGTTTACTGTTGAGGTATACACTTTGGCCAGTTAACCGAATAGAGAGGTTGACAATTGTTTGTTAGTCCGAAGAATATCATAATTTGAAGGATATAAATTATACAATTGTAGACCTCTCTTAAGGTCAACTGGCAAAATTGTATACCGATACTGTAAACCTTGAAAGTACTGTTGATCAAGACCAGAGGTCGAGGACACTTTTGCCAGTTGACCGAAAAGAGAGGTTAACAATTGTTCTGTTAGTCCAAATAATATAATAATTGGACGAATATATAATCGAATGTCACGTGAACATATTTGATAAGTAAAGGTATCTCCAAGCCGTCGAATACTTGTAATTTTTTACACAAGTTATTTTTTCAAAATTAAAAAAAATTCAACATTAAAAAAACAAATTTTCAAAAATAGGGGTCAACAGTACCTAGTAGTGGTCAACAGTTTACAATTGTTGACCTCCCCAGAGGTCAACCGGCAAAATTGTATACCGAGACTGTATACGAAAAACTACTGTTGACAGAGACCGAAGGTCGAGGTTTACAGTCGAGGTATATGATTTTGACGGTTGATCGAATGGAGAGGTCTACAATTGTTTTGTTAGTCTGAGTAAACTAATAATACACACATAGACGACAATCATTAATCGGCATGGCTTCATTTCACAACCTTTTCTCCGAACCACGTTAGCAATATTTTTTTAGAAAATCTGGAGACAGTGCAAGTAGCTTAGCTCTGTATTTGGCACATCACGGCGTACTCGTTAGTGAATTAATGTTAATTTTAAGTTTCTATTTGTATTTTTGCTATACTTGTCGCCTAGTAAAGTCATTTTCACTAACGTTTACAAAATGTCCGTCTTCCATGTTTTTTTGTGACGTCATGAAACTTTTTTTCAGAAGTAGTGGTCAACAGTACATAATTTTAACCGCTAATCAACCAATCAGAATTGAGCATTTCAATTGAGGTACTAATAACACAAAATGACTGATATCTGTTGTCTTTCCAAAATTATATTAGTTATTTGTAAGCAATTTCCATACGATAAATCAAGGGCATTTAATTTAGAAAATGTATAATCTTTATTTTTCAGATACAATATCAATGAGATTGCCTCCCGGGGATTCTGTACTTTAATTAGTTTGCCTTGTATATCCTTTTAACTTTGATATAGACAAAGAAACCAAACAAAATACGTTTCGTTCATGGACCACTGACTCACGCGTTTTATTCATGTCCCGACCTACACCTGTAAACAGAACATAAAACAGTTTCTCTTGTTGTTCAATGATACATTATATTGGCGTTTTTGCATCAGCACATTGGTGTTGTTGCATCATCGATAAGAAACAGAGTGGTGTTGTTGCATCAATAGTGAGGAAATAAAACCACGAATTTATCGCTTCTTGATGATGCTACATGTATACCAATGACAGTTTTTTAAAATATAGATCATGCGCTAACTGCATGTGTATGATTATTGAGCAACTCGTCCTAGAAATGGGTGTAAATTGGAAAAACAAAACATCGTACGAAAATCTATCACAGGAAGTCTGGCCATCTTGATGCAACAACACGGTGTTGTTGCATCACGATACCCCCCAGTGTCTATGTAATGTTGACTGATTGACAACAATTTAATGCGAAAATTATTTATATGAATTGTATATAACTGTTTTTTTAACATTTTTGTTTTTTAGTACAATTGTTTTTTCCTTTCTAACTATTCTTGAGAATGAAATAAATGTCTTTCCGAACCTCGTTGGAACAAAATAGCATATACAACATTTTCTCAGACCTCTCAATATTATAGTAAAACAAAGGAAATTTAGGTTGATTTCAGAAAAAGTATTCAAAAAATTAAAACAAAGCCCCCCAAAATAAATAAAAATTAAGATAAACCTTTTATTTTATTAACAAAATACTTTTTTAAAATCAACCAAAATTTCCTTTTTATAATAACAATATTGAGAGACCTTTAGTAAAAACAAGTTGTGTTTGGGTTGTTTGTTCCAATGAGGTTCGGAAAGATGTTTCATCACAACACTTCTCAAAAATTATGTGGTAAAGGGCTCATTTTCAACAAATGCCCTTAAGTCCAGGCCCTGTGTTGGCCATAGGATGAAAATGATAACCCACCCCGTAATTACATTTGATAATAAGATACATGTACGAGGCTCGATCAGAAAGTAAGTAACCAACTGCTCTCATTTTTTCATACTTTATTCAATCACATTGAAATTTTCATCGATGATGCAGAAAATATTAACCTATTAAATAAGATCAATGACAATGGGTTAGCTTCAATAACATTGTTATGCGTGTTGCTATGGTGACGATTGTTTTGGGTAGGCAGGGCACCCTTTTGAAAGCGGGTTTGGAAGATAATTTGTAGAGTTTTTTTATATATTGTATACCTCCAAATGACCTCACATTTTTATGCAAGACTGCATAATTTGTTTTATGTGATTATCACAATGGTAACTACATTCCATTCTCTCATTTATGAGTCATCAACACAGAAGAAATCAAGGACATACGTGTCATGATGATGGTCACAGTTCAGTCATGGTTTATTCCCATTTCGCCCCTTCCCATTTCACCCCTTCCCATTTCGTCCCTCATTTATTCCCATTTCGCCCCTTCCCAATTGGCCCCTTTCCCATTTCACCCCTTTCCCATTTTGCCCCTTTGCCATTTCACCCCTTTTCCGTGTTGCCCCCTTCCCATATCGGCCCTTTCCCTTATCGCCCCTTCCCATTTCGCCCCTTCCCCTGTCGCCCCTTATCCATTTCGCCCCTTCCCATCTCACCCCTTCCCATTTCGCCCATCATTTATTCCTATTTCGCCCCTTCCCAATTGGCCCCCTCCTATTTTGCCCCTCATTTATCCCCATTTTGCCCCTTCCCCTTGGCAAGGGGCGAAATGGGAAGGGGCGAAGGGGAAATGAGGGGCGAAATGGGAAGGGGGCATAATGGGACGGGGGCGAAATGCGAAAGGGGCAAAACGGGAAGGGGCGAAATGGGAATAAATGAGTGGCGAAATAAGGGGCCAAATGGGAATTAACGAGGGGCGAAATGGGAAAGGTGCCAATTGGGAAGGGGCAAAATGGGAAGGGGCAGAATGGGAAGGGGCCAATTGGGAAGGGGCGAAGGGGGGATGAGGGGCGAAATGGGAAGGGGGCATAATGGGACGGGGGCAAAATGTAAGGGGGTGAAATGGGAAAGGGGCAATTTGGGAAAGGGGCAAAATGGGAAGGGGCGAAATGGGAAGGAGCAAAGTGGGAAGGGGCGAAATGGGAAGACACCTTCAGTCACAGTTTCAGTCCAGTCAAATGTGGTTGAAGGGGGATTTAACTGTCATGGCGACAATTTCCCACCCTACAGAGCTCACATTTCCAAAGATGCAGTAGTTGAAGCCTTCTCCATGGCCACATAACTACCCCATGCTACCTATTCCTCAGACCTGACCCCATGTGACTAATACCTCTTTCCAAATGCAAAGATGTCGTAACGGGGAATCCGTTTTTGACAGCAATGAAGCCGTCATTAAAGCTTTCAATGGCAGTTTGCAGTCATTGAATGGTGACCTGATGCATGTCTTTAAGGACAGAGTGAAACGTTGCCTTAACTGCATTGACTTTGGAAGCGATTATTTTGGGAGGACTTGGAATTGAAATGTAGTCATACATGTTAATTTGGTATATTTGGGAGTATAACAACATGAAGAAATACTCTACAAATTATCTTCGAACGCCACTTACAAAAGGGTGCCCCGCCTACCCAAAACAATTGTCACCATAGCAACAGCAACATAACAATGGAATTGATGCTAACCCATTGCCTTTGATCTTGCTTAATAGGTCAATATTTTCTACATCATCTGTGAAAATTTCAATCTGATTGAATAAACTATGGAAAAATAAGTACACTTGGTTACTTACTTTCTGATCAGGCCTCGTATATGCGTGCGCACAGGCAGCTCACTGGACTAAACCAAAAGTAACTTTCCAGGTATTGACTTTCCCTTGAGGTAATCAATAGCATACATGTATTTTAAATTTGCGCTCAGATCCTTAAGGTACAGCTGGGAATAACATTTTGGGAAAAAATTGCTTTACCTGTCCATGCTATTTTCTGGTATCAGAATTTCTTAGAGTTCCCATTGACCTCTTATCAGATTTACTAAAAGTAGACAATGTAATGATACTGTCCTAAAAAAACAAGGTGGAAATTAACAGATACCTTCATGCTTTATTTTGTACCAGAAAATAACATGTGCAGGTATAGCAATTTTTTCCAAAATGTTATTTTCCAGCTGTACCTTAATGGCTACTGCAAGTCTCAATGCCTACAGAGCAAATGTATTAGTGATGCATAAGAGATACATTTAGCAAAAAGATGATTGTGAAGATGAAAACAAAATTTTAAAAATATTTCAAAAATATTGCTCTAGCTGCCATTGAATTAGACTTAAAAGTCACAACCTTATCAAGTATAAACCACTGAATCTTACAGCATGGTTTTTTGAAATCATGACAGAAGTTTAAATAGTATAATTACAACATGTACTTGCCCTGCTAACAGTTCAAGTAGTTAAAACATCCAGAGGTTGAATGTATTTTGCCAAGTATCTCTATTTACATAATAATATTGGTTAATCACAGATTAGATATTTTTTTTAATTAATCAACTTTTCGGCATGCCATGAATAGTTTATGTAATATATTGATGGCAATAACGAAATATATCAATTAATAAATAGTTTTAGGATGTATATGTCAATTATTAAACCAATGCTCTCAAAAACCCTCACCTAATATATTATTTCATTATTAACCTCTATTGATTTGTTTCAGGGGGGGGAGGGTGAAACACAAGGTGTTCAGATTTACAAAGTACAGTACTGTATGTAGTTAAATATAGTACTATTAATACATGTAAACATATAAAGGCTAAATTAAAATACTTTCAAAATGTAATCCTTACCTGATTGCAATCATAACATTAATAGTAATTCATTGAGGGCTATATCTTTATATGTTTAATTTAGTTGCTATAGAAACAGATGATTGTCACAATGCTTAATCTGGGGGCATATTTAAATTTAGATTACTCATTCTAATCCTGGATATATGTATAGTATCAACTTAAGAACCATTTCCAATGCAGTACCCTTGAAAAAGAGGTTAATTGACAGAGTTGGTAGTAGGTTCTGTGTCTAACACCCCAGTCACATTTGTCGCACGGCAGCCGCAAGTCGACCGCAGAACAATTAAATCGGTGAATTTCTGCGGCGAGTGTAGAAAAACTACGCTCGCCTTGCGGCCTCCGTACGCCGTATGCAGATTTTTACAGGCCGCAGGGAAGGCATAGAAATTATAACTCAGAGTTATAATATTTGTTCATTTCTGAGGTCCCCGTAGAAATCAACTGGCTCAACAAGATTGAATCACTATTTGTCAATGTTTCACGATCACTTTTCATTTGATATTACATCCTAGCACTTTGAATAACATTTATAAATTGTTCTGATGTAAATAAAATGAAAAAAACAATTATTTATCAATATAAATTTAAAATTCACCGTGCGGCTGCCGTGGGAAATGTGACTGCAAAAGTATGAGAGCGCAGAAATTCTGCGGCAAGCGTAGAAAAGCTACTTGCCGTAGAAATGATAGACCGCAAGGTCGCCGTAGGAAATGTGACTGGGGTGTAAGGGTAACTAATATTTTTTTACCAATGGAATATTAGAACACCTTTTAGCTAAAGTGAAATTCACTATTCCATCCCAAATGCCCCCTCTCCCTTTAATATTACAGACCTCAATTTGCTTTAGTACAATGAATTCTCTTTTCTGATTGTCCAATTTCCGATGGTTTCCCACTTCCTAGTCTGCCAATATAAGTGTTTCAAACATTCTTATAATATATATTATTTTGCATTCGGAACTTGATAGAACAATCTTACGTTTTTGGACCAAATAGGTATTATGTTTTATGATTATAATATGTGAAACTTTTTTTTGAATTTCAGAAGTTATTTTTCAAGAAAACCTTTTTGTTTGCAAATGTCGAATGTAATATTTTTTCTGAATTGCAAAATAACCTTAAGTATTGAGGAACTTGTGAGGAAAAGTTTTTATATCAGCGGTGGCGGTAGGCATATATTTTTGTGAGTCATCATGACTCAGGTAGTTTCAAAAAAGTGAGTCACAAGAAAAAAAGTTGAGTCAAAGCTATAAAAGTGTTTTTCTTGAGTAAAAATGCATACAAAATGTAGAAACCACATACAAAATCTATTTTTTGATTTTGTGCATACCTTTTATTGTACTCTTATAGCACATTTATGATTAACAACTAACAATTAATTAATTAGGCAATTGCAAGAAAAATGTCACTATTAATCATCTGATTATCTGGTCCAGCGAGTCATGGGTGTGAATGGAGTGGGAGAGGAGTTTCTCCCTGTGTGGAGTTACACAAATTGGGGTCAAAGCGTTTCATGTTGAAATTCAACATTTTTGCAATCATTCCAAAGTCTAAAACGGCAATATAAGTCCGACCACAATACTGGGCATCATTTAAATTGAATACGGTAGAATCTTGTAATTATAAAATGAAACCGAAAGTAGATTTGTTTTCATACCTAATTTATCATCATTACCCCCCTTAATGTGCGATCGACTGGATTTTCATGTGCCCATTATCTATCTTCATGGGATCAGCTTCAGATCTAGTGAATCGAAGATCTTAACTTGAGGGAGTTAATTGAAAATACTTGGTGAAAACTTACGATAGATCGGTCACTGTGAGCACCATTGATAAACCTACTGCGCATTACATCTGCGCATGCTGATGAAGGGGACGGCTCAAGGAAACTTGCTAACTTAGCGAAGGAATTTTGCGAACTTGCGAAGGAAACTAAAGGTTCGTAAATCTAGCGTGTGAACATTCAAGGAAAGATTTTATGCGGTAATTTAGATAAATATACGATCACTAAAATCCTTAGAAGGGAGTATGAAATTAATAAATTATTGTTCAATGTTATGTTCGTTTTATTGCATTTTTGATACGCCCCCTAGCACACGAGATAAACAAATCGAGGGATCGATCAATGTTTTCAAGTTTATCATTGAATCTGAATCACAGGGCTTTAAAAATTATATGAAATACCGAAATAAGAAAATGATCGGTAGGAAGGAGGCTCGATTGCGCTGAACGAAATGTTAGATTTCCGGAATTAGCAAAATTATAAATTTGATCAATCACGTATTTTCACGTATAGGGATCAATTTAACCAAGTACCAAGCGGGGATTTTGCATGTGAAACAAACGTGCGTCAGAAAGACTCGGTAGACAATGAATATTTGCGTCAGAGTTGCAAAAATGTGAGTAAAAAACGTAAAAAATTGCGTTAAGGATAGGGTGCATGTTGGGAAATTTTCTGCATTCCTCAATTGAGTCACATGTTATTTTTCAAACATGAATAACTCCTTCCCCACATTGTCTTCATCTTCCAAGTTTGCACAAAGAGTGCACTTCTGTGCCTAGAAAAGCCTTGTGAGAAGGTTTGTTTTGTAAAATGTATAAAAAATGAGAAAATTCAGTGAAAAAAATTTCCGAAAATTTTCTGATTTTTTTCACTGAATTTTCTTGTTTTTTATACACTTTATCAAAACATTCTTCTCACAAGTCTTTTCTAGGCACATAAGTGCACTCTTTGTGAAAAACTGGAAGATATAGACAATGAAGGGAAGGAGTGATTCTTGTTTGAAAAATAACATGTGACTCAATTGAGGAATGCAGAAAATTTCCAATCATGCACCCTGACCTTAACGCCACCTCTGTATATATTATATATTATTATGCATTAAAAGATATTAGGGATATTAAACCTTAAATATAGTTGGTATTATCATCTGAGAAGGAAGATCTTTCTCAGGATTGTAAATGCTGATAGACAAATAAAAATACTCATAACATTATTAGACATACATGAAATAATAATGTGGCTTTAAATACACAATGGACTAGACCTAGTAAATTATTTCATTGAACATTGATCTTGATTTCAAGTATAAATTTACAGAAATTGAAATACCAATTGTTTCGAAGAAAAATCATAAATGTGCCAACATTAAGCATGATAGAGGACCATGTTGAGAAGGAAGTTTATTACTTTGTTAACAATGTCAAGAGCACAAAAACCACTGGTGATTTTTTTGTTCAAAGTTTTTCAACATGATATCATGTTATGATTATAGACTGGTCAATGATTAAATGAATCTGTTGTCTAATTATTTACTTTAACAAGATTATGAGGAATGAGGAAGTTCATGAAATATACTTGCTTAAACTCCCATCCAATAGGATTGCATTCAATCAAGTTTTATGTAATATATAGATATGTACTTCAACTTATAGGTAAATAGCTAGATAGTATGTAAATCTCAGTAATGTACAGTAAAACCTGTCTAATCCGAACACCCATGGGACCAGCCAAAAGCGTTCAAATTGGCAGGTGTTCAAATTTCGAGGATATTGTTGATCAGGGGGAGGGGATTTTCATTGTTCAGTCCACTATATTGAACACTTAATACTAAGTCAGAAAACAATACATGTTGTTGATGGCCTATAGCCTATATGCTATTTTTATTTACATTTTGAACAATTTCATTATTTTAGTAAAAATAACTTATATTTTGGTAAAAACTTTGTAATACACTGACAGTATAAGTATATGATAGTCTCGTACAAAATCTTAAGCTTCTCAAATGACTTATCCCATATTATGGTTATATAGCACTGCTTTACTTTTGCTTGAAAAGGTCCTTCATTGTTGTTTGTTTTTTGGCACTTTTAGCATTAGCAATATTTGAATAGATATCCTCTTCAAGTAAAAAGAATTTTTTATGAGTGTTCATTCGAGATGATGTATAATCCTCCCTTTTTAGGAGGCATTTTAGTGATAGGTTATTACGAAGTTGAATTTTTTCTCTTTCTCGTGAAATCTTGTCTGCAATTGTGTCTGTGTTGTCTTTGTGATTATAAAACATTTACTGATTGAATCTTAGCTATCATAACAGACCCATGGGATATAAAACATCTAAGACCTGTTCATAATCCAAATCAAAAACATCCAGTTAATTTACAATTAGGATAAACCAATTATCTCCCAGATTCTCACCTTTCTCTTAATCCAAATCAAAAACATCCAGGTAATTTTCAATAATGATAAATCAATTATCTTCTTGATTTACACCTTTCTCTTAATCCAAGCATAAAACATTCAGTTCTTTTCTAATAGGATAAACCAATTAACTCCTGTATTCACACCTTTTCAAATCATCCTGTTGTTTTCCACAAGTAAGGGATGTCACTGAGACTAAATAAGTTAATTAGGACAGTATTAGTTCTTTGATTACATTGTACCATGTATATGTAAAGATAAATAACAACTATAACATTGACTCAATATGTGGCTATTATTGAAATGTCCAGACATTTGATTTCTGATAAAAATGTTCAGATTAAACAGGTCACTTTTTCATATCTGGTTGTTCACTGTTCAGATTAGGAGGTGTTCAGATTTCAAGGTTTATTTAACATGGGAGTCAATGGGAGGAAAAAATGGGACCGAAAAAAAGTGTTCAAATTGGAAGGTGTTCGGATTAGCCAGGTGTTCAGATATACAGGTTTTACTGTACATGTAGATATTGACCTTTTAGTTGATCTGTAAATATGACCTTGACAAGTCACCAATATATTGACCTTTTAGTTGATCTTGTAAATATGACCTTGACATGTCACCATATATTGACCTTTAAGTTGATCTTGTAAATATGACCTTGACATATCACCCATATATTGAGCTTTTAGTTGATCTTGTTAATACGACCTTGACATGTCACCCATATATTGAACTTTTAGTTAATCTTGTAAATATGACCTTGACATGTCACCCATAAATTGAACTTTTAGTTAATCTTGTAAATATGACCTTGACATGTCACCCATATATTGACCTTTAAGTTGATCTTGTAAATATGACCTTGACATATCACCCATATATTGAACTTTCAGTTAATCTTGTAAATATGACCTTGACATGTCACCCATACATTGACATTTTAGTTAATCTTGTAAATATGACCTTGACATGTCACCCATACATTGACATTTTAGTTGATCTTGTAAATATGACCTTGACATGTCACCCATATATTGGCCTTTTAGTTGATCTGTAAATATGACCTTGACATGTCACCCATATATTGAACTTTTAGTTAATCTTGTAAATATGACCTTGACATGTCACCCATATATTGAACTTTTAGATGACATGTAAGAGATCTTACCTTGCCCTCACCATTCACTTCCATGAAGACCTACCACATATTTTGAATTAATATGTAACACATCTGAATTAATTACTTTGTGACCCCTTTCAATTGAGTAAGCTTGATTTCCTTGAATATGAACTATTGCAACATTAATTTTGGTTACCATTGTATATACAGGGTGACACAAAAAATGACACCTACCTTACGTTGCATAATTTGTTTGTCTATTAATATACAGACTTGTCCTTTGGCAAATATAAAGCAGACATAATGTGAAAGCACCTCCATCAATTTCAGATGTGTAGCTCAAGTGGGTCAAATTTTATGAGCTTTACAAAGGAATAGATGGCACATTTTGTAATGCTCATAAATGTGCATCTAGGTCAGTAAGCTAGTCATCTGAAAATTGGAGTTGCAAAATGTAGTGTAGTTTTAATGTGCGAAAAAAGACAAGTCAGAATTTCAGCAGACTTAAAAGTTATGAAACATTATGTGTGGGTGGGTGTCATTTTTTGTGTCACATGGTATAGCAGTGTAGGTGGACAGGCAGACAGCCAGACATATTACCATATACTTTTTAATTGATCACAGTTTTTAATATTAGAAAACATGCAAGCCATTATGATTATAGTAGCTTGAAATAGTTAGGTAATATGTCTATAAGGGCACCACAAAATAAAAAGTGAAAGGAATAATGTAGTACCAGGAAATAATTATCCCATCGAACAAAGTTCGGAGGGATATAGGGAACGCCTCCGTCCGTCCGTCTGTCCGTCCGTCCATACGTACGTCCGTACAATAACTCAAATACCGTTGGCCCGATTTTGTTCATATTTTGTACACATATACCCTATGGAGATAGAAGTTCTGCTCGAAAGCCGATTTTCAAAATGGAGTTTTAGTGCCGAATTTACAGTAATTTAGGTGCAATATGTAAAACTGTAATAGCAATATGTTTTAGATGTAAAAAAATTATATAGGACATTAATAAAGCTAGAAATGTAGATATTAAAGAAGCACATGGCAGCCATCTTGAAAAATGGCGGCCTTTACTCGTTATATTACGATTTTTGCTGTAACTCGAAAAGTAGTGGAGCGATTTTGTTCATATTTGGTATGTGAATACTAAAAGCATGACACACTATCCTATGACACTTTTGGTAGAAGGTGGCCATTTTAAAAAATAGCCGCCATTTTGAAAAATGGCAGCCATTTTAACCTATTTTACTATAACTCGAAAAGTAGTGAAGTGATTTTGTTCATATTTGGTATGTGAATACTATAAGGATGGCACACTGTCTAATGACACTTTTGGTAGAAGGCGGCCATTTTTCAAAATGGCCACCATTTTAACGTATTTTACTATAACTCGAAAAGTAGTGGAGCAATTTTGTTTTTATTTGGTATGTGAATACTATAAGTATGGCAAATGGTCTAATGACACTTTTGGTAGAAGGCGGCCATTTTGAAAAATGCCTGCCATTTTTGCTATATACTTTGTTTGTTAAAATGCCATCCATGGCTGTTCGATGGGATTCGCTACGCTTTGGCGTTGCCGTTGTTCTGGTTAACTTAGTAGCGATTTCCAAATGTATTAAATTGTAATGTATATTTTTGAATCACTAATAAGATCCAATCCCAAAAAATATATTGACCAGTTGACACAATTTACTTGACAATGATGATAATGAAAGAATTTGATTAATGTCATGGTAAAAGACATTTTCAAACAATACAATAAAATTTAATAATATTTTGTAAATTTGTATTATTATTGCATACTTGTATTTTGTTTGTCATTGCTAGGACAAATTTGAATACAAAGCTTAAAGAGAGAATCAGATATAGCGAGCAGGCTAAACAAAAAATTGTTTCAATTTTAGAATATTTTTGGCTCATATCATTCCTTGTCATGTCTATTTTCACAAAAGTGCATACTTTATTCCAGGAAAACTGAAGATTTTTACAATAATATATTATTTTCCTATAAGAATGGTTACCATTTTTATTATTTGGGAGAATTTAAACATTTTCACTCATTTTTGCACTTTTAATCATTAATAAATTCACCAATTTATAACATATTGTGAATCTTTTGGGAGATATTGTGTTTGATATTGTAAGGAATAGATTGGTAGGTCAATTATACATGTTGCTTGTAATTTTGTCCCCCCCTATAGATCAGATTCTGCCTTTAAGATGACCAACTCAATAAACTATTACTGAGACATTATCTTTCTATTCAAATACCAGTATCAGCCTATAAGACATTGGCCCAAAAGATAAATGCTTAGAGAATTCTTAGAAATCTAAGCTTATAGATATTGTTGGGTACAAATTTTAAATATTGTAGACATTAGGTTTAAGGTGATAGATTAGAACGTTGGCATGAGAGTAACCCAATATCTTGCAGAAGAGTTCAATCAAAAAATGGGATAAAGTGCTTTAAAAAATTATAATCCTTATTAAAATGTTCAATGTTAGCAGGAAAATTGCATGTATGTAAAATCTGAATTTCTTTTAAAGAATTTCAATTTAAAAACTATTTGGCTTCAGATTTCTGGTATAATTAATGACTCACATGATCATTGGTAATCTTATGGAATCAGTCACTGTTTATCTGTCCACCCACAAACAATATTTGAATGAAAACTTGCAATCCTCTAAACTAATGCACTTAAATCCAATTTATGGGAGTTCATTCTGGTAATTTATACCTTTGGTTCCAGCTTCTACTTTTGCGTCAGTTCAGAGAAATTGACTTTTTCACCATTTGAGCCCACAGAATGGTGCAATTTTATGTCTACCTGTATTTTCTTTTTTATTATTAAGGTAAACTGCTGGTCATAATGTTATATAATAATAATATCTTTTAGGGTTTTGTGTTGAATCACATAATAGAAATAACTTAGCTTTTTTGCAGAATATGAACTTTTGATGATGTGTATTGAGGTTATTGTGTATAATTAACATGACATATTAAGAATATCACATTGATTATATAATAATTAATTGAATGTTTTTATTACAGTTGGTGGGTATGCTCCCTCTTGGGAAAGACACTGAGTGTAAGAATGGCACTGATGGGAAAAAGGGACCTTATAAACTTGAGGTTATTGTTTCTATATTTGGCATGCAAAATAAACGCCTTGTCAATAAGTTTAAGGTAAGATAATGTCCATTCTGTAATTGTTATACTCTTACTACTCTACTATTTCCTGGTTATTTAAATCATGTAATGTCAATGTATTTAATAAAATATGTTTTCTTTTGTGGGATTTTCTATTCCGTGGAGTTGCTGTTTTCTATTTAAATTCTTATTCAGCCTACAGTTAAGTTTTGTTGTGCAATTCTATATATTACTTATAGTTAATCATGAAAATATCTGTAACACTACTCTCATGTCCATTCTGATTTCTTATATGTCATTGATGGCCTAATATAATGCTCATCACCCAGAAAGTGAATTTGATCTTGACTATGTGAAATGAATCCCCAAACATGTATTTTTATACTTTTATTTTGCAGTGTGAACAGCGCAATGACAGGGATCTGTGGAAAGCCTACATTATAGGATTAGGAACAGTTAGTATATAACCTTTCCGAGAGCTCTTAAATTAGAGATAATTAGAGAATTTTGTCAGAAAACTATGCTTTTAGGTAGCTGATATTATTTTCAATTTCTGACTGTCATTAAAGGCTATGTAGACCACATGTGGGATCATTTAGATCATATTCAGGCCTCCTAGACTTCAACCAACACGACCATCAGTTCTGTCCTCACCAACAACAATCCTTGCACTTGAACCACGATTCTCACATCGCGAACTTGAAATCTTAAGTCCAGCCCCACCATTTCCTCGATCACGAACATATTACTCCACTCCCGCACAGAGATCCGTGCTTGCGAACCACGTACTTGATCGAAAAAATTTCTGTAATTTTATTCGCATTTTTACGCATAAGTAATACTCCATCAAAGTGTTTTTATTTTGAATTCGGAACAAATGCATTTCTAGTTTTTCCTGCATGTTAATGAATATCCGCTAATTAAGAAATATAGGATGAATAACAGGGGTAATATCATCGAATACACCATGAGGGCTAGGCACAAACGTTTTCTGTTTTCAAAAACTTTTGTGCCTAGCCCTGCGGGGTGTATTCTAGGATATTACACCTGCTCTGAGGTTTATATTAAGATTCGAACTCACCAAAATGTTTCGAATATACATTATGGTCCTCCATTACTACGGCCCACCGTTATGACGCCACACATTACATGTATCACCAGGGGCATTATTCGAATTAAAGATAATAGCATCCATATATCTTTGAATCCCAAATACCCAGATGCACCATCTACAAATTGCTCACAAGCATGGATCTCTGTGTGTGAGTAGAGAAATATGTACAGGAACGAGGAAATGGTGGTGCGCGACTTAAGATTTCACGTTCGCGATGTGAGAATCGTGGTTCAAGTGCAAGGAATGTAGTTCGCGAGGACAGAACTGATGTTTGTGTTGGTGGAAGTCCAGGAGGCCTGATATTTAGTTTAATAATTCATAATGCAGACTTTTCAAGAGATATTCAGTTACAACTGATATGTCATTGTACATGTATTTCACCCAAACAAGGAATGCTTTGACTTGAAACAATCCCTGAAACTACTCCTCCATTCTTTTATCAAATATTAAAAATATACTGTTTATGTTATATTTTAGGGTAGTCTACCATCTGACCTTGATTTGCTACCAGGTCATCGAATAGATGTTCAAAAAGCAATTGATGATTTTCACTACACTGACCATCCCCCTGCGTTACCAGGGCGACGACCCTCACTCACAGGATCAATGGGGTCAGGGACAATGTCATCACCCAAACAAAATGAAGGAGACTACATCAACACAAGAGGAGTGACTCCAATATCTCCTGGAAGACCTCAAAGAGTCCATTCCGTTTCAACTCCAGGGGTCTCATTTGATTCAAGTTCTGGGGGTTCTGCTGCTAATTCTATGCAATCCAATTCTTCTGATGAACCTTATATGGTAGGTAAAACCTTATATTATGATGAGCTTGTATGAAAGATGAAATGGTATAACATAGAAAACACCTCATACTTTAGAGAGATTTCAAAGTTAATCCTGATTTGGATGGCCATGATTTGAACTCCAAAAAAGACATTTATACAAGGATGCATGTAAAACTCTAATATATTGGTATTTCCCAATTTTTTTACAAACATTTTGGAACATCATCATATTGGTTGGTGGTGAAGGTCAAATTCTTGGCATTGATTCAATAAATATCTTCACTTCAACAGGGATGTACTTCATTCCTCAATTTACATTTATACTGCAACATTCAATACAATCCAATTACAATGACAATCTTCAAGTGCAGGGTATGAATAGAGCCCAAAACATTTTTTAAGGGTTATACCTGTCATAGACATATTAATGTTTTGGTATTGAATACAGAGCCTTTTTTGGGGTTATTGTGTACTACTCAATTTTTCCGCTTTGATAAACAAAACTTTAATGCTTTAGGCCTGTTTATTTATGTGACATGTTACACATAATGATTGTATATATACAAGTTAATTTTGTAAATCTAACATTGAACAATTGTAATAGATTCTTCCTGGTACCTGGATATTCAACCAAGAACCCATATCATTTATGGGCAACTCTTAAACAGTAATATGGGGTATGGATCATCAAACCATATCACATAGTTAATCGTAGATTTGTCTAGTTTATGTTACATTTGTCTAGTATGTGTCTGGTCTGTTCTGTTTCCCCAGGATTTGCTACATTTGTCTTGTGTATTTATCTTGTATGATGTTACATTTATCTGAAATATGTTACTTTTGTCCTTTGTGACTTACATTTGTTTGGTGTATGTTGTGTTACATTTGTTTGGTATATGCATGTTCATTTGTCTGCTGCTGTTACTGATCCATTCTGATTCTGCATATTCTGAGTGAAATAATCACTGGTCAGTATCAAGCGAAGGTAACGGCCGTAACCTTCGTATCAAAGATGGCGGATTGTAAGTGTTGATTTTGATATTTTTTCATTGAATTAAACTACGTTATCATCCTGGTTATCATTGATGTAATGCTTTGATATTTGAACTATACCAGCCATATATGACATGGAAACTAGAGTATGATCATTTGTTCATATACCTTGCATAGGTACCTGCTTAAGGGAATGTAAGAAGAATTTTGGATTTACGATGATAACAGATATGTGGTAATGAGCTAAAATGTCCAGTTACAGCAGATAGAAAACTAACATGACCATTACTGTATTATACATTGCCACCTTCCCATAAGTGGTAGAAGATATCGTTGAATTATGGTTCCCACAAACGATATATGAACAAATGATCATACTCCAGAGTTCCCATGTCATATAAGTCGGATTTGATTCAAATATCAAAGCATAAAGTCAGCTATAAAATAGTTTAATTTGATGAAAACTAAAAGTATCAAAATCAACAATTACCGTCAGCCATCTTAGATGCAAAGGTTGTGGCTGTTACCTTCACTTGATACTGACCAGTGATAATGTCTTCCTAAATCCACTCCTTATGATCAAATATTTTGCAAGAGAAACAACTTTCTCGGGTTAACGTGCTTATGTTTGGGTCATAGATAATGTACAAAGAAGATTTTTATGAAGGTTATAAAAGTGTTTTTCATTTCATTTGATTAGACAGGTCCCTTTGACTGGCATTTAATATAAACGGGACTGCATGTTATGACAGTATTTGAAAATATGCTATGGGAAAAACAGCTGAATGCGGCAGATTAATGATATACTTTTGTGAAGTATATCTAACAAATCTGGATTATTTCATATGCTATTGGTGACCTAGCTTGATCAATCATAGTCAACCTTCAAGGTTAAGAGTGCTACTGAACAGGGAAGTGAAACTAAATACAAACTTTTCACACGAAAGCAGAACTGAAGTGAGATAAATAAACTCTAAATTGCATAGGAATGCATTAACATTTTAGTAACTTATCATGACAATTTCACAAGGTACATTTTCGATCATCATAATAAGATTATTTGCAAATAGGGAAGTTAAAAAATAACATGTCCTATTAAGTGTATCATAAACTAAATACTAACCCAACACTTAGATTCAATACAGAGTGCATTGCGAATGAAATAGAATAAAATAACATTGGCAAACAAAATTCTAATCACTAAACAAACAAAACCAGGAATGAACAATTATTGGTGGACTCTACTGAATGTTGCAAGTACATAAGTCATCATTAAGTACACCAATTAGAGGAACTAGGCATAACATATCAAAATAATGAAAATATTAAATGAATCTTTGGATAAAGTAGGATTTCAAAAGTAACAAGATGGCAGATACTGTATATTCATACGATACTGTTTTACCAACAGTAAGTATTATATCACCACTTTTTAAGATTTATATTATACATGAGCAGAAGGTTATATTTTACTATATGAATTAGAAATGAATTTGTCAAACGTAGAAATCTGGATGTTTTAATGAACAATGTAATAATTGATAAAAGCACTTACTGGTTGCGAACTCATAATTGTACCAATGAAAATATGCTCTGTATTTACATTGTAAGTCACTCCACAATATTTATCCATGTAATTTGGTCCTGTTCAAGTTCTCTTTTATGTGACCAATGTGGAGTGAATGACACTATTGTACATCATTTTATTAAATATAATAAAGTCAAAGATATTTGGAATAATTTCAATTTGACAGATGAACAAATTTTAGGTTTTCAAGCATGTTCAAATAAAGATGTTCTCATAGCCAGAAAAACAATCCAAATTTTTAACTTATAACAAGCGAGTTTCATAAACAAAAGATATTATATTTGTAGACATGAATGTTTGTTTTGTATGATCGATGTTAATGTATAATTGTAAGTTTATTTTAAAGGAAAATAAATGTTATTTTAATAAAAAAACAAACAAAAAACATGTTAACTGTAACAGTGTTAAGTGTGCTACAAAAAAGTTCAGTAGTTGAAAGGGGATTTTAGGAGTGAATTTCGCGGCTATTATATTTCGCTAATTTTCAGTTTTTTGAAATTTCCCTGCCGTTAATATAGAGTATTTTGGATATGGGTTATATTCAAAGGGAAGTATAGATATCTTACCGAGAGACTGGAAGGTCCGAGGTAAACTATCATATTCTCTGACCCATATTCAAAACCGAGCATTATATAACTAATTATCCCATCGAACAAAGTTCGGAGGGATATAGGGATGCCTCCGTCTGTCCGTCCATCCGTACGTACGTACATCGGTCTGTCCATCCATCCGTCCGTCTGTCCGTCCGTCCGGGCAAGAACTCAAATCCTGTTGGCCCGATTTTGTTCATATTTTGTACACTTATCCTATAGGGATAGAAGTTCTGCTCAAAAGCCAATTTTCAAAATGGCCACTCAGTTAAAATTGGCGGCCATTTTATTGCCGATTTTACAGTAATTTAGGTGCAATATGTAAAACTGTAATAGCAATATGTTTTAAATGTAAAAAAATTATAGGACATTAAAAAAGCTAGAAATGTAGATATTTAAGAAGCACATGGCAGCCATCTTGAAAAATGGCGGCCTTTACTCATTATTTTACGATTTTTGCTGTAACTCGAAAAGTAGTGGAGCGATTTTGTTCATATTTGGTATGTGAATACTATAAGCATGGCACACTGTCTAATGACACTTTTGGTAGAAGGTGGCCATTTTGAAAAATGGCTGCCATTTTTTCTTTATACTTTGTAAAAATGGCAGTCATGGCTGTTTGATGGGATTTGCTACGCTTTGGCGTTGCTGTTGTCTAGTTTATCCTATGCCAAGTGAGGTTTCACAAGTGTTTTGCAAGGTTTTCAGAATACCCATATCCAGGTTTGTTTTCTTTAAAGTGTTCTCATCTAAAACCGACCATACATAACTGGTGTATCTCATACTTGAGTAGATTTTCAATAGATAGAAAATTCTGAAGAAGTCAAACAGTGCATCATTATACTGTTGTAACGTATTTTACTCGAAAAGTAATGGAGCGATTTTGTTCATATTTGGTATGTGAATACTATAAGCATGGCACACTGTCAAATGATACTTTTGGTAGAAGGTGCCCATTTTGAAAAATGGCTGCCATTTTTTCTTTATACTTTGTAAAAATGGCAGTCATGGCTGTTTGATGGGATTTGCTACGCTTTGGCGTTGCTGTTGTCTAGTTTATCCTATGCCAAGTGAGGTTTCACAAGTGTTTTGCAAGGTTTTCAGAATACCCATATCCAGGTTTGTTTTCTTTAAAGTGTTCTCATCTAAAACCGACCATACATAACTGGTGTATCTCATACTTGAGTAGATTTTCAATAGATAGAAAATTCTGAAGAAGTCAAACAGTGCATCATTATACTGCACGGAAATAAGAACAATTATATTGAAAAATTCACTGGAGCAGGATGGATATATAATATCTGCCCGCATTTGGCCTGGAGCGGGACATATACAATATATCCTGCCCGCTCCTCAGATATTATATGATATATATTCCTGGGTGATATCTTCCCCAAACCAACTCAAGTATGAGATACATAACTTTATCTTCTTGCCTTGAGTATGGAAATCATTAAACATTTGTTTTCATTTCATTGACTATTCTTCCAAGCCTTAAAGCATTGAATAGAGTAGAAAAAACCAAAAACTGGCATTAATGTTTGAAATAAAAATTATAATATTGAATATGTGTGTTCCAGAAACATAAATTCTGGAATGGGGTGGACAGAGCTGGTACCCCTGCTCCAAGGTAAGTCCATTTTCATTATATGTTATTTCAAATTATTTAACAAGGAATTAGACTCCCTTCTCAACCCCTCATTGTTACAGTTTATGTGATTTAAATGAACAGAATATTTTTCATAATTTTCATATTTTACAAGTAAATAAACTGTCATTATTCCATAAATAACGTGTTTTCCATTGGAAAGAAACAGGGAATAGATTTGATATTCAAAAATACCTTATCATATTCCGTATTAGCCAAAATTCCATATTCAATCCCACATCAGCCAAAATCCAGTATCAGGATGTAAAACTATAATGTAAAAATATTATGAAATAAATAGGTTAAGGATGATCATGATTGAATATGAATTTCTCCCCGAGAAAATGTGATATGGAAGAGTGGAAGTATAAAAACATGAGATGTTTGAAACCATAACTAGTGCATCTTATATGTTTTTTTGTCTAAAAATGTCTTGGTATGACATAGTATTCATTAGTATTCATTACATGCCAGAATACATATTAAATAACACTACATCATATTATATGATGGCATGCACAGAGTAAACACAATAAACAGCATAAAAGTAAGTTATAAACTTAATGTCAAGAGGCTGCTTCACATTATTATATCTTGATTGGCCCTCCCAGTTGAAAGAGGATTGCTATAAATGATAATTCAAAGCAAATAAACTTTTAGAATCTTCATTTTGTAATTTCATTATAATCCATTAGACTTTCAAAATAAATCCTGACCTCTTTTGTTGAACTGAGGAACTGGGATATATTGGCTAGATGGATGATACTTTTCAGGCTGCAATAATTTGAAACAAAATTGTAAGAAGTTTCTGAAATTTAGCAGTATGTTTTATTTATTTTCTTGATTTGAGAATTGAAAAGAAAAGTTTTTTAATAAGGCCAGATACTACTCCTTAACAATTACAGGTTTAGGCATTCTTATGCCACTGAACTTCTTAGTAGTGTTAAGAGGATATTAAGAACATGAACTAGTGCTACATGTGTACAAATATGCAAATAATATCTTTTGAACTTGTTTGTACCAATATTTACTATTCTGTTGACATACATTTTTAAATCTTCAACTGACATTAAATTGTGGATTCATTGGCTTTTGAAAGTGATCTATTTTCTAAGAATTAAAGGTTAAACCAAAGTAGCACTACTTCAAAAGCACCATTTTAAAATATTTAAAAATAACTCTGGCATGTACTTGAACTTGAACTTAGCCTTGGTATTAGTTTAATGATTTGACATGCTATGGATGACATTTTGTCATAACAAAGACTGAAATAATATCAAGTTATTCCACTGATTGTATAAAGTAACTCCAAAAGTTGAATACATATAAGAGATTGTTCCCTCTATGAAACAAATGAAAAGAGAACACAAAAACTTTCAGAATGTTTTTATGACTTGAATTGATCCACTAAATCTATTGAAAATTCAAGTTTGAGAGAACATTTTCCTTTATGTGCCATTGTCTGACCCAAATAAGCCTTCCTTCCTACTGGTGCCTTCCAATTGCTATTCTTTTGTAATCATTTGTAATCATTTACTAGGTGGTTACAATTGTCATGTTAATGAAATGAAGGTGTGTCATTTATTGCAAACCATGAGTGATAATTATTTATTTCAGCTGGTTTTTTGAGAGATGTTCCCGGGACCAGGCAGAGTCAATACTTACAAACAATCGTAGATATGGAAGTGTTCTGTTGAGGGAAAGTACAACATTCCGAGAAACAGGAAGTTATGTTGTATCTTGGCGACGTGTTACTGGAGGGTAAGTGTGCTTTGATAGATGGCGCTTGGTTCATATACTTTGTCATCTCATATTACTGTTGCAGATTATTGCAAGGTAATCACTTATTTACTTTTGGAGTAATGTAAAAGGAGTATGGCAGAGTGTTAAGTTTTGTCAAAAGAAGAAATGTTTTTCAATGGTTATGATGCCTAGATGCCATTTCATTCAGTAGTGCCATTTCAATTCTTTTGTTCAATTTCCTTCTATAATTAAGCTTTGACAAACGTTTATACAATGTTGGCAAATATCCTTGAATGTTGTTTAACCATCAGAGTCATTGATATAACATTGGGGCCAGAATTATGAACATTCATGACTTTATTGGTGCAGAGTGAAACTATGACTGCTACAATGATCTCATGGCACTGGCACTGTCAATCGTGCTGGTCATATTGTCAAAGAAGATGTAACACATACACATCACATGGGTGTAGCTAGGGGGTGCCATGGGTGCGATCGCAACAAATTATAGTTTGAAATGGTTAGAATGCACCATATACAACATAGATTTTAAACAATTTCCTGGGGTAAACCCCTGTACCCTTCTTTTTGCGGCTCACTTAGCTCGCAGTGATGCAAACCCAAAAAATCGCACCCTTGACAATTACTGGCTACATCCCTGCACCTTGACTCATTCAGAACATTATACAAATGTGTTTTTTCTTGAAACTCCATGATTATACCATTTTGTAACCTACAAACACTATTTGTCACATTGTTTATGCTCTGCGTATTTAGGAATGCTGTCATTAGTCATTATGAAGTGCAGCGTGTTGCTGAGGGCTTCAAGCTAAATATTCAGCAATGTGTAAGTTTTTATTATTAGTCTTAGTCTTAATAAAATGGTTTAATGGAGAATAATGGTTAGAGCCACTAAGTTGCAACAACTGTTTACATATGGATTCTTCATGATTAACACTTTTGGCCAACCTATTTGATCTTTCAATAAATTCAGAAGTTCAGACGCTTATACTATATCTTTCTATTCATTATCTTGCTGTAACCTACCCTGCATAGGGTGTTCAAGTGTGGAATCTTCTCAGGACCTATCAATTCCTTCACTTGAGAAGGATGATCTAAATATACATGAACATTTATATTTTACATAATTTAATCTTACTGCACATTTATTATGTTAATGGAATAAGAACTGCTATTGAAAATTCTTAATTCATTTCCCAATTGTTTTTAGCCGCAGCCACAAAGATGTTTGTGGGATATAATGCAGTATTTCCTGGATCATGCTGGGCTTGATGCTGTTTTATTTACTGAAAATAATTTAAACCATTTAGATGGAATCACTGATCCACCATATGAAAAACAAATATTTCCAAGTAAGTGCATATACTTGTACAATTTTTGTCCTCAATAAAAATGAACTACAGTACATTTATTTATTTTTGTATGATCCAGCACATATGCCCATGGTGGATATTGAGGATTTCAAATAAGTCATCAAAATTTACCTGTTTTTCGATCATGTGGATTTTTGTACTACTATTTTCATAGACAAGTCATGAAATTTGTGACGTTGGACAAAAAATGTAAAGCTCTAAAATGGTTTTAAAACCAAATTAAAGCTCAATGTTTCAAATATTTGTACCAATCAGATAATAGATATACTTGGTGCCAGGTCATTTTAATCTATTTTTGGATTGTATTTTCAGATTCCCTACATACTCCAGAAGGATTTTTTCCACCAGGTGAGCGCTTGTCGCCATCTATATGTTATAGCCTTTTTGCCACACAATTTGCTATGGTCACTTTAGAATTGTTAGAATTGCATGTTTTGCATCTCATATTTTACATCTTATTACACTCACTTGCATATTTTTTAAAAGTATACTTGCATAAAGTCATAATATCTGAGATAATTGCATCTAAGGAACCACAAGGGCAAACAAATCTAATATACCCCTAATTGCATGTGGAATTTCCTAAACTGTTTCAGAAGCTTGGTTGGATGGAAGAGGTATAATTCCCAGATACTACTTATTTGCTTGCTTAAAACATGGCATGGGAAATGGAGCAGTGATTATGCACTCCCCCTCAATGCTTGGGCTATTGAATATCGTTTCATTTATTTGATATATTAATGGCTCCTTTCGATTCAAGTTTCTATAGTTGAAAATTTTGAAATTTTTTCTAATGAAATTCCTCAATGCTCAACTACTTCCTGGTTGTTTCATGATGGAGGAATTGTGCCGTGCGTCAGTCATAACGTCATATTTTATGTCACCACATGTGGCATTGTATAGCCACCATTTTATGTGACCAACATTTCATTTCTTTCATAACTGTTTGTAATAACTTACCAGATGGTGACATTTTGTTATGTTAATGCTTAATAATTCAATAATGTTAATAATTTAATAAGATTATTGTACAGTAAAAATTGAGAGATTGCATGGTCACTGTGGTTTCATTTGATTTTAAATGCCTTGCTTTTAATATTATTAATGCAAGCATACAAAACAACTTCCATGTTACATTGATGTGGCTTCAACAAATTTAAAATAAGAAAGGCCATTTGATAGAAAATCCATATTACGTTGTAGTTAGATTATTCATTAAGCAATGAGGAGGAAATACAAATTATGGCTGTATCTTCAAATTGCTGAGGCAAATCAAAGTAAATGATCCTTTAAATGTATTAAGGATTTAAAGGCCTTTAAACCCTGGACTCAGTGCAATGAGAAATGACCATTCTTTGAAGGTGTTGCTTTCCAAAATTTGCCTGAGATGAGTGTTAATTTCAGGAAACAATGCCCGAAAGTAATGGTCATTCCACAATGCATGAGTCTTAGGCTTAAATTCTTTTCACACATTGCAAATATTTTCTACCATGTCACTTAAAAGATACAAAATCACTAACATATTTTCAATGAAACCTTTTGCAAGGGTCAAGTTGGCAAAGCATCAATTTAAATCTGTAGTGTCTAGTTGTCACCTTGACAACCATTCAATAAATAACCTTCGGTGTGGTAATTGGTTACACAATTGCAGTTGTCTGAAATACTGCATTTGGATTGGCTTGAATCTTACACACCTTGCCTGGAACAAGGCCCTGAAATACCTGTCAGCATGAACAGAAATTTTAATCCCCTAATTATTTTATGCTTTGCTTTGCCTTTAAGGAAGTGATGAGAACCATAATTTAGATATTGAGGATGATGATACTTTATACGTGAATGAAGGTGAGAGGTGGAATCATTTGTGATCAAAGCACTTTTAGCATGTCTGATAAAGCATGCCTCAAAAATAGTCACTTTCGATAAAAAATGCACTTTAAATGAAAGCATGAAACCTACAATTTATTTGTTAGTAATATTTTATTGAGCAGGCTGTTCAGCTTTGGCTTAGATTAATGTTATTTTTCAGAATGTGTTTTCTTCCATTGGTGTCAGTTGTCTCTGCATATGTCATCAATATTAGCTTTTGTTCTGTAAATATTGTGGATCTTTGGTCTTTATCTGATGATGTCATGAACGTTTGCTCTTCTCCTGTATCTGCCCTTCTGATGATGTCATGAATATTTACTTTATATAGATGTCATAAATGCTTGCTTTTCTTCTGTAGATGTCATAAATGAAGCTGCAAAAAATTTCGCTTCAACAGCTAAAAAAGGTAAATGATAAAAATATAATGTTATGTTAAAAATCAAGACATGAATTATGACTGACTGCATATCCTTCCCTATAAATACAATAATAAAAAAAGATTCTTTATTATTTTGGGTGTAAAGTACAATAGAAATACAGGCTTGGAGAATGCAGGCTTTTGATAATATATTTTAATAAAAGAATTTAATGATCAATATGATTCACATTATATTTGATCAAATGTTTTAAAGCTCAATCAATAATATCAGATGTATTGGCATTTTCCATGTATCACAAACATTGGTGTCCAAATGTTAATTTTAGTAGGGGAAAGGGTATATGATGGTTTCATTAGAGTATTATATTGATTGTTATTGTTATTGAAAAATATTTGTAACAAGCTGATCGACATTTTTCAAACTTTATTACTTTTGTCTCATCACAACTGAGTATTTGTACACCAAAGGTCATTGATGAAACAGTTACAGATAATGTACATATACAAATAGTACTGTGTGTATAGCATTGGAAATAGCTTGCTGATTGTAATGATAATTATACAGATCTCTGTATTGCTGAGTATAATTGCCAATGCAATGCCAACTGCTAATGATATTGCATGTTCATGTAATTCTGCTGAATATTTGCCGTTTGCTTCATTCTCAGGAAACGTAAAGCCAGATTATGAGAATGAGGACATGATAGAGCAATGTAAGTGGGTCTTTATCTTTGCTAAATTACGTCTATAGGTATTGATTTGAAAGTATTCAAATCATCAATATGAAATAAGTATTTGAATTTGGCTATTTAAATTAATTTGCATTGTTCACACGATTGTGTGAATTGTTGAATAATTAGAAGTCCATGAATTAAAAATATTGGAAATTATTTAAGCTTAACATTATTTTATTAGTAAAAGCAATAGTACCATGGACAGTCCTGAGAATTTTTTTTATATCTCTGGCTCTTCTAAACATAAGACGAATGAAGTTGCACCTACAAAATTTATATTTTTTTGTTTTATTTTTTTGCAGTTAGTAAAATGAAGAGAGGTAATGTTGAGAGTTTATTATTTATTATATAATTTAGATAGTTTATATAGATAAAATAGATATGATTAAAATATAGAGCTTTAGAGTTCCATTGTGATAAATATGAATGGTTCACAAATTAGTGAATTTTATTGGTATAAATGTGCTTAAATGTTGATTATTATTGTTAATTTCCATATATGTATTTATTAGAGGCATTTGGTGATCAACAGAACACAGTGGTTACTTCTTCAGGTTAAGTTTGACCAGCAGATTGTTATGGTCCAAGTCCAGAGTCCACTACATTCAGTTCGCTAAGTGTAACTCAGTGATAATTGACTTTTTATATTATTTGTTATTCAGACTTGCATACACCAGCTCCTGGGCAAGTTTTTAGCACTCTGAATCCAGCATTTAATACTGAACCACGTCCCAGGACTACTCGGTTACATTCTTCACCTAATATATTCAGCACCAACACGACTGGGCGGCCATCATTGAGACACAACAGTAGTAATCCAAACTTACAGCAGAGAGGTGGGGACACTGTCTTACTGTTGTTAATGCATGTCTGTTATTACACTTAAAAGACCACATCACTATTTATTGCATTGTCTCTCAAAAAAAGTAACAGTCAATCTGTTGTTGTTTTTTTCAACATTTTCAAAGAAAGCATTATATGGAGCATGCATCTTTGTTGCAGAAAAATGCAATAAGTAGTAGAACTGGTGTGGAAAAGAAACATTTCACCTCAGCAGGAATTGAACTCAAAATTCTTGAATTGCCATTATTTAAAGAAATTGACTGAGATAGGTTCAAATCCCTGTGAGGTGGAATGAATTCTACACATCAAGCAATAGCATATGATTTTGATTCCTGGTTTTTCAAAAAATACCCTGATGATTTAAAGAATTGCTCAAAATGTTCTCATAGATATGATTCAAAAACATCTCAACTAAGTTATAAAAAAGTGTCATATTACTGTTAAACATAAATTAATTAGTAATTAACAAATCATGTAGCAGGAATCAACCAAGGTGCATAATAATCCTATTTACCACAATCAAAAATCTTGTTGATGCTTTTCAGATGATAAAAATATAAAATTCGCTTTTTCAATTCATTACAGGTTCTCAATGTAGAGCATCAGACCATTTGGGGGAGTTTGAAGAGCTCTATATGAACATGCATATAGCAGATGAAGTTACCCCAGGTAGATAAACATTAATGTGCTTCCTAACATTTTGCTCCTTACTAACACAAATAAGATTCATTGAATCTTTAATTCTTGATTTCTCATATAGATCCACATGTTGTCATAACACTAACCATACTTTTGATTTTCTTAAAAGATGTCTGGTATTTTTTTTGTATTGTAGTGCATGTGCATAGTGCATGATCTGTATTTGTATTGTAGTGCATGTGCATGATCATTTGTATTATGATGCATGACTAGTTGATAATTTGTAGAGTGTGCAGATGTTGTTAACACTGTTTAATTTTAGCTTTTCTTACATGAAGGGTGTAGATATTTTATCTCAGATTTCATGGATGAACCTTTGTCTTTATGAAATAAATCAAGGAAGCATCTGAACATCTAATATAATACTGAAGTAGTTTAGTATTATGTAAAATGCAACTCATAAAGCAGAGATTTCTTGCATTTTTGCATGCTTTAGTGTCGCATTCGTGCATTTCAATGTATTCCCTGTCCATTGTCTCATTGTCCATCATTTCCTTAAGTATAAAGTGTAAGCAGTCCAATGTCAAAGCATGCAGCTCTGTGTTGCTATTTGGAATGGTTTCCACTTTCAAAGCTTAATTTTGCTTCACTATTTAAAATAATTAGGTGACAAGAATTCAAATGGGGCTCTTTGTCCTTTCCATTTTTAATAGATCTGTTTTATCCACCACACTTTTACTATTTCACCCTCAATGAATGAAAACCCAGATAGTCATGACCATAGAAAATATGCTCAATTAGTGGACACCAATTCTATACATGAAGCCTGCTCTAAAATGTGCGGAGATGCAAGCAAAATCCAGATCTGGGATTTTAAAGGTCCATCAAACCAAATGTACAGGGTGGACCAATAAAAATTGGAATATTTTTCTATTTATTCAGTTTTCTTTATTATTGCAATTCAATGTACAAAAATTCAGATAATGGTAAAATGATTATTTGTGAAAATGTTAAAGATAAAAATATGTATGTATGATTATTTTTGGCTTGTAATGGTCATGATCTGTATATTGCGTGCATTGTGAAAACTTTCCAAATTTTCTCTGCTTGAGATATCATTTCTGAAAATACAGTATCTCATACCAGACAATATATGCCCTTTAAATGGTCTCAACACAATGTCCATCAATTAAAACAAATGTAGTTATCTCTAGAAGCTAGACATGTCTCCTTTGATAATATAGCTTAACTGACCTCAGCTTTTTTCACAACTGGCACAATATGTCTCAAACCCTAATATTATCCCAAAGAATGAAGTTATGTTTTTCATTTTAAACCAGATTTAAAAATATTTTGTTTGAAATTTTAGTAATATATTTAGTATATTAGCCCTGTATAGGGGTTGGGAAAACAGAAATGTTGGTTAATTTTGAGATCTTTCTGAAGTTAAGCTTTATTATACTCAAATGAAAGGCAATTTAGAGTAGATTGCAAATATTGTATCATTTTTCTGATTGGGGACTCGGAAAATTCAAAATGGCTGCCCAATGTTGTATTACGCAATAATTTCCTGATCTATTCAAAGTATTATACTCAAATTGGATGGGAAAATGTTCCAGGTTTTTTGGCCCACCCTGTACATAATGAAGGTGGTACGCTTACATTTATTCATGCTAACTGTATTACATTAATGTTGTGTAGTTGGTGCAGCAGATGATCAAATTCCATATGACTGTGATTCAGATTCAGGAGAAACATGTATGTATGATGACACACGTGTTACACATCATAGCCACTCGGCTAGGGGACAAGGGTCTTATAACTCTGGTGGTAGAAATCAAAACTCAAGATCTTCCTTGCCAACTCAATCTACTTCATCTATGAACAAGCCTGGGCTAGGTGGCAACTTGGAGGACTGCGATTCATATCTTGAACCATCATCCTTTGTTTATGAAGACACAGCTAAAAGTGCTACTATTCCGGGAAAAGTCAAGGTTCAATGGCCTCCAAAACTCAGTAGTTCAACCCAATCTAACATGGGTGGTAACCGGCCTATTCCTAACAGACTTTCTAAGACATCATTGCGATCTGATGACTCGGCATATTACAGTGATCCATGTGGTGTTGGGGAAATGTATGAGGAGCTTCAGCCAGTTCAAGGTAGCCTTCCTGCCTGATGCTTTTTCCTTTTGTAAGAAAAGATCGCCAGAAGTGTCATTCAGTGTCCAATATGACTGATGATGTTCCATTGTAACCTTGCACCAAGACTGCTTTCACCCTTGTTTGGTTTCAACCTAGAATCTGTCACCTACGATTTTTATCACCTACATTACATGTCACCCCCCTTGTCACACTTGCTTAGTGATACTCTTGCTACTATTTCCCTATTTTAAATTTTTCCATTACAATTTTATTTCCTGCATGCTATGTATCAACTTTGGTGTACTATCACCCGTGCAGGCTTGCTACCTATCGCCATTGCAATAACATCCATGTTATAAAATATAAATACACCCTATATGTATCACCCATGCTTTGTGTCCTTCTTACTATATTTGACCGGTGCTACATATCACCATGTCTATATCACCAATCCTGCACATGCCAGCATTATTCTATCATTCATGTTATATTTCACCCATGCTCTGTATCAACGTGTCTATATCCTCATCCTGCATATGTCACCATTATTCTATCATTCATGTTACATTTCACCCATGCTCTTTATCAACGTGTCAATATCCTCATCCTGCATATGTCACCATTATTCTATCATTCATGTTACATTTCACCCATGCTCTTTATCAACGTGTCAATATCCTCATCCTGCATATGTCACCATTATTCTATCATTCATGTTACATTTCACCCATGCTCTGTATCAACGTTTCTATATCCTCATCCTGCATATGTCACCATTATTCTATCATTCATTTTACATTTCACCCATGCACTGTATCAACGTGTCTATATCCTCATCCTGCATATGTCACCATTATTCTTTCATTCATGTTACATTTCACCCATGCTCTGTATCAACGTGTCTATATCCTTATCCTGCATATGTCACCATTATTCTATCATTCATGTTACATTTCACCGATGCTCTGTATCAATGTTTCTATATCCTCATCCTATATATGTCACCATTATTCTATCATTCATGTTACATTTCACCCATGCTACATATCACTATCCCTATATCATCCATCCTACATATGTCACCATTATTCTATCATTCATGTTACATTTCACCCATGCTCTGTATCAACGTTTCTATATCCTCATCTTGCATATGTCACCATTATTCTATCATTCATGTTACATTTCACCCATGCACTGTATCAACGTGTCTATATCCTCATCTTGCATATGTCACCATTATTCTATCATTCATGTTACATTTCACCGATGCTCTGTATCAATGTTTCTATATCCTCATCCTATATATGTCACCATTATTCTATCATTCATGTTACATTTCACCATGCTACATTTCACTATCCCTATATCACCAATCCTACATATGTCACCATTATTCTATCATGCGTGTTACATTGCCCCAAGTTACATGTCACCTATCATTGTGCTTCTGGTTTCAAATCTTTGTTAAAATGAATTGCTTTTCATAGTACTAACCAAATATTTCAAAAAGGCCTTAGTTAACCTTTAATGTCCTGTTTAAGAACCCCTATTCTTACTATTGAAAATCAATTCTACCAATACTCTCCCACATGAATGTACTTGTTGAGACTTGTTCAACTGAGATTTTCTGAGAAAAAGAGGATTTGAGCAAGGTGCCATTGACTTAACAAAGGGATGCGATTGATTTTATCCTGCATATCTACATGTAGGTACATGTCCCAGTATTCCTTTAATGGACTAAGAGTATTGTAACTTCATGTGTGCTTCTTTAAAGTTCTTGACAATAGAAATACACATATATTAGATTTCTAATTCACTAATGTATTTTGCTTTTACTAACACCAAAATTAACTCATTGCATTCAAAACCAATTTTTCATTAATTATGATGTTAATCATCCATGTTTAAACAATTCCAGAATTTATTTTTTGAATATCTATCTGTATATTTTATATAAAGGATAAGCTAAAGTGCCAAATCTCATCAAACAGCCGCCAATAGTCTCGTTTTAACAGGATTTTTTATGAGATCTGCGTTTTAATATAATTAAAGACCAACATTTTCTTCTATTTGATGCATATTTGAATTATGTGTACAAGGTTGGAGAACAGTCTCCTTGGCTAATAATTTTTTCTGAAAAATATAGAAATATCACCCAAATTAAAGTAAAAATATTCAAAAGAAGACATTAAATTCTACAAGATGTAAAAATATCAAAATTTTCTAAAGCAGGCGTAACATACAGTAGACCAATTCAATTAAAGACAAGTCTCAATTTGGAGAAAGAAGTTCATCAGTGTACTGTGCTAATAATTTTTATAACACCATCTCCAAATTGACACACATGATAGAGGATATCAAGTTCTAGAGCTGATTAACTTTTGGGAGGCCATCTTGTTTTCTGGTGCCCATTTTGAAGTTTTTTTGATAAATCTTGTCATCGCCATTACAGCAAAACCGCTCCTCAGATTTTCTCCAAATTCGCACACATGATAGAGGATATCAAGCTTTAGAGTTGATTAACTTTTGGGGGACCATCTTGTTTTCTGGTGGCCATTTTGCATGTTTTTCGATAAATCATGTCATCGCCATTACAGCAAAACTTTTCATTGGATTTTCTCCAAATTCACACACATGATAGAGGATATCAAGCTTTAGAGCTGGTTAACTTTTGGGTGGCCATCTAATTTTTTCCTAGTGGCCATTTTAAAGTTTTTTTTGATAAATCTTGTCATCGCCATGACAGTAAAACTGCTCATCAGATTTTCTCCAAATTGGCACACATGATAGAGGATATCAAGTTCTTGAGCCGATTAACTTCTGGGTGGCCATCTTGTTTTCTGGTGGCCATTTTGAAGGTTTTTTGATAAGTCTTGTCATCGCCATTACATCAAAACAGCTCATCTGATTTTCTCCAAATCTGCACACATGATAGAGGATGTCAAGCTTTAGAGCGATAGAGGATATCAAGCTTTAGAGCTGATTAACTTTTGGGTTGCCATATTGTTTTCTGGTGGCCATTTTGAATGTTTTTCGATAACTCTTATCATCACCATTACAGCAAAGCTTTTCATCGGATTTTCTCCAAATTCACACACATGATAGATATCAAGTTCTAGAGCCGATTAACTTCTGGGTGGCCATCTTGTTTTCTGGTGGCCATTTTGAAGGTTTTTGATGATGTTCATGTCATGTGCCTTGTTTAATGAAAAAGTATAAGAATATCACCCAAATTAAATTATGGATATTCAAAATATCAAAATTGTCCAAAGCAGGGTGACATGCAGTAGACTGATGAACTCCCCAAACCGAGACTAGGTTGAGGTAATTCACCATTGAAATCTAATGATGATTTTTTCAATTGTCACAATTTCAATGTTAAATCACAGTCCACAATCATGTCAACAAGATCCTTTAGTTGCCACATGCCAGTGGTATTTTACATAAATCCACGAAATACAACATTTTACTTGATGAATAAGGTGACTTTTAGCCAGAATTCTGTATACTATCCGGCTTTATCAATAGTATTCTGGTCCTAACCAACATCCATGCTGCCATCTATTTATCCAGCCTTATATATCTACAAGGCAAACAGTCCAATGGTTCAGAAATTAAAATGTACGGGGGAATTAGAAAAAGCATTAGAGGGAAAATACATGTTTATCCCATTCTTAGTAATGTTATAGCTAAATAACATGTGGGCATATAATCAATATCTAAGGTGAGCGGGTGATGATTATATATCTCCCGCTGAGGTGAGCAGGACATATATACTGTAGATGTATCTCATACTTGAGTGGGTTCGGGGTAGACATCACCCGGGAATATATATCGTATCTGAGGAGCGGGCAGGATATATTGTATATGTCCCGCTCCAGGCCAAATGCGGGCAGATAGGCTATAATATATCCATCCCGCTCCCGGGAATTTTTCAAAAATTTCAAAAGTTTAAATATCAAAAGTTTTAATTTTTTAATTTTGAAATTTAATTTTTTTTAAGTTTAAATGTTACAATTTCATTGTATTGAACAAAAAGAATATTACAAAAATGTTAAATATAAATATCTTGTCATTTGAAAAAGGTGGAAAGGTTATATCTACCCTAAACCCACTCAAGTATGAGATACACCAGTTATGCACGGTCGGTTTGGATACATGGAATATCCCTTGGGATATACAATACATCTCCCCTCGGTCCCTTCGGTCCCTCGGGAAGATATATTGTATATCCCTCGGGATATTCCCTGTATCCAAAACCTCCCAGTGCATAACCCCTATATATCACCCGCTCATCAGCAATCCCCGGGAATTTCTTTCGGTGCTTTTTTGAATTCCCGGGATATACTTTGGCTCTATTTGATAAATATTAATTTCATACACTGTAAAATGTTAAAAGCTGTTGAGTTTTAAAAAACAAAAATTGTTGAGAACTTTAAATTGAGATAGAATATTCATGTTTTGATTGTAATTATCGTTTGTAATTATTACATTAGGGTTCCCTAACATTCAATGCATATTTAATCTTAAGTATAGGATAAATCAGTTATTGAATGCTCGATTTTTGATACAGGGTATATACCTCGGTAAATACAATATATCAACATATAGATATATTTTATTTCCCTCAGATATACCCTGTATCAAAAACCTCCCATTAAATAACCTCTATATATAGGAGATATATTGGACATGTTAAATTACCGACAGGGTTTTAATGTTATTTTGTTTGTGTAATTCTAGATGATGAAATAGCACCCAGTGTACCCAGTCCACCAGCATTTAACCCTGGGGCTGCAAAAGCAGCGTTACGCCCTACACCCCCCAGGGCAGTACCCCCTGCTGGAGTTGGGGGAGGTAAGTTGTAACTTAAACATTTTTGAAAATCAAAAATTGTTTAAAATGCTAAAAAGAATGCTGAATTGTCTAATTAAAGTTTGATGTACTGTATTCTCCTTGCTGCTATATTTTGCGCTTTTCAAAAGGAATTTTAAATTCATTCGGTAAAATGTGATTTAAATCAAAATGAACCTCGTACAACCCGGCTTCAAGTTAAAACAAAATTTAGAGTGAGGAGTGTATAAACATGGCTGATATTGAAGTTCTAGAGGGCGATTTTCTTAGACAAAGACACAAAAAAATCTATAAGAAAAATGTAAAAAAAAGAAGTATTCAGACAGTAAAAGAGCTCAGATCACAAAGCATGCTTTTTATTATGTTGTGTGCCTCACCAGACTGAGTTTATTGAGCTCTTACAAGGCTGTACTCTTTTTGAGATAATGAATTGATCTAAAAGATACATCTGAATTCATGGTCAAAAGATTTACTTGATTGAACAATAAGGATCAGTTGATTGATTGCATGTGACGCTAGATTCAGCAAATTCAGTATTGTTAACCTTTTTCAAATTCTTCAGGAGTGACTCCCGATCCTAGTGAGTAGAACATAGTGTAGTCATGCATATTGCAGTTGTATAAGGTAGTCATGCATATTGCAGTTGGCTATAGTGTAGTCATGCATATTGCAGTTGTACAGTGTAGTCATGCATATTGCAGTTGTATAGGGTAGTCATGCATATTGCAGTTGGCTATAGTGTAGTCATACATATTGCAGTTGGCTATAGTATAGTCATGCATATTGCAGTTGGCTATAGTATAGTCATGCATATTGCAGTTGGCTATAGTATAGTCATGCATATTGCAGTTGGCTATAGGGTAGTCATGCATATTGCAGTTGGCTATAGTGTAGTCATACATGCATATGTACATATTAAAGTTGGCTTATCAGTTTGGTCATACATGGCACAATATGCTAATCTAGTCACCCATGGGCCACTAGCCTACAATCTAGTATAATGGCATAAAACTAACCAGGCGCTTAACAGCAAGCTTGATTTATTATATGGTTAAAACCCTGGCAAGTACAAATAAATTATATAAGCTAGATAAACAGTAGCCTATTTACATTAAACAAAGAGAATGGGAGTGCTGAATTTTAGCATAATACTTACTACAGAGGCTACCCCCCTCTTCACTAATTTTTGAACAAAACAAAACATACAGAAGCAGGGGAATTTTCCATTTGGAATATCTTGAAAACTATTTCTCTAATCATCATCTGGTTTAAACCAATAAATTCCAGGCTTATTTCTACAAATTTTTCACCTCAAATGACATCTTAATATTATTCTGAAAAGCACTTTTCACAATTTTTTTATGTGACCACCACAAGTGGTGACAAATTGTTGTTACACATGTCGTCTTCAACTTTGTTGTGGCCGGTGTTCGACATTCTTTGCAATTCTAGCTAAACAATTTGTTGAATTGATCCAAAATTTTAGAAGATGTTTCTTGGTATGAAAAGCAAGAACACATTTGTGCATTCTAGGTAAATGTTAAGGTGACCATTTTGGATTTCCCATTATAAAATCTTGTCTCTTCAACTGATGTTGGACTTTTAGGATGAAGAATCCATGTAGGATCCCCCATTGATGGTGACATATTTTTCTTAGAACACGATTATGCTCTCACACTTAAAAAACAGAATGTTATATCTTTCAATTCATCTGCTGAAGCAGTAATGTAATACTCCAATACGCGATAACGTTTAGTTTTAGTTCAGTTTAGTTACCTACCCTTGGAAGAGCTCTCATGTATGGTACAACTTCGTCTACATCCAGGTTCTTTCCCATTGGATTACACAGGGGTGCTATTTTCAATGCCGCACTGCGACTCTTTTAAACATATGTAGAGTTGCATTTGCACAAATGATAGGTATGTATGTAATTAAGATATATAGCAAGACTTTTTGAACAATAATCCCCAAATCTGAAGAAATCTGTAGTTGAAAATGCCGTCCAATTCCAGTGACGTCACTGATTTCCCAGAAATTGCTCAGACGTCATCGAAGATCAAAAAAATATAAATAATGCTACTTTGAATCTCAGATTATCTTTCTGATTATTGAATAGATTGGATCATATAACTCAGTATTCAACTCATTCGGCGGGCCAATGAAAATTTGTCCCTTCCAAACTGATGCATCATGGGAGATATTTATGTAAATTACCACCTGAACTCTTATTGCGAATAGGAGAATTGGACAAATGGTTTTCAAGATATTGCAATATGAAAATATCTATGAGTATTCTTAGAAAATAAGAAGTGTTTGTTTGGGGAAAGGTATTCTGAAGAAACTTGTACAGATGTATGCAAGAAAAGTATTATTGGAAAGAAAAGGTTAATTGTACTATTGGTTTTAAAAATATCTTTTCAAAATGATTTAAAAAAAAGTTTTTTTGAGAATGCTAACATTGTTAATATGGGGATAAATAAGCAAAGAATTTTTCAGTGAAAACCAGATGATGATGTTCAAAGATAATTAAGTGGAGGGCAGCCTAATTAATAGCTTTGCACGCATCCTCACATTGGACTTCAACATCAATATAAGAAAATATATGTGAAAATAGAATAAGGAGAATTAAAATACTGTACGCTCGGTATTATTCGCGTGCGATTAACTTTCGCGCTTTTCGCGATGGTGTTAAAATCGCGAAAAATTATCATCGCGAAATTGCCAATTAAATCCCCAGGAATTTGTTATTACCCGGGGCTCTGATGCATTTCGTTTTGTGTAAACGTTTCGTCTAGTGTTATTGGGCGATAGTACTGTGCAACTCCAGAATGGCTCCCAGAATGCAACATTGATACTCTCACGATTCTTGATGTTGTGAGTACAAAATTCGAATAACTACTAGTAATACAAAATACGAATTCAAACTGCTTTTTCGTTTTAAAATAAGACCGAAATTAACGATGCGATAATAGAAGTTGATATGCAGCTTGCCGATGTTAAAGATCCCAGTTATTGTAAATCTGATCCAACTATGACATCAGGTAAGTGCAATTACTGTACATCTACTAGTAATTTAGCTTGAGAATTCCGAGAATAATGAATTTCAAACTTGTGAAATTCGCGAAATTTAATAGCCGCGAAACCGTGTTTTCGCAAAATTCGCGAAATTAAAGCTCGCGAATAATACCGGGCGTACAGTATATCCACCTTATGCTTTGCTGTTAACTGACAATTTTACATTTTCTCCAGAAAAGTAAAAACTGGCTTTCAAACAAATATCATGGTTGTTTGTCTCTATATTCCCTCCAATACTGAAGGGTACAATCTAACCTATATGAATAAACAGTTTATACAGAACATGTTTAAAGAATAACCCAGATGCTAGTAGGTAGTTACCAGTTTCACCATCAGGTGGCTAATTCGGGTCAGATAACATGGCAGGTATATAAGAAAGTTCCCTTAAATTTGAATATTCATCAGTTCCAGTGGATCAATTTTCATATTATGTGCAGGGGCATCAGAAGGATTTACCAAGGGGAGGTCGACTATTCGATAGGTAGTGCGTGAAGCACGCCGCACGGGAATCGGGGGGCATGCCCCAAGAAATTTTTAAAATTTAGACCCTCTCTGGTGCATTCTAAACATCTCAGCACAACATTCCCAATAAAAAATTGTGTTTTTAGAAAACTTAACTTGACTTTGACTAAAAAATATACATTATGCACTTATTCTTCAAAGTATTTACATACTGAAGGGGTTCCTGAGAAACTATATACATGGTTTAGAATTTAATATAATATGGGAAAAGAGATCCTGTATGCTTGATGTAGACTGGATACTTACGTCGTATCATTTCTGTCATTATTACACTTTGGCTTTAATTAGCTCTAGAGCTTTCAATTCTAGGCTCAGTTTCAAATCTAAAAAAATCTGGGAAGGGGGGGGGGGGGCAGTCGCCCCCAACGCAACAAAAAGTGTAAAAACTCCCCCCCCCTGTCAAAAGCTCCCCCCCCTTTGTAAATCCTGACTGCAGGCAAGAAAGTTGATCAACAATTTTTGAAACCATATTAGATATAACTTTGCATGATGTAGATTTCAAATATGACATCACTTTGACTGAATTTTGAGTATTTAATGTTATAAATCAAGCTTATTTCTACTCACACCTACATTGTAGCTAATTATAGTTGAGAATAATACCCAATTTCATCACAATTACTTCTCTCCATATCTAGCATTTTGGAATTTTCTTATTTTCAGGAATGATGGGAGAATTGGCCTCAACTTTAGCTAAATATAAGCGGCAACATAGTGAGTCCATATACGGTACACATCAAGCACAATGAATCTATAGATGGTACACATCAAGCACAATGAATCTATAGATGGTACATATCAAATACAATGAATATATAGATGGTGCATATCAAACACAATTAGTTCATAATATTGTAAACATTCAGCTCATTGAGTCCCACAAGCCCACAACAATGCCATTAATGGTACACAAGCAGAATGAATCTGTATATGGTACACAAGCACAATGAGGCCAAACATGGTATGCATTAAGGTGCAGTGGTACTTAACAGGAAATGACAAAACAGGAAGTGACAAAAAATGTGGCATTTTTAGACAATTTTTGAACAAAGACACATATAAAGTGACATAATATCTGTTCCTACCCGTGTTTGAACAGAAATAAAACTGCATGTGTACAGGAGTGATCATGTGTACAGGAGTGATCATGTGTACAGGAGTGATCATGGGAACAGGAGTGATCATGTGAACAGGAGTGATCATGGGAACAGGAGTGATCATGTGTACAGGAGTGATCATGTGTACAGGAGTGATCATGGGAACTGGAGTGATCATGTATATGGGATTGATCATGTGTACAGGAGTGATCATGGGAACAGGAGTGATCATGTGTACAAGAGTGTTCATGTGAACAGGAGTCGTCATGTGTACAGGAGTGATCATGTGTACAGGAGTGATCATGTGTACAGGAGTGATCATGTGTACAGGAGTGATCATGGGAACAGGAGTGATCATGTGTACAGGAGTGATCATGGGAACAGGAGTGATCATGTGTACAGGAGTGATCATGGGAACTGGAGTGATCATGGGAACAGGAGTGATCATGGGAACAGGAGTGATCATGTGTACAGGAGTGATCATGGGAACAGGAGTGATCATGTGTACAGGAGGGATCATGTGAACAGGAGTGATCGTGTGAACAGGAGTGATCATGTGTACAGGAGTGATCATGTGTACAGGAGTGATCGTGTGTACAGGAGTGATCATGTGTACAGGAGTGATCATGTGTACAGGAGTGATCATGGGAACAGGAGTGATCATGTGTACAGGAGTGATCATGGGAACAGGAGTGATCATGTGTACAGGAGTGATCATGTTTACAGGAGTGATTATGTGTACAGGAGTGATCATGGGAACTGGAGTGTTCATGTGTACAGGAGTGATCATGTGTACAGGATTGATCGTGTGTACAGGAGTGATCATGTGTACAGGAGTGATCATGTGTACAGGAGTGATCATGGGAACAGGAGTGATCATGTGTACAGGAGTGATCATGGGAACAGGAGTGATCATGTGTACAGGAGTGATCATGTGTACAGGAGTGATCATGGGAACTGGAGTGACCATGTATATGGGATTGATCATGTGTACAGGAGGGATCATGTGTACAGGAGCATTACAGCAGGAGGAGACTGTTGAATTAAAGTGATAAATGGGATGCAACATTAGCAGATAACCAATTAACCAATTAAAGGCTGTTAATTTTAGCAGTAGGGGAAATAAAATGACAATTGGTGCATATTTCAGTTTGAACTAGAAGTGAAATTTTTATGATTCAACACATAAAGGCCCTGTGCTTATAGTGTTGAATATTCTCATTTGACTGTAGGTTTGATGTTTGAAATGTTTGAGATATTTATGAATGTTGTCTCTTGAAATGCGAGTTTTAGATCACTTTACACTTCATTATTTTACTACATATATTGGTTTCAATGAGAAATTCACATTTAAATGTCATGAACATCTAAAATGTCCTTCAAAAATAACTAATGTGTATAGGGCATATTTTGTTATTATTATTATCAAACCAGTTTTACATGTTTATTACAAAAGAACATTAGGTTATAATGAATAATGCAGAAATGTACAGGCTGACTGGGTGACCAAAAAACCTCAAATTTTTATTAAAAATTATTGCTCAATTTAAACAACTTACTGCTGCATTTATTGAACACAATTTTTACATAGCTGAGATTAATGTGACAACTTTTGAATTATGTATAGTGTTATTCTACAGAGTGTCAAGAGTACCTGTAAAGACTTCTTCAATTAACATCAAAATTAGCATAATATTCAATGTCTTTTGAATGAATGGTTGGCTGTGATATGAGGTAGTCTAAGGGGAGGATTATGCCCTTGACACCATGTATACATCATGTAATGTTTATATATTTGATCAATCATATATGAATTTGTTTGTAAATATTTACATGACTGACCTCTACAATTATGCATGTAGATGATTATTCTGTGTTATGAAGATGAAGCATGATTAATTTTTAAATTCACATTGACCCCTTTCATCCTTAATGTTAACCTGAACGCAACTGACTTGTTCTCACTGTTTTTCCTTGAACTCCTATGCTGTACATTTTAGCATGTATTAATAATGTATATTTCCAGTCCATCTTTTTTTAACATTCCATCATGTTACTCTCGATCTCCTATATAGGTTTTTAGTGATTTAAAATAAATGATATGTGCTGTTCTATAGACAACTCATTTTGAACTAACACCTGCAGAGCAGTTGTTAGTTTTGGTAGAGGTTAAAAGATTCGCTTCTCCCTTTACTTGTAATGTTTGGTCTCTAAATAACCCTGTACTTCATGTGTCATCAGTGATTTAAATAATTTCTGTGTAGTTAATGCATTGCCCATGCCATTTTGCTTCATCTATATGATACATAAATGTTAAATGTAGTTTTACACATGCATATTAGCAGTTATTGACATGGACACATGCTTATGTGCAGTAAATGAAATGGACCCATGCATATGTGCAGTAATTGACATGCACACATGCATATGTGCAGTAATTGACATGCACACATGCATATGTGCAGTAATTGACATGCATATATGCAGTAATTGACATGGACACATGTTTGGAAGGTGTCAGAAGTGACTTATACTTACATGTAAATGTAATTGTACATATAGTTTACACATATTGTACTTCCATACAGTCTACTTAAATGTTTGTTAACTGATACATAAATGTTTAAGTTCAAACATGATTAGTAGTTACACATATATATTTAACCAAGAATTGAATATTTTTCATATTTCTTAGTTGTATATACCCAGTCATATAGTATATTTGTTATGTTTGTTTGTGTATAAAATGTGAGCAACAAATAATTTGTTTTAACCATTGTTATATTGTTCTCTTAGACAAAGTGTTAGGAAGGATTGTTATTCAAATAGAAATCTTTTTTCAAAGACATGATCATATTAGTAATATTAGTTATACTGAAAATGAAATGTTTTAATGTTATATATTTTTGTAAATATTTTTGCAGCCAGACTGCTAAAGCGTCAGTCACATTTGGTCTATGGTGGCTGTATCATCACAAAATTGATATTGAAAATCTTCATCATTCTGCTTATTTTATGCTGCTCTCAAATTTGGGAAGCTACAGCCGCCGTATGGTGCCGTAGATCAAATGTAACTGAGGCATAAAACTATATGAAGAATTTATTTCAAACTGTAATATTTACATAAATATGGGTTTTAACAGTCTGTTGACTGCAAATTATGAGTTATTTTGTATACTCCGAATTTTGATGTCGTTGGTGATTGGCGGTTGGTGATCGGTGGTTGGCAATTACTGGTTGGTGTCTATAACAAATTCTTACAACTTCCAATTACTTAACAAATACTGTTTAGACTGACTTCAATTTTTTTTCAAGATCATCTACAAGTTTTCAGAAGTTCAAATCTGACTTTAGATTTAAGATTCAACCTTCAATGACCTTATCAAGGTCACAAAAAGGTGAAAAGGGTATTTTCTCTTTGCTTGATTTCAAATTGACCAATTTTCTTTTTCAAAATCATCTACAAGTTCTCAGAAGTTCAAACCTGACTTAAGATTGAACTAATAATATTGTGTGCAACTAGGTGGTGACATTTTGTCATGTTAATGCCTTGTTACTTGTTTTGTATTGATTACCTTTTTGAGAGTTGTCCCATGTTGTTGGTTTTAGTGATAGCTATATGTATTCATCTGGTTTTAGTTAATAGTTAGGTCAATTGACCAACTTACTTTTATTTATAAAATAAATGAATTGTTGACTGATTGTTTCATTCCAGATTAAAGTTGTTGAAATTATTTTGAAAATTGTTTATGAGATGTATAGTTATTATTAAAATTGATTGTGAACAATAAATGAAAAATATATGATAAACTGTTATAAACATATATAAAAATTGATATTTTGTTCATCTCGGGGTAAATAAAGTAAGAAGATTTGATTACATCTGAGAATAAATTACCAGGATGATGCTGGGGTTGCAAATTCACTGATAAAGCGTGATGTGACGGAGATGTGCATTTTGATTTATACAAGGGCCGATCAAATAGTTTCTTACTGTAGGCTCTAGATTTTATAAGAGGAGTTGAGTGCTCAAACATGAGACAGGATAATAAGTTTACTTGAAACTGTATGAGTTTCATATAAATTGGCTTACTGGTAGAGTCACAGAGTCCATGCATATTTTCAATGATTAAGTTAGGTGAAGTGGCGTTATATATAAAAAATCTGCTGAATTGTGGTTCTGTAAATTTACTGACATAGTTTACAACCTCTCATACGAAGGCCTTAAACCTATTTTTGGATTGGGTGGACAGATATAGGAAGTGCAATGCAACTGGGGTTGAACAATTTGAAGGAGAATGAATATGAACATAAAAACTACTTTAGAATTATTAAACTACCCTGTCTCATGTAAGTTTGAGCATCCAGCTCATCTTATCATAAAATCTAGAGCCAACTGTAAGAAACGATTTGATCGGCCCTTGTATAGGCATTCAGTGGAAAATGCAATTTTAATCAGTAAAAATTGATTTGCTATAAAAATGCAACTATTTTTTTTTAGGTAGGTTGATACTCTTTAGTTGTGACCAAAGGCATGACCTTCACTTATAGCCAAATATGTTCAACTACAATAACCAACTGCCATGTATAAATAATAACTAAAATAGTTTCTATAGTAGAAAGAAATTTGGCTATTATGAAAGAGTTTCCTGGCTAGCTTTCTTGGCTTGAGTGATATATCTGTTAAAAGTCGAGGCATTGGGAGAGACCAATGGGGAAGATATACCAACTGGTTCAAGATCAAGGAAAACGGAACTACATGTAGGAGGCATCATTCTGGGTGAAAAATTCGAAGCACTCTGGGGAGTATCGTGATGCAACAACACCGTGTTGTTGCATCAAGATGGCCAGACTTCCGGTGATAGATTTTCGTACGATATTTTGTTTCCCCAATTAAACCCATTTCTAGGACGAGTTCCTCAATAACCATACACATGCAGTTAGCGCACGATCTATATTTAAAGAAACTGTCATTAGTATACATGTACCATCACCAAGAAGCAATAAGTTCACGGTTTTAGTTCCTCACTATTGATGCAACAACACCAAACCGAAGATGCAACAACACCCCTCTAGATTTGAGCAATGATGCAGCAACACCAATTAATAGTATAATTTCAGAAGACCATAAATCTCGAGAGGAACAGATTTTTAAATGCTACTATTGCAACACCGTTACCCATTACCCATATTTGCGTTCTTCTCAAGGCATTCAAAATACACGTCCTGCGGGCGAAGATCCTTTATATGTATTTCCCAAAATTTATAGTTTTAAATATTATAATGTACTGGGCGTTGTTCTATAACCCTACTATCACACCAAACTAGTTCTCACTGCGTTCTCGAAAACGGGCTTCAACTGTATACGAACGGACTGGACCTACTAAGAACCGTTTGGGATCTATTTACAAACTTCATCGAACGTACTCGAACGGGGATGTCCTCTAGAACTTAGACAATGCTCAAAATGTTCTCGTGGTCGTCACGTTCTACAATTAGAACGAGTGACAACGTCCTAACGACGAGCTGGACGTACTACGAACGGAATCATCGTACTTCAATCCTACTATGGACGTTTTAACAACGAGTTGAACTGTCTGCGGACGTGTTGAGAACGAGGTAGAACTAATTGCAAACTGATTAAGAACGTATTTAACACTGCTTATGAACGAGTTAGCAAAAATATAGCTATCACACCAAACAAGTTGCCACTGCGTTCTTCAAAACTGGTTTTAAACTGTGTGCGAACGGAATGAACGTAGCTGCAACTTTCTAAGGTCTATTTACGAACTTTATGAACGTTCTCAGACGGGAATGTGATTTTAGAATTTTGAATCGATTCAAAATTCGATGACGACCATACCGTTCTGTAGTCAGGTCATGTTGACCTTCTAGACTAAGGGACGCGTTCTACGACGTTGCACTCCGACGTGGTGCGACCTGAACGAACTGCGAACGAGATGGACGTATTGAAGACTGTTTAAGAACGAAGAAGCTAATTATTTCAGACATATTTCCCGACCACAGCCAGATTGAGCCCGTTTTACGGCATTTTCGTAGGACTGGCAAGAACGGGTAAGAACTAGTTTGGTGTGATAGGGGGGTAACATAGTTCAATCGCCTTTAACATGGCAAGCTTTAGTAACCCAATCTATTTTCATAAACCACTGTTCCATAGCTTGATGACCCTGACTCCAGTTAGTATCATTCAAAATGGTGGACAAACATCTTTCGTTCTCGGTAAACATGATGAGCTATTGGAAATTATCTGTCATCCATCTGTGGAACAGTGATGAACTAGTAGATGTACGTTACCACTGTTTATCAAATTATAACTAAAACAGTTTAACTGTGACATTCGTGAGCTTATGTTGATGGGATGATTGCTTCATCTATGATATAATATGATATGATTCTTTATCTCCTCCAATTTGGAGAGCCAACGTGTAAAAACGTCTAATTGACTTTATTAGAGAGGCCGTTTAGTTACACGTTTAATGGAAATCTTGCACGACGCACGTGTACAATTATTGCTCTCTTTGGATTCCTTCTCTCCGACTGAGTAAAAAGGTAAACAAAAGTGATAAGATTAAGGGCCCAAAAAGGTAAATTGATAGGGGTACAGTTATCCCAGATATCCCGGACCCTCGGGAAATATCATATTGTCTCTCGGAATAAAACCAATATTGAATCCCTCTCAGTAAATAACCTTTATATAATAGCATTGCGGTATAACTGCAATATCATTAAACCAACACTCTTCGTACACAACTCTTGAGAACGATGTACAACTCCTGGATAGCGTAAACTCCTGAGCAGCGTATACAACTCTTCAACTTGATACATGACATCATACTTTGGGTGGGATAACAAAGGATATACAATATACAATTGAGGTCAACTGGCAAAACTGTATACCAATACTGTAATCCTTGAAAGTTCGGAGGTCGAGGTCAACAGTACTCTCAGGGTTTACTGTTGAGGTATACACTTTGGCCAGTTGACCGAATAGAGAGGTTGACAATTGTTTGTTAGTCCGAAGAATATCATAATTTGAAGGATATGAATTATACAATTGTAGACCTCTCTTAAGGTCAACTGGCAAAATTGTATACCGATACTGTAAACCTTGAAAGTACTGTTGATCAAGACCAGAGGTCGAGGACACTTTTAATTGTTGACCTCCCCAGAGGTCAACCGGCAAAATTGTATACCGAGACTGTATACGAAAAACTACTGTTGACAGAGACCGAAGGTCGAGGTTTACAGTCGAGGTATATGATTTTGACGGTTGATCGAATGGAGAGGTCTACAATTGTTTTGTTAGTCTGAGTAAACTAATAATACACATATAGACGACAATCATTAATCGGCATGGCTTCATTTCACAACCTTTTCTCCGAACCACGTTAGCAATATTTTTTTAGAAAATCTGGAGACAGTGCAAGTAGCTTAACTCTGTATTTGGCACATCACGGCGTACTCGTTAGTGAATTAATGTTAATTTTAAGTTTCTATTTGTATTTTTGCTATACTTGTCGCCTAGTAAAGTCATTTTCACTAACGTTTACAAAATGTCCGTCTTCCATGTTTTTTTGTGACGTCATGAAACTTTTTTTCAGAAGTAGCGGGCAACAGTACCTAGTAGTGGTCAACAGTACATAATTTTAACCGCTAATCAACCAATCAGAATTGAGCATTTCAATTGAGGTACTAATAACACAAAATGACTGATATCTGTTGTCTTTCCAAAATTATATTAGTTATTTGTAAGCAATTTCCATACGATAAATCAAGGGCATTTAATTTAGAAAATGTATAATCTTTATTTTTCAGATACAATATCAATGAGATTGCCTCCCGGGGATTCTGTACTTTATTTAGTTTGCCTTGTATATCCTTTTAACTTTGATATAGACAAAGAAACCAAACAAAATACGTTTCGTTCATGGACCACTGACTCACGCGTTTTATTCATGTCCCGACCTACACCTGTAAACAGAACATAAAACAGTTTCTCTTGTTGTTCAATGATACATTATATTGGCGTTTTTGCATCAGCACATTGGTGTTGTTGCATCATCGATAAGAAACAGAGTGGTGTTGTTGCATCAATAGTGAGGAATTAAAACCACGAATTTATCGCTTCTTGATGATGCTACATGTATACCAATGACAGTTTTTTAAAATATAGATCATGCGCTAACTGCATGTGTATGATTATTGAGCAACTCGTCCTAGAAATGGGTGTAAATTGGAAAAACAAAACATCGTACGAAAATCTATCACCGGAAGTCTGGCCATCTTGATGCAACAACACGGTGTTGTTGCATCACGATACCCCCCAGTGAATATTGTTTACTCGCACTATGATCAGATTATATTGATCACATTCAATTATCTTATTGTATTAAATATGAGCAATACTTTTCCAAGATATATTTGTAAATACTTTTGCAATTTCGTTTGTTTTTAAAAGATTATTCTATAGGATCAGGAAGAATAAGACTATTAAAGATAAGAATATTATGACATCCCCACAATGAACAATTTGTAAGAAAAACACACTTCTGAACATGCTTACGTTTTTAATAATGTAGCTTTCATAACATATTTATAATTGCATATAATTATGTTATATTATTTTCACCCAATTAGAAGCTCATCTTCATAATTAGGATGCGTCTTTTGATACATTGGGCGTTTAGGGTAAAACAATAAAAAAACATTTCATGCTTTATGTCAGCAGAAATCACAAGAGCAAGCAAGTAAAAACAGAAATATATTTATGATTGGCCCCAACATACAGACATACATACTAGTATTATCAGATATTTCTCCTGATTTTTAAAGCTGTATTTGGTGATATAAAACAAACAAAAATTATAGAAGTTCTTTTTCATTCACACTCACTATTTAATTCTTATTTAATGCTGATATAAAATGTTCAATGTTGATTTTGAAATTATTTCTTTTATCGAAAACCTTATTTAATCTACAAGGATTAGATAAGTTGATTAAAAACTGACATATTTCTTGTCAATCAGACTTGGTAAATGTCAAAGGGACTTAATGCAAGTTAAAGAAAAGACTTCATGCAGGCTTGAAGCATGTTTTAAAAAAGAGATTTGATGCATTTCGAAAGAGACTCGGTTTAAAGCTCTCTATTGATCATATCAAATGGGACACCCATATATAAAATTGTAGATTACTCATTATTTGGCCAGGTGAGGGCATTCAAATTTCCCTACTTAGTCATGGTTTGGTGCTACAAGACAGTCTTCATATCTATTTGGAGTGGACACATGCCAGAACGTTTATGAAGTATTTAAAGTCAACACATCAGGTAAAAAATCATTTTTCTTTGAATTTTATTGAATTACTGTATTGTATTATCATTTTCATACGATCTGGATCATTTAATAAAATAATTTATTGATATATCTACTATCGTGTAAAAGTACCTCTTCAAAATCGACCATCGCACAGTTTTCTGTACATTGACAAAAGTAGCTAATTAAAAGCGAAAACTACTATGTGGGTTTCAAAAGCAATATTCAGAGGGAAATATATCTAATTACGATGTAATAAAAGCAGCATTCTCTTGGAAAGAGTTTTAACGTTCTAATTAATTGAATATATAAAATGATTTATTTATTACAATTATGATAACATGATATTCCCGAGCACCTGCTCTACCCAGATATAACTGACCGAATAGAACATGTATTTTCACATTCTGTTTGATAAATACTTTCCCTGACGTCAAACATTGTGGATTATTTTAATGAAAATATGTTTTTCAATCAACTACATATTTTAGGACAGGTGAAGATTTAGCAAAGAATCATGCATTACTTTATTTACGATGACAGGTTATCTGTACGTTGACCTAAGTAAGAAGACTTCCGTAAAGAGAGTCTACGTACAGTCATGTGGCCAACCTCTTTGAATATTGTAATACGTAATAAGGTCCAAAATGAACGAGTTTGCGTTTAAACTCTAGATATATGTTTAGGCCTACGTAGTTATATGTAGGTGGTATATTTTGTCAATGTACGTTGGCGATGGTTTAGGTGTGTTGTATACAGATTTAAAATAACAAATTAATATCTGAAATTGATTTTCAAATCATTTAATGGATTGGGATGTTATTTGGACAAATAAAAATTAATGCATCTTAATAGTTACTTGCAGTCGTTCAAACTTATCAACCCTATTTTATACGCTGTTGCCTGTTGTGTTGTGGGCACAGGACCATTGCTTGAGACTATCGTTAATTCGGAATGGCTGTCATTTTACCGTATCAATGTTATAGAAAAAATCAGGTTTGTATCATAAATGGTTCAGATGATACAGATGGTTGAACTTTAAACGCCATTTTCTCAAAACCACAAAAAGTCCACATAGGAAACACTGGTTCTCACGCGACGATTTCTAAGATATGTGTGACATTTTAATATATAATTAAACGATGATAATACTATGGATACTATTTTGTATTTTGATATGCCTTTGGAATGCCCCATCCCCTGAAAATAGAAGAAAGTGGGCGTGGCACAATTGGATCAGAAATTCTAGGACATGGGCATGAATCATTGACTAGAAGCCCCAATTCTTCAAAAAAAGTTTTACATTTTGGAGTTATTTGGTTAAATTTAGACCAGTCCATGCAGTCCATTTTGAAATAACATCTTTTTATCGCTTTTTTCATTTGTCGTTTTTTTAGATGGCTCTGAGATTCTTCATTCTGGTTTTCTTGATGCAGCAGACGAATGCGATGTCACAGCTTGAGTGGGAATCCTGGGTTGCACAGGTGCACCATCTATATTCTTGTCACGACGTCAAAGCATCCATGCAATCTGGCTTCTTATCCATCCACACAAATCAGGTGGAGGAAGCAAGGGGCTTTGGTGCACAAGGATTTGTTGTGGATATCCCCTTGCACCCAGGTATGAGTAACCACGGTGAATGTCTAATTGGAGGCTGCAGTATGGATGCAGTGATAGGGGTAGCAGTAAATGGAGTCCCCATTCTAAGTCCATTCACAGAGAAGGGATGTGAGGTAATGGGTGGCAACAATAGATTGATGCTTGATTCATGTGGTGGGCACCATACTCCCACACTTGGCTACCACTACCACACCAGCCCTAAATGTCTCTTCAAGGATGGTGAGGTTGAACAAGTGATCGGCATGGCTATAGATGGCTATCCCATAATGCGCAATGCTCTGAGTGATGATGGTGGTCATATCCAGCATGATCATTTGGATAATTGCCATGGCATAATGTCACATGGGTTTTATAAGTACATCGTCCTGACGTCATTCCCTTACATGATCGGATGTATGAAAGGTAACATATGGAATTCAAGCGTGAATGTTATGAGTTCCAATACAATGGCTACGAGTGATATGAATCATGGTATTGGCGACACGCAAAATGGGAATGAAGAAATGCATCATGGAGATGAAGAAATGCATCATGGGACTGATGAAATGCATCATGGGACTGAAGAAATGCATCATGCGACTGCTGCTATGCATCACGGAACTGATGAAATGCATCATGGGACTAAAGAAACGGCTGAGGAAACGCATCACGGAAATGGGGAAATGCATCACGAGACAGAGGCTATGGTTCACAATGAAAATGAGAAGTGCTACATGGCTACCCAAGTAAGACCGTCTGTCTGTTCTGTCAACGAAGAGGAAGAAGTGCACCATATAGGCTCTGGAGATATTATGGAGATCATGAAATCATTCAAGCATTATGGTTACAACAATGGTAGCTGCGGCACTTACTCTGCTATTTATGCCTTATTTCTCATTCTGACTGTACATTTTATCTAAAATGCCCTATAGTCTCATTAGAAAAGATGATGTTCATGTCTTATACAAGCCTAAAGTCAAAGAACCAGGTATGGTGTGGAGAATGATTTTAGACAAGTGAAAAACAATACATATGATAAGGACCCTACCTCAAAACATTTTTCAACGCGTCGGACAACTTTCTAAAAATAGAATCTTGTTCTAATTATCGCACAAATAGATTGTAACTGATTTTCTTTTTTTTAATCTTGTTCAATTATCGCACAAATAGATTGTAACATGAATGGTAAAAACCTAATGATTCGAGATATAAATACACCCCTAAGGATGTTCTGTTCATGAAATGTTTGTAAAATTGTATCATGAATTATCGTATGATCTGTAAAATGAAGCCCTCTGATTGGTCAGTTCTTGTGCTGTACCAACCTGTATTGCTACTGAGATTGTCCCCGTTGATCATCTCCGTCGCAATACAGAAAATATTGGTACGGAGGGGACAATCTCAGTAGCAATACAGAGGATCACACGATAAAAACGTTATTGAATGATTTGAAGTGCAATACAGGATATATTCTGTCTCGATATTCTGCATTGGCACTCGACTTCGTCAGGTTCCAATACAGAATTTCTCGAGCAGAATACATCCTGTATTGCCCTTCAAATCATTCAATAACTTATAATGTTATGAATTAAATAAATCAAATTGGATCTCTGAAAAGGACGAGTGGCGTTAGAAGTCTAATGTAAATCAGGCTTATAAATAATGGTTAACATGAGTTTCGCTATGGGAAAATAATCTCCATCTGTACCATACACAGTAACAATTTATTGCAGTTTACTATACATGGGATTCCTTTGGTTCTAGTCTTTTCTTCATCCTAGACAAAGTATTAAAGTAACCCAATTTACATTTATAATATAATCACAATTAAATCTGTTTTGATCAGATCTAATCACAATCAGGAACATCAGCCTTTATATAAAAAGTAATATGTACATTTTCATAAGATGTGTTGCCTAGAATGCTGACAGTAGGTGAAAAAACAAAGTTCACTTTTTCATCGTAGTAACGTTATATCAGTTTATTATTTCATATTCTCCTTTACTATAATACATTTGCAAGAAATTATAACTATGAAGAGTCGAACATTTGTAGAGACGATAAAAATATAGTACCTCATTGTGCTTATAAGAGAGAGTAAGGTAAACCTCAAATGAATTTTCCTCTTAAAATAACCTAAAACATGAGCATTTCTGCTAAATAGAACTAAGCTTTCCAAATTTGATTTATTTTAATAGTACAGTTGAGCTCATTGTATCTGTCCAATTTTTGTTACTACTGGAGGCAAAATCATACAACATTTCAAGCGATTTGTCTAACAACCTAACAGCAAGACTATTTTATAGCCCTAGACATAAAAACGTTAAAAAATACGTTGGACAACGCTGTAAACTAAGTCTAGTATACCTTCCAGATGTATATCATTAATATAAAATAAATGTAACGATTCTATTGCATTATTGTCGTCAGCATTCATTTTCTGGTGTCTTTTCCCTCCACGATTTCTTGTTTTGGTACATTTTTCTAATTTTCTCAAGTCTCTTCTTTTTCATTTGCTTTACTGTTATTTTTAGTGTTTTCTGAGTCTGATTGATCATTATCATTTTCTTCAGTCCTTTTTATATCTGCCTCAACTACAATACGTTCGTCATTTGTTACAACGCCATTATTTTCTTCAGTATCAATTTTGTTTTCTCCATTTGTTTCAGCATTGACTTCTTGTGTTCTATTATCTTCTGGACTTGTGTTTGATTGTTCTTCAACTGAGTCTATTTGCTGTATAGTCGAGGAAGGTTTAGTTTCTTCTTCATTTGTATCTGTATTGTTTGGAATTATTTCAATATTTTCTTCATTTTTTTCTTCACTTTCTGCCACAATTTCATCGTGTTTTTCCTCAGGATTTTCAACTTTGTTTTCCTCCACAGTATTTTCTTCATTTACACCCTTTGGTTCTTCTTCTTTTGATTCTGAATTAACTGTATTATTAATGTTATCTTCATTTGCTCCACTGGTGTTTTCCTCATTTTCTATAGCATTGGCTTCATTATTTGGTTCAATGATTTCATTTCCATTTGAATTAATGTTTTCATTTTTATCAAAATCTTCAGTTGCTTCAGTTTTTTCTTCAATGAGTTTATCTGCCTGCTCTTCATTTGATTCAGTCATAATTCTATTTTCTTCACTATTTTCTTCATTGACAAGTGTAACCTCTTCATCATTTGTCTGTTTATTGTTCCCTTTATTTTCTTCAGACATTTCTTCTTCATTTAATTTTATATTTTGATCAGAAATTTGACCATCAATAGGTACCTCGTTTTCCGTTTGTTTTTCATTATTTCTTTCCTCCTCAAGTGTTACACATTTATCACTTTCAACAGCTTTAAGATTTGCTAATTCACTGCTCTTGACATTTTCTTTTTCACTTACATCATTGATTTTTTCATTTTCTTCAACTTTGTTTGCTTCGCCCCCTTCTTCCATGTTTATGTCGTTTATCTCATTCCCTTCAAGATTTTCTTCATTTATTTCTATTTTGTTGTTTACATCACTTTGTTTAGGCTTTAATTTATCCGTAACTAATTCATTCTTTTCATCGATGTGGGAATCACATGTTGCAACAAGTACTTTACTGTCATGTTTTATTTCTTCTTCTCCACTCGTAAGTTTTGTTTTATCATTTTCACTTATTTTGTCACTGTCCTTTTTATTTTCTGAAGCATCATTTATATCAGGTAAATTTTCTTCTACGTCATTTTCAGCTATTTCAGCCTTCTGATCCGGAGTGGGTCCACCTTTCCCTACATTTGCACTTTTTTCAAAATTAACATTGTCATTTATATCTTGGATAATCACAGCATTGGAATCATCATTTACTGCAGTATATGTTTCATCAATTTCTTGTACATTTTGAATGTCAAAGTCAGGTGGATAATCATCATTATCAGTGGTGCGTTCCTCTTGTGTTTTTATCTCTTTAATATCAGCCTTGTATAATTCGGGTGAAATGTGTCCATTTAGTCCAGCTTGGCTTAATGAGATGCTAGCATTGTCATTAGTGTCGTCTATCACTTGCTGGCATAGGTCTCCAGTTGTAGGTTGTGGAGAGGATGATTTTGAAATCACTGGAGTATGACATTGAGATAATGGTGTCGGAATTCTAGATGATGGAGTTGGAGTTCGCTCAATTGGTGTTAGTGTCCTGATTTTCGGAGTCTGGGCCCTTGTTATTGGATTCTGGGGTTGGGGGGTCGGTGTTCTGGGCTTTTGGAATTCAGATGTTGGTGTCGGTGTTCTGGGGTTTGGGGTTTCAGATATTGGCGTTGGTGTTCTAGACTTTGAGGTTTCAGATATTACTGTTGGTGTTCTGGGCTTTGGGGTTTCAGATGTTGGGGTTGGTGTTCTAGACTTTGAGATTTCAGATATTTCTGTTGGTGTTCTGGGCTTTGGGGTTTCAGATGTTGGGGTTGGCGTTCTAGACTTTGTGGTTTCAGATGTTGGGTTACTTATTCTGGGTTTTGGGGCTTCAGATGTTGGGGTTGGCGTTCTAGACTTTGGGGTTTCAGATATTGATGTTGGTGTTCTGGGCTGTGGGGTGTCAGATATTGGGGTTGGTGTTCTGGGCTTTGGTGTTTCGGATGTTGGGGTTGGTGTTCTAGGCTTTGGGGTTTCAGATGTTGGGGTTGGTGTTCTGGGCTTAGGGGTTTCAGATGTTGGGGTTTGTGTTCTGGGCTTTGGAATTTCAGATGTTGGGGTTGATGTTCTAGGCTTTAGGATTTCAGATGTTGGGGTTGGTGTTCTGGGCTTTGGGGTTTCAGATGTTGGGGTTGGTGTTCTGGGCTTTGGAGTTTCAGATGTTGGGGTTGATGTTCCAGGCTTTAGGATTTCAGATGTTGGGGTTGGTGTTCTGGGCTTTGGGGTTTCATATGTTGGGGTTGGTACTCTGGGCTTTGGAGTTTCAGATGTTGGGGTTGGTGTTCTAAGCTTTGGGGTTTCATATGTTGGGGTTGGCGTTCTAGACTTTGGGGTTTCAGATATTGGTGTAGGTGTTCTGGGCTTTGGGGGTTTAGAAGTTGGAGTTGGTGTTCTGGGCTTTGGGGCTTCAGAAGTTGGGGTTGGTGTTCTAGGCTTCGGGGTTTCAAGTTTCGGGGTTGGTGTCCTAGTCTTTGGAGTTTCAGGTTTTGAAGTTGGCCTCCTTGGCTCCTGGGTAGAGGTTGAATTTTCAGGTATTGGTGTACCAGGAATTTGGATTGGGGTTTCAGATCTTTTTGTCAGTGTTCTAGGTTTTGTAACTGGTTGCTGATTTTGTACAGGGGTAAAGGGTCTCACATCTGTGTTTTTGCTGCCACCACACCCCATTGTTGTCTCCTATGATGATCACGTATGTCGTTGAAGTATTTTATGTCACTTTATCCAAAAATGCACTGACCATCAGTGTTTATGCATCAAAACGTGTATCCTCCTTTGGATTTTTTTCCGTCGTAAAAACTACCATGAAGTTAGTGCTAGCCAAAAATTCTATAATCAGATATCGAAGTCCCAGTGTATCATTTAGGAACATTCCTTAATGACGACTCTGCCAATTAAAGTGTGTCCATTTATTAAATATAAATCCATATGCAGGTCCTTCACCAATGTTTATTGCGTCATTGTATACAGATCAAATGGAATTAATTCATCGATAACATGAGATATCAATTGAAAATATCACAACTCGAAGTCAACCAAGTCTGTTTTATAAATGTGTACTAGTGACACTAGCCAAACAGGTCAAAATAATATATGTGACCAAGGAGTCTCTTTCATAACATCACAAATCTTTTAATTCCATTCTCATATATTCAATGCCAATGTGTACTATATGTGTAAGTATAGTTGGATAAAGAGATTATCTGATATAATCCTAGACAACAGTGTATTGGAGAATGGTGGTGTATTATGCTATGGATTCAATTTGAAACATAAAATAAGTTATATAAGGAGAAAATCATGAGTATGTTCAGCTAAAGTGCAAAATGTAAGAATTATAAATCATAATCACAAGGCATTAACATGACAAAATGTCACCACCTAAAACAATTTGGTCAATTTAAAGCAAGTTGAAAAAATACCTCTTTGACTTTTTTTGACATTGAGAAGGTCATTGAAGGTCAAATGTAAAGTCAGATTTGAACTTCTGAGAACATGTAGATGATTTTGAAAAAAAAATTAAGTAAACTTGAAGCAAGTTGAAAAAAGACCTTTTTGACCTTGAAAAGGTCATTGAAGGTCAAATGTCAAATCTAAAGTCAGATTTGAACTTCTGAGAACATGTAGATGATTTTGAAAAAAAATTAGTCAATTTGAAGCAAGTTGAAAAAAGACCTTTTTGACCTTGAGAAGGTCATTGAAGGTCAAAGGTCAAATCTAAAGTCAAATTTGAACTTCTGAAAAGATGTAGATGATTTTGAAAAAAAAATTTGGTCAATTTGAAGCAAGTTGAAAACAGACCTTTTTGACCTTTTTTTTACCTTGAGAAGGTCATTAAAGGTCAAATGTCAAATCTAAAGTCAGATTTGAATTTCTGAGAACATGTAGATGATTTTGAAAAAAAAATTAGTCAATTTGAAGCAAGTTGAAAAAAGACCTTTTTGACCTTGAGAAGGTCATTGAAGGACAAATGTCAAATCTAAAGTCAAATCTAAAGTCAGATTTGAATTTCTGAGAACATGTAGATGATTTTGAAAAAAAAATTTAGTCAATTTGAAGCAAGTTGAAAAAAGACCTTTTTGACCTTTTTTGACTTTGAGAAGGTCAAATGTCAAATCTTAAGTCAAATCTAAAGTCAGATTTGAATTTCTGAGAACACGTAGATGATTTTGAAATTTTTTTTTAGTCAATTTGAAGCAAGTTGAAAACAGACCTTTTTGACCTTTTTTGACCTTGAGAAGGTCATTGAAGGTCAAATGTCAAATCTAAAGTCAGATTTGAAGGTCAAATGTCAAATCTAAAGTCAGATTTGAATTTCTGAGAACATGTAGATGATTTTGAAAAAAAATTTAGTCAATGTGAAGCAAGTTGAAAAAAGACCTTTTTGACCTTGAGAAGGTCATTGAAGGTCAAATGACATATCTAAAGTCAGATTTGAACTTCTGAGAACATGTAGATGATTTAGAAAAAAATTGAAGTCAATCTAAACAGTATTTGTTAAGTTATAGGAAGTTGTAAGAAATTGTTACAGACGCCGGATGCCAACCTCCAACCACCAACCGCCGGACGCCAACCTCCAACCACCAACCGCCGTCGCAAAAAAACTGAGACCATAACAATATGTCACCACTTTTGGTGGTGACATAATAATAACCACAAGCCCCAAAAATAATCTTATTGAAGTAATTTCAAATTGTCTGGGTGTCAATTCTGTATGGCCTTTCTGAAAATGTTTTATTTGAACGAAGAGATCAAAATAATAAATTGTATATTGTAACATTTTGCAAAAGTGGAATTTTGTAATGCTTGTGGTTTCATGAATGTTTATTTTGGGTCAATGTTTCAAGCACATCTGGCACAAACAGGGTAGTTAATGATGTTAGTCAAGAGATGGCTAATCCGAGATGTAAAGCCTCTGCCTTAAGATACCTACAAGGGACACAACTATCCTAAAATCATGAAACATCCAAATAATGGCCACGTTTAAGATCATGACCTCTACTTGTAGATGTAACTTTCAACTTAGGTGAGCTCAATCTGCTTAAATCGTGCGTCTTTGAGTTTAAAGTACAGGGTGTCAAAAAACAACGGCACCCCCCTCTACAGCAAAAAGTGCTTAATGTCCCATATCGTGTCATAAGATAATTTAATTCTGGAGTTACTCATCAAATTTCATTTAATAAAACTTAATATTAAAAAAGCTACATTGTTTCAAAGTTTGCTACTTCGGTACTTTGTTTGCTGCTCTGTTACTGGTTAAAAGTCAAATCTCCAGAAAGTGAAATATGAAAGAATTATTACCCCAGATTTCAACTGCATTGAACATATGGGTTCATTTCTGAAAAACAGGGTATAGGAACTGATGGACAAAGAGCCTCTTGAAAAAAGATACAGTAAGGATGTATTTCTGAAGAATGTGAGGAAAGTGTGAAGAGGATTATGCAATGCTACACATTTATGTGAATTTTTATTGAAATCATATCTGTCCAGATAAGCTGCTGTTTGAGCAGCAACTGATGGTCATACCAACTACTAAGAATCAGCTGTAAATCTGAAAAATTATATGATATAAAGCTGAAATTTCTCAGGTAACTCCAGAATTAAATTGTCTTTAAAATGAGATATGACACACCATGTAGCATTAAGTACTCTTAGCTGTAGAGGGGGATGCCGTTGTTTTTTGACACCCTGTAGATGATAAACATATTATGTTTGTTTCTTAAGATACTATCTTTCTAACTTCAATATTCTTTTGTTAATCGTTCCTTCCTTTTTTGTTTTGTCATGGATGGGTATATTTTCCTTCCTGCTCTGTACTTAAAGATCTACAACCATCAACACACCCGGTGATCGTGAAAATGGGACGGAGGGGGAGCAAGCAATTTCTGGTAGAAAAATGAACAAATCTGCAAAAATTATTTTTTCAAGAAAAGGTTTATGATTTAATTGCTAAACGAATAGGCGCACGGTATGGTAAAATATGTCGCGTATTCTACAATTTTTTTTTAGCCAATTCTCTTCTTAGGTATAAGATCTATTAAAAAAGGCGCAACGCCACCAACGTGCAAAAGTCAATGTTTTTGCTTTAAATCAAGCATCAACGGTCTACACAACCTGCAATAAATATTTGTAAGTGACATTATCATCATAAAATTAATGACCTTAATGACTTTACAAAATACGTTTCCATACGTTGTATAAAAAATAATCGAAAATAATTAAAATGGGACGGAGGGGGGGAGGGGACGGAGGGGGGGAGCAAAATGTCTATACGACATGATGAGAGACCATAGCACCAAGCGACAATCCATGCATATAGAAACTACAGGGTGTCCCGAAAGTATGGGGCCCCCCCTAGGCAGACATATTCCAGTGTCCTCATAGTATGTCTCATATATCATTTTAAAGCTTATCCAAAGTTACATTGATTTGCCAAGTATCATGGTTTAACTCTGGAGTGGGAAAAAGTTACAGTCATTTTAAAAGTTAGTGTTTTGTCAAAATAAATTCCAATTTTACTCCACATTACTAGTCAATGAGTCTCCCCTTGGCCATGTTAACAGCACCAATTATTTTCAGATATGACCCTAAAAGCCCTTCAAATAGGGGTGTGGAATTTTATAACCCTCTTAAAACCTGTTAAGGCACTTTAGAAGAGTTTCCTTAGAGTTTCTACCCTCACCATTCTCTTTTTCCAACTCAATATCCATCCGACCCAAAAAGAATTGCTGCTGTTACAATGGCCTGGAAGGACACATTGACTAGTGATTTGGTGTAAAATTGAACTTCATTTTGACCAAACACTAAATTTTCAAATGCCTGTAATTTTTTCACATTTGAGAGTTGAACCATGATACTTGGTGAATCAATGTAACTTTGTGTGAGCTTTAAAATGATATATGATACATACTATGACGACACTGGTATATGTCTGCCTAGGGGGGGCCCCATACTTTCGGGACACCCTGTATATTGCTTAGATTTAAAGTTATGTGGTCAATGAAAATATTAACATACATTGACAATGCATTTGTATTTCTTCAAAATAGAGAATCTTGAGCATGCAAAAACATTGATATCAGAACGATTTGAGCCTGTCCCAATGGAAACAGGATGAGATATGGCTTACTGATTTAATAAGCACACAAAACAATTTTCAAATAATTAACAAATTTTTATTTCATTTTCAAAAATGACTTGTTACGCTTCTTTGGCGTAATAGGGGTTGCACCCATGGCATGAATGTGGCACATTCACTGGGAACCTTCCTAGCAGACTATCAAGTGTAAATTCTCTAGTCAGACTGGCTGATGGAACATGTTTTTTTGGGCATTGCCAGTTGGCCGAGCAGTCTACAGCGCCAGAATCTCAGCTTGACAAAGACGTCATAACCATCAGGTCGTGAGTCGGAGACGCGTGAGCTTCTTGTATTTATTCAATTCTGCATAATTAAAATATATCGCATAATTAATAACAAGTAGATTGTTACTTCGCTGTGAATAACTTACATTTTCGCTGAAACGTACATGTCCAAAGTGTGATGTGCTGTGTATGATATGCCTACAAATCAGCAAGTAAAAGCGTTAAGACAGGTAAACATTTATAGATAAACAGTCTCCTGGAATATTTTGCCAACCTTAATTTGACCCCTCTAACTAAACCTAACAAGTACAACATGTTATCAATTCCTGACCCTTTGTAATTGAGGAGATAATGGGAAAATCTGGATATAAAGTATCAAGTAACATCTCATATCATATCTTATAGACATATTGCTCCCCCCCTCCGTCCCATTTTAATTATTTTCGATTATTTTTTATACAACGTATTGAAACATATTTTGTAAAGTCATTAAGGTCATTAATTTTATGATGATAATGTCACTTACAAATATTTATTGCAGGTTGTGTAGACCTTCAATGCTTGATTTAAAGCAAAAACATTGACTTTTGCACGTTGGTGGCGTTGCGCCTTTTTTAATAGATCTTATACCTAAGAAGAGAATCGGCAAAAAAAAATTCGTAGAATACGGGACATATTTTACCATACCGTGCGCCTATTCGTTTAGCAATTAAATCATAAACCTTTTCTTGAAAAAATAATTTTTGCAGATTTGTTCATTTTTCTACCAGAAATTGCTTGCTCCCCCCTCCGTCCCATTTTCACGATCACCGGGTGTGCATCAAGATTGCCACTTGTAAGATCCCTAAAATTTAATATTTTCCTTGTTGACTTAAAGATCTACCACCACCAAGATTGCCACTTGTAAGATGCCTAAAATTTAATACTATCCTTGTTTACTTAAAGGTCTACCACCTTCAAGATTGGCACTTGTAAGATGCCTAAAACTGAATATTATTTTTGTTGACTTCAAGATCTACCACCATCAAAATAGCTAATTGTAAGATCAATAAAATTGAATATTATTTTTGTTGACTTGAAGATCTACCACCATCAGGATTACCAATTGTAAGATGCCTAAAATTGAATATTATTCTTGTTTACTTAAAGATCTACTACCATTAAGGTTGCCACTTGTAAGATCCCTTAAATTGAATGTTATTCTTGTTTACTTAAAGATCTACCACCATCAGGATTACCACTTAAGATGCCCCCTTTTTAAGCCCAAAATTTCTTTTGGGCCAAATCTTTTTTCTGGGCCCACCCAAAACCCATATAGGCAAAGACAGATAATGGTGGGCGCAGTGAAGCAAAACTTGAAAGCAATACAAGATACATTTCAGTTAACCTATTAACGTACAGGGAGCGTGTAAGTTTCACTTCGAAAATGTTACTTGTTTTGACATTGGTATATAACAAAAAACCCAGTTAACTGTTATCTTAACTGCGTGTCATTGTGTTATATGTGGATATGTTTTCTTGTATGTTATTCAACTGTATTTTTGTGAATTGTTTTTCTAAAATCTTAAGATGAATAAAAAGTCATCCCAGAAATCTTTACTTTGCCGTAAGGAACAACATATTGTGAAACATTTTTCCTCTTGTCACAAAGAGGATAATGTTTGTTTTGAGGTGTCTGGTGATGAGCGTTTCATGATGAAATGCAAAATAACTAGAGCAGATACACACCCAGTGATCGTACAAAATCAAAATGGATGGAGGGGGGGGAGGTAGTCGACGATTTCTGAAAGAAAACTCAACAAATTTGAAAGATTTATTTTTTTCAAGAGAAAAGAGAGAAGAAAAGAAAAGGGTGGGGGGGGTAACGTGTTACTGTATATAAGACATGATAAGACATGCTACTTGAATTTAACTAAATTTTCCCATTTTTCATTCTCCAGAAATATAATATCAAGTTTCTTCCTGGGGTACTGAGTTTAGTTTTTTCAAATGCACGAGAACTCCAATGAAATGTATCATTCCTTCTATTATTCATTATATCCTGGTTTTGAATGTCAAATACAGCTCCATTTACCACTGGATTAGGATGTCAAGCGCATTAGAAAAAATGATTGGCACATGTACATTGTTATTGTACTCGTGTGAAAAGAAAGATTAGATCAATTACATTTAGTGGTTGTACAAAACATGATTCTAGTATATTAGGACTATCTCAGAATTGGTTTTTGTATGTAACCAGCGAATCGTTCTGTATAATCAACTTACTTTCTCGCTCCCTGTACTATTGAACAATTTACATTCTAAAAATTTCGCGCATGCGCGATCGAGGTAGGGTAGTGTGTCTTGGCAACTAAGCTCATCAACATATATATACAGCTGTCTGAGGTTACAATGACACACACAGTTGTCTTGGCAAGTTAGTTTGATATTACAACCTTTGTATCAATCAATATACAGGGTGGTCCAAAAAAGTGAACCCCTGCAATGGGCTATATTTCCCTTATTGCTTGGAGGAATTCTTTTTTTTCAGATGTTGTAGAGGAAGGTCTAAAATTTATGTTGGTACCATACATTTTTCTTAGTCTTGAAATTTGCAGAAATTAAAAGCCCTAACCAAATATTACTGAAAATGGAAAAAATGTGATTTTCGATATCTGCGACTTTTTAACCCGTCAACACCTTTCCCCTGAGAATTTTTTAAGCTGCAGTCTTAAAGAACTAATATTTTCTGACTTTGTTCAATTTTAAATCCTGCACATTATGGCTTAAAACTAGCATCCTACCTTTGTTAGTTGCAAAGTTATTGTGATCCAAAGAAATGTGCTTAGCTTCCTCAGACGAAAACATTTTCCAGTGAAATCAAGAACATACCCCTATATGATCCTGAAATGTCAATATCTTCATAAATCATGGACCAATTCTAATAAAATATGGCTCAAAACATTGAATATTGGATTTTCTTTTGATTTTTTAAAGATATTTGATGAAGGGGTCATCAGATTCCTTGTTATAGGGGGAATCTTCCTTCCATAAGAGGCCCCCCTCTAAATGTTGGTGTAGGTAACATACCCCTGAACTGTTGAACAGTTAAAAATGCTTCAAATGATCAATGAAAGTGTGAAATGTGTTTTCTGTTTGAATATGTAATTTTCAGGCATGTTTGTTAAACTCTTGTAATTTCTTCAAAATTTAAGACTGAGAATATATTATGGCATCAACTAAAATGTTAGACCTTTCTCTACAACATGTGATAATATGAGCCAATTCATGCATGTATTAAGAAAAATGTAGCCTGTTGCAGAGATTACTTTTTTTGGACCACCCTGTACATGTACCTTTTCATATGCTTTCAGAATGGACCAAATGCCAAATGACTAAATACTTACATTACAAAATTTTAATTAGACTTATGAACTGAAGAACAAACCAAAACTTTCTAAGCCTAAGATGTTTCATAAATTTTTGAAGTATATACACTGGGTGCAATATAATTTTCAAACTCTCATCTGGGTGAATCAGCAAATACTTGATTGCGGTAAAACTTCAAAATCACAAATTCATGCATGAGATATTATAGTATCAATGACTCATCAGAAGTACAGTATCAATTAAAACAAATTTTTCTGTTTTTCACTTATTTTAAAGTAACATTTTATTTGCTGTTTCAACTGGGCACCAAATATGACAGCACATGTACATTTAAAGTATTTCATTTGTAAAACAAAAGATCCAGTTGCCTTGTACATGATTCTCTGTTGTATTATGATCACTCTATTAGGATCACATCATCCCCATTCATGACAATAGTTGTAGCACCTGGATTGCCTTCATTATTGGCCTTATGTTTTTTCCCACTCAGATCTCTATGTAAACTGTCTGAGGACTTCCTTTTGTTAGCATTTGTATCTGCTGTATTATTGAACTTCTCTTCTTTATCCTGAAACATATATTTTAACTGGGTCATATATTTTTCCAAGTCATCAAGTTTGACAACTTTATTACAGTTCAGAGAGTTGGTTCGCAAGCCATAGAACTCTATAAATGCACGCTCTTCCTCAAGGGTGAGACTTCGTACTGGGCACCGTAGTACAATCTCTAGTGCTTCTTGGAATTCATCCATTGTACAATAAGGGAAATAGAGCTTCCCGATAGCCTCCATTAAAGCCCACTTGTCATTGTTAGTAGATAAACAGGACACTGTTTTCTTATGAAACTCTATTGGTGCTATTGAGTTTTGTAACATGGATGATACGTGGTAACTCATTGATGACATTGGTTGTTTCTGGATTGTGCTTGGGCGTGTCTGTGCCGCACGTGTCTCTTCTAAAGGAACACGTGGTCTATTGTTTTTACATGGTAATGTTTCTGTGAGTTTCTTCGAGGTAGGATTCGGAGTTTGACTTTGAGAGGCACCAGGTTTGGCAGTAAGTGTACCAGATTGGCCACCAGGCCTTGATCCAGCAATGGGAACCATTTGTCCATTCATGATTTGCATTTGATGGAAACTACCCTGTGTGTATTGAGGGGGGACAAACACAGTCCCCTGGGCTTGTTGGGGTACTCTAGGGGGCCAGCCGCTCTGACTGATCATTACGTTGGGAGGACCACGGGGGTCATTGGCAGAATTGGCTACTCTCTGTGGTGGATTGTTTGCACCTGGAATACACAATAATACTGTTAATTATGTTAACATGTCAGTTGGAGTAACCTTCTACAACTACAAGAATAAAAATATATAATAAATAGTACCATGGGTATTGGGCTCACTTGGTGTAGCTCTTTCAGTCTCATTGTCAGCCATATTAACTTCAAAACCTCATTCGTTTAACATATGAGAACATATTTGGAGATTTTAATGTAAGCCAAAGCAATAATGCCTAAACTTGGCTCCTAAATTGTTTTTTCTACAGCAAAAATGGTGGCAAGACTTCACAACCTCATTGGCATTTTATATGAGAACATCCAAGCAATAATTTTTATTATATGGCTTTAAATGTAACTTTTCCGTAATAAAAGTGGTGGTCAATTTGAATTTTAGGAAGAATATAAGTCATACCTTAAAATATGTATTGGCATTACACATGAGAACATACCTGTAAATTTCAATGCAAACTGAAGCAATAATTCCTGAGTTATACCTCAAAACATGAATTTTCCACAACAAACATGATAACTGTTTTGAACAGCCAAACAGAAAACAATTCCTTCAGCAGAGGTCCAGCAAATTCTATAAACGAAAAGATTTACATTTTTTGTGAAAAATGAGTGGATTTTTTCAAATGGCTGCCAGAAAACAAGTTTGCTGACCAAAAGTTAATCAGCTCCAGAACTATCATATGTGTGCTAATTTGGAGAAAATCCGATGAGCAGTTTTTCTGAAATCATGATGACAAAAAAAGTGGGATGTTTATTAGATCAAGGGCTAAATGGATTGAAAAGGGGGAAAAAAGTACATCTTATTTTTTACAATTAGAAAAACAAAGACAAACCAGTAATGTTATAACTAAAATAAAAACGCCATCCAAGGTCGTCACAGAAGATATTGAAATTTTAAAAGAAGCCTGTAAATTTTATGAAAACCTTTATAGAAATAATAATTCAGATGAAGAAGTGATGAACAACTATCTAAAAGAAGTAGAACTTAATTACACCTTAACTGAAAGTGAAAGAAATAGTTTAGAAGTAAATATAACAAAATCTGAAGTAAACTCATCAGTGAAAAATCTAAAATTGAATAAAAGTCCTGGTTTAGATGGGATAACTCCTGAATTTTACAAATATTTTTGGTCAGATATGGAAAGTATATTTTTGGAAATGATTAATGAAGTTTTTCAAGAAGGTGAATTATGTGAAACCATGAAAATTGCGATCTTGAACTTAATTTTCAAAAAGGGAGATCGACAACTCCTTGCTAATTACCGTCCCATAAGTCTTACTAATTATGATTACTAAATTATAGCTTTTACATTAACAAATAGAATAAAAAGCCTAGTGAAAAAACTTGTTGGAAAAAATCAATCTGCATACCTTGAAAAACGCTTTATTGGAACAAATGCCAGATTATTAATAGATTATTTAGAACTTATAAACAATGAGAATAGAAATGGATTGATAATTAGCCTAGATTTTAAAAAAGCCTTTGATAGTCTTAATTGGAATTTTATGTTCAAAGTCCTTCAGAAAATGAATTTTGGCAAAAGGTTTATTAAATGGGTGACAATTTTATATACAAATCCAATTCTCAAAATAAAAAATAATGGTTTTTTGTCAAATGAAGTAAAGATAGAACGAGGTATACGCCAGGGATGCCCAATCTCTGCATTATTATTTATTTTATGTGTTGAAATCATGAATAATAAAATAGAAAATAATAAATTAATCAAAGGTATTAGTATTGATGGCAAAAAAGAAACAAAGGTGATTCAACATGCAGATGACACGACATTAATTTTAGAAAACAAAGAATCAATCTCACATGCATTAACAGAAATAAAAACATTTTCGGAAGTAAGTGGTCTATGTCTCAATCTAGAAAAAACAATTGGCATAGCACTAGGTAATTTTAAAAAGCAAACCGATGAATACTTTGAAAATATTAAATTCACAAATGAACCAATTAAAACCTTAGGTATTTATATTGGCAATAACAAAGAAAAATGTGCAGAGCTAAATTGGAACCCCAAAATCTTAGAATTTGAAAAACTGTTCGAATCTTGGAAAAAAAGAAAACTTTCTTTATTTGGTAAAGTACAGATTATCAATATATTAGGAATCTCAAAACTAGTATATAACTTTTCTATCCTTGATGTCCCCGAAAGAATTGTCAAAAAAGTAAATTCAATCATTTATAATTTTATTTGGAAGAAAGATAGAATCAAAAGAAAAACTACAATATTAAAAATTAAAAATGGTGGTTTGGGCTTAATAGACGTTGAAACAAAGATAATGTCATTAAAAGCAAGTTGGGTGAAAAGAATACAAGATGATGACACATCATGGATTGATATTCCAAAATATTATATCAAACAGTGTGGTTTTAAAATTGATGATTTTATAAAAACACATTTTACCAAAGATACAAAACTGCCTATGCCATTGTTTTATAGAGAAATTTTCTTAGCTTTTAATAAATGTAAAACTAGAAACGATCAAAATCTAATAGGAGAAATATTTTGGCTAAATGAATCTTTTAAAATTAAAAATGAAGTGGTACACAACATAAAATGGATAAATAGTGGATTTATATATGTTAAAGATTTCTATGATGAAAATGGAACCTTCTATAATGAAAACTATATAAAAAACAAACTTGTTAACAAAAGAAATTGGATGATAGAATACATTCTTATAAAAGCCTGTATAACAAATGTGATGAATAAGTATGATACTACAAAAGTAAAATACACAAACATAAAATATAGGAAAACTTTCCTTTTAGGAAATGATAAATGGATTAAATTAGAAGAGATGAAAACAAATATGCTATATGATATATTGATAAAAAGTAAACAAGAACGAAATGTTTTAGAAAAACATTGGAGTAATATCTTTAGCATTCCTCATGATAAAACATTTTATGATAAAATATATTCCTTGAAAATAACAAACATGAAATACAAAAAGTATGCTGAATTCAACTTTAAATTACTTCACAACATTTTAGCATGTGGAAGTGAGATATGTAAATGGAACTCTAATATTAACCAAAATTGTTCAAAATGTAATATAATTCAAAATGCAAAACATCTTATTTTTGAATGTAAGCTAGTAGAAACACTATGGAAGGATGTGGAAAAAATATTGAAATGTAAAATACTCTGGAAACATTTTATTCTGGGTTTTTATTGCATGGAAAGTGATATTATAGCATTTAGAAATTTAATACTTACTATTATAGGTTACACAATATATTCAACATGGGTAAAATTGTCGGAAGAAAGGAATAAATATGAAAATGTCAACTTCAAATCAAAAATTGCATCCAATTTAAAGTTTTATGCAAACTGTGTAAATGAAAACGAAAAAGTAAATCATTATTTAGATCAATTTATTAAAAAATTTATATCATAAATATGTTGTTCTTTTTTGGTGAAGCTCTATATATTAAAATGTTCTATGTATTTGTAGAAATTGCATGTATTTTTGAATGTATTTGTTTTGTAAATATGTTATGTTGAAATAAATGTAAAAAAAAAAAAAAAAAATGACAAAAAAAGTGGGACAATCATGATAATGCCGTAATCATGACAACTATATCCTACCGATGGTGTGATAAAAATACGGTCATCACTGAAGGCCAGGTTATTCCCCCTCTTGGCATCAGCATGGAAATTGTGAACCAAATCTGTCGACAGGTATAAGAGTTATCAAAGATTACATTTTTTCGAATTGAGCGGCCATATTGAAAATTCCTTTGGATGGATGGCTTCTCTATATCACTGGACTTCATACAGTGGGATATAAAAGGAGGTTAAAAAATTGTATATTTGATCAATCCTGTAAAGGATGAGTCAGGGAATGGGTCAAGGTTTCCATTTCGAAAATATCAAAAATTGTAATGTCTGAAAAACCAACTCAATCACACATATTATAAACCTCAACATCTTATCCTTCTTCTGCGAGCCCAAAACATATCTATTTGAATAACAATGAATGAAAAATATTGGCATTAAAGACATTTGCATATCAATATGCTAAAATTGAAAAAAAGGTTACACTTGCTTCAAATTCAGAGAGACCACTAACACAAAATAGGGAGAGGAGTATTAAGAGTGTATTAAAAGAGAATTTACCTTGAGCCGACTGTGTGTTTGGGTTTCGTTGTGTGGGATACCTAACATTTGTAGTGCCAGAAGAACCTCTTTGACCTCCAGTAGTGCCTGAGATTGGTCTCTGCATCCCTGACATCATTCCTGGAGGGTAATATGGGGGAGGCGGTCCACGGTGACCTCCCATGTTTGGCTGACCAGGACGTCCTTGGCGGGGATTACCCCCCATATAGCTACCAGGACCCTTTTGGTTGCTGTATCCATTTCGGGTGGGGTAGGGGATGTTTTTGAATCTGGCAGCACCAAATGGATTATCTTTAGGAAGCTCATTTACTTCTAAAACATCTAGTTTACACAGTTGAGTCACTTGAGTCAGTTTCATAAGCTTTGTAGTTCTTCCAAAGTAAAAGTTAAGTCCTGCTTTTTTGCAACTGTCATTAAAATATGTACACTCTTTTTCTGTTGGTAAAGTGGTGCCATCTATTTGAACTCCATTGAGTAGCTCAGCAGCATATTGCACCACGGAGAGTGGGACCAACTTCCCCACAGGGTTACGTAATATATAAGGTATAACTGTATTATTGATTTGTAACCACCCTCCTTGCACATCACCCTCATCTTTGCTCTCTCTTGAGTTATCCGTTTCAGGAAAAGCTTCCTTAACGATCTTATAAAAGTCTTTGAACTCCTCTAATCGAACAACTAAGTCTTTTACAGTGAATTGGTGTCGTCCAAACTCTGATTCACAGTGTTCAATGTTGATTTCATTAAGGAGTTTAGCCTCTGCCTCAGTTACATAATGACTCATCAATGGTGGACGTTTCTTCAATTCTTCTGGATAAGCATTCGGATATTTAAATAATAACTTGAGTTCTACCATACGTACGGCGACATATTTGGCTTCACGAAATAAATAAGGTAAGCTTACTCCATCCACTGTTGTCCAACCAAATATACCCTTAATACTGGTAATATCGAGAGCATTCTCATCTAAGGGTGGTATGGGGGGTTTAGTATTTGTATTGGGGCCTTGGCTACTCAGCTGGCTACGTAAAGCATTGAGACCTGGACCTCCTGCATTTTGTTGACCATTATATTGAGGACTTGAATTTCCATGCAGAATATCGCGTGGGATTTCCTTCTTCACCTTCTGAATCGGCATGCTTGGACCCGCCAGTGTTACGATTGGACACACTGTTTAACATAAAAGCACTTGTTGTGTGGTTATATTTGAAGCAGTTTGCCTAAGTATAGGCAATGTTACTGCATATCTGAAATAATACAACAATGTCTTCTAGCCTCGTTTCACTAAAATATTCTTTAGATGTATCGGTTCTCTCTTCTTCCCTTTTTCTTGTTCTCTCGCCAATTGTTACCATTGATATTTTCAAAGGACCTGGAAAACACAAAGTGAAAATACTGTAAACATAAAAATGACACCATTTCTTGGTTTAATTACAGATATGGTGAAAAAGGCACTCACTAAAGCAATGCAAAATTAGCTGGCAATATTTGGTATTGATGTATTAACTGCTAACAGCATGTCATATTTCCATGTCATATTTCTTGTGCCAATAACTAACATAGTTATTGTCATCTATAATTACCCAATAAGGCATTCCATTCATGACCACAGTGTGAGGTCCTATCTACAGGGTGACCGGAAAAAAAGGAGACCATTGAAGTAATCAATTTCTCCTAAACTAGACAAGTGCCATCAATGAAATTTTGCATACACTGGAACAGTTATATGGAAATTTGTTACTGAAGGTTTCAATACAAGCATTCAACTGGTTCAGGAGCTATGATCATTTACATAACATGCTCCAAATAGGCACAATTGAGACCAACGCAGAGTTGGATTCATATGGCAAACTACCCTTACATGTTCTGCCCTCTATGGCATTATTATGGCATTACATATAGCAGTGATTGCCTTCTTTAGGTCAACAATAGTCTGAGGATTGTTTTGGTATAGATTGTCTTTCAAATATCCATACAAAAAGAAATCAGCAGGATTCAAGTCTAGGCTGTAATGGCAATGAAGGGTTATCTGACATGTGGTTCATCATCCTGTTGCCAAAGTGCTGATTTACCAAATCTTAAGAGTCACTTTAGGTATTGGGCATAGTGCCATGTTACTAAAACCACTATATGGCACAATTAAATCCCATATGAAAACCAAGGGCTGCCCAAAACCTCCTTAGGATGATACTGTAACTGAGTGGAACCACTGAGTCAGAAGCCATAGGTCAGATAAGCTTCGTCTCCATACACCTCAAATTTGAATCCACCTGATTTCTTTTTGTGGGGCAATTTGAAAGACAATGTGTACCAAAACAATCCTGAGACAATTGCTGACCTAAAGGTGGCAATAAATGCTAAATGTAATGCCATAACAAGGTCGGAATATGTAAGGGTATTTGCCAAATGTATCCAGCTCTGCGTTGGTCTCAATTGCGCCTATTTGGAGCATGTTATGTAAATGATCATAGCTCCTGAACCAGTTGACTGCTTGTATTGACACTTTCAGGAACAAATTTCCATAGAACTGTCCTGATGTATGCAAAATTTCATTGATGTCACTAGTCTATTTTAGGAGATATTGCCTATTTCAATGGTCTCCTTTTTTTCCGGTCACCCTGTAATAGCCCCAGAATTTCAAAAGGGCTGGTTTAAAAAGCAACAGATGTGTTTATTACATTTAAACTCAGAAGGAATCTATTTCTTGCTAATGAAACATAAATCTAGACACATATATTCCTAACAACGGCTCAGATTGTACCAAACAGCAACTTCCTGAAAAAGAAATTCCTCTGAAATCTCTCTGAAAATATTTTTGCAGTAAATTTATGAGGATATATACTGATTTAAATAAATTATGTTCATGAATACAATTTTTGATAATTACACTGGGGATCAACAGGAAACAAAGACATGATGTCTTCATTTCAGCATGGGCATCAAATTTTAAATTATTATTTTGTCATTCTGTAGTGCGTGGGTTCCAGTTTTGGAATATGATTTCATCTCAGAAATAGATCATTAATTATTTTGATATTTACAAATGACAAGACAGTTTTCCATTTTGTAGCACTTGAAAGCACATTGTAGATATCTTGGAGGGATGTAACTCTTTTTGGACTCTGTACTTAGTAAACTGTCTTCATCTCCTAAGCAAGGGAATCGTTTTGTAATCATCCAAACAATTACTGTTTATGTATTTTGAAACTGGAACCTACACACTACGTATTCCAGTTGATTCCTAGTGAATCAGGACTGCCCTGAAAGGCTTCATTTCCTTTTTTCTTTTAAACATTTCTCCTTATTCTCAGGACTTTTACTTGATGATCAATCAATAAGCTAGAAACATTAGGTCTAACAGATCTATATCTAAGAATTTCTTGTGGAAATAATGGAGATAATCAGAAAAGACAATGTGGACCCTCACTGAGGATTTCTTCATTTCGTGGGGCTCCACAGTGGAGTTTTACTTTACTGAAAACGTTCCTTTTCCATGATTTCAAATTCTACTTTTTGCATCCGCAGCTCTGAGAGAGCACGTGCTCACGATTGTTCACGGAATATGGAATAATTATGGGAGCTACTCAATTCTTCTGACTCCACATATACTATGTACTCTATATACTATATACTCTACATACTATATATTCTATACTCCATATATACTTTGTACTTTTTATGTAATACTCTGTATCTCATACTTAAGTGGGTTTGGGGTAGATATCACTCGGGAATATATATCATATCTGAGGAGCGGGCAGGATATATTGCATATGTCCCGCTCCAGGCCAAATGCGGGCAGATATAATATATCCATCCCGCTCCCGGGAATTTTTCAAAAGTTTAAAAAAGTTTAAATATCAAAAGTTTTAATTTTTTAATTTTAATTTTAAAATTTAAATTTTTTAAGTTTAAATGTTACAATTTCATTGTATTGAACAAAAAGAATATTACGAAAATGTTAAATATAAATATCTTGTCATTTGAAAAAGGTGGAAAAGGTTATATCTACCCTAAACCCACTCAAGTATGAGATACACCAGTTATGCACGGTCGGTTTGGATACATGGAATATCCCTTGGGATATACAATACATCTTCCCTCGGTCCCTTCGGTCCCTCGGGAAGATATATTGTATATCCCTCGGGATATTCCCTGTATCCAAAACCTCCCAGTGCATAACCCCTATATATACTATGTACTCTTTAATCAATGTACGCTCTACATACTACAGTTCATGTGCTTGAGATACTGTAACTCTATGCTATGTACGTTATGAGATTTTTAATTATTGTGTAAACATTTCAATTTATGGTATGTTTAACAAAACTATTTGTATCTTCAGTGGTTCATACCTACTAATTATTGTCATTACACCAATCATTAATCAATGTTTTCAGTTTCTTAATGAAGTGTTACTAATCTTAATAAATTATGCATTATAATACATGTAGTCTACATTTATTCCGAATATTATTGTCTAGACAACTAAAATTGTTTATCTAATGACAATACAATTAATGACCATATAATACACCCTATATGAAGAGATCAGACCATTTCAATATGGATACATTAACGGACGAGAAACGGTGACAAAAATACCCAAATTTTTGTAAGTCCTATTAAAGTACTAGATGACTATATCAAATTCCATGCTAAATTCTATTTATAAGTGGTAGATGTCACGGAACAAAAAAAATCGGAACGGTTTGCTTTGGAACATTTGGCTTCGGGACAAGACAATTTCGGAACAAAGTGACTGTGTGTATTATACTCTAACTTGCACCAATTATTATAGGCCAAGATTTAGTCATTTGCAACAAAATTATTTTGCGAGTCTATAAACAATGACTGGATATCTAGCTTGTACAGGAAATAAAAAATTAGATCTACGTGTCCTAGTAGATCTCCCATTCAAACTGGGAAGAAAAACAAATACCTTCAGCGTCTGTTATTAGGACCTCACATCTCAAAATCTTTGCCTTTAAGGCTAGATACCATTGTTTTCCCCCTTTCATTTGTGATTTAGTTAGCACATACGAAAATATCCAAAATAGGCCCCTAAGGCAACCTAGACATTATAGAATTCCCTCTCTAATTAGTAATTCATTCAAAAAATCAACAATTCTCAGGGCTCTGACCCTGTGGGATGAAATACCATTCGCTGACAGGAAAGGCCAACCAATCTCCAGATTTAAAAGGTTAGTAAGAGGAAACGGGAGCCATGACTCTCGTGTTTCTACTACAAAAATGAATATGACAATGCCAAGGAATATTGCCCTCTGCCCTCTGCTGCAACAAGAAAGATGCACTCTTCTAGCAGGACTAAAAACCTTAGGATTCCAAAACTTAAACTCCAATGAAAAAATACAGTTTTTATCATTTGGAGACAGAAATCTAACAGTAATGGAGAATGAACAAATTATTCAAATAGTTAGCCATTACATCTGTTTAGCTCTTGATATTTTAGATTAAACCACCCCAAAGGCCTCTAACATTTTTCACCATCCATATTGCGGACCAAATCTATTGTATGTCCAGTATTTCCAGTTTGACATGTTTTGTATATTGCCGACAATGTTGAAATACGTAGGCAATAATATTGTATTGTAGTTTTACATATTATATATGGAATAAATGAGAAATGGAAAAAAAAAAAAACTCACATCTTTGAAGGCACTCTGGTTCCGCTGAACCTAACCCCCGATCATGGGATTAATGCAATATTTCCAAATGTAGATTTTCCCACCCTTTGAAGCATCTTCAATACATTGTTTCTTGGAATTCAACTAATTTGACATTTTGAGTTTAGCCGCCATTTATCAGTCGCAGATCATACTACTCGAGAAAGATAAACACTCAGCATATTTAATATGTATAAAATAAGTTGATCAACTATGGGCTTTGTATAAAAAACCTCCTACCCACGTACCCTCGTACCCACGTACGTGGGTCCTGACCCAGTCTTTAAAGAGTTAAATTTTTAAATGTTTAAAACATTATTCAATCTCAGTTTATCCTGAATTATAGATGAATTTATGCATCCATATGCCTTTATTTATAGGTCTGACATCTCTCTAGTAAAATAAAATAAAGCCGGAATTGCATAAATGTTCATTATTTTTGAGCTATTTGATTTATGTTTTTGATATGTCGAAATGTTTTTTGTTGATCGGGCAGTCTTACCTGTATAACACATCAGTGCTGATTAGCAATCTCCTAGCCTTCGTTCAGTGCAATCCGTGCCTCCTGTTACCTCATGCAGATTGTAAATGTCCCGGGAAGTTTACCCTTGTCCAAAAGTTGACATCTTTTTAAAAATATATTTCTTAGAGTTTCCAACCAATTAAATTCACCACATTTTATTAGATGTTTATTTCAAATGTTATTAGAATTCATTCTTACGAATATTATACGTTATTAACGTATGTTAGTCAAAGATTTGGTGTCGTTGTTGTCCATTGTATTCACGTTTTACGCGCAAAAAGCTAGAAACTACAAAGCTGAACTTTTATCATTCAAACCAGTTTTACATCAAATCATTGTCAAAATAAAACTCTACTCTTCATATTACCTAATAATGGATCAAACGGCCATGAATAATGTCGAAGTTTACAAAACCAAACTTACACTCCCCTGCATAAGTTTGGCAACTCTAACTTTTAATTCCATCTAAATGATTCACTGAACTAGTGCGCACAATTATCCTTAAATTGTGCCAAAAAGCGATTAAAAACGAATATAGCGAATCCTTCTACTTTTCAAATATTTCGTTATTCAATTGCGCCACGGTTAAACAGAAATGCAGCCTTTATTATTCCTTGAGATCGTGTGAATTGATCACTCTATCACTTTGTATCTCCAATTCTGATGTTAAATTAAATAAAAGACATAAGACAAATAACGCAAATGCGAGTAGGTAGTTACCAATTTCATCACCAGGTGGCTCGCTCGGGTCAGATAGCATGGCGGGTATAGTAGAAAGTTCCCTTTAACTTAAATTACATCTGTTTTAGTGGTTCAATTTTTCATATAGCCCTTATGTATCGAATAGTTATGCAAATTAAAGTATGTCCAGTAAAAGAAAATGTTATATGTCCAATACAAGAAAAGATATTTCACTTTTTGTGATTTTTTAATATGGGGTCTATGGGGAATCAACCCGAACTAGAAGTCACATTTTCAAAAAAGGTTAAATTTTCAAAGTTGATAAACAATTTTCGAAACCATATTATAAGATGTATTTTTACATGTAGATTTCAAATATGACATCACTTTGACTGAATTTTGAATATTAAATGACGTAAATCAAGATCATTTCTACTCGCATCCAGTCTATTACACGTATAGTTCAAATCTGTCGTGCAAACAATGAATACTTGTAATATCGTTTGAAAGAATAAAAAGTATATGTGATAAAAATCGAAACTACAGGGTGTTAAAAAACAGGACCGATGAAAAGTTGAATAACTTCGTCAATCCAGAATCATTCAGGTCATTCAATGTAAATTTTGTTGTGAAAGTTTGACCATATTCTGCTCATGGAGTCAAAAACTACAGCACTTTACAACACATGCCCCATGTGGCCAATTTGCGCCAAGCAATGGTTGTACACTGTAAGACTGCCCGATCAACAAAAATCGCTTCGATATATCAAAAACAACACTCAAATAGCTCAAATGAACATTATGCAATGCCGGCTTTATTTTATGACGAGACAGATGTCTGATCTAGAAATAAAGGCATATGGGTACATAAATTCATCCATAATTAAGCATACATTGAGATAGAATAATGTTTAAAAAATGTTAAAGATTCAACTCTTTAAAGACTGGGTCAGGACCCACGTACGTGGGTACGAGGGTACGTGGGTAGGAGGTTTTTTATACAAAGCCTCAACTATGTCTATCTGGTAGCAAAAACCTCTTGAAAACTCTTCAATGAGTTTATTTCAAAGCAAAGAAAAATGCCGTTTGTGGCGATTTGATAAAAACAACTTGCTACCACCACGCCCGGTGATCGTGAAAATGGGACGGAGGGATGGAGCAGGCAATTTCCGCTAGAAAATTCAACAAATCTGGTAAAATTATTTTTTCAAGACAGAGTTTACGATTAAATTGCAAATTGAATAAGCGCACGGTATGATAAAGTATGTTAGGTATTCTAGGATTATTTTTCAACCGATACTCTTTTAAGATATAAGATCTATTAAAAAAGGCGCAACGCAACCAACGTGCAAAAGTCAAAGTTTTTGCTATAAATCAAGCAACAATGGACTACACGACTTGTAATAAATACTTGTAAGTGATGTTATCATAACTAAATTAATGTCATTGCTGAATTTATAAAATAAGTTTCCATACGTAAAATAAAAAATAATCGAAAATAATTAAAATGGGACGGAGGGGGGGGGGGGGAGGGGACGGAGGGGGGGGGGAGGGGACGGAGGGGGGGGGAGTAATAATTCTATAAAGTGAAACAACTTCACACAAATTCTTGTATTTGAAAAATGAACTCATTAACTTAGTAAGAAACTGGATGATATACCCCTGGAGACTGAAAAATGGGGACATTTGGAGTAAAAGGACTTAAAGTCGCGAAACATCTCTAATCATGTCTTATATACATATTGCTCCCTCCCTCCGTCCCCTCCCCCCCTCCGTCCCAAATTCATTATTTTCGATTATTTTTTATTTCACATATGGAAACTTATTTTATAAATTCAGCAATGACATTAATTTAGTTATGATAACATCACTTACAAGTATTTATTACAGGTCGTCCAGACCATTGTTGCTTGATTTATAGCAAAAACGTTGATTTGTGCCTGTTGATGGCCTTGCGCCTTTTTTAATAGATCTCAAACCTTAGATGCGTATCGTTTCAGAAAAAATCCCAGAAAACCTAACATATTCTACCATACCGTGCACCTATCCATTTAGCAATTCAATAGTAAACTTTTTCTTGAAAAAATAGATCTTCCAGATTTGTTGAATTTCCTAGCAGAAATTGCCTGCTCCCCCCTCCGTCCCATATTCACGATCACCGGGCGTGACCACTCTTCCAAAAAATTCTTGTTTGCTGAGAGTTTTATCCAAGACATCTCTCCAACTTCAAGTGAAAATTTTGTGAGATTTTGTGAAAAAAGTGAGCATACGCTATTTGTTAACTGGCCCCTAGAATACTAGTGAATATACATCTTTTGTGAATTTGCTCTAAATTTCTACCTGATTGCATGATAGCAGTAGACTTATAAGTGTCACAATTGACATAAAATTCAGGCTAAGGTGTCACACAGTACATTTGTTTAAGTACAGATTTTATTACATGATGAGCCGTTGGACTTTACACTATAGACTTGTAGAATTAAAAATTTTTAAAAATCTTTACCAATCAAACTCTGTTTTTTTATCTAATGTTGTAGTCTGCATTTCCACCAGATGTTGGCCAGTAATCATATATATTCTATATTTTACTGTGACTTGCACTTTACTCAACAGTTCTGTAGATCACACTGAATAAACAAACCATTTAGATATGCCCTAATATACAACACTGTTCGAACATTCCAGAGTAAACCAGAAAATTCTATTTTTCTAACCCCGTCAGGATGGTATCTTAAAGTATCTTATCAAGGATAATTATCAAAGGAATAATCAATTGTTGATATAGCAACCATGAATAAATCTCAAATTAAGAAATGGGTTTCCCTATCCATATACTGGACAATTTAATGGGAAATCGATCTTGTGGATAGATTACACACCACAATTTGGAATTCGTGAAACTACTGAAAACCAATGAACCTAAAAATAGTTTGAAGTATTTTGAACCTTCGCCAAGATTAGCATTAGTAAGCTGGCAGATAGCATGCTTTTTATACCACATACATTTACCATCATGGGGAGGTCAGCCTACTTAAAGCATTACCTATCCACTTCCATCAATATGGTAACAAAAATCTATCCAGCAAACTGCACCTGACATGATATCCACCACAATTTCATTCATATATAATATGATATAACGTAATGAATTATTGTTCATGTCAGACACATTCTCATTTCCTTACTTAGTGGAAATTACAATCAATGTGCATAAAGGCTCATTTCCTGTTGCTAAATGACAAAAAATTGAGTTTTGACATCACCCCTTAATATGACTCACAAGGGTTGTTTGACATTCTCCACTGTTTAATCAATGGTTGCTATAGCGATAAACCCCCAGGCATACAAAGCTGAATACAGGGAAACTCTCAAACCCTTTAAATCACAAAGCTAAATATAACCACAACTGAATGTTTTCCTATCTTTTGTCTATCATCCTTTGTGTGTGCTTATTGGATTTCATGAATTAGGAGTCACTACCCCTTTCGGGGTAAATTTTTAACTTAGATTTATTCATGTTATAAATTGTTCTCATTTTATGTCCTTCAAATAACCTTCCACATAAATAAAAGAGGCACACTGCACACAAATCCAGCTAAAACTGACTTTAGCCTTTAAACCAGCGAGCATTATGGTGTTTGTAATACATCCGTTAATACATATTTTCTAATATGGATGAGGATTAACATTCCCTCTTTTAGATGAAAATGTATTCCTTTTCAAAAAAAATTTCTTATTTCTTTAACTACACTTATAGGACTCTTAGAGTGGCATTTATATTTTTTGGCCTCGGTATTAGTTTGTGGAGTGGCATACATATTCCTTGACCCTTGAGATGATCATGCACTTTAAAGAGCGATAGCCTCTTAACTCACTGGTGATCCGTTCGATTATGCTGGTTACCAAAACGGTTCGTTTTGGTAACAAAATGTCGGAACGTCGAAGGTACGATTTTTCTTTTTTCCTTATTTCACGCGTTGTAGGCAGAATCCCCACGACATTTTTTTCTCACAAACATGAATCAGTATCATATATTTTGGAAAATGTACATATTTGTGAAAAAATAGCTTGGAAGACAACAGAATCGTCGATTTAATTCCTCACTTAAGTTACATAAACGGTTTGGGTTAAAAGTGCAGATCTCAACTGTTTTTCGAAATACCATAGCGGGTGGACTGATTATTTTAAAATCATGCCATATTTTTTCAATACATTTTAATTTTTGACATATTTCTCGAAGAACCAAAGAAAGTTGTAAATTTGAAATTTTCAAAAGTTGTTTTGTAGAAGGAAGAATGGTGGCCATGAAAGCAACTATTGCAGACACGAAAAAAATTGTCGCAATTTTGAAAAGTAAAGGCCAGTTGAAATTATGTTTGTCTTGAAATGCCAAAAATGCCAATTAAATTTGAAAAGAATTTGAATATATTGATCTGCTTTATTGCATACTAAGAATTGGGTTCAGGTAAACGAGACAATGTTGTGAGATGACCTGTAATACAGAGACACGATAAAGCCCTGTAAAAGAGTATTTATTAAATCAAACTCATTCAATCATACATTTTCTTTCTACCAGATACTTAAAACAAATGAATGTCATAAAATAGATGCTGGACAAATTGTGGCTTCCTTTACCAACTTCCTAATCAAATATAAATGGTGATAAATGGGGTTAACCTAGCTTTAATGATTAAACTCAAATGACCTTTTATCATGCAATGTCTGCTTTTTAAGTTGTACATATACTAATGGCAAAATAATGTGTAAGACAGAATGTGGTAATATAAGCAAATAATAATAAATCTTAAATCTTAAATTATAACATTATAAATTATAATATATAATGAGTGTTTATATTGGGAATTTTAATCTTACAGCAGCACCAAGTAATATTTAATAGACCATAAACATTTTAATAAATAATTGTGCAATATTTATGGACAGTGAATGTAGACTGTTGCTTAAGTGCTCCTCATCTCAGTGCTCTAACAATATGCTTTTATTAACCCTCACATCTGCCATGCCTTTAGATCTAAAATAATATAGATAATATTTACATAAATAACATTCAATAACCTTTCTCAGCATTATGAATGTATAGCCAATGATAGTCAATATTGCATCTAACCCTGCACTACTACCAGACTACTGCAGCATGCATAAATTGCTAAATTATCACAGGAAGTTTACAATGACATTATCATAAATCTGACCCTTTAAGGATGGTGATTAATTTGAGAAAATCCCTCCAATTTATTTTGAGACCACATGTGTCTCACATAATTAAAGCATATCTACTCAACTCAGGCTGCATCCTATCTACACTTCAAAGGTCAGTGAAGAATATTCTGACTTGAGACTTCAACATACCATGTGAGGCACCTCCAACCAAATCCATTAGAAATTCTCTTTCAATGTTTTTGATAAACACATGTTTCTGATTCTCTATCAAGCAAAGTATAAACTCAAAAGAATCAAATCATAGACCAATTCAGATACTGACCTTTGACCTTGAGAGGTCATGTACCAATAGCATAAATTTTCAAAATGGCTGCCACGTTTTCATGATTTCAGTGTCTATCGCTTTCCTTACCAACGAGACTGTCTTATGTAATAGCTATATGTAATACAACTGAACCCAATTGCAGCATGTATATACTCATTATATTCTTATCATGATTATTTATTAATTCATACATTACCTAATTGCTGATACGAAGACGATCAATCTACATCAGCAAATATTCAATATATGTCGATGGTAGTGAATTTATAAGAAACTTCATTAACAAGCTGGCAATATACCAACTGATATTTTGTAATACAGCCGGCAACAACCTAAGCAATTTCAGCTATGTCTATACACAACAGCTAGTTCACAGGCAATACTTGGCTTTGGCCCAATACCAATAAATATAATATGATGTTTGAGATGGTCCCTCAAACTGGTTCTAACTGGATTGGGGGCTAGTTCATGTCTAATTTGATTGTTTTGGAGAGCTGCCAGACTTTATAATTGGTTTTTCCTTAGATGAACATGCTGTGCATGCATGAAACCTTTGCATCAAAAAGCAAATTGCCACATATTTTTCATTTATCACTCTTACCAATCTTAAATTAAATAAATTAAATAAATGAATCTGAAAAAGTCATGAATATATAAAATAGCTAATTTTGAAGCTGATCCCTTGCTGTTTAGTTGAATATTTAGTCTGATATAAGGTTTTTAGTTTCTCCCTTATGATGTACATGGCTAATGCCTAACAGTGATGTGCACACCCACTGTGAATTGAGGTCATGAACCCATGCAGACTCCTCTGAGCTACACATTTAGTTCTAAACTAACTAGGTAGGGCTGAAACGAATAGTAAATTCTCATACCGAATCTCCCGCCGAATCTTCGACCAGCAAATCCCCATTCGGCCCCGAATATTCGCTCTTAAACCGAAAGTAAACCTGAAGTACCTGAAGTATAGTAGTACAGTATAGTATTCACACATCAAATATGAACAAAATCGCTCTATTACTTTTTGTTAAAGTAAAAAACGTAAAATAACAAAAGTAATAAAAATGGCGGCCATTTTCAAAATGGTCCCTCACTAGCCAAATTATCATAAGACAGTGTACTATGCTTATGAGTATTCACATATCAAATATGAACAAAATCGCTCTATTACTTTTTGAGTGTTAGTAAAAATGTAAAATAACGCATGTGAAAGTGTCATAAAACAGTGTGCCATGCTTTATAAGTAGTCACATATCAAATATGAACAATATCGCTCCACTAATTTTCAAGTTATAGCAAAAATTGTAAAATAGCGTGTAAAAGCCACCATTTTTCAAGATGGCTGCCATGTGTTTCTTAAATATTTACATGTCTAGCTTTATTAATGTCCTATTTAACTTTTTTACATTTAAAACACATTGCTATTACAGTTTTTTATACTGTACCTAAATAACTGTAATATCACCACTAAAATGGCTGCCATTTTGAAACAAGCAGCCATTTTGAAAATCGCCTTTCAAGCAGAACTTCCACCTCCATAGGGCACATGTGTATAAAATATTAACAAAATCAGGCCAACGGTATTTGAGTGGATATAATTTTTGCCGACTTTTTGTAACAAAATTATTTCATACAACTACTCTTTACAGTGATAAGGCTTTTTACAATGCACGACACCTGAAATTATTTATAAAGCTACGGAATGGTCCAAAAGTGAATTTTGTGAGACAACAATGGCGGCCATTTTGAAAATAGGCAAGCTTTTGAACCAGGAGTGAGTCTTATAGGGGTTTTCTTTATTGATGTTGAACAAAAATAATTTAAAACTGGAATCTTATTGACAGAGGTTTAAAAACAAATGGTCCAAAAGTGACAGATGGACAAATCAATATTAACTAAAATGGCTAAAAAAATTGGATACAATTTTTTTGCCAATTTTTTGGAACAAAATTATTTCATTTAACTATTCTTTAAAGTGACATGGCTTTTTACAATGCAGAGCCCTCATTATCCGGTCAGCGCTAAATTAGCGTTGCGATTTGCGTTGCGCTTGCGAATCAACATTATTCGCAAGCGCAAATCATGGTTTGCGTCGTATTACGCGCTTCACGCAAACGCAACAGTATGCTAATCGCAAATAAATTGGAAACGCGGGAAATTTAAACTTAGAGCTCAAAATAGATTTATCGATTTTTTAATGTCTATGTTTACGCCAACTCACAAAATCACCCTGGGATTTAATGCCGAAATAAGTCAATCTTTCTATCATCATTAATTATGTATTATGTTAATCAGTGTTAAAAACAGCAAAAATGATTGAGTTTTACGAATTTTCGTTTTATTCTTAAAACTTCTTCAGATAAACTCATTTTAAATGAGGGTGGGTACCTTCCTTCGATCCCCAAAAAATGTTTCTAATATACAAAATCGACGTTCGCATATTGGTTCATTTTTGTAACATGCGCATAATTACTGTAAACTTTCATGGAGAAAAGGCAGACAATCGCGATCTGTTTGAAGGAAGGAAATGAGCGTATCCCTGTTAAATAAGGATTTCAGAAATAAATGTGGATGAATATCTGAAAATCAGGCTATTCTAAATGAATTCTTACGGTTGGTTGGACATTTTCTGAACTCCGGCCAATTGAACAGCGTGAACAAAATGACCAAGATTGGTATGGGATAAACAGATCATCCTATAGTTCAATATCCTGAACCTCATATAGGATAATCTCTATTTATCCAATGATACTACTAATTCCCGATGAATAACCGGGAATATTTTTGATATTGAGAAAAAATCGTATTGAAAATTTTTGCCAAACAAAGCTTCCTCTTTCAATCAGTTGGGTCGATATAGCATGCTAAAATGATGTTCTTATGTGAAAAACGAATTCCAGTTTTATCATCATCGCTCTGACACAGACAAAAATGCTTACGTATTGCTGAATGTTTTGATGTTGATGTGTTTATGTTACACATGTACAATAATTTTTTTATATTTAAAAATATCATAAAGCTAAGTCATATTTTCTTGATTAAATATACCATTATTCATAGGAAAATCTAACTAATGATTCTATGAAGACAGTTATGAATATCATGGAATAAAAAGCTAATTTACTGGTCGGGATTAAATATGGGTTTATTCCTCATGACAATTTGATATTTCACTTATTGTGAGGGACAATTTGGTATTTCCCTCTGACCCTCCGGGCTCTCGGTAAATATCATATTGTCCATCATAATAAAACCCATATTGAATCCCTCCCACTACATAACCTATATATATCTTGCGAAAATCTAGATCTGTCACTGGAAGGCAGCCCATCTTGAAAACAAGACACAGTGTCTTTGTAATTAGTCCGACTGATATAGCCTACCTAGAGAAAACCGCCGATACCTCAGCAACAATGTTCGAAACAGTAGGTTGGGATACCCCGAATATATCTCTATTTATCATTAATAAAATCGTAATGAAATGAATACTTTTAGCTGACATGGAATTGCCTGAGGATTCCTTGTTCTTGACGCTAGATCCCCATCTAATATATTAATCAACTCAAGAATGAGTGGCCTCGGCATGCGATATCTGTTTAATATCTCATCGTCAGTCATCTCTAACGGCTGACTCCTGTCTCTGAATAAGCGTAAACCTCTTCTATTGTGAACATCCTGGAATAATATGCGCCACATTTTCCAGCTTGATCGAACCCTAATATTTTAATTTTAGCAGACGATATTTGCGAAATGGAATTGCAATATTTATTATAGATTTCACAAAACCAAGGTAGCATAATCGTGCACTTTCAGACTTGATTTTGATAAGTTTTGGTTATTTGTGTCTCTAATGTTTTTCAACCTATTTTTAGTTGGATGTCTCAAAGGGCACTTCCTAGATTTCTACAACGATAATGTTAATTTAAATAGGAAAACTATCAAGATTCTTGATGATATGTTTGCGATTTATATTGCGGCAGGGTCAGGGATGCCGCAAATAAAGTGGAGTTTGCGACATAAAAATCAACTGATTTACGTGGACGCTACTGTGCGATGACTGCATAATACCAATTTGCGTGCGGTTAGCAGTGTATTTGGGATGCGAAATGAAAATAGCGATGCGTCTACCGTGTAATAAGAAAACTGCGATTTGCGCTAAAGACGCAAAACGGCAATGAATTTGCGCTAGAGTGCCTTTGAGATGACCTCATAATATCGTTTTGCGTACGATTCACTAAATATTTACGTTGCGATTGCGATTTGCGGTGCGTCGACCGGATAATGAGGTCTCTGGACATCTGAAATTATTCATAAAACTACCATATGATCCAAAAGTGAATTTTGCGCAAATGGTCCAAAAGTGGATTTTGCGAGACAAAAATGGCGGCCATTCTGAAAATAGGTGAGCTTTTGAACCAGAAGTCATAGATGGGTTTTCTGTATTAAATGTTGAACAAAAATGACTTATAACAGGAATCCCATCGACAGAGGTTTTCAAATGTGCCACTTTTGTGGACTGACTGAGAGACAAATGGACAAATCAATGATAACTAAAATGGTTGAAAATATAAAAGTGGATATAATTTTTTGCCTATTTTTTGTAACAAAATTATTTCATACAACAACTCTATACAGTGATAAGGCTTTTACAATGCAGGACACCTGAAATTATTTATAAAGCTACCGAATGGTCCAAAAAAGGAATTTTGCGAGACGAAAATGGTGGCCATTTTGAAAATAGGCAAGCTTTTGAACCAGGAGTTATAGACAGCTTTTCTGTATTGATGTCGAACAAATATAACTTAAAACGGGAATCCTATTGACAGAGGTTTTTAAATGTGCCACTTTTGTGGACTGACTGAGAGACAGATGGACAAATCAATGTTAACTAAAATGGCTAAAATAAAAAAACATGAATATAATTTTTTGCCAATTTTTTGTAACAGAATTAATTCATTTAACTATTCTTTACAGTGACATGGCTTTTTACAATGCTGGACACCTGAAATTATCTATAAAGCTACCAAATGGTCCAAAGGTGAATTCTGCAAGACAAAAATGGCGGCCATTTTGAAAATAGGCGAGCTTTTGAATCAGGAGTCACAGCCGGGTTTTTTGAATTGATGTTGAACAAAAATAACTTAAAACGGGAATCCTTTCGACAGAGGTTTTAAAGCAAATGGTCTAAAAGTGGACTGCGAGACAAAAATGGCAGCTATTTTCAAAATAGGCGAGTTTTTGAACCAGGAGTCATAGGGGGGTATCGTATTCTGTATCGATATTGAACAAAAATAATCTTAAACAGGAATCCTATCAACAGACATTTTAAAATGTGCCACTATTGTTGACAGACAGATGGACAACTGACAAGTGGGTGATTGCAAAAGCTCACCATGTTAGGCAAAAAGTGCCAAGGTGGGGTCCTAATCCATAATTTTTCAGAGAATTGAACTGATATTTTACTATCATGGGACTTCACTTGAAAGAAAACATATTGTTTAAGATAAAAACCACTGTATTTATAGCCAGACAGTACTCATAGGGAAAGATATGACTGTCTAAATCACTTGCAATAATTCACATGGTCCTTTCAGATCAATCCATCAAATGGTTTGGCTTGAAACCTGTAGAAAAGACTTTAGAGACAAGATTTTAGGATCGAAAATCAACAAATGGCCTCCAATACCATGTTGTGGACAATAAAAAAGCGGATGCAAACTTTTGCTGATTTTTTAAAACTAAAATTTAGAGTGACATGATTCTTAAATTACATACCCCATATGTATTCTAGATCTTATTCATGGTCACATAATATGAAATAGATGAGCTTATTCCCTAGAAAGTTAAAAATCCTTGCTAAACCAGTCATTAGTACTTTTTATTTTCTCTACCACACTGGTGATCCGCTTGATTACGCTGGTTATCGAAATGAATTGTTTCAAAATGTCAGAACAAAATGTCGGAATGTCGAAGGTATGATTTTTCTCTTTTCCTTATTTCATGCCTTGTAGGCAGAATCCCCACAACATTTTCTATCAAACGTGTATCAGTATCATATGTTTTAGAAAATGTACATGTTTGCGATAAAATAGCTGTCAGAAGACAACAGAATCGTTGATTTAATACCTCACTTAAGTTACATAAATGGTATGGGTTAAAAGTGCAGATATCTTAACTGTTTTTTGAAATTCCTTTTATGTAACTAAAGTTAGGAATTAAAACAATGATTATGTTGTCTTCTGAACTATGTGTTTGCAAACATGTACATTTTCTTAAGCATATGATACAAATCAGGCCCGTAGCCAGAGGGGGAGCTAGGGGAGCGGAACCTCCCCCCTGGCCAGAAATTCTTTCCAAATCATGCAGTTTGTCACCATTCTGAGAATTTTTCGCAAGATTTTTAGCCAAAATTGTGAAAAAGCTCCCCCCTGGAAAAAGCTGCCTACAGGCAAGCTAATACACATTTGTGAGAAAACTTTTGTGGGAATTCTGCCTACAACTCATGAAATAAGGAAAAAAGAAAAATCGTACCTACAATGTTCCGACATTCTTTTACAGAAACGAACTGTTTCAGTAACCAGACTAATCGAGTAGATCACCAGTCGTACTAGCAACTATGGGAGTTGAGAGACAAAATGCTTTTCAGTGCCAACTAGACAACAGCAACGCCAAAGCGTAGTAAATCCCATCATACAGCCATGGCTGGCATTTTTACAAACAAAGTATATAGCAAAAATGGCAGCCATTTTTCAAAATGACCACCTTGTACCACGTACCAAATATAAACAGAATAGCTCCACTATTTTTCAAGTTATAGTAAAGTAGGATAAAATGGTGGCCATTTTGAAAAATGGCCACCTTCTACCAAAAGTGTCATAAGACAGTGTGCTATGCTTATAGTATTCACATGCCAAATATGAACAAAATCGCTCTGCTACTTTTCGAGTTATAGTAAAATACTTTAAAATACATTAAAATCTTCTACCAAAAGTGTCACTAGACAGTGTGCCATGCTTATAGTATTCACATACAAAACATAAACAAAATGGCTCCACTACTTTTCGAGTAACAGCAAAAATCGTAAAAGAGTGAGTAAAGGCCGCCATTTTTCAAGATGGCTGCCATTGGCTTCTTTAAGATCTAAACTTCTAGCTTTATTAATGTCCTTTATAATTTATTTACATTTAAAACATTAATTGCTATTACAGTTTTACATATTGTACCTAAATAACTTTAAAATCGGCACTAAAATGCTATTTTGCTAATCTGAATAATTATAGTATTATATCACTAAAATGGGCTCCATTTTTGAATGAGCGGCCATTTTGGAAATTAGCTTTCGAGCAGAACTTCTAGCCCCATGGGGTATATGTTTACAAAATATGAACAAAATCGGGCCAACAGTATTTGTGTTATTGCCCGGATGGACAGACGGACGCGTTCCCTATATCCCTCCGAACTTCGTTCGATGGGATAATAAGAACCTGAAACTATCAAATGTTGAAATGAAAAGACTTCTTGTTTTATTTTTGTTTACAGAATACTTATGGGCTATTTAATAAAACAAATAGTGATTGCAACATTTTCGGGAAATAGTGTAAAAATTTTCCCTTCGTGAATATCCTGTTGTGACATGTTCCCTCGGCCTGCAGCCTGATATGCAGCATGATATTCCCTAAGGAAAAATATTTTGCACTATTTCCCTCAATGGTAGCCACTATTTGAATAATAATGATAGAATCCTTACCAAGCTGTAGCACATGAGCGGTCCTGTACATTAAATATGTTCAATTGTTAGCAGTAACATCACACTGCCAATCACACTGTTACAGCTTGTTGTTGATAGTCAACCAAGTAGAAAGCTGAAACATACAAAGTGGAATAATTAGCAATTAGTATGCTTAGTGAACAATTCTATACCACTGTATTTCCCTGACATGACAGTTATTATATAAGCTTGAATGCACTAATTAGCTTTACAAGATTAAATCTAAACAAAGGGTTAATAAAAAAGAATCCTATTTATTTTCACAACTGTGAGCTGTTGTCAATATTGAAATTAATTTTTTGACATTGTGAATAATAGACAAAAAAGTGAATTGTCCCTACATTTACTGAATATCTGCAATGTATAATAGCCAACGCTTGAATCATTAAATATATTCCAAAAATAGCTGAAGAGCAAACCATAAAATTAGGGGTTTGTATAAGAGCCCATGGTATAAGTATTATAGAGTAAATTGAGAAAAGATCATTCCCTGCAATATATTAATTATACATAAAACAAATCAAATTAGAATTTACAAATCACCAGGCTCCTATTATATATAGTTTGTCTGTAAAATACTCATAAGTTTGCCAAATTCTCTGTTTTTCTGTCATCATAAAATTCTAACCCTGTATAGAATGGTGGAAATGAAAATCTTGAGCTGCTCCCTAGAACTCATACATGGTTAATATGACTGATTGAATCTCCACAGAGGGTTAATAACACAAAATCAATAATCATTTTCTGAACAAATATACTTTATTCATTCATAGTTCATTGGATTGATAATAATTAGTGTAGAGTAAACACATTCTATATAATATCCTCCATTGTGTCAAATGTAAATAAACTATTATTACATCTAAACAAGAAAAATGTAACCCATCAGAGAGGGTGATATTTTTCACTGAGTGCACTTGTACATTCAGTGCAGGGTTACAAGGAAGGAATGTGATCAAAGTAAAAAATTATGAGGTTTAGCGGTTAACTATTTGCCAACTAAAATCAAAGGTCAAAATGCAATTCAAATAAGACATTCTTTAAAATTATGAACTGCTAGTCTGCTACCAGACAAAGAAATGTGAAGCTTATTATCAAAATTAATGAATAAATAAATTAATTGTCTCTGAATTAATTGTAACCCTGTAAGACATTATTTCTTCAAACCCTGTGCAGTCTGTAAAAGTGGAAATTTCCTCTTATTTGGATAAAAATCTGAACTCAATGATATTTACAGTCTATATTCACTGCTGCCCTGTCAACCCTCACGCATTAGGCGTGATTGTCACGCATTTGCTGGAAAAATAGAAATCACGCATCAATTTAGCGTGTATGATCAAATATCACGCAAATCAAGCATTTTGTTGAAATTTTTAAAAATCGTTTTTTGTGAAATGCCGGTAAAATACCGAACGGTGAAAAAAAGCGAACGCATTCCGTTCGGTCTTTGCACGCGATTGCCGTTTATGTCATGCATTTGGTACAAAATATTTGTATATATCACACATATGTTTCGAAAATATTCACACCTACCCCCCCCCCCCCCCCCGTTGACGGATTTGAACAGCGAGCGGGGAAAATTTTAGGTGTCCAAAATCTGCCAGCTGAAGCTGTCCAAAGTTTGAAGGAAGGTGTTCAACATTTGGAAGTCACTCATGATGGTCCCAAGTTGACAGCCCTGTCACTGGCATGTAGCGATTATAGCGATCCTGAAATACATTATTGAATTGTTTCGGAGGTACACGTGTGTTCCAGAATTTATTACACAGATGACCATCATTTTAATGTTATATTCGTATGCAGGCAAATTGAGATTAGGCCATTGGAGTATTTGTTGCACGGATACATAAAGCATTACGCTTTCGGGGTCCGCACATTATACCGAAACCCATTACACCGACACCCATTATACCGATGCGCGTTGTACCGAAAGGCGTTATACCGAATACCATAATACCGACACACATTGTAAAGTTTTAAAAATCGTTTTTTGTGAAATGCCGACACGGTAAAATACCGAACGGTGAAAAAAAGCGAACGCATTCCGTTCGGTCTTTGCACGCGATTGCCATTACAACCCTCCATCACTGTATCAACATATTTATTACATGAAACGCAGCAATTCTGAAAAGTCCTACGCAACTGTTCGAAATTAACCAAAATGCCCTGTTGCATCTTCTCACATCTGGGGACCAAAACGCCCTTAAAACGAGCAACTCTGTACACAAAAGCAATGTCTCGAGTGAAAGGTATTTCTGTGAAGATTTTCATGGAACAAGTTTGAAGAAAAACGGTGTACTGCGAGACTCACAATCATTGATTTTCCAAAGAAAGGGTAGGTTTAAAATTCAAATTAACGGTTTTGCGGGGCGTTTTGGTTTCCATACAAACGAGAGAACATCTATTTTGAGACAAGAACAAACCTGTCATCAGAGATAGAAAAGTCGCCCATTCGTTTGTCTGTTCGTCTATTTATTTCGGAAACAACTCAATATAGTTTAGGAATACGCTTATAGCCATATGACGTCTGATTTAGAACAATCAAAAATGGAAGCCAATTAAAAAAACGTTAATTCAAGAATCCCTTCTCGAGGGCAGAAAAACGGGATAAAAATGTAAAAAGAAAATACAGTAAATTGAATCGAAATTAAATGTAACGCATTGTGTAATAGATTTTTTTGTGAAATATTTTCATGAACTTACAACATTACGTACATTTTATGATTTAAAATACCTAGCCACATATACAACGCTCAATGCATCTTCTTAAGGACAGGGTGCATGTTGGGAAATTTTCTGCATTCCTCAATTGAGTCACATGTTATTTTTCACATTGTCTACATCTTCCAAGTTTGCACAAAGAGTGCACTTATGTGCCTAGAAGAGCCTTGTGAGAAGGTTTGTTTTGTAAAATGTATAAAAAATGAGAAAATTCAGCGAAAAAAAATTCTGAAAATTTACTGATTTTTTTTCACTGAATTTTCTTGTTTTTTATACACTTTATCAAAACATTCTTCTCACAAGTCTTTTCTAATTTCAAATTTGAAGTTAGAAAAATGGACGCTCGATTCGAAAAGTGATTGATTTCCAACGATTTGAAGCTTATGGTAGCGATATTTAAAGGTTAGTGATGGTTCATTATATCGACTGATATACTGTGATTCCAATATACAGTTTTGAAGGCGGTAGACCTCGATTATTTTCCGTTATCCCTGATTTTCTCAACGGGTTTGTTGATTTTTCTTAGAAATTTTTTTTATAATATTAAAAATCAACATTTTCAACATTTTGGTCATTTATGACCCCAACTACAGTATGGCATTTGTCCTTGATTTGAGGTATGGCGATTGGTCCTGTAATATGCACATTTGTATGACATTGATCCTATATTTCATTTACTTTGAATTAAGGTATGGCATTGGTCCCATATTTGGACATTTGGTATGGCATTGGTCCTACATTTTGACATTTGGTATGGCATTGGTCCCATAATTGGACATTTGGTATGGCATTGGTCCTATGTTTGGACATTTGGTATGGCATTGGTCCTATATTTGGACATTTGGTATGGCCTTTGGGCGTTATTTTGGTTGGTATGGGAACATATTGAAATTTGACAGATTGGTATGGGAACGTATTGATATTTGAGGCTTCAGCCTAGGACCCCCGTCGAGTTTTATATACAGTGAACCCCCCGGGAGACAATGTGGGGAAGGAGTGATTCTTGTTTGAAAAATAACATGTGACTCCACTGGCGGATTAGGGAGGGGGGCCTGGGGGCCGGGCCCCCCCTTGGGTGGGCCCAGAAAAAAAAAATTGGGCCAAAAAAGGCCTTCAGGCCCCAAAAAGTTGGCCTTTTTGGTCATTACTGGGCCTTTTAAGGCCTCATTTTTTAATTTCAGGCCAAATTTTGAAGAAAATGGGCCTAAAAATTTCCGCACATTTTTTTGCGATAAGCAGTTAGCATTTCCCCGATTAAGAACTTGCAATCTGATTGGCTGTCGCAACACTGCGACAAAAATCATGAATAAGTCAGTATGCATAATTAGATCACGTGATTCAGTTTGATCGGGTGCTTCCAAATTGGTTATAGCAGGGGGAAGGAGGTACGGATCCTGGACACCTGCTTAGGAGGATGACAACTTTCTATTACTTTTAGGAGAAGAATCTGATTTTAGAGGAATGAAAAGAAAAATATTCACTCTACATGAAAGATTTATGTTTCCCCGGGAATATGTGTGTGTTGCCAGTATTAGAATGGTATTCCAGTTCCAGAAAGAGGTACATAATATGCTCAACTATATATATGTATTTCATACTTGAGTGGGTTTGGGGTAGATATCACCCGGGAATATATGTCATATCTGAGGAGCGGGCAGGATATATTGTATATGTCCCGCTCTAGGCCAAATGCGGGCAGATATAAGATATCCATCCCGCTCCCGGGAATTTTTTCAAAAGTTTAAAAATTTAAATTTCAGAAGTTTAAAATTTTTCAAAAAGTTTAAATGTTCATCGAGTGAAAGTTTTTTAGACCTATTTCCAATATGGCGGTTTGCTAGGTGCGAGATACGCAACGAACGAAATGAATTTTGAGAATTAGTTAGGTTCGGACAACCTCCGGAGATTTACGAAAATGTCCGAGCAGAAACCGCCATATTGGAATTTGGCAGTAAAACGATTCACTCGACTAACAATTACAAGTCTTGATCGAAAAAGAAGTACTCCAGCGCTCCAATACTTATGTGATAACCCAACAGATTTACTTTCTTGTTTGCCGCTATTCAGTAATGTCAGTTCGATGTCTCACCACTGTTGGGTTTCACTTAATGTTGTTTATATATTCACATACATGTTTAGATCGTTATTATCCACTAAAGTGTCCTATTCTAGTAATTTGTGGATATTGTTGCTCCCGTTCGTACTTTTGGCGTAATTCTCGAACTATTCTTAGTTCCGTTCGTACTTTTGACGTAAAAAGGTCAAGGTTACTGTCGTAGTTTTCTGGTCTAAATTTCACCCTGTTTACTATGTTTTATCGTTAATCTAGTAGGATATGCACTTAATACGTAAATTAAGCTCTCTATAGGTAGTTTAAACTTTGCAATCGGTCCCGTATTGGCGAAGTTATGGCCGTTTTTGTGGATTTACATAAGTTCGTAATTTATGTAGGGCGCTGCGCGTGCGCAGAAGGCAGGTAGCCATCTTATGTTTTTCGAGTAAATCATTCGTGATTTGCTCCGCTATCTTCACTCAAAATGTCGCTATTGTTGACCGTCGAGGTGTCTAAACTGTCTCACGATTTACACCAGTAAGTCGTCCGTCCACATGAGGTGATTACAACAGGATTTGCACGAAGTCTGACCCCCAAATCAGGCTTGAAGTTTGAGGTTCACCCCTCCCGCATGACTTGCAATTGTCAGCACGTCTGTCAAATGGCGAACTACATACCACCAACAACCAACCACTCATATGCTGATGCAAATACCTCATGTGGATGGACACCCTACACCTCATTTCAAGCTGTAAGCACTCTGTGTATCGAGTGTAACAAATTGGCAAGTATTACATTTGGATTTTGGATTTGACTTGTTAATGCAAAAGCACATTGGAATTATTTGACCCATATTTGGTTTACATGGTTGATGATCAATACCCAGTTTGATCATGTCAGTTTATCTCATTGTTGATGATCAATACCCAAATTGATCATGTTTTGGTAAACTGCAAACTACCCTGTGCAGTTGTATGTTACGTAATGTCTCGCTTGTATGTAGTCGGCTTATGGAGTTCAAGTCTTACTGTTGGGCAACAGTTAGTGTCAGATAGATGATGGTGTTGAGTTAAACCCTGATGGAACCCTGGTTTATGATCTAGCCTGATACTAGTTTTGAACTTGAACTGTTCTATTGTTTATCGATGGTTGGAGTGTCGGTTTTATTGTATCGTTGCATTAAGGTTGTACTATAATTTATATACTGTATGCATGTATGGCTTTCCCCAAAGCCACCCTAGGGAGATACACTTTGTTCCACCCAATATTACCAAAGGGAATACAAGTTGTTGCACCCACCCTTATGTTGTGTCATGGAATATTATAAGTTGGTGATGTACTACTACCAACTTGGGTCTACAGGTTCACTTATGTTCATGATTGATCACTTACTACATAACATGCACCCACTTGTTACATAGCATGTACCCACATGATGTGTAATCGCACCCATATGTCATGTACCACGCGTCGGCATGTTTCATAGCAGGCGCCCACTTGTTGCGTGACATGTATATCCATGTCATGTGATTGCACCCACATGTTATATGACATTAATTTTCCTAGCATGTTACATAATGAGCAGTCATGTATACATTGTTATCACTAATTGGTATGTTGAATCAAATGTTGTACAAGTTATTGTTATAGTCATTATTTGGTATGTTTCACCCAAGCTTGTGAATACGTAATGTTACGTTGATATTTCTAGTCGGTCTTACATTTTGTCAGTGGTTGTAATTAGGTTCTTTGCGTCATGTCGTACACTCCAAGGTGCCAGTTGTTGTTGTTCTCATTGTCATAGGTTGTTGCAAAGTCATGGTAATACATATTGCTATGTATGTTTATTTGGTCACCAGTTGTGTCACACACTCTCCCAGATGAAAGTATTATATGTTATATGTGTAGTTAATGTAGGATTTATGAATATGAGCTCAATAATGTGTAATTGCAGTATCAGCTTCTTGGTAATTATGTAATCTTACTTAAGTATGTATTGTACTTGATAGGAAATACTATGTATATTATCGTAACCACATTTCAGGGATCTTAGTTGCATAACGATCCACCTTTGTGCGTAATCCTTGAATATGGGTACCCGTTGCCATTGAGTAACGCTGCACCATATATCATTCAGGTATCACAATATCAGAACTTTTATTTATATATATATATTTCCACACTATGTGTGTAATTGTCAAAATTACTATACTCACTTTGTAATCACATTGTAAATAAACCCATAATCATGTTTTCATTTATATTTAAACTAAATCATCTGTTTTGTCAGTTAGGTGTATGTTTTATGTCACAGTGCGACATATTCAGCCATTTTGCCATTCAACCAGTCATGTCTGTAAAACCCTTGAGAGCATATACAATCACAACACGGACCCGGTAATAATGTGACGATTCTTCCACTCACTCATCAACCCTTTAACGCTACCACTACCTTTTGCGCTTAGCACGCAGAGTGAGGGTCGTTACACTTACACGGATTGATGATACTGATGTAAGACACAGTTAGAGACCAAAAGTAAGCCGCGGATCGACTTAATTCGATTTCAAAGGTCACGATCATTGAGCTGTCCAAATGCTCCGTGGGAAAGCTATTATATCAAAATCCAAATAGCTTTCGCAGGAAGTAAGATTCAGCGACATGTTTTTTCCGGAGTAAATACCCCTTTTTTTGCATTGGAGCTAGTCTGGCCCAGATCTAGGACGTCAGGAGTAGATAACTGAGGTTTGGTTACTGTGGGATCTAAGCCGTGATCAAAAATAACCCATAGATCTAGATTCTACGATAAGGTTTTCTCATTTCAAGATAAAAATATAGATATTAAGTTCAACTTACCATAGTTTTCTGAAATTAAAAGCATCGTGTAGTTGAGTAACTAAAAATCCAGAAAGCAAAATTGAAAATATAGCTTTCTTCTGGTTTTCTTCCCTTAGACTTGGTGTCTCACAATTATTCTAGGTAAGCTTCTTCTTCCGTTCTTTTTTTAGGTACAAAATAAGCTATAAACCATAACATACATTCCTTACATATCATATTTTGCATATGATAATGGCAAATAGATATCGTATTTGAATTGAACGCTATACGTCCATTGTCTAATCAATTCGGAGAAGATTCTGACCAGGACTTCAAATAATAATTTTATTATTTTGTAACACCATTACCAATATAAACAATGTCTTGAAGACGTATGTAATCACAGCATGATCAGTGTTATTTTATCTGTTTACATATTTCAGAGGCAATAAATTTTGCTTTTGGTGAGTTATTCAACAGAAGTGTAAATTATTGTCACAAATAAATCCGTAAAATATAAGTTATTTTGAGGCATATATCAAAAAATTTCAATTTATTGACAAAAAGTTCAGTCATCCATGTTCATGCTTCAGTAATCATGTTCATGCTCATCATAGGCCAAGGGAAAAGTAATAGTAAGCTGTAAATACTCTTCTATATACAGCTAACTATTACTTTTCCCTTGGCCTATGATGAGTCTATGATGCTCATGGAGTGGAGACCCTATCTGTTGCAAGACTTTATGCCTGGCACAAACGTCACCATGTAAGTGTTTTTAAGTTGCGCAAGGATCCTGCCATGACCGTGGTAGTGTTATTGTGAAGGCCTGGTATAACCGTGGCAATGCTATATTATATGGTAATGTTAAAGCCTGATATGACCATGACGATGCTATACTACGCCTGTCATAACCGTGGTAGTGTTAAAGCCTTATACATGTATGACTGTGGCGATGGTTGTAAGGCCTATCATGACCGTTAAAGCCTGATATGACTGTGACAATGTTCACGTTCTTGAATGAGATTAGAATTGTAGTTTGTGGAAATGAATTATGAGTTAAGTAGTAGTACATGTACATGTAGTAGTAGTCTAGAATTAGATAAACGATGAAATTTTTCATTACAGTATTCTCATGCTACTATATAACCATTGTCACAATCATATTGTGCTTTAACATTACCACATTCATGACAGGCCTTGAAACCATGATCACAGTCATATCAGGCTTTAAAGGACAACTGAAATAGCTTTTCTCAACTTGCAGCTACAAAAATGCGGTTTTCTCTATTGTAAGCCCACCGTAGAGATCTTGCGATAGCCATTATAAAATAAATATTAGATAACTGCTAACGGTCATAGATAACGAAATAAAACTAACTGATAAATCAAATTGGCCCCCACGTGATTAGTAACGTCACATACAAATTATAGCTTTGGTTTATTGGTTCCATAGTAATCACAACGTCACGGCAACCATAGGATTGTTGTGTAAACAAATAACAAAACATTTTGGCATTATGACGTCATGATCTAATGGACCAAAACGGGCCACGTAGGGGCCAGTGAGAGATCACGTGGGGGCCAATAACGTCACAACCAATTCGAATATTGCTTATTAAGCAGCTATAACGATCGTTAGAGTGAAAACGTTTTCACACTACTGATTAGAAAACATGTCCAAATACATCTATCAAAAAATTATATTGATTCCTTTAGGTTAAAAATACCATTTCATATCTGCTTTAACATTACCACATTCATGACAGGCCTTGCAACCATTGTCAAGGTCATATCAGGCTTTAACATTACCACGGTCATTTCAGGCATTGCAATATAGTATAGCATTGTCACGGTCATATCAGGCTTTAACATTACCACCGTCATGACAGGCCATGCAATATAATATAGCATTGTCACGGTTATACCAGACTATCACGATAACACTACCACGGTCATGGCAGGATCCTTGTGGAACTTAAAAACACTTAATAACATGGTGACGGTTGTGCCAGGCATAAGTCTTGCAACAGATAGGGTCTCCAACTGCTGTTGTTTCTTAGAAAATCATATATACGAGGGGTGATCAATAAGTAATGGACGCTTTTTTACATAGATGCTTTTTATTGACCAATCTCTTCAATTCTTTCACCAGTGATACATCATTCAATTTTCTATCAACTCTAAAGATTTGGACACAAAGCATGTAATATATTTTGATATATCTTTATTTCTGTGAAGGAGGTATGGGTACCCCGGGACCGACATCATGTCACACATTCTGAAGCTAATTAGCTCATTTAAAACGTGCAATGTAGTTTAATGCAGGTTGAACAAAACGAACCATGATGGTTATGAATTACACCATTTCGATACGCCATAATTGATAATGAATTTTGTGCCTTCACTTTGTGGCATTCATGCCACATTCATTCTTCAGGGCCCTCTACATGGGTTCCATTAAGTGCCACACACTTCCTCATTATCCCCTTACTAAAGATTGAAAGACATGGTCGATTCCATTCTCTGACATGGTAGCAAACTGCAGTTGCGCAGTTTGTTTTATTTCATCAATGTTATTTAACCTGCATCATTTTTCTATAGAAAAAAGAAGTATAGAAATAAAAGTCATGTGTGGCCAGATCTGGACTAAAGGGTGCATGCACCAAGAACTTCATGTTCAGGTCCAGGGATATTATATCTTGGACATTTTGAGATATTTGGGCGGGGCATTGTCCACATGGAGTAGGGTGTTACCTCCTCTTACTAACCTCTTCTTCCACATTGCATTCTCAAATCAACCTGCAAACCCTGACCATACAACACTTTGACCTTACAATACTTATCTTTTGTGTGTTACTACAGGCAGCATGATATTCAAACAACACAACTCTTGTGGCATATCAAAAAGTTCAAATCTAACTGATATGCCAAATTGGCATTACTTCAGAATATGTGACATAAATGTCGGTCCCAGGGTACCTGTACCCCCTTCACTGAAATAAAGATATATCAACATGCATTACATATTTTGTCTTCAAATCTTCAGAGTTGATAGATAATTGAATGATGTATTACTGGTGAAAAAATCGAAGAGATTGGTCATAAAAAGCATCCGTGTAAAAAAGCGTCCATTACTTATTGATCACCCCTCGTAAACTGACTATTTTAATTTGATTAATTTATAATTTTAATATTTTACCATATGCAGTTAATAGAATCAGGCCAAGATGTCTCGTAGAACCCAGTCTGATATTTTGGCAAATGAGGCAACATTAAAAAGTAGAGTTAAAGAGGTACAGTATATACATAATTATTAGTGTGACCATCGATTTTATTTAAAATATATAATATTCAAAATTTCAACTGCATGTGAATCATATTAAATATTTATTTTGTCAAATAGGAATTTATTAGAAATTATTTTACAATCAAATATTCAACATGTGTGATGAAAAAATCGTCTTAAAGTTTATATTAATCTCACATTGGCAGCAGTCGGCGCAATCTTATTAAAAATAAATAGAGTACTACACTTGTACATTTGCGTTTAACTTTTTTTAGCTTGAGTCTGAGGTGCTCAGTCTGAAACGTCGTCTCGATGAATTGAGGAAAGCAAAGAACACAACTGTGTTAAAACGTGAGAGAGAAGTGCTTCAAGTAGGAGTACCATTTGGTAAAAGGTGGGCTTTGTATAAAAAACCTCCTACCTCATACCCACCTACCCACCTACGTGGGACATGATACAGTCATTGAAGGGTTCAATTTTAAAGATGTTTAAATCTCAAAATAGCTCTAATCATTAACATTTCTACAATTCCGGCTTTATTTTATGACTAGACGGATGATAGATCCATAAATAAAGGCATATGCACCAGTGGATCTAGATGGGGGCGTGGGCCCCTAAAAACGCCCCCCCCCCCCTAAAAAGTCGGAAAATTTGTGTTTTGCCACATCGCTTTTTACAAAATTTGACTCTTCGCCCACAGTTATTATCACACGCCCCCCCTAACACAAATACCTGGATCCGCCGGTGATATGGATGCATTGTAATGTGTAATGACCAGAGGGTCCAACAAGCCAGATAAAGAAATTGAAAGAAAGTGTGCTAAATTCGATGCCCCGAGTGGGAATCGAACCCAGCTGGGCTGTAGTAGCAACTTGCTATCAAGGGTCGTTACAAATGCATCTATAATTCATCATAAACTAAGATTTAATAAAACTAAGATCTTTAATTGAACCCTCCAAAGACTGTATCATGTCCAATGTACATGGGTAGGTGGGTATGAGGTAGGAGGTTTTTTATACAAAGCCTAAAAGGTGATCTCAGAATTATCTTATTGAATGCTTTTTTAAGCTGAATCTTTTTGCCCTCACGTTGGTTTCTGAGTTTCAGTAAGGCAACACTTTGTCTTAAACTTCAAGAGGTCTATTCCCAGGTCTATTCAGTTTGCATGAATTTGCATGAAATTTGATATTTTCAAATTTCTTCGAATTTAATTATAACATGTTTAAAGGAGTGGTATCAATATGGTGAACTTTTTGAACACGCGTTTCTCTTAAACCAGTCATCAAAACATTCTGAAAATTTTACAAATTGTCAATTTAATGGTCATCTTTTGGATGGTAACATTATAATTTGAAATATATATATATACTTTTCTCTATATTGTTTTCGAAAACACATCAGACACTTCTTTTGTTCTTGGTATCATGTTCGGATTGAAATGAAACATCTATCCGAACCTCATTGGAACAAAACGACATTAACACAATGTTTTTAGGTTTCTCAATGTTGTAATTGTACAAAGGATTTAAAAAAAGTATCTTGTTAATGAAATAAAAGGGTTATCTTAATTTTCATCTATTTTGGGGGGTTTTGGTTTAAGTTTTTGCATACATTTTGTTAAATCAACCAAAATGTCCTTTGTATAACTATAATATTGAGAGGTCTAAGAAAATGTCCAACAAGGTTCGGAAAGACATTTTATTTCATTCTCAAGAATTGCTAGAAAGGAACAAAAAACAATTGCACTAAAAACAAAATATGTCAACAAAAACAGTTATATAAAATATATATAAATAATTTTTGCATTAAATTGTTGCCAATCAGTCAACATTACATAAAGGTTTTTTACAGAATGTTCTCAATAATTGGTTTAAGAGAAAAACATATTGTAGTCTTACCCTATGCATGGACTTTCAACTCAAAATATGATACGTGAAACTTTGTTTTTGAAATTCAAAAAGTGGTGTTGAATTCAGTTCACCATATCGATAACTCCACTATAAATCCACATTGCAATTTTAACTAAATTGGATAAAGAGGAAAGGTCACGTTTTGAACCATATAACATAATTGCAGAGATTCTTCAGATGAACCAAAAGTTGAAAATTTGATGAAACAACTAGATGACAAAGATAAATTAAGAGAAACAGAGATTGAAAAACTACGCAAAAAGTTTACCAAGGAAATGGAGGATCTATCCAAAATTCAGTCAAAGGTAAAGAATTTGTCTTATTCATGATTCTGAAGTCTAGCATCAAGTCCATGTCTGTCAGAGCTCCTTCCCCACTTTCATAAACAATTACGCAGGTCTGAAAATAGATAAATGGGAGGGAGCAGAGACTTGGTGTGAGGCTTTGACTACAGTGGTTGAATGCTAAATTAGTATGTAAAATGTATGCAAAATCATTGTGTGAAAAATAAAATTGATAGAGGTTGAAATAAAAGAAGGCATGTACAGTGTATATCCATGGGCTTTCTCTCTTGAAAGCCCATGGTATTTCATTTTGATATAATAAAATGTGACGCTGGTCTTTGATGACCTAAAAATTGTTAATATCTTCATAAACCTCCTAATAATAGGAAAAGGGAGCTTGCAACCATGAGCCAATAATCAAAGAACTGAATACGAGAGTTGGTGAATTGGAAGCTGACAAAGCTGCAATTATGATAGAGAACCAGGACCTCAAGGAAAAAGTGGACACTCTCCTGATGCAACTAAGTGTAAAAGAGGCGCAGTGGTGTGAAACAGAGGAACAACTCAATATGAAGGTACAATACAGAATGATTGACAATCTTGTGACCCTGTGTTCCCCTCTTCTCTATCAAGCCTATCAATGAATCACTCTAACTCTGATCGGATAATATATGGATGGGGACGGTGGCCAGAGACTGGAGTCAAGAGAAGGTGATTGAAAAGTAATGAAATAATGTTTAATCCAGAAAAAATAACTGTTTCATCTCAAATACCTAACTAATAATTTAACACTGATTCTGAAGATGTGGGAATCTATAGAACATCAGTGTTATGTGATACTTAAACAAATAAATTTTGAGACTGTTAATATTGAGAGGGATGTTACATATATGTAAGTTTAAAGGCCCCATCTAAAGGGGAAAAAAAGTTCTTCAATTTCTTCAGGTATGATCATTAAGTCACAAAACTATTTTCTTCCTTTCACAAACTTTATTTTAAACTACTCAAGTCATTTCGGATCACATTTCAAAAAGGATCCAGATGCGCTCAGAAGCGTCTTGAGTAGTTTAAAATAAACGTTGTGAAAAGAAGAAAATAGTTTTGTGAAAAAAGTTGTCAGATTTTTATTTTTCAAATATTCGACTTTCCCGCCATTTTTCAAATAAAAGTTGAAATTTTTTAATCATCAAATATTTGACTATTCAGTGCAAAACATTTTTAACACCACTGTGAAGATTAAACAAAGGATGTATTATTTGAATAATAAAATGTCATACCTCATATGCCACTTAAATGTTTTAGCATATTAAATAAAAACTTGTGCACCCTAAGTGACATCAAGAAGAAGAAGTGCAAGAATGTTTTTCAAATTTTTTTTATTAACTCAAGTTTTTCTTAAATGCTAAACTTTCAAAATGTTGATTGTCTAACTAAGTTGAAAAGAAGTATATATTGTGTTTTAGATATAATTGTACCATTGGTTTCTATGAGATTTTGAAAATTTTGAAATGCATTTTTCTGTGTACCACTTTCATGCATAGCTGCATGAGTTCATTTCTCACTTATTTATCAACTGATTTTCTTGATTTTTTTTACAAAAGAAACGTGAGGATGAATGCTGTACGCATTGGTGTTAATTAAGGCTTATTCGAACATGACTGTATTCACGCCTTCTATAAACTGTATATAAAGTCAACATTTCACACGTGGTATATTCGCGAAGAATACCCCTGGTAATATCTGTAATGTGTGACGTCATAACGGCAGGGCGGACCATAATGAATATTCGAACTATTTTGGTGAGTTTTCATGTTCGAATCGTAATATAGACCTCAGAGCAGGGGTAATATCGTCCCTTTGGTCGTTCGGGTACAGAAAACGTTTGTGCCTAGCCCTGCGGGATGTATTCGACAATATTACCTATCTATATTTCTTAATTAAGTTTTAAATAAATTCACAACTTTTCGAACAAAATGTCCTTCAAGAACCACTTTTTGAATTTCAAAAACAAAGTTTCACGTATCATATTTTGAGTTGAAAGTCCATGCATAGGGTAAGACTACAATATAAGCCAAAGTGGTTTAAACTTTATATGCAATATGTATTATAATGCCTGATTTTCAGTTGAAGAAACAATGGAGTGAGAAGTACCAAGAATGGATGGCAGAAACTGAGAGGAAGATTGAAGCATTACAACAGGCAAACACTATGCTGTAAGTTATTTAAATGACAGCCAACTTCAACTGTTGAAAAATCATGCTGATAGAATACGGCATTGTTTAATGATTGTTCTAGATGTGATTTTTGTTTCGAAAGAATGGTGTAAGATATACAAGTGATATGCGACCCTATTTCACTCAAAAATATTATTTACTTATCACAATCTTGGATACAAACACACCAATCAGCACAAGACAACGACAATATACTGTAGTACTTTTTCAAAGTACATTAAAATGTCTTTCCATACTAAAGAACAAACCATTCAGGTCCTACTACTGAATAATGAAAATGGAGACTTGATTTTATAGTTGTGATGAAATATATTTCAGACAAGGTTTACTACGGAGGCAACGACCGCCAGGGGATGACCAGCCTTTACCCCCAAGATGATGTCAGTCTCTTCCCCCAATTTGATGTCAGCTTCCATGTTCCCCATATGTGATGTCAGTCTCTATCTCAAGTGACACCAGTACAGGACTATTACAAAATGTTACATAAACGGTGAGAGCAACAACTGAGTTATCTGCTTATGCCTATTACCCAAGGGACTAGATGGACAAAGGCAAGCTTTAGATGCTGTAATATAGGCAAAACTCAAACAAAAATAATTCAAGAATATTTTGCCTGTACAAATATAAGATTTTCAGAGTTGCATAAATATTTACTTGGAATATGTTAGTAGGGTAACATAAAGATATTTTGTTGTGTTATACCTAAAACGATGTGTGTATTTGAGATAAAACTGGAGAAACCCGATGACAAGGTATGAAGTAATTATTCATTAAAAATCATACTGTATCTCTTGTGTTAGGTCTTTCATTCATCCATAGTTTTTGGCTTCACTCATGTGTAGAGTACTGTAACAGTAAAACCTGTATACATGTATATGAATACCTCTCTAATCCAAACAGTTCCTTATGTGAACACTTTTTTCTGATAACATTTTTTTCTTCCATTGAATCCCATGTTAAAAAACTTGAAATGTGAACACCTCCCAATTTGAACTGTGAACAGCCATACATTATTTGAAGAATCAACTTGTCCAATATGTTTGAACGCTAATCATAAAAATAAACATAATGTGTCTTTCTAACATGACCTTTGAATTCATTTGAATCAGATTTTCAAATTATTGGAATGCCATAAAACTATGTTGTCAATTGAACAATAATATTTGAGAAAATGCATTCACATTTGTTTAAAACCAAGAATCCGGTGAATGCAAATACCTTGAAATGCAAACACCTTCTAATCCAAACACTTTTAGCCAGTCCCATGGTGTTCAAATTAGACAGGTTTTAATGTACATAAAGAGATTTTAAACACTATTAACTTATTCTTATGCATCATTTGTAAATCAGTTTATAGTGATTATTGCTGATAGTTGAAGTACTTCTCGAGGGGAGAGGATTTGATTTTAGAGATTATTATAACACGGTGACAGGCATGACAGGAGTCCATGAGATATTCCAAAAGAGACTGAAAAGTGATCTTGTTTTAAAGCTTAACATGCAGTAAAACCAGTGAATATGGAACATGTTTCAGTAAAACCAGTGAATATGGAACATGTTTCAGTAAAACCAGTGAATATGGAACATGTTTCAGTAAAACCAGTGAATATGGAACATGTTTCAGTAAAACCAGTGAATATGGAACATGTTTCAGTAAAATCAGTGAATATGGAACATGTTTCAGTAAAATCAGTGAATATGGAACATGTTTCAGTAAAACCAGCGAATATGGAACATGTTTCAGTAAAACCAGTGAATATGGAACATGTTTCAGTAAAACCAGTGAATATGGAACATGGTTCAGTAAAATCAGTGAATATGGAACATGGTTCAGTAAAACCAGTGAATATGGAACATGGTTCAGTAAAACCAGTGAATATGGAACATGGTTCAGTAAAACCAGCGAATATGGAACATGTTTCAGTAAAACCAGTGAATATGGAACATGTTTCAGTAAAACCAGTGAATATGGAACATGTTTCAGTAAAATCAGTGAATATGGAACATGTTTCAGTAAAACCAGTGAATATGGAACATGTTTCAGTAAAACCAGTGAATATGGAACATGTTTCAGTAAAACCAGTGAATATGGAACATGTTTCAGTAAAACCAGTGAATATGGAACATGGTTCAGTAAAACCAGTGAATATGGAACATGTTTCAGTAAAACCAGTGAATATGGAACATTTTTTATGTTTGCTGAAGATGTTACAATATGTAGACAGATGCTTCATAGAGTCATATTCACAGGTTTTTCAGTTAAGAAATATAAACTACTCACTGTGAACATAAATATATAGATTGTTTTTTGTTGTAATTTATTAAATTGATTTATTGCCCAACTGCTACTTGATCCTCAGGTGAACACCCATAGGCCTAAACATATAAAACATTGCATGATGTTCACATAAATATTGACCTTGTCAAATATTATACAGATTTTACACTGAAACAAATACATTATGTACTAGATAAAGCATAAGAATGAGGTTTTATAAGAAATAATACACCGAAGGCCGAAGGCCTGAGGTTATTATTTCTTATCAAATCGAATTTGAATGCTTTATCTTACTTAAATCACACAGACTCTTATCACAGGCAAAGGGTCTATTATATTACAGTTAAAAGGTCTTTAATCCGGAAAAATGTGATTTCTTTTGTATTGACTATTCAAACTGTGAATTTTGCAAACTTCAACCAGGCTCACAGTGACCCTGGCTCTTATTGGTTAAAATTTGTTGTTATATAGCCAATTAATTGTAACAACAAAAAGAGTTGGTTGCATTGACCTCATGAGTGTGAGTTGATGTAAGTGACTGAGTGGGCTATAATTAGTCTAGCTTCAGTGCACTACAGGTGACTGTCCAGTCCAGAACATTGAATTTGAATACAGCAGAATATTTGTAAGTAAGATAAGATCAATGATGTAGATAGCAACAAAAATTGATAAATTGTTTTATTCTAAAGAATGCACAGTAACAAGAGAAGGGTACATGTATTTTTGTATATTGTTTTTAGGGAATAAAAACTATCAAAAACTGTCAATGGTCATTTATGTCTCACTTGTTTTTGATAGCTTGCCAAGTGTACATTCTTTAAAAACAATAGAAAAATAATGCGCTTTCCTTTTGATAAAACCATACATTCTTAAAAATAAACCACAGCAAATTCTATTGTTTTGCTACCCAAGTGGGATTTAAGCACTGTTAAAAAATTGCACAAATTCAAATCCCTTAATTCTGAATTTGTTTGTTAAGAAAATAAGTTGCACACAAATAATGAAATAGCCTACATATCATTTTACTGTTTATAAATGTTTACACTTTACAACTACAAATGGCCTATGTACATTTACATAGAAATAATGATTTTTTCAATCAGTATGAGTTACAATATATTATAAAACTATTGTATTTTAACTATTATATAATTTATATCATAAGTATTTCAAATAACAATAAATTATTGAAATAATTCAACAATTTCTTTAAATAAAAGAGTTGTTCAAAAACAATTTTCTACATTGAGTACAATGAAACCAAAAGTGGTTTTAACTTTCCAGAGGCCTTTACAAAAAATGAAAACATATATTGCACAGAAAATAAGCATATCCTGTTAAAAACAAACTGCTTGCACTTTGGATTAATTATCCACATATTTATGTTCATAATTTTGTAAAAATAATATGTATTATTTGACAATACAGTGACCAGATACACACCCTTGAGAAAATCTCAGTAAATCTAATTCTATCACCCCTAAGAGAGCACCAAGTACAAAATGAGATTCAAAATGAATGAGATTCCTTGTTCATGGATGAACAGGTCACTTTCAATGTCCAATACTAAAAACACCCTCCCAATACAGTTACAAACAAAAGAAGAAATATAATATCCAGATTCACTAGTCAAAGCTATAACATGGTATTCTTTCACAGATCATTGTCTTCCTGGTGTGAGAATATTTTACTTATAGGCATGTAGAAAACTAATTGATGATTCTCAATAACCTAGTATACAGGTAGTATCCATGTCCCAATCATAGCATGCCATTCTTGGCACTCGCTGTGTCATTTGTCTGTGAGGGGCTTCTTGATAGAATATAGGCCTCTCGCAATGTCATGATTCAGCAAGCACCTAAGGTGTGAACATGGATGCTACTTGTGATCTCCATCTAATAACTAGAAAAACTCCCTGGAGTAGCAAATACCAGCAAACAAAACATATTTTATCAAATCTTGTCATTTTGAACTAAATGTGTCAACTAGTATTTGATTTATGAACGATTATATTCTCAAGAAAAATGGCAGCCATTTTGAATCGAGTGGCCATATTGAAAATTTTTTAGCAGAGGTCCTGTGAATATTGAACCCAATCCGATCCGTCAACCGGTATTTGAATTATCACCTGGACACACAGATGGATGAACAGACTGACATACAGAAAGATTAAAGGTCGGCTTCTCTATAGCTTCTCTATATCCCTCTCTAACTTCGTTTGGTGGGATAATTAAAGAAGAAATATTAAATCCTAGTAATATGCCATCATAGTTAAGTTGGTTACATTGAAATGAAATACCTTCATTACTTTGTACAAATTATATCTAATGCTGTATTGGAATTCTCCAGTGAAGGCTGCACACACACACACACCTACTGTTTATGGTAAGTTGTTTTAAAAGCCAAGATAAAGCAAGTCCTTTAATCATTGCACTGCTAAGTTTAAAGTGGAATGCTTAAATGATGATGATAATTCATTCTCTAGTACACTGATCAATTATGAATTTTGTAGAACATGTAAGTATAATGGTATTTTTCAAGATCTAAAGCACTAGTTGGGTCATCCTAGAACTGGCTTGTCTTGTAGAATCACATGCACGTTGGGTTTGTGAAGCTCAAAGATCAAAATCTGGAAAAAATAAAATCTAAAATGTACTTTCATTTATTCACAAGGGTGTTTAAACCCAAATTGTATTGTGCACATGGGATTAACAGAATCCTTTCCGCAATCATATGACAAATGTCTGAGAAATTCAATTGATGATTTTCAGGAATTTTATTAAATTTTCTTTACTCTTGGCACGCTCCTTCTACTTGGAAAGGTTGGCAAACTTATGGGCAACTTATGTGATGTTTTAATCGATTTAGCATACTCCTCACGTCTTTCTTCATCTTATTGTGAAATAACAAGCTATGATATCGGTTTACATGCCAGATATTAACATAACATTATTCGAAGCGTTATTAGAAAATTTTGAATCCGCCATTTTTTGTTTATCGATTTGGACCAAACAGAGGTGTACGTCATCTCAATACAGGTTGACGTTATAAGCGTACGTCATCTTTGAACTCTGAGGTTAAATGGGTTAATCCCCCCTAACTTAGTCTCAATAAATACGGACTTACTTCATTTTCCCCTGTCCTCAACAGGGGCCCAGGAATGTACAGTGTTTTCTGGGGGCCAATATCCCAATAGCGCCCTATGTTGAAGTGGTTCACAAACACAACACCCTTCTTCCAGTCCTGGAAATAGTGAAACTGATTATTATTTTAACCTCATGAATTATACACCATCTATTGATAGTAAGCAAGGTCATTAAATTGTACAAGGAAGCAATGAATACAGGCAAGATTTTGAAAGGTCCATGTGCAGTATGGCAAGTGATTTTAGACCGTCATATCTTTCACCATGAGTACTTTCTGGCCATAAATACAGTGGTTTTTAAAAAAAACGATATGTTTTCTTTCAATTGAAGTTCCCGTGATAGTAAAATATCAATCCAACTCTCTGAAAAATTATGGTTTAGGACCCCATCTGGGCACATTTTAGAAAATGTTAGGCTTATTTTCTTAGAAGAGTATCTTGTTTTTCTCGATTTAACCATATCAAAAGTTTCTTCTTCACTATATTTACAACTTCTTAAAATGGGATTGGCATTGAAATGCGTTAAAGTTAAAAATCACATATCTCATGTTACTTTCCCATAGGGAAAACTCGTGCTATCCATTGTTTTCAGCATAATTTTGGTCATCGAAAATTGATATCTTCAAAACTAGACTTTCAATACCATTCTACTTTTAAAGGGTTACGTCAAGTTTCCCGGACAAAAACAATATGGCGAGTCAACTGGATCAGTCCATTTTTAAGAAATAGGGGAGTTTTGTAAATTCTAGCTTATTGAAATCGTCTTGAAGATAAAATAATATTCTACAATGATTCTGTCAACATTGAGAGAGTGAGTTATCCAAAGGATGCATGTACATCAGCCAATATAAATCCTTGTATTCATTCAAACTGCTTTGCTTCAGTTGTAGGACATTTCATAAGCCATGTTGTGTGCTTATACGTGATGGGTTTTAGATGTCAATTTCTCCTATTGCTCACAAATAGAAGGTCTTAAACTTCACCAATAAAATGTGAAATTGATTTGTCAAAATAAAAATCTCTATTTTATAAATCTATGACGATCCATTCTATACTATTACTACAAAAACAGGCAGAGGTGTTTACACCACGACCTCAAACCTGGTATACCCTCAGTTTTATCCCGGATCGTGCCTTTTATACTAAACGGTGAGCAACACCAAAAACGAGCGTTCGATTTGCTAAACGATATGCGTCAACCTTTAAAGAAGTTTTAGACCTTTTTTGAATAATCTTTTCATGCAATGAAAATCAGAAAAAGGAGATCCTCTTTTTAGTGAATAGCTTCAACATTTTGAAAAAATTGTTGACATGGGGTCCCTATTCATAATTTTTCGAAATGTTCGATTTTTATCATGTGGGTACTTCACTTGAAACAAAACATATTGTTTTAATAAAAACCACTGTATTTATGCCCAGAAAGTACTCAAGGTGAAAGATATTACTGTCTAAAATCATTTGCCATACTGCACATGGACCTTTCCATCAACTAAAAAGTTGTGTTCAAACCTGCATGCTGATGAATGTGTCTCTGGGAATCCCTGATATTTGTAGAAGAACCTTGTAGAATCCAGGAGGGTTCCCCAGAGGTAGACTAGACTGCCAGGCTTTGCTGGATAAAATACTGAAAATGTACGAAATCTCAATTAATAAGAGGGGGAAAGTTCCAAAATGTACATTTTATTCCTTCAAAATTATTCACAAACATATTGTCAAGTTGCAATTTGGAAAAAACAGCTGTAATTTCAACTAAAATCTGCAAAAATGCAAACTATCACTGCAGATATGTTAAATATCTGCAGTGATAGTTAAATAGTATGGATGATGTCGATATTTTAATGATTGTAGAAACATTTTTACGCAACAATGATCAGCTGAACGTCCGTAATACTGGATACACGTGGATTGGTAACAACAGAAAAACAACGAACAATAATGCACGCCGAGGATCAGGCGGTGTCGGAATTTTAGTGCATGATCGGATTTCAGCACGTTTTGACATCACACGCTTGGATGACTCCATAGAGGATATTTTATGGATTAAATTAACGCCGAAGCACAATAGCATGGACCAATCACATTCCCTCGTTCTATGCGTGGCCTATTTGCAACCTAAGAATACCAGCAGGGGAAGCGATGCAGAAACGTTTTTCAATAGCCTTATACAACAGGTGCACATGTATCAAAACGAAGGTCAGCTCTGCATTGGAGGCGATTTCAATGCGCGGTGTGGAAATGAAGTCGACTACATACAAGGGGTGGATGACCTCTCAGAGCGCAGCATATGGGATGTTGTGACGAATGAATACGGCGATCACCTAATAGACTTTTTAACAAGCTGCAATTTATGTATGCTCAATGGACGCTTTACACAGTCTGAAAACAATTTCACACACATATCTACACGTGGAAAATCTGTGGTGGATTATATACTCGTGCCCAATGAGCAGATACTAAAATGGTCTGATTTTAAAGTATGCACAATGTCAGATGTTATATCGTTGAACAACGTACCAGCTCCACTGAATTTGCCTGATCACTCGTTGCTTAGGGCAACCTTTATGGACTACAACATTGAGGATGGGTCTGCACCAACAAATATAACATACAAATACAATGTAAACAAAATGCCAGTTGACTTCATGAATGAAGTAAATATAACCCACGTCACAGATGCTATAAACCGTCTGGAACGCTCAACGGATTTAGATGCTGAACTCAACCTTGCTTATTCGGAATTTGCTGATCTTGTTACAACTGAAATGAACAACAAGCTACCCAGAATTAAACTTGGTTCCAGTATTAAACGAAATAAATCCATGAATAAACCGTATTGGTGTCAAGAACTACAAGACACATGGAAAGCTGCGTGTGAAAAAGAAAAAATATGGCTGAAATACAACGGAGCTGCAGCTGTTAAGCGACGCCTTAAGGCTGATTTCTGTAATACACGTCGAGATTTTGATCGCATCCATCGAAAGTTTAAAAGGAAATATCAAATACAGGAGCAACAGAATCTACTTGATATGGCCAATGATAAATATAACCAGCGTGATTTTTGGAAGGAAAAATCGGAGTAGCAAATGATAGAAATAAGGATATACCGTTTAAAGTTATTGATGCAAGTGGGAATGTGTCAACTGATACTGATACTGTTCTGAACCACTGGGCTTCTGAATTTGATAAATTATATAATGGTCAGTGCAGCGACCAAATATTTGATGATATCCATCTCAATGATGTTACACGTGAATTAAATGCAGTGAATACAGATGAAAATCCAAATGTCAATCCAGAATTAAATCGTGATATTACATATATGGAAGTGAAACAAGCCATATTACATGCAAAATTAAGGAAAGCTGCTGGCTTGGATATGATTCCAGCAGAGAGCATCAAAAATCCCAAATGTATGTTTTTAATGTATAAAATAATATCTCTATGTTTTACAAAAGGAGTAGTGCCATCACAATGGAATAAAAGTATTATACAACCTATCCCTAAGGGGGTTAGCTATAGTCACGACCCTACTGCCAATCCTGGAATAGCTTTAATATCAGTGCCATGTAAAATCTATTGTTCAATACTTAACAGCAGATTAACCAAATGGTTAGAGGAGAACAACATCCTGTCAGAGTACCAAAACGGATTTCGTACGGATCGCAGTTATCAGGACCACCTCTACAGTATATATTCGATAATCAATAATAGGAAGACAGCCAAACAGGATACGTACATCTGTTTCGTGGACGCAAAATGTGCATTCGACAATATCAATCGCACGTGCCTGTTTTATAAGCTCCAGAAGACCGGTATCAAAGGCAAAATATACCACGCTATTATGTCTCTCTACCAAGATGTACAATATACAGTTCGTGTTAATGGTAGACTCACACATTGTTTTGACATATCCAAGGGAGTCAAACAAGGCTGTTCGATTTCTCCGACGCTATTTTCTATATATATAAACGATCTGGAAACGGCGATTAACGCTCTCAACAAAGGAGTAGACATAGGCGGAAAAAACATTGGCATTTTCATGTATGCAGATGACGTCGTACTTGTTGCCCCAACTGCTAATGATTTACAACATATGCTGAATAAACTTTACGAGTGGTGTAATACATGGAGAATGACACTTAACACAACAAAAACAAAAATCGTCCATTTTAGATCGCAATCTCATGCCAGGAGTAATCATATATTCACATCTGGACCATCTAATCGTCTAGAATATGTTTCGGAATATCGTTATTTAGGACTTACATTAAATGAACATCTTGACATGCGACAAACTGTTAAAATACTTGCAAAATCGGCAAATCGTGCCTTAGGAATGTTAATTGCAAAAACAAATATAAAGGGTGGACTACCTTATGCTGTATTCGCGAAACTTTTTGACACCCTTGTTTCCCCTATTATGTTATATGGTGCCGGTATTTGGGGCACTCGACAATACTCTGAATTGAATGCAGTTCAAAACAAAGCGGCGCAATATTTTCTCGGTGTTGGACGTACAGCACCAAATGGATCAACCAAAGGAGATATCTGCTGGACATCAGTATTTACCAAACAGAGAGTCGAGGTGACTAGACTCTGGTGTCGATTAAAAAACATGGCTACATATAGGACACCGAAGCATATATCTAAATGGTCTTGCCGATATCGTAAGTCTTGGGAAAATCTCACGCTGAAAATGTTACAAGATTTGGACTTCCCTCAGCTCATTGACAATGAAACTATTTCTCGAGTTAAACTCCATCTCCACGAGGTCAAAGAAGCGTGCACACGGGCAGATCACGTCGAATGGCACAACAGTCTTTGGGACGATAGAAATAACCCAATTAATGGCAACAAATTACGAACATATAGACTGTTTAAAACACACTCTGTGGAACCCACCCATTATACTTGCATTAACATGTCAAGGAGCGAACGCAAAGCAATTGCCCAACTTAGAGGCGGAACACTCCCATTGAAGGTTGAAACTGGACGTTATCACAATACCCCACTCCAGGATCGTCGATGTCACTGTGACAATCACACTGTTGAGGACGAGAGACACTTTCTTCTACAGTGCAATTCTTATGATGAACTTAGAACTCCATTGTTTCTGAAATGCCTTGAGGAAATTCCAGATTTTCACACTTTTAATTATATTCAACAGTTTTGCTCTATTATGATGACTACACCAATGTTACAAAGGACATTGTCAAAGACACTGATTAATATGGCGTTCTTTAATTTAATAATCAAAAACTTTTAACAAGTGATTATTATGATTTTAAGTCTCCCATAGGTCGACACCGGCCGGGCCGAAGATTTTAACTGATATTGCATTATTGTACTATTTTATATATGGCGTGAGACGTTAATAAATATTTATACATTTATACATATAAAACATGTGCCTACTTTGCACCAAGTACGAGGGGTGATCAGTAAGTAATGGACACTTTTTTACACAGATACTTTTTATAGACTGATCCCTTTGATTTTCCTACCAGTAATACATTATTCAATTATCTATCATTTCTGAGGATTTGAAGGCAAAATATATAATACATGTTGATATATCCTTATTTCTGTGGAGGAGGTACAGGTACCCTGGGACCGACATTTATGTCACTTATTCAGTTCCTTTGTGTTGTATTGTATTGTGTTGTTTGAAATATTTTGCTGACTGGTAACACATAAACAGTAAGTATTGTGATGTCAGAGTGTTGTATGGTCATGGTTCGCAGGTCAATTTGAAAAGCATTGTGGAAGAAGGGGTTGGTGAGAGAAGAGAACACCCTACTCCATTTAGACAATGCACCTGCCCACAGATCTCAAAATGTTCAGAATATAATATCCCTGGACCTCAACATTTAGCCCTTGGCCAATGCACCATTTTGTCCAGATCTGCCCACATGTGACTTATTCATTTATATACTACTAATTATTTCTATAGAGAAAGGACGCAGATTTAATGACATTGATGAAATAATACAAGCTGTGCAACTGCATCTAGCTGCCATGTCAGAGAATGGATTCAAAATCAACTATGGCATAACAAAATGGCCATCATTGTCTTTGTTCACCCTGCATTCAACTGCATTGTATGTTAAACAAGCTAAAATAGCTTCAGAATGTTTGACGTCATGTCGGTCTCGGGGTACCTATACCTCCTTCACGGAAATAGATATATCAAAATATATTACATGTTTTGTTTTCAAATCTTCAGAGTTGATAGATAATTGAATGATGTATCACTGGTAAGAAAATCAAAGGAATTGATTAATAAATAGCATCTGTTTAAAAAAAGCATCCATTACTTATTGATCACCCCTCGTACATGTTGTATGTTTTTGATGTCAATATTAAATGCTATTTTCATTTTGACTAATACCTTGAAATGAAGATGCTTTTAAACTCTAATGGGTAGATTTCCCAGTTGACTAGTTTGTTGTTGTCTAGATAAACATCTCTTGTCAATCCTGAAAATTACAACAGTTTGCTGGTTAGATTAATTATGAGTACAAATTGGTTTCTGCAACATAAGTACATGTAATAGTAGGGCTGGCACAGAATAGAAATATCTTGCGATTCATCCAATTTTACATTCTGTAAAGGACTTCAGGAACTGCCTCCTCCAAAGAAATGATTTGTAATTAATGTTCAATCTTTCATACGTTTTTTAAATAAACTATCACTGACAATAAATAGGTCTGAAAATCCAACAGCTGAAGGTAGTTAAGTTCTGATTATCATGCTAGCTGTAAGTAAAAGCATTGTGACATCACAATGACATTTCAGGAAATACAAAATATATAACGCTTTCATCAGAAATGAATTGTATTCGGTTTAAAGGTTGAAACTTCTTTTGATTGATTGTCTTATACAATGATATGTACAATACATGTATGTATATATATGCTTTATCTTGTATATTAATTATTACCTTTCCTTTGAAAATCAAGAGCTTTCCCATAGTTAACCCTTCCTAGGTTCTCTACTAGAATATCTAAGTTTGTGGAACTCTGAAAACATAAGAACACTTTAAAACCTGTCTAATGTAAAAACTGCAGGGCCATGGGAACAGTCTAGTGTTCCAATTATAGTTGTTTAAACAAAGACATTTTGAAAACATGGGAGTTAATCATGTTCTGTTTAATAAAGATGTTTGCTTAGAAAAGTGTTCACATTATATCTAGCTATTACAATGGTGTCATCTCAAAATATGTCACCTGATGAGTCATCCCATAAAATGCCTTTACTTAATCAGGTTGGAATACATACATGGGCCATGGCATTCTATCATGTTGGGGTTAAACGTTTCTGTATAAATGTGCCAAAAGTGATGTTTCAAAAAGTTATTTTTATGTTGGAGAATCAATAAGTTTTGCTTCATTGATTTGTGTTATGATTAAAAATAACACCACAAGCTTATCAAAAGGTTTTAGTGTACAGGTGGGGTGGACACTTTATGTATCTCCTTCTGCCAATGAGCCTTATAAGCAGTGATCTTCTATTGTATTATTGTACCTTTACTCCTGCAAGATCAATGGAGCGATCTTTATCAGTCCAATCATATGTTGCGATCTGGCGGCCATCTATCAAAATCTGAAACAATTCAAATTATGGTAAGTCAATATCAGTTTAAAATTGAGTGTTTGAAACTTTGAATGGTTCATGATTCGTTCATCTATATTTATAAATACTTTACTGTATACATGTGTTCACTTTTTCTATCAGAGAATTAATGACCGAGCATGTTGTAATTTTTTTCAAAGTTTCAAAGGGTTGCTTGGTTGCTTCTGTTTTGTATTGTATTGTATTTGTTTACCACTCATGATGGAGAGCACTACTCTTGGGAACATATCCCAAATTATCTACAATTGTAATTTAAATGCATGAAAACTATGTGACAGCCCTGGCCTTTTATCAGGCTATGAACCACTCAAAACTATGTGACAGCCCTGGGCTTTTATACAAGCTGTGAAGCACTCAACCTTCCCTGCGCACCATACTATTTTCATAATGATTGCATATTATATAGCAAGCAATTTTTCTGAACCAGGAATCAACCCAGTGTCAAGGGATCACTGTAATTTATCATCATTTTAATTTGAAGGCCATGATCATACTCACTTGTGCTCTATCTGTCACCTTGCCAGCCAGCCTCAGTTTCCGTCCACTGTTGATCTTGTTCCTGTAGAGTATGAACCCATAGCCCTGGCCACTACCTTCATTTGCATTCAGTAGCTCCATTGCCATCACATCATACGACTTGATCACCTACAACAATGGTTAATATTGCAATTTACATTATAATGTGTCAATGTCTTTGCCGGGTTAATAAGTGAACATAAGGTCAAAATTAAGGTGTTGTACATGTATTTGTCATCAGATGTTATCAAATGTAGTTAGTCCATGCTTCTTGCTATTCATGCATTTGTCTCTTCTCAAATCTTTGCCCCAAATTATTACTTTTATAATATAGGAGGAAAAACATTTTTTCTTGTCCCAAGACTTTCAAATTTTAGACACACACAGGTCATCATATTTTGAAAAAATGCCTCTTTATTTCACAGTAAAATCTAAAACCCAAGCAGGGACAAAAAATGTTTTTCTAATGGGGGGAAAAAACACTATTGGGTATGAAAATGATGTCAGAACTTAGAACCTCTCTTCACCATTAGTTGGTCCCAGCAGTATTTTACTTTACACAGTGCTTACTGTAATAAAACATGTATTTTATCCTACCTTTGCCTCAGACAGAATTGCCTCCAAGTTCAAATGAGCAACCACAGTGAGCATGCCATATGCAAATGTTGAAGGTGGGTCCAGAGGGGTGGGAAGATTCTTAGGGACTGAAAACATACAGACACAGGTCAACACACTTTTCTGGTACATTTACACGTTTAACTTAACATCACTGTGCAATATAATAACATAAAAGTTTAGGTAGTTACTGGATTCTCTACAATGTTTGATACAGTAGAATATAAAATATTTACTCACTCAGGCCAGTAGGACTAAAACCCCCTGTCAAAATTCCCAAAAGATCATAAACTAAGTTAGACTAGGTAAGATTCAACCATTTACAGGGTGGTCCAAAAAAATTAACCACTGAAACGGGCTATATTTCCCTTATTACCTGCAGGAATCCTTTCATATTTTCACATATTGTAGAGGAAGGCGTCTAACGTTTTTTGTTGAGAAAGAAATGGTCTAAGTTTTCATAGACAAAAATATTTTCCAGTGAAATCGCAACATTGCCCTATATGGTCTTAGAATGTCAATATCTTCATTAATCATTGACCAATTCTAATGAAATATGGCTCAAAACATTAGATACTGAATTTTCTTTTGATTTTTGTAAGGTATTTATATGAAGGGCTTCTCAGATTCGAGGTCACAGGGGGCAACTTTGCCAACTCTAATCGTTTGTTTAGGTAAGATGGTTAAAACTGCTTCAAAACGGTCAGTGAAATGTGTTTTCTACTCAAATAGTGTCCAATTTATTATATGGTAGGGTTTTAAACCTATATATCTTACTGAAAGCTTTTTTAATTTTTGTGAATCACATTGGTAAAATTTTGCACATTATCTAATTTTCAGGTATGTTTGTTTAAGTCATATTATTTCTTCAAAATTCGGGACTGAGAACAAATTATGGCATCAACAAAGATTTCAGGCCTTCCCTCTACAAGATGTGATAATATGAGCCAATTCATGCATGTATTAAGGTAAATATAGCCTATTGCAGCGATTAACTTTTTGGACCACCCTGTACCGTGTTCATGTATGCAGCGAATTTGTCCTGTTCAAATCTATAACAAGGGTGGGATGTCTAGGAGCAAAATCATTTCATCAAAATATCAAAACACAGTACACGTAGATCTACATGTAACTGGCCATTTAATGCAATTCTTAAAGTTTTTTTTCTGAAAAGTTATGAATTCACTATGAAACAATGGTGAATCAATATTTTATAAAGAAGTGTATTTTAAAAATTTAAATCTAAAATGAAATAAGATTAGTGTTAGAATGAAATGGATTACATATTACAAGTTAATAAATGAGAAATGTAGGAACGGTACACTCTTTTTATGATCAATATTTAATTGTACTGAATTTTGGCTAATATGGGCAAACTAGTGAAAAAAACGAATGCCAACTTTTCATTAAAAGATATAATCTCAATAGGCTACATATCACATATTTAAACAAGGCATTAACATGACAAAATGTCACCACCTAGTTGCTCACAATATTATGAGTTCAATCTTACGTCAGATTTGAATTTCTGAGAACTTGTAGATGATTTAAAAGAAATAAACTGGTCAATTTGAAACAAGTTGAAAAAATACCTTTTTTGACCTTGAGAAGGTCATTGAAGGTGAAATCTCAAATCTAAAGTCAGATTTGAACTTCTGAAAACATGTAGATGATTTTGAAAAAAACTGAAGTCAGTCTAAACAGTATTTGCTAAGTTATTGGAAGTTGTAAAAATTTGTTACAGACGCCGATTGTCAACCGCCAACCACCAACTACAGACCACCAACCCCCATAAAAAAAACCGAGACCACCCCAATATGTCACCACATTTTGGTGTGACAATTTAGTTTAACAAGAAAACCCCACTTGAGAAATCCTGGCTACAGGCCTGTCACTTGTGCTATCACACTCAATAAAAGTGGTTTTGCATAGATAAATACACTCAAATGCTCCTTACTACGTACTATACACTGAGTTTATGATTCCATACCTTGACCCTTGGGTGCATATTTCCTAAGGACATCCCTGGTTTTCTGGAATTTTGATGTCAGACCTCCGGACTCTGTTAATATTGCATCATAATCTAAAACATGAAAATATTTCATTTAAGTATTTGAAGTACTACAGTAAGGCTGGGTCAATAAAGTTGTTGCTTTTCCCAATTGGTTTGAAGAAGGCCTATACATTCAATATAACATGCAGATGGATCGTTTATATATCCTGTGTTTTATCTTACCATAGCTAGTGACCGTAGGCGCATAAGGATAGTTAGCCCCATTCATGAAACCAAAGTTGGTTCCACCGTGGAACATGTAAAGATTCACTGAGCCACCAGAGGCAACAATCTCCCTTAGGACCTTCTCATACTCTGTATTATACAAGAACATGTAATAGGCAATGTAAAGATTCACTCTGTTAACATTTTATGTAGTTTTAAAATACTTATCTTTGACTAGGGGTGTTTTGTCTTCAATATGACTTGCTTGAAACAAAATGGGTTTGAAAGGTAGGTCTTTTGTAAGGTGTATTTTAATTTTGTTGAAGACCACGTCTACATTGACAGTTTACTACATTTTTTCCCAGCAATTTTTTCCATTAGATGCAAAATTCTCATATTATCTTTTTGGAAAGCTGGATGACAGATAAATATGCAGATACCTGTAGAATTCCATGTATGATGCTTCTCTCCCCAGTGATCGAACCACCCTGTCCAAAACTCCATAACCATGAATGGCTTGTCTGGCTGGCGACTCTTCAGTTTTGCCTTCATTCGTATAAACCAATCCATCGACTTCAGGTTAGCAGTAGCAAGGACTGGAATGATGGAGAGATACTTGATGAAGTGGAAAACATTGATTGAGCTTACATGCTGGAAAGGGAATGATGTGAATTGGTATAGTCATTGAGAAAAGGTTGGAAAACCATATTCTTATTAAATTGTAATGTAAAGCAATTCATAGATTGTTCATCATCGTTCATTTCAAGCAGCTGAGACATACATTGTGTGCAATTTGCTTCAAAATGCTTGCTATTTTTGTGATAAAGGGAATAGTACGAAACATGGCATGGTGCAGGCCTGTCAACTGTCCCGCAATTTGCGTATTTGTCACGCATTTGCTGAAGAATTTGAAGTCACGCCAGTTATTTTTGCGTGACAGAAAATGTCACGCAAATACGCATTTTACCTGGTAATTGTCAAGCAAAAATATTTCTGTAGAAATATTTTTAAAAAAGATCGTCTACACAGCAAAAATACGAACGCCGGAAAAAAACGTACGCATATCGTTCAGACTTTTCATGCGAATTACGTATATGTCACGCATTCCGTTCGAAATTTTTCGTACCTACCCCCCCCCCCCGTTGACGGTTGTTTGAAACGCGAGCGTAGCGAGTGCGAAAAATTTGAGGTGTTCAAAATTTGGCAAGATGTAATAAAATTTAAACCAAGGTGTTCAAAATTTGGATCAAGGTGTTCAGATTTGGATCAAGGTGTCCACATTTTGAGGGGAGGTGTTCAACATTTCCAAGTCACTCATGTTAGGTGTTCCCAAGTTGACAGGCCTGATGGTGCCATGGCACACCCTATGGAATACGCTATGGCACTCATGTGCCATAGGCTCTAGCTAGGACACTGTTTTGAGTCAAATTCTTGTCGATTTATATGCCTCATGGAAGTACAAGTTTTGCTCAAAAGCCCCTTTTCAAAATTGCCACCAGTTTCAAAATGGTCACCATTTTAATGTCAATTTTACTGTATTTTAGGCACAACATAGCCTATGTCATAGGGTATGCCATGGCACCATATCATGTTTTGTACTAATCTGTATGGTTATTCAAAACATGGCATGCCTCATGTGAAATCAAATTCTCCACAAAAGCTGATTTCAAAAATGGCTGCCCGTTTCAAAATGTCAATTTTCCTTTCTTTAGACACAACATATAAAACTGCAATATTGATATGTTTAAATGCAAAAAATCATATATGAAATTAAAATTATTCATCCTTGTTATATAGCATTTTATAACTGCTACATACCACCTGGCATTGATCCCTTGTCAATCCCTTGGTCATTATCTGAAGTAAACATCAGTTCCACAACACCATGTTGTTCCAGCAGCTATAATAAAAGGTTTCCCAATGTAAATTAAACTACATGCATGTTCAATGTTCATGTATATATTCGACCAGTGTTCCCCAGGATTTTTCTAAACCTAGTGAGGAATTCAAATTTAGCCTCTCCCTGACTAACAGCATGGGCTTTCAAAGAGAAAGCCCATGCTAACAGGTATCCAAAACTAGTCAAAGTCCCAAATTTTTCAACATGGTTTTCCAACGTCACATCATTCGATAACCAGCTTTTGATATTTTTTCTGATTAATTCTGATTTGACCTACGAATGAACTCGGTGCAATATTTTAATTCTGAAACTGCCAGTATCATAAGTAGACAGTCTACAAGTTTAGTTTAAATTGTATGCCAGATTTCTATCTACACTGTAGTGCTTACTTCTTTAATAGCTTTCATATACTTTTGGTCCCTTCCATAGGATCCATATTCATTTTCAATCTGGAATGCTATAATTGGTCCTCCTTTTGTATACTGCAAAAGTGAAGAGAACAATGAAATTATCAATGAAAGTTGGTACACTCTATATCAACTACAACATTTTCAGCATACTAAAATCATAGAATTGTATATTTTTAAATTTATGGTATATATAGGGTGTCAAATAAACATGTTCCCCCTGCTAAGCTTTAACATCCACACAATGTTGCATAACTTTTTTATTTGTATGATATCATAAATTGTTCTTAAGCACATTAAAACTAGGCTTGATGGAGCAACTCCACAAGAAGTTTTAAACTCAAAAGTTCATATTTTTGAAATTAAGGGGGGGAGAACATATTTATTTGACACCCTGTACATGTACTTATGTATGATAACCTATGTGCCACTACGCCTCACTCTAGATTTTACACTCTCAGGAGAGGAGAATTGTATATTGACAAAACAAACAAGCAAACAAACAAACACACAACCAAGCTCTAGTAAGCAAGCAAACAAATGCTCCACCAACAAACACATTAAATCATACAAAACAAACATACCTGTAAGTCTGCTACAAGAGGTATGAGATGTCTAAAATAGGCATCAACTGCATCAAGGAATGGTTGATATGTGCTCCTAAGCTTCATCTTTGGATCATGTAGCAACCAACTGCAACAAAATTGAAGACAAGATAAAAATGGGGTAACATGTACTGGTTCATATTTTCTTGACTTGAACATGTCTCTTTATACATGTTGACTCAGAGTTGACAGTCATATGTGAAAATGGATTTCTATCACTTGTAATTATTATTATTTATTGATTCATTCATACAAAACGAGATTGAAAGAAAAAATTTGATGTTTTTCATACCTAATTTTCATTTCTCTAGTCTTAACTAAATGGCTGAATGGAGATATGAAAGTCTAATATTTCGGTTTTTATGTAACAAATTCTAAAAGGAAGCTGTGCATGGTGAATATCAAAAAATTGTTTTAAAGAGGCATTAATGAAAACATTGCCTTTTAAATTACCTTGGCAGTCCTCCAAGGTCCCACTCTGAGCAGATATATGGACCTGGTCTAAATATCACATATAACCCTACATCTTGGGCCATCTTAATGAACATTCTACAACACAGAGATTAGGCTTATTAATTAATTTAAAAGAATGCTTAATTTCATTAATGAATGGAGCACACAGAAAGTTAAACCTGTTGCATTGAAAAGCTCATCTGTATTCAGTGCATGAACTGATAATATAATACTATCAAAAATCTAAAATTTGCGTACACAAGATAGGTTGGAAGGGTAAAAATAAGAGTGGGATGTGGGGAGTTTGGGAGATTCCAGAGATAATTATTCATTTACCTGAGATCAAGCAAGCCTTCAAAATTAAATGTTCCCTTTGTTTCTTCATGGAGATTCCATGGGACATATCTAAAAAATATAAATATGGTGTAACATTAGTATAGGTTATATAAATAAAAGCTTACAATGTGTTTTAAACACATTCCAAGTCATTTGGGAGCTTAATAACTTAAAGTGACATTTCTCTCTTATACTGATCGTGGACTTTCAACTAGCCCATGTACTGATGCAGAGTAGCCTCAACTGACATATGAGTAGGCATTTTATGTGAAATCAAGCATGACCAAAATTCTCTATTTAATTCTCAGGTATGAAAATGTTTTTTTTATGATAATTAATCTAAAGTAAAACCTACAGGTTTAAAATAGTATTCCACATAGAGGTTTATGGGACTTTAAAAGGTATTCCATTTACAAAGACTGGTATTCCAATTCATAAATTTTACTTTTTACACGAAATGAGAAATATGCGATCCATTATGCGATTATGCGATCCATATGCAAATAACAAACACCTGTTTGCCACATATGTTGTGCTAATCTCTAATCAATTCAATTGTGTTTCATGCTTACTGTGTTTCAATCTAAAATGTATTGAATTCATTTTACTTTTTACTTATGTCTGTGTCAACATGTATATTTTTGATGTTATAAAAGGCCAAATCAATATTGAGTATAACACAATTTGTTTATATAGGGGGACTGAAAATTGGAGTGAAATTAATAGGTGAAGGGGTATCATCATGAAGTCTGGTCAGGTATTTGGAAGTCTAGCCAGGTATGTGCTCTGTGGTTTGGAGCTATCCTATATTAATGATGGAATAAAGAAAGTCCCAACCTACGTTTCCACAGTGTTGAGACCGCATGCCTTCAACTTGAGGAGTCTATCCCTCCAGTATTCGGGTACCACACGGAAGTAATGTAAGGCCCCACTATAGATGTACATTCGTTGGTTATTCAGGTAGAAACTTCTCTTCCTTGCAACAAGCCCCTGTGGAGTGACTGGTTTCGTTAGCTCTTTAATGTTAACATCTTCTTGAAGGTCAAACTCATTTTCAGGCTCATATAGTGGCTGCCTTAAAAACAAAATTGATGTATAACCAGGTTTTCTCGATTTCCTGACTGTCATGCCAAGTCTTACTATATCTCGTAAGCCTAGAAGGCCACACATGTACAGCATATTTAATGGCCTCACTAGAATAAAAAGAATTAGACTTAGCTACAGATTGAGATTGTCACATACTAAGCTGTATATCTCTTCTATAAACATCTTACTATTCTTATTTCCCTTGGCCTGCTCACTTCTTTCCTTGCATTCTCATTAGTTCCTTTTGCAATCTTTGAATGAAGTCTTTTTTATTTGCACAGCTACAGGTAGGTGTACACATGCACAGAAGAACCAGAAGAAACAAACCTTACAGATTGTCCCTACTCAAAATTGAAAAACGATAAAGATTTCATTTCTACCAGATACTGTGCTTTGCTTCGTGATCGACAAAATTAGCTGACAGCGTTACATCCATCCATGTATGTTTACTTACTTCTGGAAGGTAACCCAAAGTGACAGTCTCAATCTTTAGCTAAGTCTTATATTTTTGATTCTAGCGAGTCAGTCAGGCAGTGAAATATGTATTATGTTGAGTTTCAACTGGTAATTTTTTGGAACTATATACCCGGTCTTGTTCAAGAGCGAATTATTGAGGCTAGCATTTCTAGCAAGGACTGGGCTAGTACCAAATTAAAAATGTATCTTACCTGTCGAAATGTGCAACATCCTTTCTAAAAATGGAAATGAAGAAAACTTTCTGAAGTTTGAAAGATCTAAAAAATCCAATTTGAGAGAAAAATAGATAAGCTAAAAAAGTTATGCCTGTCAAGAATAACAGTCTGATTTTATGCTCCCTTCTCAAAGTAAAAACATTCATTTTTGTAATGACATTGTATGAGCAATTGAAATACTTTACAACAGTGTAGTAATTGCATGCTTTAGTCAATTTATCATAAAGTTCATAATATTTTTAACTTGGCCTCGTTTTGAAACCAGAAGTAAACGTGAGAAATCAGAAACAATGATACTTCTTGCGCAAAACGCAAACGTATTTCAAAATATTAGTTTATTCAATGTTGCATCAAGTTTACTTTTTGTATGATGAAGGGATTTGTCATGACCCACTCTACTTTTTAATCATTTTAATTCAAATTCATATCATATTTGATCATAGACAGCATACAATAAAAAATTCAAGGTAATAAATTTAACATCTATTAATTCTGTAATTTATGAAGCTTGATGGCAGGTGGTAATTTTTTCACCATGTTTTGGTGATAAGGGTTTGGTTCTGTGACCATTAGTTAAAGAGGGATTCTAACTAGATTTATGTCATCTATAGAACTCTTTACTTAACAACTTAAAAATTATCAGATCATTCATAAAATGTTTACAGAAAGCGCAATGCCCCACTCATTCATGATACTATGAAGTACCTGTTTTCTGGAGAAGATTACTTCACTTTATATATGAATAGATGAGCATTTTATCATATGTGCCAAAAACTATTTTTATTTTCTTAATTAAATGACAAAACAAATTATAATTGAGAAATATTCTTATTTCATATATTTTTTATTCATATTTGTAATCAAAAATATAAATTCCCGACTACAGTTTTACATAATCATTTCACTGTACAAAACATTTGACATAAAATTTCCAAATGCAACACAAGTAAATCTAGGCTAGACATGTTCCATACTAATTAGGTTTGCCAACATGTTTCCTTGGGAGTTCAATTATTTTCACACCAACAATTATAGCAGTATAGAGAACAATTATAGCAAATAGTCAAGTTGATGTGTCAATAAGAACTAATGTATTTACAATAACTTAAAAAGATCTAGTGAGAAAGCTAGCTAGCTCAGAGAACAATTTGAGATAATAATATAAGATAATAAAGACTGGGTTTGCATGATAAAGGATAATCAATAAGTTCTGAAAGTATTTTAATTTCATTTTCATTTCATTTCAAATAATCAATATTTTCAAACTCCCCCAAGATATAAACATGATAAAAATTCTGAAAATATTTAATTTCACGCATGAACCCAGTGCAACATTTAAATTACAAGAACCTTTGACATTTAAATTTCAAGAACCTTTGCTTGTATCTCTGTGTCTCAGTATGAAGTAAATATCTGCATATGAGGTAGAAAAAGATACTGTACTATTAGTATTAACAAAAGAAAAAGATACTGTACTATTAGTATTAACAAAACATATTGAACTCCTTGTATTTAATTATTACTTATATACAACAAAGTCCATTATTTATACTATAAATTGTGTAGTCATATGATATCTAAGTAGTTATATCATACATGTAGAGTCATAATTGGAAGATTATGTCATATTTCATGATTATCCATAATGGTGTGTGAATTACTAATGTTATGATACCAACGATTACATGTAGAAGTGCCCGACATTTAAAACATTTAAAAGACCAGCTGATTAAATTATGATTTGGAATAATACACCTTCAAGTGTGCTTATGTTTACTCTCATACCTTAACAAGTTTTTGAACAACAGACTTCTTTCAATTGTTTTTCTCATTTTGTTAGAATCAACAGATGTTACTGTCAAAAGTGCAATGATACTTTTTCCCCAAAAATATGATAAAGGACTTAAAACGCTGATGTTCCAAGCCACATATACAAACATGAATTATCCGGAGTATGTTTACTTTTAAACTTTCTCAAATAAATACTCAAAATATTAAGAGTTAAGATTTTAGCAAGGTGATGGTTACACTGGTTAACTCATTGCGTAATGGTTGGCTTCCCAATACACTGATACATGTACATTTAGTTTTAATGCTGTGCAACATTCCTATCTATAACTGAATAATTCATTGTTAATAGGTGCAATATTTTGCAATTGTGTGTGTGCTTAGATCTCAGTCATATAAACACTTATCTAGAATACACACACCATCCTTATTTCTGCAATTCACAGAAAAGTAAATCTTTAATAAACATGGTCAAGAAGTCACAGGGCTTGACGTCATCAACAAAGAATATGTTCCTGCATAATTTGATCAGCGAACATATCATTTTACTTCAATTTTCAATATTATGTACATATCTTTGTCCTTTCTTGGCTTGCTTATTACTATTTACAACAATTTGAGATCATGAGACTTCCTCGACTAGATTGCTTTTGTGTTGGGAGGATCTACGTTGCAAGTCCTGGGGGGTGGGGATTATATCCCCTGTTGATTCTTGTGCTATCAGCACTTTTTCCTGGGCTGGAATTGGCTTCTTTAGTTGAGAGACCTTTGACTTGGCCATATTGTAGTCTCCAGAATCAAAATACTGCTTCTGGAAATAGAATATGTAGTTTGTTAAGTGCAGTGTAAACTTCAGGAGGTCCCAGGAAGTTAAAATAAGATGTCTCTAGGGATAAGTAACTCAATTTTTAATTGGGTATCAACATTCTGACTTTAATACTGACTCTCATTAGATGAAAGCTTGATCAAAGAATGCTTTCTTATTTTTAAAGAGAACAGATGTTTTTGATTCTTGAAATTGGCTGCAAAATACCAAATTTCCAAATGGATATGAACTCCCATTAGACAGATGGATAGATGATTGAAAAATCAGCATTCTCAGCCAAAATCAGATATGCAATGAGAGAACATCATTTCTCAAAAACTAAACTTGACCTGTTACAGCGTTACACTTATTAAACGAAATTATATTCCTGGGTTTACATCTTTATAATGTATATAGCATGATCTCTGAGCCATGGAAAAACAAGTAAAGTTTGAGTTTATAAAAAAAAAACAGTCTGGATATCAACAGATATAACTGTATAATCAATGATGAATTCTAAATACAAGTGACAGTCAGTCTTTTAGAATTTACTGCATATTTTCAAATCAAAATTTCCAATCATTTCCCATACAAAAGCATGCAACAGTACATGATTGAAGTTGCATTTGTTCATTGAACTTTTGTTTATATCTCTTTAAAGTTTGAGATCCACTTTTAAAATTTCACTCACTGAGAATTCCATAGATTTCTCAAACTTTTAAAATCCCCTGATCATTTTAACCATTAAAACAAGTTTCTAGTATATTTGTACTGTACTTACTCCTTTCTGTAACCTCTTCTGTAGAAAAGATGAGGGACCCTTTGGCTTAGGTAGGTTGGCATATTTAGGATTGGACCTGAGTTTTGCCTCTTGTTCTTGTTCCACAGTTCTGGCATCCTGAAACACACAAATACATACCAAATCACAGCCTTACCTAAGACAATATTTCATTTTACTTATCTTCATCTTCAATTACTACCACCTTGTTTCATGCAATTCATCTACACTGATATTATCATAAACTAGAAAATGGTAACTATATGGAGTAGCAAATCCCAACGAACACTATATATAAATCATCAATCTGTACAGTCACAATGTAATATTTACCATCTACTCTTACCTTCAATAAATATTTTAAATCATTGTAGTATCGTGTAACCATACTTTCAAGATAACTCTGGTCAGCCATTTTGAATTTTCAGAGGCACAAATCAGAAAAACAATGCCATAATTGTGATCTACTCTGAAATTCCTTCAATTTGAGTATAATAATACATTTTCATTTTCAGCGATCTTTTTGAACGTTTCCTGTTGAAATCCTTGCAGTTCCGTGAATCTTATTGATGCTCCCCTTCTACTATAATTTGATTGATATCAATTTGATAAAATATTTGTATTTTCACAATGAATTGTTCAAGATTTGCTCGCTTTTTGAAAAGTATTTTTGACTGAGCATAATGATCCAATGCTGTAACACCATCACTGATTGGTTAATAGTGAAGCATTTTCAAGGCCCCATGCTATTGGTCAGATATTTGACTGACAATAACTGTCGATTAAGCATGTGTTAATATGGTTTGTACAAGGCGGTGATATAATAAAGAAAAGTAAAAAAACACAAGAAAAAAGATGCCAAATCAGGCTAGCCTTATACCCACTTATATTTTGATGATGGAGTCAGTTCATTTAAGAGTGTTGCAGTTAAAAACGGATCACTTATTACCATGATCACTTTTTGAGAAGAGTCCTACATCCCTCAGGCATCAGTATGTACAAGGGACACCTCATTATACCAATGCGCATGGTACCAAAAACCAATATTCCAATGCACATTGTGCTGAAACCCATTATACCGATGTGCGTTGCAGTGTGGGTCTTAAGATTTTTCTGTCACTTGCGAAGTGGCAATCAATTTGTGTTTTCACATGATGATTAAAAATGTATCATTGGCTGGGGGAGAGGGGGTGGGGGTGGAAGCATTCCCCCTCCAGAAAATTATTGATATTTAGAATCTCTTGTGCAAACTGAGCACGATATTCCTCATAAAAGTCAAGTTTTAGGCCCTATATATAGATCTACACAGAAAAATTATTGAAGAACAAAAAATACACGTTGCTTAATAACAGTAATCGCCGACCCCCTAATAACCATTCACCCCGCTTCACATTTAGTTCAAGAAATATCAAGGAATAAACAAGTATTATTACCGAATACACAGTAAAAATAATTTCCGAAAGAAGTCAGCGGGCAATAATAGAGTACTTCATCATTACTTACACTAAAATGCGGAAAAAGTGGCTAATTTTGTAATTCAGTGCATCATCACGATAAATATCTATCATTTGGTGCTTTCCACATTATACTAAACCAATATTTTGATGAATGAAGAAGGAAATGTCCGAGTTTAAAAAAATTCTTTCTGCGATAGCTTCTGCAAACTTTTTATGCGCATCTGATCTCTTCGACCAATCAGAACTCTGGAATAAAGAAATCGAAAGCACGGCCAATCAGAATCCACGATAGAAAACGTTTCGGGATCGATCAAGAAGGAATATCGGGATGTTCTGGATTTTCGATCTCCGTGTGTTCCTTGGCAGAAATATGCCATTATCTTCGGGTTTTCAAGTCTGATTTGATCCCAGATCACCACTATGGCAAGTGCTCCATCAAAACTGTTTGCCAGATGTATTTTCTGATGGCATTTGGCGACCGCTTATCCAACACACTATACTGGTACATTAAGTTGAAGGTCAGTTGGGCAATTTTGGGGCATATAATGAAAAATAAAATTTCTAACCCTGGTAGGAATGTTAGGTACCTGGTCACCCAGCTACCCAGTCACCTGGTTTATTACACAAACCCTAGCTAAATAGCAATATTTATTTATTCTATATTGTTTAGGGTCATTCCATTTGTAGCCTTTCCCAATGGCCATGATGATATCATGGCCACTACGCATACCTATATTTATAATGACGCAGCAGGAAACTGCGATAAACTATGCACCTACCCTATCTTTGAATGCTCCGAAATCACTCTGCTACGTTTTTAAACTCTGTTAAGCATGATAAAAGGCAAGAAGTTTAGTTAGAAATAAAAGAGTTATCTAATGAATGGGACCCTTACATGGCTCCTAAAAGGTAGAAGACACTAAATGGTGTAACACTATAAGCTGAATTTTGTCCACATAGAGCATGTGCACAATACTAAAGACATGTAAAATTGAACTGTCAAAAGAACTGAAATATACTTACCAGCTTGCCTCTTCCGGAAGTTATGATACGTTATGGTGTAACTACGGTAATTAATTTTAAAATATTGAAAAAATCACAAAATACAAGTTCTGAGGTATATATCGCCATTTTTAAGCGAATTAGCCCATACTATGACTATATATCCGCACCCCCATATACAGATATATATAAACTTCATCTTCACAATAAATTGAGCTTCTTTCAAATTTCCATTTTTTGAGATAAGTGCCATTTTCTTACAATTCAAGCCGTAAAAATAGTTGGAAAGTGCTTCCCAGTTGAGGTTAATGGCTTTTATACTTACATTAATGTATGGAGCACTTAAAATGTACTTAGAATCGTATAAATAGCTCTATTCTGTGAGATTTATTTTTGTTTTTATTTTTACATTTTTCTCACCTCATAATTGAAGAGCTCCGCTGTTGATTTACATTCAGTTACACATATTTCCTTGAAAATTTGCCATGATTGGAACAAATGATGGTTGGTTTATGTTTTATTCATTTAGTTTGTATTTGAATCTAGCTGCTTAAACACAAAACATGTCTTCATGCTATGCTAAAGAGCAAAGATCGCGAATTCTAGGTGAAGCCAATTATTTTGCACAAGTCATATCCTGATTGCATCATAGTTACTTTGTACTAGTCACATCCTGATTGCATCAGCCAATTCACGTGATTTACAGTTTACACATGGTTTCAATATACATGTTATACTACTTCCGGGTAGGGTAGTGTCTTTTATACTTTTTTAGTCAAACTTGATCGCTGATCTCTGCCGATGTGACGTCACGCATTAAGTATGCACGCATGGGCAGTACAATACATAAGGCAATATGGCGTCTTAGGCCTATACATGAGCCAGAATGGAGGTCTGCAAGTTGAAATGATTATGTTTGTTTATGCATCAATCGATCACACATTTAATCCAGACAATCTTTCAAATCATATACTTAACATTGTAATAGATTTATTTATTTTGTGAGCTAACGTTCCCTTTAATATTCATTGGTGAAGCAATGATTTTACCTAATATGAGTCCCTGTCTTTGCATAGTGATATTTAAAAATCGAGAAGCAAAACCTATGTTGAATATACTGTGTATTGATGAAGTTTATATATAGCCTAGGGGAACTCAAAAATATTGTTATTATATCGGCAAATTAGCTCGAAAATGGTTGTACACCCTAGAAATTGAATGTTGTTGATTTTTTCAATATTTTAAAATTAATTACCGTAGTTACACCATAACGTATCATAACTTCCGGTAGAGGCAAGCTGGTGAGTAATTTCTATTATTTTGACAGTTCAATTTTACATGTCTTTAGTATTGTGCACATGCTCTATGTGGACAAAATTCAGCTTATAGTGTTACACCATTTAGTGTCTTCTACCTTTTAGGAGCCATGTAAGGGTCCCATTCATTAGATAACTCTTTTATTTCTAACTAAACTTCTTGCCTTTTATCATGCTTAACAGAGTGTAGTGAAGTAATTTGGTATTTCAGGAGTAATAAGGAGATTTTTGTCAAAAATTTGGAACTAATTTTGAAAATTAAAATCCTCTTTATGCACATGCGCGGTATCGCATGTCAAACTTTTAACATAAACGGACAATTAATTCAAAACGTTTTATTAACCGCTTTACCCCCAGACAAATATACATTTCTCCTAGGCATTTCTAAAAATGTTCGCGGCAAAATTTTTTTTCTGAGCACGAAAGAATATGATATCTCGCTACACGTTTAGTAGCTTTAGCGAAATCTTATTATAATAACTTTGTTTCCTGGCAGCCTGGTGTTCATATAGATTTGCATAACGACCAGAGGAACCAGAATTTCTAAGTTGAAATTGCTTTGAGATTATACTTGGAGAATGAAGGATTTACGATAATTAAGAATTCAAGAATTACAATTTCAACTGTATAAATGAGACAGGAAAGAAGTGGGCTGGTCAAATAAAGGGTAGGTCTCCAACTAAAATCATAATTGTAACATTTATGAGTGCCAGTTTCTGTGACAATCTATTCAATGGTAGACTATGCGAGATGTCCCTACAGTGCTGATACAGTAAAACCTGTCTAATCCGAACACCCACGGGACCAGCCAAAAGCGTTCAAATTGGCAGGTGTTCAAATTTCAAGGATTTTGTTGGTCGGGGGGGGGGGGGGGGGGATTTTCATTGTTCAGTCCACTATATTAAACACTTAATACTAAGTCAGAAAACAATAAATGTTGTTGATGAGTTAATTCTACAATAGTCATATAGCCTATATGCTATGTTTTATTTATATTTTGAACAATATCATCATTTTAGTAAAAATAACTCTTATATTTTGGCAAAAACTTTGTAATACACTGTAAAAGTATATGATAGTCTCGTATGAAATCTTATGCTTATCAAATGACTTATCCCATATTATGGTAATATAGCACTGCTTTACTTTTGCTTGAAAAAGTCCTTCATTGTTGTTTGTTTCTTGGCACTTTTAGCATGAGCAATATTTGAGTAGATATCCTCTTCAAGTAAAAAGATTTTTTCATGAGTGTTCATTCGAGATGATGTATAATCCTTCAAAATATCAAGGGCATTCAGGATGTCAGATGTATGCCTTTTAGGAGACATTTTAGTGATAGGATATTACATTTTTTTCTCTTTCTTGTGATATAATCTTGTCTGCAAATGTCGTCTGTGTTGTCCTTGTGATTATAAAACATTTGCTGATTGAATCTTAGCTATCATAACATCCCCATGGGATATAAAACAGTTAAGACCTGTTCATAATCCAAATCAAAAACATCCAGTTAATTTACAATAAGGATAAACCAATTATCTCCCAGATTCTCACCTTTCTCTTAATCCAAATCAAAAACATTAAGTTCTTTTCTAAATCTTGTTTGCAAATGTCGTCTATGTTGTCCTTGTGATTATAAAACATTTGCTGATTGAATCTTAGCTATCATAACAGACCCATGGGATATAAAACAGTTAAGACCTGTTTATAATCCAAATCAAAAACATCCAGTTAATTTACAATAAGGATAAACCAATTATCTCCCAGATTCTCACCTTTCTCTTAATCCAAATCAAAAACATTCAGTTCTTTTCTAAATCTTGTTTGCAAATGTCGTCTATGTTGTCCTTGTGATTATAAAACATTTGCTGATTGAATCTTAGCTATCATAACAGACCCATGGGATATAAAACAGTTAAGACCTGTTCATAATCCAAATCAAAAACATCCAGTTAATTTACAATAAGGATAAACCAATTATCTCCCAGATTCTCACCTTTCTCTTAATCCAAATCAAAAACATTCAGTTCTTTTCTAAATCTTGTTTGCAAATGTCGTCTATGTTGTCCTTGTGATTATAAAACATTTGCTGATTGAATCTTAGCTATCATAACAGACCCATGGGATATAAAACAGACAAGACCTGTTCATAATCCAAATCAAAAACATCCAGTTAATTTACAATAAGGATAAACCAATTAACTCCTGTATTCACACCTTTCCAAAACATCCTGTTGTTTTCCACAAATTAGGGATGTCATTGAGACTAAATAAGTTAGTTAGGACAATATTGGTTCTTTGTTTATTTACATTGTATATGTAAAGATAAATAACAACTATAACATTGACTCAATATTTGGCTATAATTTAAATGTCCAGACATTTGATTTCTGATAAAAATGTTCAGATTAGACAGGTCACTTTTTCAAATCTGGTTGTTCACTGTTCAAACTAGGAGGTGTTCAGATTTCAAGGTTTTTTTAACACGGGAGTCAATGGGAGGAAAAAATGGGACCGAAAAAAAGTGTTCAAATTGGAAGGTGTTCGGATTAGCCAGGTGTTCAGATATACAGGTTTTACTGTATATAATAATTAAGGGTGCGTTTTCAAACTAAACAGAGTGCTCCTACCAAAATGAATTTGCCTACATACCCCTGAGACTCTTATCTGATAGATAGAATGCACAAATAAAACAAAAGTTTTGCTATTATAGGTAAAAAGTTCTCTTGAAATTTCGAAGTGATTTTACCTGTTAATTCTGTCCATGGTCAGCCATTTTTGCGGAAGTTACACTGAAACGGAAACTCCATGAAACGAAACGAAATCACTAGAAAAAATATGGCACACATTGTGCGCATGTGCAGCAAAGTTTAAACCAATCATATTATTTGATTTTTTTGCGCACGTGAATTATTTGCTTCTGAGCACTTACAAGCTTACCACAATAAACAAACCTGGCAGAGACTACCCTTAGCCTACTTCATTTTGGGGAAATTTCAGCTCAAACTTGTGACAAATGCATAATGCATACGCTGGCAGGCCTCGCGCTTAACTTTTTTTATCAGGTAGTTGTTTCACTACTTTATTTTGCAGGTAGCTATTTGAGAGAACCAAGTAGTGAAGATTTCGATATTTATTCTTATGACTTACCAGCGCAATAATAAGATATTACACTGTAGTGATCTCCCCAGCAGCAATTGCACTGCACCCACTTGAAATTTTGGTAATAGGCATGCACCCACCTGAGAATCAATTTGCACCCACTTGAAAATCAATTTGCACCCACTTGAAAATGAGAAAAACATGAAAAATAGGCATGTTTTTCAAAATTTTGTCTAAATTGTGAAATAAGAATCTTGCACCCACTTCAGATAAAATCCTGGGGAGAACACTGCACTCTATTAGATATATGGAAGAAATAAAAATCCCCGGGAATTTCATGTATGGCAAAGTTTTCTCGCCAAATATGACTAATTTGCAACACCAGAATGGAGTATAATAATGGAATGGATTGTTATTGAAGAGTTTACGGTAAAGATCGCTAAATGAACCAAGAATCAATAAACAAATAAAATTAGTAAACAATATTGCAAAATTCCCTAGTAGAGCCCCGCGAATGGAATGATATGTTCTCCCCGATTATCTTTATTAATTCCGCTAGAGACCGTTCGATATCGATCTTATATTATACTGAAAGATATTTGTTTAATTATAGATCTTCATTTTCATGTAAAAGTCGTAAGAATAATGAGAAATGTTAGAAAGAAAGAGGAAACATCAAACTAAAGTTCATGACCTTGACCGTCATGTTGACATGCGCAAAAAAGCTGCGCGAAAGACTACTTGGTTGAATGCGGAAACGACTCTAAATTTGAACATTTCTTTCATTCATTTCAGCCTATTTTGAGATAATATTAGTTTAGAATTGTCTGAAAAGGACCAACTGATACATATTTATCGGGAGGATGCATCGAATTACAACATGTGTCATTTTTATCACGTTTTAGTGTGAGTACTCTATAATCGCTCACTTCATTTCTCGAAGTTCTATCTTTTTTTACCGAATCTTCGGTTGTCTGGAACTAGCGAAGTTAGAGTCCATTTCACTGCCTCAGTGCGTCAGTAGAACGGCAAAAATAAGAAATTGGGAGACCATTGTGCAATAATATATGGAAAAGTATATTCATAATGTACATGAATGACATTTGTATATTTCAGATTTTTTAGTTTTTTGTGCAATAAGCCTGTGCCGTCTTGTAATTTGAAGAATTTCAGGCATGTTAATCTTATTGAAAATAACATGGCAGAGAAGCATCCAAATATAAGAGGCCACACACTTTCTAAGCCAAACTAAAAGCAATCCAAGATATACAAATGTCATTCATGTTCAATAGGAATATATTTTTCCATATATTATTGCAAAATGATATTTTGATTTCTTATTTTATAGCTTTTACTGACGCACTTTAACAGTGAAATGGACTCTAGCTATGGAGAAAATGACAAGTAGTGTTCTGGGAAAACAGGTAGCGAATCGCTACCTTCGCAACGCTAATTTCGAGGCCTGGCTGGTGTGAAGCCTTGGAGACACTAATTTTGGTAAATATGATTTATGGTGTATACTTTTCTGCAGTTTGTGGGAGTTTGGGACATTAAATGTTAAAATTCAAGAAAAATTGCCAATTAAACGACTGATCAATTAATATATACCAGCACTGTAGTAGGACGACTAGGGACATCTTGAAGTCTATTCCATTTGTGGATGTTGGCAAATTAGCCATCGTTATCAAAAGACAATGTTGACATTTCACCAGAGTTGGCTGTATACATAGTTATTATAGTTTTTGAGAGTTAGGATTGACAATTTGGCACAGGCTTGTCAACATTTGAATAAATAAATGAAAAAGTCACTTCCGGTTTAAAATTTTGGTGAAAGAAAAACGTTTTATACCTTTAGAGAGCTGCCATCTGATTTTTCTTCTTGAGATTTTGGTACGTCTGGGACTTTAAACTCTTGTTGTGCTGTATCAGACATATTGCGGCAGAGGAACGGCTCGGATTAGAGTAAAGCTTGAACCGTTGCAGAACCAAAATATTTTTCAGACTGATTCGTGACGTCACTAAAATACACAACAAACAGGTTGAACTTTTGCAAATCACGGCTTCCTGATACTCAGAGCCAATCAAATTTGGTTCTTGTTTTACCGCGAGACTGTGAATTCAAAATGTCGCTGTCATGAGCACAAAATTTTGAAAATTTTATCATTTTTTGCAAATAACTTCGCCCGTACTCAGAAAATGAAAAAACAAACAAAACTGTGTCTGACTTTAATATGGATTGTACTTTCATATGCCTTTGGGATATGCCTATTCACAACAGGCTTCCTTTTAAAGAGGATAGTAGTCGAGAAAAATAGTTCTTGCAAAGTTGATTTTTCTAGCCACAACGATGTGTCGAAAAATGGGTCATGTTGGATGGCTCAAAGCTACAGTAAAGCAGTTTTGATTGTTATAGATGCCCTAAGATTCGATTTTATGAAGTACAATGCTTCTCTCCAACTGAACAGTTTACTGCCGTACCAGAACAGGATGAAAACTGTTCACAAATTATTACACAAATACCCGTACAACTCAAAACTCTATAAATTTATAGCTGATCCTCCTACCACTACAATGCAACGACTAAAAGGATTAACAACAGGTAGCTTGCCAACGTTTGTTGATGTTGGATCAAATTTTGCAGCAGCTGAGATCAAAGAGGACAACTTCTTAGACCAGCTGAATGTGTTAAAGAAACGAATCAAGTTTATGGGAGACAACACTTGGGAGGATTTGTACCCAAATCGTTTTTATAGATCATTTCCATTTGATTCATTAAATGTACAAGATCTTCATACAGTTGATAATGGCATCCTAAAGAGGTTACTTCCCGAACTGAGACGAAGAGACAGTGACTTATTGATTGCACATTTCCTTGGAGTTGATCACTGTGGTCACAAATATGGACCAAACCATCAAGCTATGGGTGATAAGCTGGATCAGATGGATGAGATGATAAGGTGTGTGTGATACTAGTATTTTGCCTCACATGATGAACCTAGCAAATTACCTACTTATCTTGCTGTTTCTGGCAACATTTCATGGACAAATGTCTAGTGAAAACTGCCTATAGATAGTTAATTAAATACTCATTGGGTCGCCTCATTGACCTGAATCCCAATCACATTCGTCTGAATCCCAATCAAGGGTCTCATTAGCAACAGACGATTTTCACCGGTTGCTAAACAAAAACGCCTGTTTTTACAGATTTTTCAATTTTTCTATGTTAAATTTTTGATTTCCATTAATTTTGCCTGTTGTTTTCATTTATTTATTCATCTGAATGCTGCCTCGTAAAGCTTAATTCAAATAATATCAATTCTAAAGATACAAGAAATATGACAACATGGAATAAAATATCACGATGATGTGTGATTATTGAATAAATTTAATTCCCCTTTAAACCATACTTATTGGACATAAATTATGTTAAAGCTGCCTTTTTTGAAAAAAACGCAATCCTGGATTGTTCCCAGGGTCCCAAGTGATATTTTGAGCTATAATGAGAGAATATACAATAATAAACAAATTGGGAAAATGCTGTGCAAAAATACTCACGATTAAGGTGTTATTATGATGATTGGTCCTTCCATTGCTCGGATGATTGGCCGGCCATTTGAGTTTTTGAAGATTTCTAAATTTAAGAATGTCACGTGACTAGCTAATTAGAAGTTAAGATAAGATCTGATAAATTACTCCCGCTAATAAGTACACGGGTAGAATGCTCGCCTAAAACGCGTCCCGGGTTCGATTCCCTGTCAAATTTTAATTTTCTTTTTAATTATTATATAGTTGGCTTTGATTTTACGCTTAAAAAATTCTTAACTAGGCCTATGTCAACTTTATATTAAAACATTTATTATCTTTTCAGTTGTATGAAAATGTATTAAATGATATATGTCAGCTTATTGCCTTTTCGAGAACAGTCAAGGTTTAAGCATTTACCACTTTGTATTCTTTGCTGCCATGTTAAGTCAACATCAGGCTTTGTTTACGATTGTAGCTCTAGAAATATTCAAACAAACATAAAATATGAGTTTGAAAATGAAATACCCACTTAGCTTATTTATTCCTTGTTTGAATGAAATGCCCATTGAAGCAAAAATGTTAGATAAGACCTGCCATTTTTTATATTATGGAGATGATTTTTGGATGTTTAGATAAAAGGTTGTAACACATTTTAATTTTTAAAATATGTCTATGATCAGCTGTTTCTCTATATCCTAACTTGAGCATTGCCTAGAAGGAATACCCATGAAGCAATGTCAGTACTATGATCAGGTTATTGAATTAAGTATAGGCTGTCGACAAAGTCTATTTACAATAACAATTTACAAATGCTCCATAAATGTGTAAAAATACTTTACAGATACCCTCTTTACCAAATACGCAATAAGCTGAGATGCATACTTCCCTGCGGTCTTAGAAAATATCATATCGACAATTGTTAATTTTTGGATCATTAAGTTTCGGATGAATGGGATTCAGACCAATAACGCAAATGCGAGTAGGTAGTTACAAGTTTCACCACCAGGTGGCTCGCTCGGGTCAGATAGCATGGCGGGTATAGGAGAAAGTTCCCTTTAACTTAAATTACATCTGTTTTTGTGGTTCAATTTTCATATAGCCCTAATGTTTCGAATAGTTATGCAAATTAAAGTATGTCCAGTAAAAGAAAATGTTATATGTCCAATACAAGAAAAGATATTTCACTTTATGTGATTTTGTAATATGGGGTCTATGGGGAATCAACCCGAACCAGAAGTCACATTTTCAAAAAATATTAAATTTTCAAAGTTGATAAACAATTTTCGAAACCATATTTTTTGATGTATTTTTACATGTAGATTTCAAATATGACATCACTTTGAATGAAGTTTGAATATTTAATGACGTAAATCAAGATCATTTCTAATTGCATCAGGTCTATTGGAGTTGGACGGTTGGGATTTGGATGATGAGGATTTGGATGAATGGGATTTGTATGATTTGGATTCGGACCAATGGTGTGTCCTCATACTCATTCTCATTTAAGGGGCCCATACTGGTGATTCATGGCCCTACCTTTGTGTCTTTTTGGAGAAATCAGTTTTAGTTGTTAAGATATCATTTTCACAATACAGTTAAAGATGCGCATGTTTATAAAATTTTGAAATGTGAACACTGCTAATTTTTTCCATTCAAAATGAAAATATGGCCAGTTGAATTGCTCATTTTAGAGACATACAATCCAAAATAACCTTGTGATTCAAATTTTATAATAAAGATTGATTATATATTTTGTGAACCAAAGGTTATTTAAATGATGCTCAGTGTTGTTAATGTGATGTGGTAGCTTAAGATAGTGAGTTCTGGGTTGATGATAACTTTATATTCATAACTCTCTAGATCTCTCCAAAGTATATGTTTATTATGCTCCAATTGAATGTATTCTAGAGTACGGTAGATTCCAAATATTGTTGTCTCTTTCCGGGATAAGTATACCAAAAAGCATGGAAGTAGCTCAGATTTCAGAATCTCTCTTTGTCCATGTTTGACTTATTATTCTGAAGTATAAGGTATCGTATGGTAGATGTAAAATACGTATAGGCATTGGGAGGTTTTTGATACAGGGTATATCTGAGGGAAATCGAATACATCAATAAATATATATTGATATGTTGACTATTTACCGAGTGATATACCCTGAGCCTTGATAACTGATTTATTCTATTCTTAGTAGATTATGAGGGTTTATAGTCAAGTCCCCTGGCTCAGTTTCACTCTCTGAATTTGTGACGCCATAGATCTGATGAGCAGGGGATATCAGCAGGTGATATATATATCACCCGCTGACACTTCATATATCAATTTTGTTCCTGCATGTTGTTTAACTATAACACTACTAAGTATTGAATAATGTGTCGTATTTTTATGATTTGTGCCTCAGAAAATCAAAATGGTTTCCAAAATGTAGAATTTCACCTAAAATATAAAATTAGATTAAGTATGCCTTTACAGTATATATGTTAATGAAAAATATTTTAATTGTGCATTTTTTGTATATTACATTGTGACATCTTTCAGATTCAGAATTAGGGAATCATATTTTGTTCACTGGGATTTGCTACTATCTGATGTTACCTTTCTCTAGTTTATAATGTTATTTGTAGATCTGTTGTGGCTGAATTAGACGAGGATACAATTTTATTTGTACTTGGGGACCATGGTATGACAAGAACAGGGGACCATGGGGGAGATAGTAATGACGAAGTTGATGCAGCCTTGTTCATATACAGCCCTTCAAAGATAACCACATCCCCATACACAAATAAGGTATAAAAAATGTTCCCATTCAAAGCAATGTGAAGTAACTAAATGGTCAATCTTTCTCATTGCACATACAATTATTTTGTCATACATCAGTACATCTTTCAACTAGATTTTTCAAGAAAATTTGAATTGCAAAAAAATTTGGTTGACACTGTAGTTCTACATTAGTTAAACCTGCACATCGCTCCAAAACGCAATCTTGGGTTGTTTCGGGGGTGAACTTTATCATTTTGAGCTTGATGAAAGATTATAGAATGATGAACAAATGGGGCAAATCTTGTGTAGAAATACTTACGATAAATGTGTCATTTCAAAGATTATTCATTGAATTGCTTCGATCGGCGCCGACGATATGATTTTGAAAAGGTTTCTAAATGAAGAACGTGACGTCACTTCCGAATCATAGCATTCAAATTAAGTACCGTTTAATTACCTCCACCATTCATAATAAAACGGTAGTCTTGCGGTACAATTCTCGCTTAACACGCGGGAGGCCCGGGTTTGAATCCCGCATTCGCCTTTTATTTTTTTTAACGAAATGATTGTTCTTTGATATAACGCAGAAAAAAACAATTTTTATTTACATAAACTTTATATTAGAGCTTAAAAATGTAAAAACAATATATGTCAACATATTGCGTTTTGGAGCGATGTGCAGGTTTAAATGTTGCTGTTATATAAATCTTATCTATCTGTTTCAACATGTATCAATATTATTGGGCCTGCTAAATCAAAACAAATACATTTACAAAATTGACTCCAATCATTTGTCCCATTGTCACAGTGACCAAGAGTTAACAGTGCAAATTGGCCCGGTCGTGTGTTTTCAAACTCTTTAGACGTGTGTTTTTGAAAATTTGAGAGGTAGGTTGATAAATTTGCTCATGAAATTGCTGTCACTTGACTTTATGTTAAAGTAAGTAATTTATATTCCTTTCCATACTATATATTTTAACTTCACGTATCTGTAAACGTGTTATTTGCACGAATCGTATGCTATAGTCTTGTTATATCGGAAAGTGAGCAATTCTGTCAGTCTTATACATATTTTTGCCTGAAAATCACTAGCCTGACTTGTTTTCAATAAATACATCGATTCATAAGGAAAGCATTCACAATATATGCGAAAACCACAAGTTAGAAGAGCTTAAGTAAGTAGCAATTGACTGAATAATATTTTTTAGATTAAACTCTTTAGACGTGTTCAAAAGATTGCGGTTAATGACGTTGACTTGTTACTGGAAACATTTAGACGTGTAGAGACATTGAGGTTTAACGATTTGGAAGTGGGAAACAGCACAATTAACATTATGTATCTCCCAAAAAATGGAAGAAGTTGTTGTCTGAGTAATACTATCTTAATTATAAATGATTAACAGTAATCAAATGTACGACATAATTTGTCAAGATTGATCTATGGAATCATTACAGAATTTGATACTTAAATCAAAATGGTTAGAATCAGACACGCAAGGTTAATGCAAGCGAGCTTTGCCTCATCGCTCATCGTTTTTGAAAATTTGACTAGTCATATTTTTTAATTGCCCCGTCGCTCATTTAATGGCTCGTTGCTATTCTTGAATTTGCCTCAGATAAGTTTTAAAACGTCCCTATTGGCCCTAAACTCACTTTCCCCTGTCATGACCGTAAATAGATTTATTTAAAATGAGAGAAAATGTTTAGTTTGTGATGAACTACATGTAAATGCATATATATGATCACCTAATATAAGGAATAACTCCACCGTTATTTAATGCTCAAAATCTAAGGTTCGCCTCAGGATTTTTAACAATTTGATTCAATGTTATTCCCTAATTTGCCTCACACAATGCGATAGGTATAAAACGCTACATATGCTGCTATGGTTCTATGAGTGACCTATGAACTGTACTGTAACATACTTTGCTAGTGAATTAAATTACAACATCTGATGATCTTGTTAAATCATACATCTGTCTTTTTTATTATCCCACCGAACGAAGTTCGAGGGGGATATAGAAAAGCCGTCCGTCCGTCCGTTCGTCCGTCCGTTCTTCCGTCCGTCCGTTCTTCCGTCCGTCCGTTCGTCCGTCCGTCCGTTCGTCCGTCCGTCCGTTCGTGTGTCCGGGCAATAACTCAAATACCAGTTGACGGATTTCATTCAAATTTTATAGGCTTATGCCTTATGGGTGTAGGACCTCTGCTCGAGAAGGAATTTTCAATATGGCTGCTTAATTCAAAATGGCGGCCATTTTTCGGAAAAAATATAATCTTTAATAACTCAAATACTAGTGGATGGATTTGGTTCAAATTTTATATGCTGTTGCCTGGGTACAAAGGAGCCTTGCTCAAGAAGACATTTTCACGATGGCCGCCAAATTTCAAAATGGCGGCCATTTTTCGTAAAAAAAACGTTATCTTTGATAGCTCAAATACCATTTAATGGATTTGGTTCAAATTTTAGTTGCTGATGCTTAGGGACATAGGAACTCTGCTCGAGAAAGGATTTTCAAGATGGCAGCTAAATTTCAAAATGGCAGCCATTTTTCGTAAAAAAACGTTATCTTTATTAACTCAAATACCATTGAATGGATTTGGTTTAAATTTTAGATGCTGATGCCTAGGGACATAGGAGCTCTGCTCGAGAAAGGATTTTCAAGATGGCAGCTTAATTTCAAAATGGCGGCCATTTTTCGTAAAAAAGCATCTTTGATAACTCAATTACCATTGAATGGATTTGGTTCAAATTTTACATGATGATGCCTAGGGACACAGGAGCTCTGCTCGATAAGGGATTTTCAAGGTGGCAGCTAATTTTCAAAATGGCCGCCATTTTTCATAAAAGAACGTAACCTTTGATAACTCAAATACCAAATGACGGATTTGGTTCAAATTCTATATGCTGATGCCTAGAGACAAAGAAGTTCTGCTCAAAAATAAATTTTCAAGATGGCCACTGAATTTCAAAATGGCCACCATTTTTCGTAAAAAAACGTAATTAATGATAACTCAAATACCAGTGGATGGATTTGGTTCCAATTTTATATGCTGATGTTTAGGGAAAAAGGAGATCTGCTTCAGAAGAAATTTCAAAGGCGTTAGCTGAATTTCAAAATGGCTGCCATTTTTCATTAAAAAAGTAATCTTTGATAACCCAAATACTATTGGATGGACATTCTCTGCTAAAGAAGAAATCTAAAGATGACAGCTGAATTTCAAAATGGCAACCATGTTTTATAAAAACATAATCGTTGATAATTCAAATACCAATGGATGAATTTGGCTCAAATTTTTTATCAAAACATGTTTTGTTCGGTGGGATTTGCTACTCCGTGGAGTTGCTGTTTTTCTAGTTTATTCTTATTTATTCATATCTTTACTACAAATTACAGTAAACAGGTGACACCTAATGTACATATCCCCGTGTTTTATAATAATACATGAACAGATGGTGGGGGATCTGCTTGTGTAATAATGCATACTATTTGTTTCTGATTAACAGTGTGTGTCGTATTAGGCCCGCAAATTATTATTAAACCAACATAAACTATAAATTATATTATTGATTAAGAAGATACTTTTTGAGTTATAACTTCTAGCAGAAATACGAGATAGTAAGAATTTAGTTTTTCAATTTATTTTAGTACTAGTTTAAAAGCCAAACAATTGTAACTAGTTCAAGGAACGTGTTCTTATCGGCACTTTTGAAAGCACACACATGACACTTATTCCGAGGAACTGAAATAACAAAATATGTGAATAGTCATGTACATGTTGTACAAACACTCATCTTCAAAATACTAATGCGATTATTTTCAGAAGGACAGACAAATTATTAAGCAACAAAACGTGTGAAATGTGAACACTATTACAAGACAATGCAAAGTCGTTAATTTTATCACATCTAAATCTTTACAATCCAAAACGTTAACATGCTTATTATAAGACACGTCCATGACGTTATGTTGTCCCTTCTCCATAGTTAACTCCACTTTCTACATTTACGGTCATTTATGGCAATTTTAAGATAAATACAGTTAAAATATTTACACGATCTTAAGACTAGTGAATATTATTCCATGTTGTTGAATGGATTGTCTGTTTAAACTTGATTAAATAACACTAAATGCAAATTAAGTACATATTTCTGGCACTTTTGGTATATAATTGCGATTGATATGAAGTAAGATGGATTTATCCCCAAAATAGATTCATGGGTATGAAGAAGAACATCTTAGGTAGAAGTCAAGATATGTAAGTTTGTAAAATATAGAATATTCTTATCTTTTTGCTCCATTCTAACGAATGTCGCATCCCATGTTCTTACAAAACACGACTAAAGAGTTTGAAAAAACACGACTGGGCCAATTTGCACTGTTAACTCTTGGTCACCATGATTGTCCTGCAAAAGCAATTTAATACAAACTACCATGTTGAATTTAATTGTGTGACTGTGTGAGAGGCTGAGGGCTCTTAAAATTACATTTTCACCTGCAATATTTTTAAGGAATGATAAAATTGGAATAAGAAAATGGTAAACTAAATCAAGTGAAAGCTATCTCTCATATCCACATGCTACATTACCAAGAATATGGCTCAGTTTTTAGAGATTTTGACCTTCAGTGTTGAATATTATGAGGACATCCAAAATATTGTATGACTTCATAAGTGTACACAATTATTGAAGATATCTGAAGGTGATCAATGTGCACTTTGATTTATGAACCTTGTACATGTAATTTGTTGACATTTTTGATAAAAACATCTAATAAAACTGTTTTCTCCATATTGATTATAATTTATTTAGATATTAAATTATTTTTATCTCAGTTGATAAGCACATGTATACCTTGTATTACTATTGTTGATAAGGGATACTTCTTCTTTGATAGGAACTGACTATATCCCAGATAGATCTTGTCCCAACAATCTCCCTGCTCTTAGGCTCAGCAATCCCATACTCCAACCTTGGCACAATAGTGGAGGATCTCTTTAACCATAATCCCAAGTCGACTGGGTCATCCTCCAGAATAAATCAACTGTTCCATGTAGTCAAAGCTCTACGTCTGAATGCTTATCAGGTATATTTCTAAGATTTTTTCAATCTTATCATAGATTTGATAACTAACATGTTTAATAAAGCATATTACAATATTAAACCAGATAAGAGACAATTAAAGGGACAAAGTGCGTAAATGAAGTCTCACTTTTGATCTTCATAGTATTTCCAATGGATAAATAAGTACCCGATCTTTCATTTGACACCAAAAACAGCTCAAGCAGACCACATCAGAGTTGACACTAGATCATGAAAAAATATTTTTGATCTATCAATTTATATGTGTCAAGCTTTTAGCCATGCCATAGAAAGATGGCATTGTTGTTTGCATTAATTATCCATTCATTTTGATAGGATTTTCAAGCATACGCCATCTTTTAATCTAAGAGTTATTTAAAACATCCACAAATGTGAAAAGTGGTAATTCACTTTTTTCAGTCTCTGAACTTCAAATGCCGTTTTCTATGCAAGTAATTTTTTTCAGTTCAGTATTATCCCAAATTAAAGTTTTTATCATATTTGATTGGCTGTGTGAGTGACATGTCTCATATAATATTTTGTCCTTTTTCCTTCCAAAATAGGCACATTGCCTGTTTAATGTACAATTGCAATGAATATTTCAAAAAAAAGTACAAATGATTTTTTTAATGAATATTAGAATTATAACAAAACTAAACCTGGCTTTATGTTGCCTCAATGAATGAATTATATTTATTTTTCAGGCATAGATTAATATTAATGAATAAAGTAAACATACATTTATTACAATTGCATTTCAGATAGAAACCTATCTTCAAACCTATGCAAATTTGTCTTCTGAACTTCCTTACAAGAAGTTTGCCGAGCTTCAAACATCATTCAACTCATTGGAGAATGAGTTTCAATCCTTAGTGACTAGAATCTCACATCAAACTGGAACAGAGCAAAAATACATAAAGGAGTTTGAAATCATAAGAAAAGGATATGTGGACTATTTACAGGGGTGTAAAGAAATGTGCCGGGATGTTTGGGCAAAGTTTGACGTGCATGCAATGCTCTTAGGAATTATTCTTGTATGTGGTGCAATTGCAATATCAATATACATGTTTAAAACAGACATGTATGGAACAATGGATTTTAAACCAATATACATCCTGATGGCTATGTCAATTTGGATGATAATATTTTTCACATTCCATGCCTTCAACAAAACAATGACTTCGATCTTTATAGCGTCACTAATATTTGAATGTAGCGTTATTCTCATAGTTGGATATATTTTGTATGCAATCACCAAGGATCAATCGACAACTGATGTAAAAAGTACAAAAGTGAAGCATTCATTTGAGAACATATTCGCTAGCTTATGTGTAGCCTTTTACTGTCTTGGATCATTTTCAAACAGTTTTGTGGTATATGAAGATTCAGTTGTTACATACCTAGCACAGACCATGACATGGGTATACTTTATGAAAATCTCAAGCAATGTTATTAGGAAATCCCTAAAAGTAAAAGACTCCAACAGCAAGAAACACAAAATTGAACTTAAGAAAATGTTATCATCACCAGTGGTTATAACTTTGATCTTAACATTAGGATGTTGTATCTGTTTGAAACTTGCTGGTTATTTTAGAGCGTGTCGTGAGGAACAGTCGATCTGCGAACCATCATATTTCCTCCAGTCCATCTCAAGCCTCCCTTCGAATATGAACCAGTACAAGAACTTGCGTTATATTCTAAGTGTGTGCTCAGTGGGAGGTCTTGTGCTTGGGTGTCGCTCATGGCTGAGGCACTATGGCAACATGAATGGGTTCTCCCCTGCAGTCTTGTGTGTCAGCTATGGTCTACCTCTCAGTGCAATATGTGTCTCCCTCTATTGGGCCCTCCAGGGACTTCCCGAGAAACTTCTGGACAAACTTCCAGGGTGGCAAGTGACATTGTTACCACGTATTGTATACACCTTGACTCTTACCAGTTTAGGGGTGCTGTATTTGAAACCTCTGTTGATCTATGTGCGACATAGGGACACCCAAACGGACCCTGGACTGCCTTTATCTAACACCGATGAAGACTTAGTGCCAAAAATGTTCAACCATTTGAAAACTAACTGGAAGACACATCTAACAACCCACAATCACAACAGGGAGAGCAACAAAATCCCTGAAGATACTTTTCAGGTCACTGAGAAGCCACCACCAATGGTGTATGGATTAGCTACAGTGTATTCATCAGTGTTGTTGTTCCTGACAACTATAGCTGCTGTACTGTGTGTGATGTTGTTACGTGATGGACTTGCCCCAAGTATTACGCTCACTGTTCTCTCCATGGTTCTATTCCTAGAGCTGCACTCATGTAAAGAACAGTCTGATACTTCTGTTACAGGTACTTCTGACTTTTAATCTTGATTATTTTGCCCAAAAATTACAGCACTGAAATACATATACACCTGCAGTTTTGCTAAACTAAATAGGTAAAGGCCTGATAATGCCAAGGTAACCCTACTATCACACCAAACTAGTTCTCACTACGTTCTCGAAAACGGGCTTCAACTGTGTACGGACGGACTGGACGAACTCAGAACTGGTTGGGTCTATTTACAAACTTCATAGAACGTACTCGAACGGGCAGGTCCTCTAGATTGACACCAAAATTCGATGGCGACCATACCATTCTGTAATCAGGTCATTATGACCTTCTAGACTAATGGACGCATTATATGACGTTGCACACCGACGTGGTGCGACCTGAACGAACTGTGAATGAGATGGACGTATTGAAGACTGTTTAGGAAGGAAGTAGCTAATTATTTTAGACATATTTCCCGACCACAGCCAGATTGAGCCTGTTTTACGACGTTTTCGTAGGACTGGCAAGAACGGGTAAGAATTAGTTTGGTGTGATAGGGGGGTAACTGAACACTTTCCTGTGTAAATCACTGTATTACACTGATGAAAGCAGTCCTGAGTTATCTGTTTTGTCAGTGCATGAAAAGAGATTATTGAAGGAATAAAATGGTATTCCCACAATTGATTTGCCTTTTTATCTCCAACATTGCCTAGTAATGTAATTTATGCTGGCACAAGTTTTTGATCAAATATGGATTCAAACTTTTACTAATTATTTAAAGTTGTTACCTTTAATTTATTGTGTGTTTACTGTTTCAAGATACAACAAAATAACTTGTTTAATATTATAATTTTCAGGAAGAAGACACTTTGTTACATGGTCATGTGTTTCTACATGGGGTCTCCTCTCTACCTGCTTCTTCTACACAACTGGTCACCAGGCAACTGTTACTACGCTCCAATGGGGTGCAGCATGGACTGGTTTCCATGGTGACATCACCAATCATACAATTCCAGCAATATTACTAACCATCAATACATTCGCATCTCAAATTCTGTTCACAATTGGACTTTCGTTAATTTTATTCTGGCCATATGTACGAGGTCATGTGATCCATGCATTCCAAACTCAGAAAGAGGCTAAGATAACTGACAAGGGTGAATTCACAGCCAATGAAGACACTGATGCTCTTCATGTCGGAGCCTTTAAGTTGGTGCTTGGATATTCTCTGTTCCATGGGATAAAGGTAAGGAAATGTTTGCCTTGACAAATACAGCAATATATTATTTAGTGTACTTGCACTGTGAACAGAAAATCTATAGCAAGATTTCCCATTTTGGATCTAAATAGGAATGGGTCCTATGACTCTATCTATTTAATACTGTGCATCTTGTGCTTCATTTATTTTCTTTGAAGTTGTTTTACAGTTTTTGACAAATTGTGAGAATTTATACTTTGCACTTATTTGCAAGACAGATATTTTAGGGTTTATAGTATTTAACATGTTAAATCGGTATTTTATAAATTCATTCGAAAAACTAAACTGAAAAATGAAAAGGGAACAATTTCAACAGTATGGGTTCATGGTTGTTAGAAAATCAAATAAGGTTTCTAGATATTAAGTTTCTTTTTTCGTTACAGTTATTGTCAACTATGTGTACTGCAGCAGTATTAAGGCGCCATCTAATGGTGTGGAAGATCTTTGCTCCAAGATACGTCTATGAAGGTGCCTCGTTTCTTCTCATATCGACACTTTTGATTATCATGTTTGGATTTATTCAGCGACTAGATACTAAAGTGACAGAATGGGTAGAAACATTGGAAAAGAAAAACTAGATTTTGTAGGAATTCTGTTATAGGGATTTTTAAGATATTTAGAGACTTGGAGGAATGATTGGAATGAAGAATAAGAAAATTTAACTAAACATGAAATGGAGAGATTAACCAGAGGGACATTTTGAATGAGAATTATCTCAATATGTATCCTAGTGTTTTTCATAATGATTCTATTGCTCAGGGGTAGATAATGTTTTAAGATTGATTGATTTGGAGGCCTACAAGCAAAAATGAAAAGAAACATTATTATGAATTCAGATGATTTTTACCATCATAGAAAATTATAGTGATTGGCCACTTATTTAATAAATGCCAAAATAGTAATAATATAACATGTCCATAAAATATAGTGTATTTGTTGATTGTTGCGGATAATGTAGAGGGGGCCTGTAGAGTAACCATTTGAGTAGCGATATAGAGAATCTATTTATCCATCCATTCATTTGTTTGTCCCAGTGATAACCAAAATACCAGTTGACAGATTTGATTCAAATTATATGCTGAGGCCATAGTTAGGAACTTGGACCTTGATTCAAGAAAACCTTGTTAATACGTCCACTGAATTTAAAATGGCTGCCATTTTCAAGAAAAGACTGCAGTTGAATTCAAAATGGCCACTACTTTTCCAGAAAAAATATAATTTCTAGTATAAGTAACCGCCTCACTTTTGTCATCCCATTATCTCCGACTCTAGACTCTAAAACCCTTATAAGGACACATAACATGATGGTATTTTATCTTGATAAAATAAATTTATTTCTACAGAGCTTTGGTATCGAAGTATAAATTAAAGATAAAATCTCTTAAAATCTCAACAATGTATTTATACATTACTTTTACAAAAACAGAACAATTCTGTTTGAGAGTCATAAAGTGTACAAAATAAACATATTTAATGCCTTGTATATAATAATTATATAGAAACTACAACTGTACACAATCAATATGATAGTTGTACGAAACTCATATACCATAAAGTAAAAACATTATTGGTACTTATTCATCATTATCATTGTTATCATTATTATTGATTTTTTGCATGGATGCATAGAAGACCATAGTTTGTGGCATTGCTTCAAGCTTCAAGTGTTTGAATATCCAGAAGTGTTATAATCCTGCTTTGAAGGTAGTGAATTTTCTGAGCTTGTGACACTCTCTGGAAGCAGGTCCCAAATCACTCTAGAACTGAACATATTATTCGTCAGTGCATTCCTAAAATTTCTAGACCTGACTCTTTAAATCTAATCAATTTTCATGTGATCACAAGTAAATAATAACAAGTTTTGCAATAATTATGTATCCTGTACAAAATCTTGCCCTAATTTCACAAGACATTTGGTAATAACTATTACTACTGTAAATAAAAGTGAATCATTCTTTTTTAACTCTCTAAATTCAATTTCCAATGAAAGAATATAAAAATATTAAATATACATCATCTGTCTATGCAGACTATATGGCTATAATTTTATTTTACATATGGTTGGTAGAGGATCCACAATAGGGACCATATATCAAAACTTTGAGATTTGACAAAAAAATTAAATATGATATCTTTTCCCCTTCCCCTAAAAATTGTATGTTGATTTCCCTGGATTTCTTTTTCCCCTTGTAAATGATATGACCATTCTGGCTCCGGGAATACTCCTTGCTAGAATCATTCAAAGATGAACAGGTGTCAATCGTATGAAATATTTGTATATTATATCACAGACAGCAATTTCATATGATTATCTTAAATGTGATTGTTTTATTGGTTTTAACCATGAAAGACCAAATATGGTTGGTTTTATGTTAGCACATGGCCTTTTAGATGGTGCTTCTGTATGTTTACCCCATATTAGAATATATCTATATATAACTAATGAAAATATATCTTTTTACTTTATTCAAAACTGAAAGATCTACAGCTCCTCTATTTGAGATACATCTACTTTAAGAAGCTGGCCTTTCTTGGTAAATATGTGAGGTCAGGATATTCGCTTGTTTTTGGGCATCAGAGTTTAAACTTTAGACCAGCCAGCAGATATTTTGTAGCATTTTTAAATTACTGCACATTATTTAGCTTGAACTGGCAATGCCAACTCTTTTCTGCTGATGACCAGAAACAAGACTGTCTGTAGTCTTGCATTAAGCTCTTATGATTCTTCCCACAACACACCCAACCTTGTAATGTAGATAGAGGGGAAGGGTCCAGAGATTTGATGTAAGACTAGACTACCCTTTTCTTTCACATTCTGCAATATGAACCTTGTGCGTTAATAACTATCAAAATGGAGTCCTTGGTAACCTGTTGAACACTGCACTATCACCATTTATATTTGGTCTATTACTGAGCATCATGTTATCACCATGGCGTCTCCGTCCAATCACAATACCCGACTCCATTATGATGTCATCAAAATCATTGAATAAGTCTCTGTCACGGTCACCCATGACACTGCTATGCTCAGATCTTACATCACAAAGGAAGTTAGGCTCCATACTGTCCTGTTGAGATTGTGCTTCAATGACTTCTTGAAATACATCCCTGCCAACTTCTCCCATGACACTGCTGCGTTCAGATTGAGCATCACAGAGGAAGTTGGGTTCTAGTGTGTCTAGTTGAGATGGTGTGTCATATGTGTCACTGCTACTCTCTCCAATCTCTGCATCTAGGTCTATGATACCACATGCCTGCTTAACAGCAGTTATTTCTTTCATCATTTTGATCTCCAGATTTCTGTTGATGGTCTTTTGATCCCTGTTAATGTTCTTCTGATGTTTCAGATTCTTATAGAACTTGAAGGCCACGCCACCTATGATTGCAACAGCAACTGTTGCTATGACAATCCACATCACTAATGTTAGTTGTGTGTTTCTGTTTCCTTCAATGTCATCTGCTAGCCCCATTCTTTCCTCAGCTGCATCCTGTAATTGCTGTTGGACTTCACTTGTGAGAACATTTCCTTCAGATTGAACCAGACCTAGAGAAACATCAATATAAGTCATACAGCAAACTGAAGACATTATGCTGTAACATTTAGAAATTACCATGAAATAATGGTTCTTGTTTACTTGAAGAAATTTGAATACATCTATAACATAAAACCAGAATTGGTCAGGAGTTGTAATTATTACAACCAATTGTTTTTTAAGGAGTAAACTTGTAATCAACCTTTTTGGTAAAACTACCGTTCATTTTCTTCTACTATATACGCACATGCATGGAAATCGAAAGGAAGAGCGAATAACTAAGAATAAATAATTGGGTTATGATGTTTCTTGAAATGAGAATATTGAGAATGGGAATTTTCTGAGAACTGAGTGGTGAAATGTGAAGTAAATGTGGTTAGTTTCTTACCATCCACCCCACCATCATCAGTGATACAGTGATATCCTCCGAAAGTGTTGATACATCGACTAATAGTACCTGAACAGTCATCTGTATTCTCCGAACATTCATTGACATCTGCAAGTATATATAACATTCTTGGATTAGAAAGGAATTTGAGAAAATGTGAAAATATTATTACAAAACTAGTCAAATAACATTAAATAATATCAACCATTAAGTTGAATAAAAAGATTTGAAAATATTAACCTATTAATCCTAGAATATATCACGATGGTCCATTGTTTTGTTAGTCTATATTCGTGCATCTACAGTATTTATAAATGAAAAACAACTAGCATACCTGTATTAATCTGGTATGGAGTACTTTCACGACAATGTATTATCCGTGTCCATTATAAACACTTTGTTTCAATTTATCATATGTTATATCATTTATTTTATTATAAATTGAATTATGATACGGAATCAACTGCAAGTATGTAAATGGGAGATTGCATATAAAGATGCAGATGCAATCATTTGTATTGGGCCTCCCAGTAATATAATATCCAAGGAAATAACCTTAATGTCACCTACCATCACAGCTGTGTCCATTTAGAGAAAGTGTGTAGGCACCAGCAGTGCAATTGCATATGTAGCTGCCAACACTGTTGGTGCATGTCTGCTCACACCCTCCATTGTTTGTGTCACATTCTATTTCATCTGTAAGACATGTCATTGGTTAGTAATTATATGTTTCAGGTATCACAATTGTCTGTCACACTTTAATTAATGAATTAATGTGATAATAGTTCTGTAAGGAAGGGGACCATTTAACTCTGATCATTCATTGGGATGTTATGGTTTGTTTCCTTGTGCCTAGTTGTACTTTGCTTTGTTCCTTATTTGTTTTGTGTTTCACAAAGTACTTTCATTTCAGGGCTACTCAAGCATGTGTTATCATTTTACTTTTCTTAGTTTTAAAAATATTTTAAGATTTTGAATTCTCGACTATTGCTGTGTCTACAACTTTTACAGTTATGATTCTTACCTGAGCATGTCAAATTATCACTGTTCAGCTGATAGCCTGTGTTGCAAGTACAGTAGTAACTGCCATAGGTGTTCACACACGCATCTTGACAATCACCATTATTTATGAGGCACTCGTCAACATCATCTGAAATGAAATATGGACGTTTTGTTGAGTTGGAATTTTACTGTTATTACTCAAAACTCAAGTTGACAATACTAAAAATTATGATTCTTTGAATAAGCCTATCCCATAAGACTTCAAAATGATTTTGCCAAGATTTTATTTCGCTGTCTGTTATCATATGTAGCGCTAATGTCATATTTCACTAGGTTGCTTACTTTTCTTTGGCAGATACCTTGTGACCTTGTTTTGAAGAGTGAATATTTCCTCCACATAATATATGTAATGTAGGACATAGACCAATCCGAGAGTGAGGAAAATCACAGTGATATGATCTTGTTAAATATTCCTCTAGAATCAGATTATATTTATGCCAGTATGTATTTTATGTACATGTATGTACTAACATGCAGTGTGTTTGAATTAAAAATACATTTTGACATGCAAGATATTTTATATCCATTTTTCTAGCGGGCATTTTGAAAGTTTTTTGATGGTGTGATCTCGTTCACGTCATGTGCCTCGTTTCTTTTTGAGCAACACCTCGTGAGCCCAGTACCCATGGTACTATTTTTACTAGTATTCATTATTAGATAGACTGTTGTATGGCCTGGTGAGAGATGCACCCAGTAATATTAGAAATCAATGGGGATCTGATCTATGAAACATTGAAATGATAATTGATGGAAATACATAATTTAAAACACACAAACCTTGTCAAATGATTTCAAATAAAAAAAATTTGCCATTTTTCTAATTTCAGTTACAATATTAAAAAATAGAGTTTATGATTTTTTTGCATGTCATTAAGTATTTTTACTTCACACACCAATTTTCATGTCCATGTTTTTTCTAGGAGCAAAACATTTTAAGACCAACCTGTTGGGTGTTCCTACTTACCATAACCACTTGGCCCAGTTGCTCCTGGTATACCTAATAAAGCAAAAGTGGATATATTTATGAAATGTTTTGCGTGTACACTTATATAATTGCCATGGTAGGTTAATTTTATTTAAATGCGTATTAATTATAAAATATGTTGGAAGCTTCATTAGACTTTTAAAATAATAAATGGCTAATAAATCTACTTTCATAATATCAGATAAGCTAGCCATACATGTATAACATGTGCTTGTTCTTTAAACCTCTTTCTAAAGTCTTATTCTGGTAGTTCAAGGGAGTTAACATCATTAAATTGTGCAATTAATTTATGTAAAGAATTCAGGAAAATTTTACATTTAAAATTTTTCTTTACAAAATTGCTTCACTACGATTTTAATAACAGCAAACTTCATAAAACAACATTTTTTTCAAAATGGCCACTTTCTAGCAATAATTGTCAATAAACAGTGTACCATGTTCACGCCCGGTGATCGTGAAAATGGGACGGAGGGGGAGCAGGCAATTTCCGCTAGAAAATTCAACAAATCTGGTAAAATTATTTTTTCAAGACAGAGTTTACGATTGAATTGCAAATTGAATAAGTGCACGGTATGATAAAATATGTTAGGTATTCTAGGATTATTTTTCAACTGATACTCTTTTAAGATATAAGATCTATTAAAAAAGGCGCAACGCAACCAACGTGCAAAATAATAATAAATACTTGTAAGTGATGTTATCATAACTAAATTAATGTCATTGCTGAATTTATAAAATAAGTTTCCATACGTAAAATAAAAAATAATCGAAAATAATTAAAATGGGATGGAGGGGGGAGGGGACGGAGGGGGGGAGTAATAATTCTATAAAGTGAAACAACTTCACACAAATTCTTGTATTTGAAAAATGAACTCATTAACTTAGTAAGAAACTGGATGATATACCCCTGGAGACTGAAAAATGGGGACATTTGGAGTAAAAGGACTTAAAGTCGCGAAACATCTCTAATCATGTCTTATATACATATTGCTCCCCCCTCCGTCTCCTCCCCCCTCCATTTTAAATTCATTATTTTCGAATATTTTTTATTTCACATTTGGAAACTTATTTTATAAATTCAGCAATGACATTAATTTAGTTATGATAACATCACTTACAAGTATTTATTACAGGTCGTCCAGACCATTGTTGCTTGATTTATAGCAAAAACGTTGATTTGTGCCTGTTGATGGCCCTGCGCCTTTTTTAATAGATCTCATACCTTAGATGCGTATCGTTTCAGAAAAAATCCCAGAAAACCTAACATATTCTACCATACCGTGGGCCTATCCATTTAGCAATTCAATAGTAAACTTTTTCTTGAAAAAATAAATCTTCCAGATTTGTTGAATTTCCTAGCAGAAATTGCCTGCTCCCCCCTCCGTCCCATATTCACGATCACCGGGCTTGATGTTTATAAGTAGTCACATGTGAAATATGAACAAAATCACTCTAAAATTAGTTTTTTGAGTTATAGTAGAAAATGTAAAATAACACAATCATGTAAAAATGGCAGCCATTTTCAAAATGGCCATGTACTAGCCAAAGTGTCCTAAAACAGTGTGAAATTCTACAAATAAAATCCTATTATATATGAACAAAATCACTCTATTGCATTTTGTGTTATATATAGTATAAAACATAAATGACATGTGTAAAATGTCGGCCATTTTCAAAATGGCCGCCTTAAAGCCAGTGTCAAAAGACAGTGTGCCATGCTTATAAGTCATTATATATTAAATATGAACAAAATTGAAGCAAAAATCATAAAATTGTAAAATAGGATGTAATGCCCGCCATTTTCCAAGATGGCTGCCATGCGATTCTTAAATATCTACATTTTGACCTTAATTAATGTCTTATCAAATTTTTTTATCTTGAAAACATATAAATATTACAGTTTACATACATTTCGTATTATTATTATCATAAAAACATAAATGACACATACATGTCGGCCATTTTCAAAATGCCCGCCTAAAAGCCAGAGTGTCAAAAGGCAGTGTGCCATGCTTATAAGTCATCACATATTAAATCACTCCACTACTTTTGAATCATAGCAAAAATCATAAAATAGTGTGTAATTTTCCAAGATGGCTGCCATGTGTTTCCTAAATACCCACATTTCTACCTTTGTTAATGTCAAACTTTTTTAGCATGAAAACATATAAATATTAGTTTTATATTTGTACCTAAATTACTGTAAAATCGGCACTAAAATATCCACCATTTTTAAACAAGCAGCCATTTTGAAAATTGACTTCTACTTACATAGGGCACATGTGTATAAAATATGAAAAAATCAGGCCACCAGTATTTGAGTTATCGCCCGGACAGATGTACAGACGTACAGAAAGATGGATGTACGGACATACATACTGATGGACGGACAGAGGCATTCTCTACATCCCTCCAAACTTTGTCTGATGGGATAATAAACTATTTAAGCATTCAGTCAGGCAAGGACTGACTGCACCCACCTACCCACCCATTGTTATCTTTTATAATTTGATTAAAGATTATACTATTACTTGAGGGAACTATTAATTAATTAGTTAATTGAAGTAAAAATAATAAAACGTCCATTTCACCCATCTCACCTGTAGGACCAGTAGCCCCAGTAGTACCAGTTGCACCAGTAGGTCCAGTTGAACCAATCAAGCCCGTTGCACCACTTGGTCCAGTACTTCCAGATGGACCTGTGGTGCCAGTTGCACCAGTTGCTCCTGTAGATCCTGTGGCACCAGTGGCGCCCATAGAACCTGTGGCACCAGTTACTCCTGTAGGTCCGGTCGCACCAGCAGCACCTGTAGATCCTGTCACACCAGTGGCCCCTGTAGATCCTGTGGGACCTGTGGCACCAGTTATGCCAGTTGCTCCAAATATACCAGTAGCACCTGTTGGTCCCGTAGATCCAAGAAGTCCAGTGGAACCACTGGGACCAGTAGCGCCAGTTGGTCCTGTACTACCTGTAGGACCAGTAGTGCCTGTTGGCCCTGTAGTACCAGTGGGACCAGTAGCACCTGTTGATCCTGTACTACCAGTTGGACCAGTAGCACCAGTTGGCCCTGTAGTGCCAGTGGGACCAATAGCACCAGTTGGTCCTGTACTACCAATTAGACCAGTAGCGCCAGTTGGCCCTGTGCTACCAGTTGGACCAGTAGCACCATTTGCCCCTGTACTACCAGTTGGACCAGTGGCCCCTGTAGAGCCTGTGGCGCCAGTGGCCCCTGTAGAACCTGTGGCACCAGTGGACCCTGTAGACCCCATGGCACCAGTGGCCCCTGTAGACCCTGTTGCACCAGTGGCTCCTGTAGACCCTGTGGCTCCAGAGGCCCCTGAAGAACCTGTGGCACCAGTGGACCCTGTAGACCCTATGGCCCCTGTAGACCCTGTTGCACCAGTGGCACCAGTGGCCCCTGTAGACCCTGTGGCACCAGAGGCCCCTGTAGAACCTGTGGCACCAGTGGACCCTGTAGACCCCATGGCACCAGTGGCCCCTGTAGACCCTGTTGCACCAGTGGCCCCTGTAGAACCTGTGGCCCCTGTAGAACCTGTTGCACCAGTGGCCCCTGTAGACCCTGTGACACCAGTTGCTCCAGTAGACCCTGGTGGTCCTGTTGGTCCAATTTGACCAGTTGCACCTGTTGGTCCAGTTTCACCTGTTGGTCCTGTTGCACCAGTTGGTCCTGTCAACCCAGTTATTCCAGTTGCCCCAAATGCTCCTGTAGCCCCTGTAACTCCTGTTGCTCCAGTTGGACCAGTAGCTCCAGTTTGCCCTGTTGAGCCAACTGAACCTGTTGGTCCTGTTGCTCCGGTTGGACCTTCTGCTCCAGATGGCCCTGTGGAACCAGTTTGTCCAGTACTTCCAGTTGGGCCTTGTGCACCACTTGGTCCTGTTGCCCCACTTGGTCCTGTTGCACCAGTAGATCCTGTAGCACCAGTTGCACCTGTAGACCCAGTTGCACCAGTTGCCCCTGTAGATCCTGTGGCACCAGTTGCACCCATAGATCCCGTGGCCCCTGTTGCTCCAGTAGATCCAGTGGCACCTGTCGCTCCTGTAGAGCCAGTGGCTCCAGTAGATCCTGTAGAACCAGTTGCGCCCGTAGAGCCTGTTGCACCAGTAGATCCTGTGGCACCTGTCGCTCCTGTAGACCCAGTAGCACCAGTTGCCCCCGTAGATCCTGTGGCTCCAGTTGCACCCGTAGAGCCTGTTGCACCAGTTGCCCCCGTAGATCCTGTGGCTCCAGTTGCACCCGTAGAGCCTGTTGCACCAGTAGCTCCCGTAGAGCCAGTTGCACCTGTCGCTCCTGTAGAGCCAGTTGCACCAGTTGCCCCCGTAGATCCTGTGGCACCAGTTGCACCCGTAGAGCCTGTTGCACCAGTAGCTCCAGTAGATCCTGTTGCACCTGTCGCTCCTGTAGAGCCAGTTGATCCTGTTGCACCTGTCGCTCCTGTAGAGCCAGTTGCACCAGTGGCTCCAGTAGATCCTGTAGCACCAGTTGCGCCCGTAGACCCAGTTGCACCAGTTGCCCCTGTAGATCCTGTGGCACCAGTTGCACCCGTAGAGCCTGTTGCACCGGTAGCTCCAGTAGATCCAGTCGCTCCTGTAGAACCAGTTGCACCAGTTGCCCCTGTAGATCCTGTGGCACCAGTTGCACCCGTAGAGCCTGTTGCACCAGTAGATCCTGTGGCACCTGTCGCTCCTGTAGAGCCAGTTGCACCAGTTGATCCTGTTGCACCTGTCGCTCCTGTAGAGCCAGTTGCACCAGTGGCTCCAGTAGATCCTGTAGCACCAGTTGCGCCCGTAGACCCAGTTGCACCAGTTGCCCCTGTAGATCCTGTGGCACCAGTTGCACCCGTAGATCCCGTGGCCCCTGTTGCTCCAGTAGATCCAGTGGCACCTGTCGCTCCTGTAGAGCCAGTGGCTCCAGTAGATCCTGTAGAACCAGTTGCGCCCGTAGAGCCTGTTGCACCAGTAGATCCTGTGGCACCTGTCGCTCCTGTAGACCCAGTAGCACCAGTTGCCCCCGTAGATCCTGTGGCTCCAGTTGCACCCGTAGAGCCTGTTGCACCAGTAGCTCCAGTAGATCCAGTTGCACCTGTCGCTCCTGTAGAGCCAGTTGCCCCTGTAGATCCTGTGGCACCAGTTGCACCCGTAGAGCCCGTGGCCCCTGTCGCTCCAGTAGATCCTGTGTCACCAGTTGCTCCCGTAGAGCCAGTTGCACCAGTGGCTCCAGTAGATCCGGTAGCACCAGTTGCGCCCGTAGAGCCTGTTGCACCGGTAGCTCCAGTAGATCCTGTGGCACCTGTCGCTCCTGTAGAGCCAGTTGCACCAGTTGCCCCTGTAGATCCTGTGGCACCAGTTGCACCCGTAGAGCCTGTTGCACCAGTAGCTCCAGTAGATCCAGTTGCACCTGTCGCTCCTATAGAGCCAGTTGCACCAGTTGCCCCTGTAGATCCTGTGGCACCAGTTGCACCCGTAGAGCCCGTGGCCCCTGTCGCTCCAGTAGATCCTGTGTCACCAGTTGCTCCAGTAGAGCCAGTTGCACCAGTGGCTCCAGTAGATCCGGTAGCACCAGTTGCGCCCGTAGAGCCTGTTGCACCGGTAGCTCCAGTAGATCCTGTGGCACCTGTCGCTCCTGTAGAGCCAGTCGCACCAGTTGCCCCTGTAGATCCTGTGGCACCAGTTGCACCCGTAGACCCAGTTGCACCAGTTGCCCCTGTAGATCCTGTGGCACCAGTTGCACCCGTAGATCCCGTGGCCCCTGTTGCTCCAGTAGATCCAGTGGCACCTGTCGCTCCTGTAGAGCCAGTTGCACCAGTTGCCCCTGTAGATCCTGTGGCACCAGTTGCACCCGTAGAGCCTGTTGCACCAGTAGCTCCAGTAGATCCTGTGGCACCTGTCGCTCCTGTAGAGCCAGTTGCACCAGTTGCCCCTGTAGATCCTGTGGCACCAGTTGCACCCGTAGAGCCTGTTGCACCAGTAGCTCCAGTAGATCCAGTGGCACCTGTCGCTCCTGTAGAGCCAGTGGCTCCAGTAGATCCTGTAGAACCAGTTGCACCCGTAGAGCCTGTTGCACCAGTAGCTCCCGTAGAGCCAGTTGCACCAGTGGATCCAGTAGATCCGGTAGCACCAGTTGCGCCCGTGGAGCCCGTTGCACCGGTAGCTCCAGTTGATCCTGTGGCACCTGTCGCTCCTGTAGAGCCAGTTGCCCCTGTAGATCCTGTGGCACCAGTTGCACCCGTAGAGCCTGTTGCACCAGTAGATCCTGTGGCACCTGTCGCTCCTGTAAAGCCAGTTGCACCAGTTGATCCTGTTGCACCTGTCGCTCCTGTAGAGCCAGTTGCACCAGTGGCTCCAGTAGATCCTGTAGCACCAGTTGCGCCCGTAGACCCAGTTGCACCAGTTGCCCCTGTAGATCCTGTGGCACCAGTTGCACCCGTAGATCCCGTGGCCCCTGTTGCTCCAGTAGATCCAGTGGCACCTGTCGCTCCTGTAGAGCCAGTTGCACCAGTTGCCCCTGTAGATCCTGTGGCACCAGTTGCACCCGTAGAGCCTGTTGCACCAGTAGCTCCAGTAGATCCTGTGGCACCTGTCGCTCCTGTAGAGCCAGTTGCACCAGTTGCCCCTGTAGATCCTGTGGCACCAGTTGCACCCGTAGAGCCTGTTGCACCAGTAGCTCCAGTAGATCCAGTGGCACCTGTCGCTCCTGTAGAGCCAGTGGCTCCAGTAGATCCTGTAGAACCAGTTGCACCCGTAGAGCCTGTTGCACCAGTAGCTCCCGTAGAGCCAGTTGCACCAGTGGATCCAGTAGATCCGGTAGCACCAGTTGCGCCCGTGGAGCCCGTTGCACCGGTAGCTCCAGTTGATCCTGTGGCACCTGTCGCTCCTGTAGAGCCAGTTGCCCCTGTAGATCCTGTGGCACCAGTTGCACCCGTAGAGCCTGTTGCACCAGTAGATCCTGTGGCACCTGTCGCTCCTGTAGAGCCAGTTGCACCAGTTGATCCTGTTGCACCTGTCGCTCCTGTAGAGCCAGTTGCACCAGTGGCTCCAGTAGATCCTGTAGCACCAGTTGCGCCCGTAGACCCAGTTGCACCAGTTGCCCCTGTAGATCCTGTGGCACCAGTTGCACCCGTAGATCCCGTGGCCCCTGTTGCTCCAGTAGATCCAGTGGCACCTGTCGCTCCTGTAGAGCCAGTGGCTCCAGTAGATCCTGTAGAACCAGTTGCACCCGTAGAGCCTGTTGCACCAGTAGCTCCCGTAGATCCAGTTGCACCAGTGGATCCAGTAGATCCGGTAGCACCAGTTGCGCCCGTGGAGCCCGTTGCACCGGTAGCTCCAGTTGATCCTGTGGCACCTGTCGCTCCTGTAGAGCCAGTTGCACCAGTTGCCCCTGTAGATCCTGTGGCACCAGTTGCACCCGTAGAGCCTGTTGCACCAGTAGATCCTGTGGCACCTGTCGCTCCTGTAGAGCCAGTTGCACCAGTTGATCCTGTTGCACCTGTCGCTCCTGTAGAGCCAGTTGCACCAGTGGCTCCAGTAGATCCTGTAGCACCAGTTGCGCCCGTAGACCCAGTTGCACCAGTTGCCCCTGTAGATCCTGTGGCACCAGTTGCACCCGTAGATCCCGTGGCCCCTGTTGCTCCAGTAGATCCAGTGGCACCTGTCGCTCCTGTAGAGCCAGTGGCTCCAGTAGATCCTGTAGAACCAGTTGCGCCCGTAGAGCCTGTTGCACCAGTAGATCCTGTGGCACCTGTCGCTCCTGTAGACCCAGTAGCACCAGTTGCCCCCGTAGATCCTGTGGCTCCAGTTGCACCCGTAGAGCCTGTTGCACCAGTAGCTCCAGTAGATCCAGTTGCACCTGTCGCTCCTGTAGAGCCAGTTGCACCAGTTGCCCCTGTAGATCCTGTGGCACCAGTTGCACCCGTAGAGCCCGTGGCCCCTGTCGCTCCAGTAGATCCTGTGTCACCAGTTGCTCCCGTAGAGCCAGTTGCACCAGTGGCTCCAGTAGATCCGGTAGCACCAGTTGCGCCCGTAGAGCCTGTTGCACCGGTAGCTCCAGTAGATCCTGTGGCACCTGTCGCTCCTGTAGAGCCAGTTGCACCAGTTGCCCCTGTAGAACCTGTGGCACCAGTTGCACCCGTAGAGCCTGTTGCACCAGTAGCTCCAGTAGATCCAGTTGCACCTGTCGCTCCTGTAGAGCCAGTTGCACCAGTTGCCCCTGTAGATCCTGTGGCACCAGTTGCACCCGTAGAGCCCGTGGCCCCTGTCGCTCCAGTAGATCCTGTGTCACCAGTTGCTCCCGTAGAGCCAGTTGCACCAGTGGCTCCAGTAGATCCGGTAGCACCAGTTGCGCCCATAGAGCCTGTTGCACCAGTAGCTCCAGTAGATCCAGTTGCACCTGTCGCTCCTGTAGAGCCAGTTGCACCAGTTGCCCCTGTAGATCCTGTGGCACCAGTTGCACCCGTAGAGCCCGTGGCCCCTGTCGCTCCAGTAGATCCTGTGTCACCAGTTGCTCCCGTAGAGCCAGTTGCACCAGTGGCTCCAGTAGATCCGGTAGCACCAGTTGCGCCCGTAGAGCCTGTTGCACCGGTAGCTCCAGTAGATCCTGTGGCACCTGTCGCTCCTGTAGAGCCAGTTGCACCAGTTGCCCCTGTAGATCCTGTGGCACCAGTTGCACCCGTAGAGCCTGTTGCACCGGTAGCCCCAGTAGATCCAGTCGCTCCTGTAGAACCAGTTGCACCAGTTGCCCCTGTAGATCCTGTGGCACCAGTTGCACCCGTAGATCCCGTGGCCCCTGTTGCTCCAGTAGATCCAGTGGCACCTGTCGCTCCTGTAGAGCCAGTGGCTCCAGTAGATCCTGTAGAACCAGTTGCGCCCGTAGAGCCTGTTGCACCAGTAGATCCTGTGGCACCTGTCGCTCCTGTAGACCCAGTAGCACCAGTTGCCCCCGTAGATCCTGTGGCTCCAGTTGCACCCGTAGAGCCTGTTGCACCAGTAGCTCCAGTAGATCCAGTTGCACCTGTCGCTCCTGTAGAGCCAGTTGCACCAGTTGCCCCTGTAGATCCTGTGGCACCAGTTGCACCCGTAGAGCCCGTGGCCCCTGTCGCTCCAGTAGATCCTGTGTCACCAGTTGCTCCCGTAGAGCCAGTTGCACCAGTGGCTCCAGTAGAGCCAGTAGCACCAGTTGCGCCCGTAGAGCCTGTTGCACCGGTGGCTCCAGTAGATCCTGTGGCACCTGTCGCTCCTGTAGAGCCAGTTGCACCAGTTGCCCCTGTAGATCCTGTGGCACCAGTTGCACCCGTAGAGCCTGTTGCACCAGTAGCTCCAGTAGATCCAGTTGCACCTGTCGCTCCTGTAGAGCCAGTTGCACCAGTTGCCCCTGTAGATCCTGTGGCACCAGTTGCACCCGTAGAGCCCGTGGCCCCTGTCGCTCCAGTAGATCCTGTGTCACCAGTTGCTCCAGTAGAGCCAGTTGCACCAGTGGCTCCAGTAGATCCGGTAGCACCAGTTGCGCCCGTAGAGCCTGTTGCACCGGTAGCTCCAGTAGATCCTGTGGCACCTGTCGCTCCTGTAGAGCCAGTCGCACCAGTTGCCCCTGTAGATCCTGTGGCACCAGTTGCGCCCGTAGACCCAGTTGCACCAGTTGCCCCTGTAGATCCTGTGGCACCAGTTGCACCCGTAGATCCTGTGGCCCCTGTTCCTCCAGTAGATCCAGTGGAACCTGTCGCTCCTGTAGAGCCAGTTGCACCAGTTGCCCCTGTAGATCCTGTGGCACCAGTTGCACCCGTAGAGCCTGTTGCACCAGTAGATCCTGTGGCACCTGTCGCTCCTGTAGAGCCAGTTGCACCAGTTGATCCTGTTGCACCTGTCGCTCCTGTAGAGCCAGTTGCACCAGTGGCTCCAGTAGATCCTGTAGCACCAGTTGCGCCCGTAGACCCAGTTGCACCAGTTGCCCCTGTAGATCCTGTGGCACCAGTTGCACCCGTAGATCCCGTGGCCCCTGTTGCTCCAGTAGATCCAGTGGCACCTGTTGCACCCGTAGAGCCTGTTGCACCAGTAGCTCCAGTAGATCCTGTGGCACCTGTCGCTCCTGTAGAGCCAGTTGCACCAGTTGCCCCTGTAGATCCTGTGGCACCAGTTGCACCCGTAGAGCCTGTTGCACCAGTAGCTCCAGTAGATCCAGTGGCACCTGTCGCTCCTGTAGAGCCAGTGGCTCCAGTAGATCCTGTAGAACCAGTTGCACCCGTAGAGCCTGTTGCACCAGTAGCTCCCGTAGAGCCAGTTGCACCAGTGGATCCAGTAGATCCGGTAGCACCAGTTGCGCCCGTGGAGCCCGTTGCACCGGTAGCTCCAGTTGATCCTGTGGCACCTGTCGCTCCTGTAGAGCCAGTTGCCCCTGTAGATCCTGTGGCACCAGTTGCACCCGTAGAGCCTGTTGCACCAGTAGATCCTGTGGCACCTGTCGCTCCTGTAGATCCAGTTGCACCAGTTGATCCTGTTGCACCTGTCGCTCCTGTAGAGCCAGTTGCACCAGTGGCTCCAGTAGATCCTGTAGCACCAGTTGCGCCCGTAGACCCAGTTGCACCAGTTGCCCCTGTAGATCCTGTGGCACCAGTTGCACCCGTAGATCCCGTGGCCCCTGTTGCTCCAGTAGATCCAGTGGCACCTGTCGCTCCTGTAGAGCCAGTTGCACCAGTTGCCCCTGTAGATCCCGTGGCACCAGTTGCACCCGTAGAGCCTGTTGCACCAGTAGCTCCAGTAGATCCTGTGGCACCTGTCGCTCCTGTAGAGCCAGTTGCACCAGTTGCCCCTGTAGATCCTGTGGCACCAGTTGCACCCGCAGAGCCTGTTGCACCAGTAGCTCCAGTAGATCCAGTGGCACCTGTCGCTCCTGTAGAGCCAGTGGCTCCAGTAGATCCTGTAGAACCAGTTGCACCCGTAGAGCCTGTTGCACCAGTAGCTCCCGTAGAGCCAGTTGCACCAGTGGATCCAGTAGAGCCAGTTGCACCAGTTGCGCCCGTGGAGCCCGTTGCACCGGTAGCTCCAGTTGATCCTGTGGCACCTGTCGCTCCTGTAGATCCAGTTGCCCCTGTAGATCCTGTGGCACCAGTTGCACCCGTAGAGCCTGTTGCACCAGTAGATCCTGTGGCACCTGTCGCTCCTGTAGAGCCAGTTGCACCAGTTGATCCTGTTGCACCTGTCGCTCCTGTAGAGCCAGTTGCACCAGTGGCTCCAGTAGATCCTGTAGCACCAGTTGCGCCCGTAGACCCAGTTGCCCCTGTAGATCCTGTGGCACCAGTTGCACCCGTAGATCCCGTGGCCCCTGTTGCTCCAGTAGATCCAGTGGCACCTGTCGCTCCTGTAGAGCCAGTGGCTCCAGTTGCACCAGTTGCCCCTGTAGATCCTGTGGCACCAGTTGCACCCGTAGACCCAGTTGCCCCTGTAGATCCTGTGGCACCAGTTGCACCCGTAGATCCCGTGGCCCCTGTTGCTCCAGTAGATCCAGTGGCACCAGTTGCACCCGTAGATCCCGTGGCCCCTGTTGCTCCAGTAGATCCAGTGGCACCTGTCGCTCCTGTAGAGCCAGTGGCTCCAGTAGATCCTGTAGAACCAGTTGCACCCGTAGAGCCTGTTGCACCAGTAGCTCCCGTAGATCCAGTTGCACCAGTGGATCCAGTAGATCCGGTAGCACCAGTTGCGCCCGTGGAGCCCGTTGCACCAGTAGCTCCAGTTGATCCTGTGGCACCTGTCGCTCCTGTAGAGCCAGTTGCACCACTTGCCCCTGTAGATCCTGTGGCACCAGTTGCACCCGTAGAGCCTGTTGCACCAGTAGATCCTGTGGCACCTGTCGCTCCTGTAGAGCCAGTTGCACCAGTTGATCCTGTTGCACCTGTTGCTCCTGTAGAGCCAGTTGCCCCAGTGGCTCCAGTAGATCCTGTAGCACCAGTTGCGCCCGTAGACCCAGTTGCACCAGTTGCCCCTGTAGATCCTGTGGCACCAGTTGCACCCGTAGATCCACTGGCCCCTGTTGCTCCAGTAGATCCAGTGGCACCTGTCGCTCCTGTAGAGCCAGTGGCTCCAGTAGATCCTGTAGAACCAGTTGCGCCCGTAGAGCCTGTTGCACCAGTAGATCCTGTGGCACCTGTCGCTCCTGTAGACCCAGTAGCACCAGTTGCCCCCGTAGATCCTGTGGCTCCAGTTGCACCCGTAGAGCCTGTTGCACCAGTAGCTCCAGTAGATCCAGTTGCACCTGTCGCTCCTGTAGAGCCAGTTGCACCAGTTGCCCCTGTAGATCCTGTGGCACCAGTTGCACCCGTAGAGCCCGTGGCCCCTGTCGCTCCAGTAGATCCTGTGTCACCAGTTGCTCCCGTAGAGCCAGTTGCACCAGTGGCTCCAGTAGATCCGGTAGCACCAGTTGCCCCCGTAGAGCCTGTTGCACCGGTAGCTCCAGTAGATCCTGTGGCACCTGTCGCTCCTGTAGAGCCAGTTGCACCAGTTGCCCCTGTAGATCCTGTGGCACCAGTTGCACCCGTAGAGCCTGTTGCACCAGTAGCTCCAGTAGATCCAGTTGCACCTGTCGCTCCTGTAGAGCCAGTTGCACCAGTTGCCCCTGTAGATCCTGTGGCACCAGTTGCACCCGTAGAGCCCGTGGCCCCTGTCGCTCCAGTAGATCCTGTGTCACCAGTTGCTCCAGTAGAGCCAGTTGCACCAGTGGCTCCAGTAGATCCGGTAGCACCAGTTGCGCCCGTAGAGCCTGTTGCACCGGTAGCTCCATTAGATCCTGTGGCACCTGTCGCTCCTGTAGAGCCAGTTGCACCAGTTGCCCCTGTAGATCCTGTGGCACCAGTTGCACCCGTAGAGCCTGTTGCACCAGTAGCTCCAGTAGATCCAGTTGCACCAGTTGCTCCTGTAGAACCAGTTGCACCAGTTGCTCCTGTAGATCCTGTGGCACCAGTTGCACCCGTAGAGCCCGTGGCCCCTGTCGCTCCAGTAGATCCTGTATCACCAGTTGCTCCCGTAGAGCCAGTTGCACCAGTGGCTCCAGTAGATCCTGTGTCACCAGTTGCTCCAGTAGAGCCAGTTGCACCAGTGGCTCCAGTAGATCCGGTAGCACCGGTTGCGCCCGTAGAGCCTGTTGCACCGGAAGCTCCAGTAGATCCTGTGGCACCTGTCGCTCCTGTAGAGCCAGTTGCACCAGTTGCCCCTGTAGATCCTGTGGCTCCAGTTGCACCCGTAGAGCCTGTTGCACCAGTAGCTCCAGTAGATCCAGTTGCACCTGTCGCTCCTGTAGAGCCAGTTGCACCAGTTGCCCCTGTAGATCCTGTGGCACCAGTTGCACCCGTAGAGCCCGTGGCCCCTGTCGCTCCAGTAGATCCTGTGTCACCAGTTGCTCCCGTAGAGCCAGTTGCACCAGTGGCTCCAGTAGATCCGGTAGCACCAGTTGCTCCCGTAGAGCCTGTTGCACCGGTAGCTCCAGTAGATCCTGTGGCACCTGTCGCTCCTGTAGAGCCAGTTGCACCAGTTGCCCCTGTAGATCCTGTGGCACCAGTTGCACCCGTAGAGCCCGTGGCCCCTGTCGCTCCAGTAGATCCTGTGTCACCAGTTGCTCCCGTAGAGCCAGTTGCACCAGTGGCTCCAGTAGATCCGGTAGCACCAGTTGCGCCCATAGAGCCTGTTGCACCGGTAGCTCCAGTAGATCCTGTGGCACCTGTCGCTCCTGTAGAGCCAGTTGCACCAGTTGCCCCTGTAGATCCTGTGGCACCAGTTGCACCCGTAGAGCCTGTTGCACCAGTAGCTCCAGTAGATCCAGTTGCACCTGTTGCTCCTGTAGAACCAGTTGCACCAGTTGCCCCTGTAGATCCTGTGGCACCAGTTGCACCAGTAGATCCCGTGGCCCCTGTTGCTCCAGTAGAGCCTGTTGCACCAGTAGCTCCCGTAGAGCCAGTTGCACCAGTGGATCCAGTAGATCCGGTAGCACCAGTTGCGCCCGTGGAGCCCGTTGCACCGGTAGCTCCAGTTGATCCTGTGGCACCTGTCGCTCCTGTAGAGCCAGTTGCACCAGTTGCCCCTGTAGATCCTGTGGCACCAGTTGCACCCGTAGAGCCAGTTGCACCAGTTGCCCCTGTAGATCCTGTGGCACCAGTTGCACCCGTAGACCCAGTTGCACCAGTTGCCCCTGTAGATCCTGTGGCACCAGTTGCACCCGTAGATCCCGTGGCCCCTGTTGCTCCAGTAGATCCAGTGGCACCTGTCGCTCCTGTAGAGCCAGTGGCTCCAGTAGATCCTGTAGAACCAGTTGCACCCGTAGAGCCTGTTGCACCAGTAGCTCCCGTAGATCCAGTTGCACCAGTGGATCCAGTAGATCCGGTAGCACCAGTTGCACCCGTGGAGCCCGTTGCACCGGTAGCTCCAGTTGATCCTGTGGCACCTGTCGCTCCTGTAGAGCCAGTTGCACCAGTTGCCCCTGTAGATCCTGTGGCACCAGTTGCACCCGTAGAGCCTGTTGCACCAGTAGATCCTGTGGCACCTGTCGCTCCTGTAGAGCCAGTTGCACCAGTTGATCCTGTTGCACCTGTCGCTCCTGTAGAGCCAGTTGCTCCAGTGACTCCAGTAGATCCTGTAGCCCCAGTTGCGCCCGTAGAGCCAGTTGCCCCTGTAGATCCTGTGGCACCAGTTGCACCCGTAGATCCCGTGGCCCCTGTTGCTCCAGTAGATCCAGTGGCACCTGTCGCTCCTGTAGAGCCAGTGGCTCCAGTAGATCCTGTAGAACCAGTTGGTCCCGTAGAGCCTGTTGCACCAGTAGATCCTGTGGCACCTGTCGCTCCTGTAGACCCAGTAGCACCAGTTGCCCCCGTAGATCCTGTGGCTCCAGTTGCACCCGTAGAGCCTGTTGCACCAGTAGATCCAGTTGCACCTGTCGCTCCTGTAGAGCCAGTTGCACCAGTTGCCCCTGTAGATCCTGTGGCACCAGTTGCACCCGTAGAGCCCGTGGCCCCTGTCGCTCCAGTAGATCCTGTGTCACCAGTTGCTCCCGTAGAGCCAGTTGCACCAGTGGCTCCAGTAGATCCGGTAGCACCAGTTGCGCCCGTAGAGCCTGTTGCACCGGTAGCTCCAGTAGATCCTGTGGCACCTGTCGCTCCTGTAGAGCCAGTTGCACCAGTTGCCCCTGTAGATCCTGTGGCACCAGTTGCACCCGTAGAGCCTGTTGCACCAGTAGCTCCAGTAGATCCAGTTGCACCTGTCGCTCCTGTAGAGCCAGTTGCACCAGTTGCCCCTGTAGATCCTGTGGCACCAGTTGCACCCGTAGAGCCTGTTGCACCAGTAGCTCCAGTAGATCCAGTTGCACCTGTCGCTCCTGTAGAACCAGTTGCACCAGTTGCTCCTGTAGATCCTGTGGCACCAGTTGCACCCGTAGAGCCCGTGGCCCCTGTCGCTCCAGTAGATCCTGTATCACCAGTTGCTCCCGTAGAGCCAGTTGCACCAGTGGCTCCAGTAGATCCTGTAGCACCAGTTGCGCCCGTAGACCCAGTTGCACCAGTTGCCCCTGTAGATCCTGTGGCACCAGTTGCACCCGTAGATCCCATGGCCCCTGTTGCTCCAGTAGATCCAGTGGCACCTGTCGCTCCTGTAGAGCCAGTGGCTCCAGTAGATCCTGTAGAACCAGTTGCGCCCGTAGGGCCTGTTGCACCAGTAGATCCTGTGGCACCTGTCGCTCCTGTAGACCCAGTAGCACCAGTTGCCCCCGTAGATCCTGTGGCTCCAGTTGCACCCGTAGAGCCTGTTGCACCAATAGCTCCAGTAGATCCAGTTGCACCTGTCGCTCCTGTAGAGCCAGTTGCTCCAGTAGATCCAGTGGCACCTGTCGCTCCTGTAGAGCCAGTGGCTCCAGTAGATCCTGTAGAACCAGTTGCGCCCGTAGAGCCTGTTGCACCAGTAGATCCTGTGGCTCCTGTAGACCCAGTAGCACCAGTTGCCCCCGTAGATCCTGTGGCTCCAGTTGCACCCGTAGAGCCTGTTGCACCAGTAGCTCCAGTAGATCCAGTTGCACCTGTCGCTCCTGTAGAGCCAGTTGCACCAGTTGCCCCTGTAGATCCTGTGGCACCAGTTGCACCCGTAGAGCCCGTGGCCCCTGTCGCTCCAGTAGATCCTGTGTCACCAGTTGCTCCCGTAGAGCCAGTTGCACCAGTGGCTCCAGTAGATCCGGTAGCACCAGTTGCGCCCGTAGAGCCTGTTGCACCGGTAGCTCCAGTAGATCCTGTGGCACCTGTCGCTCCTGTAGAGCCAGTTGCACCAGTTGCCCCTGTAGATCCTGTGGCACCAGTTGCACCCGTAGAGCCCGTGGCCCCTGTCGCTCCAGTAGATCCTGTGTCACCAGTTGCTCCAGTAGAGCCAGTTGCACCAGTGGCTCCAGTAGATCCGGTAGCACCAGTTGCGCCCGTAGAGCCTGTTGCACCGGTAGCTCCAGTAGATCCTGTGGCACCTGTCGCTCCTGTAGAGCCAGTTGCACCAGTTGCCCCTGTAGATCCTGTGGCACCAGTTGCACCCGTAGAGCCTGTTGCACCAGTAGCTCCAGTAGATCCAGTTGGACCTGTCGCTCCTGTAGAACCAGTTGCTCCTGTAGATCCTGTGGCACCAGTTGCACCCGTAGAGCCCGTGGCCCCTGTCGCTCCAGTAGATCCTGTATCACCGGTTGCTCCCGTAGAGCCAGTTGCACCAGTAGCTCCAGTAGATCCGGTAGCACCAGTTGCGCCCGTGGAGCCTGTTGCACCGGTAGCTCCAGTAGATCCTGTGGCACCTGTCGCTCCTGTAGAGCCAGTTGCACCAGTGGCTCCAGTAGATCCTGTAGCACCAGTTGCGCCCGTAGACCCAGTTGCACCAGTTGCCCCTGTAGATCCTGTGGCACCAGTTGCACCCGTAGATCCCGTGGCCCCTGTTGCTCCAGTAGATCCAGTTGCACCTGTCGCTCCTGTAGAGCCAGTGGCCCCAGTAGATCCTGTAGAACCAGTTGCGCCCGTAGAGCCTGTTGCACCAGTAGATCCTGTGGCACCTGTCGCTCCTGTAGACCCAGTAGCACCAGTTGCCCCCGTAGATCCTGTGGCTCCAGTTGCACCCGTATAGCCTGTTGCACCAGTAGCGCCAGTAGATCCAGTTGCACCTGTCGCTCCTGTAGAGCCAGTTGCACCAGTTGCCCCTGTAGATCCTGTGGCACCAGTTGCACCCGTAGAGCCCGTGGCCCCTGTCGCTCCAGTAGATCCTGTGTCACCAGTTGCTCCCGTAGAGCCAGTTGCACCAGTGGCTCCAGTAGATCCGGTAGCACCAGTTGCTCCAGTAGATCCTGTGGCACCTGTCGCTCCTGTAGAGCCAGTTGCACCAGTTGCCCCTGTAGATCCTGTGGCACCAGTTGCACCCGTAGAGCCTGTTGCACCAGTAGCTCCAGTAGATCCTGTGGCACCTGTCGCTCCTGTAGAGCCAGTTGCACCAGTGGCCCCTGTCGCTCCAGTAGACCCTGTGTCACCAGTTGCTCCCGTAGAGCCAGTTGCACCAGTGGCTCCAGTAGATCCGGTAGCACCAGTTGCTCCAGTAGATCCTGTGGCACCTGTCGCTCCTGTAGAGCCAGTTGCACCAGTTGCCCCTGTAGATCCTGTGGCACCAGTTGCACCCGTAGAGCCTGTTGCACCAGTAGCTCCAGTAGATCCTGTGGCACCTGTCGCTCCTGTAGAGCCAGTTGCACCAGTTGCCCCTGTAGATCCTGTGGCACCAGTTGCACCCGTAGAGCCTGTTGCACCAGTAGATCCTGTGGCACCTGTCGCTCCTGTAGACCCAGTAGCACCAGTTGCCCCCGTAGATCCTGTGGCTCCAGTTGCACCCGTATAGCCTGTTGCACCAGTAGCTCCAGTAGATCCAGTTGCACCTGTCGCTCCTGTAGAGCCAGTTGCCCCTGTAGATCCTGTGGCACCAGTTGCACCCGTAGAGCCCGTGGCCCCTGTCGCTCCAGTAGATCCTGTGTCACCAGTTGCTCCCGTAGAGCCAGTTGCACCAGTGGCTCCAGTAGATCCGGTAGCACCAGTTGCGCCCGTAGAGCCTGTTGCACCAGTAGCTCCAGTAGATCCAGTTGCACCTGTCGCTCCTGTAGAGCCAGTTGCACCAGTTGCCCCTGTAGATCCTGGGGCACCAGTTGCACCCGTAGAGCCCGTGGCCCCTGTCGCTCCAGTAGATCCTGTGTCACCAGTTGCTCCCGTAGAGCCAGTTGCACCAGTGGCTCCAGTAGATCCGGTAGCACCAGTTGCGCCCGTGGAGCCTGTTGCACCGGTAGCTCCAGTAGATCCTGTGGCACCTGTCGCTCCTGTAGAGCCATTTGCACCAGTTGCCCCTGTAGATCCTGTGGCACCAGTTGCACCCGTAGAGCCTGTTGCACCAGTTGCTCCTGTGGCACCTGTCGCTCCTGTAGAGCCAGTTGCCCCCGTTGATCCTGTGGCTCCAGTTGCACCCGTAGAGCCTGTTGCACCGGTAGCTCCAGTAGATCCTGTGGCACCTGTCGCTCCTGTAGAGCCAGTTGCACCAGTTGCCCCTGTAGATCCTGTGGCACCAGTTGCACCCGTAGAGCCTGTTGCACCAGTAGATCCTGTTGCACCTGTCGCTCCTGTAGAGCCTGTTGCACCAGTAGCTCCAGTTGATCCAGTGGCACCTGTCGCTCCTGTAGAGCCAGTTGCCCCTGTAGATCCCGTGGCACCAGTTGCACCCGTAGAGCCTGTTGCACCAGTAGCTCCAGTAGATCCTGTGGCACCTGTCGCTCCTGTAGAGCCAGTTGCACCAGTTGATCCTGTTGCACCTGTCGCTCCTGTAGAACCAGTTTCACCAGTTGCCCCTGTAGATCCTGTAGCACCAGTTGCTCCTGTGGATCCCGTGGCACCAGTTGCGCCCGTGGAGCCAGTTGCACCAGTGGCTCCAGTAGAACCCGTCGCACCAGTAGATCCTGTGGCCCCTGTTGAACCCGTGGCGCCAGTGGACCCTGTAGAACCCGTGGCACCACTTGCACCTGTAGGACCTGTTGATCCAATCTGACCAGTTGCACCTGTCGGTCCAGTTTCACCTGTTGGTCCTGTTGCACCAGTTGGTCCTGTCAACCCAGTTATTCCAGTTGCCCCAAATGCTCCTGTGGCCCCTGTAACTCCTGTTGCTCCTGTTGGACCAGTAGCACCAGTTTGCCCTGTTGAGCCATCTGAACCTGTTAGTCCCGTTGCTCCAGTTGGACCTACTGCTCCAGATGGTCCTGTGGAACCAGTTTCTCCAATATTTCCAGTCGGGCCTTGTGCACCACTTGGTCCTGTAGCACCACTTGGTCCTATTGTCCCGTTAGGACCTGTTGCCCCACTTGGTCCTGTAGCACCACTTGGTCCTGTAGCACCACTTGGTCCTGTAGCACCTCTTAGCCCTGTTGCACCAGTGGCCCCTGTAGAGCCTGTCGCTCCTGTAGACCCTGTTGCGCCAGTTGCTCCTGTAGATCCTGTTGCACCAGTAGATCCTGTGGCACCTGTTGCGCCCGTCGAGCCCGTTGCACCAGTCGCTCCTATTGCCCCTGTAGATCCTGTGGCACCGGTAGAGCCTGTTGCACCAGTAGATCCCGTGGCACCTGTCGCGCCCGTCGAGCCCGTTGCACCAGTCGCTCCTGTAGATCCTGTTGCCCCTGTAGATCCTGTGGCACCAATAGAGCCTGTTGCACCAGTCGCTCCTGTTGACCCTGTTGCACCAGTTGCCCCTGTAGATCCTGTTGCCCCTGTAGAGCCTGTCGCCCCAGTAGCTCCAGTAGATCCTGTGGCACCAGTTGCACCTGTAGACCCAGTGGCACCAGTAGAGCCTGTTGCACCAGTCGCTCCTGTAGATCCTGTTGAACCAGTTGCACCAGTAGAGCCCGTCGCCCCAGTAGATCCTGTGGCACCAGTTGCACCTGTAGATCCTGTTGCTCCAGTTGCGCCCGTTGATCCTGTTGCACCAGTTGCCCCCGTGGATCCTGTTGCACCAGTTGCCCCTGTAGAGCCTGTCGCCCCAGTAGCTCCAGTAGATCCTGTGGCACCAGTTGCACCAGTAGAGCCTGTCGCCCCAGTAGATCCTGTGGCACCAGTTGCACCTGTAGATCCTGTTGCTCCAGTTGCGCCCGTTGATCCTGTTGCACCAGTTGCTCCCGTGGATCCTGTTGTACCAGTTGCCCCTGTAGAGCCTGTCGCCCCAGTAGCTCCAGTAGATCCTGTGGCACCAGTTGCACCTGTGGATCCTGTTGCACCAGTAGATCCTGTTGCGCCCGTCGAGCCCGTTGCACCAGTCGCTCCTGTTGCCCCTGTAGATCCCGTGGCACCAGTAGAGCCTGTTGCACCAGTCGCTCCTGTAGATCCTGTTGAACCAGTTGCCCCTGTAGATCCTGTGGCACCAGTTGCACCAGTAGAGCCTGTCGCCCCAGTAGATCCTGTGGCACCAGTTGCACCTGTAGATCCTGTCGATCCAGTTGCGCCTGTTGATCCTGTGGCACCAGTTGCTCCCGTGGAGCCTGTTGCACCTGTTGCCCCTGTAGATCCTGTCGCCCCAGTAGCTCCAGTAGATCCTGTGGCACCAGTTGCCCCTGTAGATCCTGTGGCACCAGTAGAGCCTGTTGCACCAGTCGCTCCTGTAGATCCTGTTGAACCAGTTGCCCCTGTAGATCCTGTGGCACCAGTTGCACCAGTAGAGCCTGTGGCACCAGTTGCACCTGTAGATCCTGTTGCACCAGTAGCACCCGTTGATCCTGTTGCACCAGTTGCTCCCGTGGAGCCTGTTGCACCAGTTGCACCTGTAGATCCTGTCGATCCAGTTGCGCCTGTTGATCCTGTGGCACCAGTTGCTCCCGTGGAGCCTGTTGCACCTGTTGCCCCTGTAGAGCCTGTCGCTCCAGTAGATCCGGTGGCACCAGTTGCCCCTGTAGATCCTGTGGCACCAGTAGAGCCTGTTGCACCAGTCGCTCCTGTAGATCCTGTTGAACCAGTTGCCCCTGTAGATCCTGTGGCACCAGTTGCACCAGTAGAGCCTGTCGCCCCAGTAGATCCTGTGGCACCAGTTGCACCTGTAGATCCTGTTGCTCCAGTTGCTCCTGTAGATCCTGTTGCACCAGTAGCACCCGTTGATCCTGTTGCACCAGTTGCTCCCGTGGAGCCTGTTGCACCAGTTGCACCTGTAGATCCTGTCGATCCAGTTGCGCCTGTTGATCCTGTGGCACCAGTTGCTCCCGTTGAGCCTGTTGCACCTGTTGCCCCTGTAGAGCCTGTCGCCCCAGTAGATCCGGTGGCACCAGTTGCCCCTGTAGATCCTGTGGCACCAGTAGAGCCTGTTGCTCCAGTCGCTCCTGTAGATCCTGTTGAACCAGTTGCCCCTGTAGATCCTGTGGCACCAGTTGCACCAGTAGAGCCTGTTGATCCTGTGGCACCAGTTGCACCTGTAGATCCTGTTGCTCCAGTTGCACCCGTTGATCCTATTGCACCAGTAGCTCCCGTGGAGCCTGTTGCACCAGTTGCACCTGTAGATCCTGTCGATCCAGTTGCGCCTGTTGATCCTGTGGCACCAGTTGCTCCTGTAGACCCTCTTGCACCTGTTGCCCCTGTAGATCCTGTGGCACCAGTCGAGCCTGTTGCACCAGTCGCTCCTGTAGATCCTGTTGAACCAGTTGCCCCTGTAGTTCCTGTGGCACCAGTTGCACCAGTAGAGCCTGTCGCCCCAGTAGATCCTGTGGCACCAGTTGCACCTGTAGATCCTGTTGCTCCAGTTGCGCCCGTTGATCCTGTTGCACCAGTTGCTCCCGTGGATCCTGTTGCACCAGTTGCCCCTGTAGAGCCTGTCCCCCCAGTAGCTCCAGTAGATCCTGTGGCACCAGTTGCTCCTGTGGATCCTGTTGCACCAGTAGATCCTGTTGCGCCCGTCGAGCCCGTTGCACCAGTCGCTCCTGTTGCCCCTGTAGATCCCGTGGCACCAGTAGAGCCTGTTGCACCAGTCGCTCCTGTAGATCCTGTTGAACCAGTTGCCCCTGTAGATCCTGTGGCACCAGTTGCACCAGTAGAGCCTGTCGCCCCAGTAGATCCTGTGGCACCAGTTGCACCAGTAGATCCTGTTGCTCCAGTTGCGCCCGTTGATCCTGTTGCACCCGTTGCTCCTGTAGATCCTGTTGAACCAGTTGCCCCTGTAGATCCTGTGGCACCTGTTGCACCAGTAGAGCCTGTCGCCCCAGTAGATCCTGTGGCACCAGTTGCACCAGTAGATCCTGTTGCTCCAGTTGCGCCCGTTGATCCTGTTGCACCAGTAGATCCCGTGGATCCTGTTACACCAGTTGCCCCTGTAGAGCCTGTCGCCCCAGTAGCTCCAGTAGATCCTGTTGCACCTGTGGATCCTGTTGCACCAGTAGATCCTGTGGCACCTGTTGCGCCCGTCGAGCCCGTTGCACCAGTCGCTCCTGTTGCCCCTGTAGATCCTGTGGCACCAGTAGAGCCTGTTGCACCAGTCGCTCCTGTAGATCCTGTTGAACCAGTTGCCCCTGTAGATCCTGTGGCACCAGTTGCACCAGTAGAGCCTGTCGCCCCAGTGGATCCTGTGGCACCAGTTACACCTGTAGATCCTGTTGCTCCAGTTGCGCCCGTTGATCCTGTTGCACCAGTTGCTCCCGTGGATCCTGTTGCACCAGTTGCCCCTGTAGAGCCTGTCGCCCCAGTAGCTCCAGTAGATCCTGTGGCACCAGTTGCACCTGTGGATCCTGTTGCACCAGTAGATCCTGTGGCACCTGTTGCGCCCGTCGAGCCCGTTGCACCAGTTGCTCCCGTGGATCCTGTTGCACCAGTTGCCCCTGTAGAGCCTGTCGCCCCAGTAGCTCCAGTAGATCCTGTTGCACCTGTGGATCCTGTTGCACCAGTAGATCCTGTGGCACCTGTAGAGCCTGTCGCCCCAGTAGATCCGGTGGCACCAGTTGCCCCTGTAGATCCTGTGGCACCAGTAGAGCCTGTTGCACCAGTCGCTCCTGTAGATCCTGTTGAACCAGTTGCCCCTGTAGATCCTGTGGCACCAGTTGCACCAGTAGAGCCTGTCGCCCCAGTAGATCCTGTGGCACCAGTTGCACCAGTAGATCCTGTTGCTCCAGTTGCGCCCGTTGATCCTGTTGCACCCGTTGCTCCTGTAGATCCTGTTGAACCAGTTGCCCCTGTAGATCCTGTGGCACCAGTTGCACCAGTAGAGCCTGTCGCCCCAGTAGATCCTGTGGCACCAGTTGCACCAGTAGATCCTGTTGCTCCAGTTGCGCCCGTTGATCCTGTTGCACCAGTTGCTCCCGTGGATCCTGTTGCACCAGTTGCCCCTGTAGAGCCTGTCGCCCCAGTAGCTCCAGTAGATCCTGTGGCACCAGTTGCACCTGTGGATCCTGTTGCACCAGTAGATCCTGTGGCACCTGTTGCGCCCGTCGAGCCCGTTGCACCAGTCGCTCCTGTTGCCCCTGTAGATCCTGTGGCACCAGTAGAGCCTGTTGCACCAGTATATCCCGTGGCACCTGTCGCACCCGTCGAGCCCGTTGCACCAGTCGCTCCTGTAGAGCCCGTCGCCCCAGTAGATCCTGTGGCACCAGTTGCACCTGTAGATCCTGTTGCTCCAGTTGCGCCCGTTGATCCTGTGGCACCAGTTGCTCCCGTGGATCCTGTTGCACCAGTTGCCCCAGTAGATCCTGTGGCACCAGTTGCACCAGTAGAGCCTGTCGCCCCAGTAGATCCTGTGGCACCAGTTGCACCTGTAGATCCTGTTGCACCAGTTGCTCCCGTGGATCCTGTTGCACCAGTTGCCCCTGTAGAGCCTGTCCCCCCAGTAGCTCCAGTAGATCCTGTGGCACCAGTTGCTCCTGTGGATCCTGTTGCACCAGTAGATCCTGTTGCGCCCGTCGAGCCCGTTGCACCAGTCGCTCCTGTTGCCCCTGTAGATCCCGTGGCACCAGTAGAGCCTGTTGCACCAGTCGCTCCTGTAGATCCTGTTGAACCAGTTGCCCCTGTAGATCCTGTGGCACCAGTTGCACCAGTAGAGCCTGTCGCCCCAGTAGATCCTGTGGCACCAGTTGCACCAGTAGATCCTGTTGCTCCAGTTGCGCCCGTTGATCCTGTTGCACCCGTTGCTCCTGTAGATCCTGTTGAACCAGTTGCCCCTGTAGATCCTGTGGCACCAGTTGCACCAGTAGAGCCTGTCGCCCCAGTAGATCCTGTGGCACCAGTTGCACCAGTAGATCCTGTTGCTCCAGTTGCGCCCGTTGATCCTGTTGCACCAGTAGATCCCGTGGATCCTGTTACACCAGTTGCCCCTGTAGAGCCTGTCGCCCCAGTAGCTCCAGTAGATCCTGTTGCACCTGTGGATCCTGTTGCACCAGTAGATCCTGTGGCACCTGTTGCGCCCGTCGAGCCCGTTGCACCAGTCGCTCCTGTTGCCCCTGTAGATCCTGTGGCACCAGTAGAGCCTGTTGCACCAGTCGCTCCTGTAGATCCTGTTGAACCAGTTGCCCCTGTAGATCCTGTGGCACCAGTTGCACCAGTAGAGCCTGTCGCCCCAGTGGATCCTGTGGCACCAGTTACACCTGTAGATCCTGTTGCTCCAGTTGCGCCCGTTGATCCTGTTGCACCAGTTGCTCCCGTGGATCCTGTTGCACCAGTTGCCCCTGTAGAGCCTGTCGCCCCAGTAGCTCCAGTAGATCCTGTGGCACCAGTTGCACCTGTGGATCCTGTTGCACCAGTAGATCCTGTGGCACCTGTTGCGCCCGTCGAGCCCGTTGCACCAGTTGCTCCCGTGGATCCTGTTGCACCAGTTGCCCCTGTAGAGCCTGTCGCCCCAGTAGCTCCAGTAGATCCTGTTGCACCTGTGGATCCTGTTGCACCAGTAGATCCTGTGGCACCTGTAGAGCCTGTCGCCCCAGTAGATCCGGTGGCACCAGTTGCCCCTGTAGATCCTGTGGCACCAGTAGAGCCTGTTGCACCAGTCGCTCCTGTAGATCCTGTTGAACCAGTTGCCCCTGTAGATCCTGTGGCACCAGTTGCACCAGTAGAGCCTGTCGCCCCAGTAGATCCTGTGGCACCAGTTGCACCAGTAGATCCTGTTGCTCCAGTTGCGCCCGTTGATCCTGTTGCACCCGTTGCTCCTGTAGATCCTGTTGAACCAGTTGCCCCTGTAGATCCTGTGGCACCAGTTGCACCAGTAGAGCCTGTCGCCCCAGTAGATCCTGTGGCACCAGTTGCACCAGTAGATCCTGTTGCTCCAGTTGCGCCCGTTGATCCTGTTGCACCAGTTGCTCCCGTGGATCCTGTTGCACCAGTTGCCCCTGTAGAGCCTGTCGCCCCAGTAGCTCCAGTAGATCCTGTGGCACCAGTTGCACCTGTGGATCCTGTTGCACCAGTAGATCCTGTGGCACCTGTTGCGCCCGTCGAGCCCGTTGCACCAGTCGCTCCTGTTGCCCCTGTAGATCCTGTGGCACCAGTAGAGCCTGTTGCACCAGTATATCCCGTGGCACCTGTCGCACCCGTCGAGCCCGTTGCACCAGTCGCTCCTGTAGAGCCCGTCGCCCCAGTAGATCCTGTGGCACCAGTTGCACCTGTAGATCCTGTTGCTCCAGTTGCGCCCGTTGATCCTGTGGCACCAGTTGCTCCCGTGGATCCTGTTGCACCAGTTGCCCCAGTAGATCCTGTGGCACCAGTTGCACCAGTAGAGCCTGTCGCCCCAGTAGATCCTGTGGCACCAGTTGCACCTGTAGATCCTGTTGCACCAGTTGCTCCCGTGGATCCTGTTGCACCAGTTGCCCCTGTAGAGCCTGTCGCCCCAGTAGCTCCAGTAGATCCTGTGGCACCAGTTGCACCTGTGGATCCTGTTGCACCAGTAGATCCTGTGGCACCTGTTGCGCCCGTCGAGCCCGGTGCACCTGTCGCTCCTGTTGCCCCTGTAGATCCTGTGGCACCAGTAGAGCCTGTTGCACCAGTTGCTCCTGTAGATCCTGTTGAACCAGTTGCCCCTGTAGATCCTGTGGCACCAGTTGCACCAGTAGAGCCTGTCGCCCCAGTAGATCCTGTGGCACCAGTTGCACCTGTAGATCCTGTCGATCCAGTTGCGCCTGTTGATCCTGTGGCACCAGTTGCTCCCGTGGAGCCTGTTGCACCTGTTGCCCCTGTAGATCCTGTCGCCCCAGTAGCTCCAGTAGATCCTGTGGCACCAGTTGCCCCTGTAGATCCTGTGGCACCTGTAGATCCTGTTGAACCAGTTGCCCCTGTAGATCCTGTGGCACCAGTTGCACCAGTAAAGCCTGTCGCCCCAGTAGATCCTGTGGCACCAGTTGCACCTGTAGATCCTGTTGCTCCAGTTGCGCCCGTTGATCCTGTTGCACCAGTTGCTCCCGTGGATCCTGTTGCACCAGTTGCCCCTGTAGAGCCTGTCGCCCCAGTAGCTCCAGTAGATCCTGTGGCACCAGTTGCACCTGTGGATCCTGTTGCACCAGTAGATCCTGTGGCACCTGTTGCGCCCGTCGAGCCCGTTGCACCAGTCGCTCCTGTTGCCCCTGTAGATCCTGTGGCACCAGTAGAGCCTGTTGCACCAGTATATCCCGTGGCACCTGTCGCACCCGTCGAGCCCGTTGCACCAGTCGTTCCTGTAGATCCTGTTGCCCCTGTAGATCCTGTGGCACCAGTAGAGCCTGTTGCACCAGTCGCTCCTGTGGACCCTGTTGCACCAGTTGCCCCTGTAGATCCTGTGGCACCAGTTGCACCTGTAGATCCTACTGCTCCAGTTGCACCCGTTGATCCTGTTGCACCAGTTGCTCCCGTGGAGCCTGTTGCACCAGTTGCACCTGTTGATCCTGTCGATCCAGTTGTGCCTGTTGATCCTGTGGCACCAGTTGCACCAGTAGATCCTGTTGCTCCAGTTGCGCCCGTTGATCCTGTTGCACCAGTTGCTCCCGTGGATCCTGTTGCACCAGTTGCCCCTGTAGAGCCTGTCGCCCCAGTAGCTCCAGTAGATCCTGTGGCACCAGTTGCACCTGTGGATCCTGTTGCACCAGTAGATCCTGTGGCACCTGTTGCGCCCGTCGAGCCCGTTGCACCAGTCGCTCCTGTTGCCCCTGTAGATCCTGTGGCACCAGTAGAGCCTGTTGCACCAGTATATCCCGTGGCACCTGTCGCACCCGTCGAGCCCGTTGCACCAGTCGCTCCTGTAGAGCCCGTCGCCCCAGTAGATCCTGTGGCACCAGTTGCACCTGTAGATCCTGTTGCTCCAGTTGCGCCCGTTGATCCTGTGGCACCAGTTGCTCCCGTGGATCCTGTTGCACCAGTTGCCCCAGTAGATCCTGTGGCACCAGTTGCACCAGTAGAGCCTGTCGCCCCAGTAGATCCTGTGGCACCAGTTGCACCTGTAGATCCTGTTGCACCAGTTGCTCCCGTGGATCCTGTTGCACCAGTTGCCCCTGTAGAGCCTGTCCCCCCAGTAGCTCCAGTAGATCCTGTGGCACCAGTTGCTCCTGTGGATCCTGTTGCACCAGTAGATCCTGTTGCGCCCGTCGAGCCCGTTGCACCAGTCGCTCCTGTTGCCCCTGTAGATCCCGTGGCACCAGTAGAGCCTGTTGCACCAGTCGCTCCTGTAGATCCTGTTGAACCAGTTGCCCCTGTAGATCCTGTGGCACCAGTTGCACCAGTAGAGCCTGTCGCCCCAGTGGATCCTGTGGCACCAGTTACACCTGTAGATCCTGTTGCTCCAGTTGCGCCCGTTGATCCTGTTGCACCAGTTGCTCCCGTGGATCCTGTTGCACCAGTTGCCCCTGTAGAGCCTGTCGCCCCAGTAGCTCCAGTAGATCCTGTGGCACCAGTTGCACCTGTGGATCCTGTTGCACCAGTAGATCCTGTGGCACCTGTTGCGCCCGTCGAGCCCGTTGCACCAGTTGCTCCCGTGGATCCTGTTGCACCAGTTGCCCCTGTAGAGCCTGTCGCCCCAGTAGCTCCAGTAGATCCTGTTGCACCTGTGGATCCTGTTGCACCAGTAGATCCTGTGGCACCTGTAGAGCCTGTCGCCCCAGTAGATCCGGTGGCACCAGTTGCCCCTGTAGATCCTGTGGCACCAGTAGAGCCTGTTGAACCAGTTGCCCCTGTAGATCCTGTGGCACCAGTTGCACCAGTAAAGCCTGTCGCCCCAGTAGATCCTGTGGCACCAGTTGCACCTGTAGATCCTGTTGCTCCAGTTGCGCCCGTTGATCCTGTTGCACCAGTTGCTCCCGTGGATCCTGTTGCACCAGTTGCCCCTGTAGAGCCTGTCGCCCCAGTAGCTCCAGTAGATCCTGTGGCACCAGTTGCACCTGTGGATCCTGTTGCACCAGTAGATCCTGTGGCACCTGTTGCGCCCGTCGAGCCCGTTGCACCAGTCGCTCCTGTTGCCCCTGTAGATCCTGTGGCACCAGTAGAGCCTGTTGCACCAGTATATCCCGTGGCACCTGTCGCACCCGTCGAGCCCGTTGCACCAGTCGTTCCTGTAGATCCTGTTGCCCCTGTAGATCCTGTGGCACCAGTAGAGCCTGTTGCACCAGTCGCTCCTGTGGACCCTGTTGCACCAGTTGCCCCTGTAGATCCTGTGGCACCAGTTGCACCTGTAGATCCTACTGCTCCAGTTGCACCCGTTGATCCTGTTGCACCAGTTGCTCCCGTGGAGCCTGTTGCACCAGTTGCACCTGTTGATCCTGTCGATCCAGTTGTGCCTGTTGATCCTGTGGCACCAGTTGCACCAGTAGAGCCCGTCACCCCAGTAGATCCTGTGGCACCAGTTGCACCTGTAGATCCTGTTGCTCCAGTTGCGCCCGTTGATCCTGTGGCACCAGTTGCTCCCGTGGATCCTGTTGCACCAGTTGCCCCAGTAGATCCTGTGGCACCAGTTGCACCAGTAGAGCCTGTCGCCCCCGTAGATCCTGTGGCACCAGTTGCACCTGTAGATCCTGTTGCTCCAGTTGCGCCCGTTGATCCTGTTGCTCCCGTCGATCCTGTTGCACCAGTTGCACCTGTAGAGCCTGTCGCCCCAGTAGCTCCAGTAGATCCTGTGGCACCAGTTGCACCTGTGGATCCTGTTGCACCAGTAGATCCTGTGGCACCTGTTGCGCCCGTCGAGCCCGTTGCACCAGTCGCTCCTGTTGCCCCTGTAGATCCTGTGGCACCAGTAGAGCCTGTTGCACCAGTAGATCCCGTGGCACCTGTCGCGCCCGTCGAGCCCGCTGCACCAGTCGCTCCTGTAGTTCCTGTTGCCCCTGTAGATCCTGTGGCACCAGTTGCCCCTGTAGATCCTGTGGCACCAGTTGCACCTGTAGATCCTGTTGCTCCAGTTGCACCCGTTGATCCTGTTGCACCAGTTGCTCCCGTGGAGCCTGTTGCACCAGTTGCACCTGTAGATCCTGTCGATCCAGTTGCGCCTGTTGATCCTGTGGCACCAGTTGCTCCCGTGGAGCCTGTTGCACCTGTCGCTCCTGTGGACCCTGTTGCACCAGTTGCCCCTGTAGATCCTGTGGCACCAGTTGCACCTGTAGATCCTGTTGCTCCAGTTGCACCAGTCGGTCCTGTAGATCCTGTTGCCCCTGTAGATCCTGTGGCACCAGTAGAGCCTGTTGCACCAGTCGCTCCTGTGGACCCTGTTGCACCAGTTGCCCCTGTAGATCCTGTGGCACCAGTTGCACCTGTAGATCCTGTTGCTCCAGTTGCACCCGTTGATCCTGTTGCACCAGTTGCTCCCGTGGAGCCAGTTGCACCAGTAGAGCCCGTCGCCCCAGTAGATCCTGTGGCACCAGTTGCACCTGTAGATCCTGTTGCTCCAGTTGCACCCGTTGATCCTGTGGCACCAGTTGCTCCCGTGGATCCTGTTGCACCAGTTGCCCCTGTAGATCCTGTGTTCCCAGTAGCTCCAGTAGAACCTGTGGCACCAGTTGCCCCTGTAGATCCTGTGGCACCAGTAGAGCCTGTTGCACCAGTCGCTCCTGTAGATCCTGTTGAACCAGTTGCCCCTGTAGATCCTGTGGCACCAGTTGCACCAGTAGAGCCTGTCGCCCCAGTAGATCCTGTGGCACCAGTTGCACCTGTAGATCCTGTTGCTCCAGTTGCGCCCGTTGATCCTGTTGCACCAGTTGCTCCCGTCGATCCTGTTGCACCAGTTGCCCCTGTAGAGCCTGTCGCCCCAGTAGCTCCAGTAGATCCTGTGGCACCAGTTGCACCCGTGGATCCTGTTGCACCAGTAGATCCTGTGGCACCTGTTGCGCCCGTCGAGCCCGTTGCACCAGTCGCTCCTGTTGCCCCTGTAGATCCTGTGGCACCAGTAGAGCCTGTTGCACCAGTAGATCCCGTGGCACCTGTTGCGCCCGTCGAGCCCGTTGCACCAGTCGCTCCTGTAGATCCTGTTGCCCCTGTAGATCCTGTGGCTCCAGTAGAGCCTGTTGCACCAGTCGCTCCTGTGGACCCTGTTGCACCAGTTGCCCCTGTAGATCCTGTGGCACCAGTTGCACCTGTAGATCCTGTTGCTCCAGTTGCACCCGTTGATCCTGTTGCACCAGTTGCTCCCGTTGATCCTGTTGCACCAGTTGCACCTGTAGATCCTGTCGATCCAGTTGCGCCTGTTGATCCTGTGGCACCAGTTGCTCCCGTGGAGCCTGTTGCTCCTGTAGAGCCTGTCGCCCCAGTAGCTCCAGTAGATCCTGTGGCACCAGTTGCCCCTGTAGATCCTGTGGCACCAGTAGAGCCTGTTGCACCAGTCGCTCCTGTAGATCCTGTTGAACCAGTTGCCCCTGTAGATCCTGTGGCACCAGTTGCACCAGTAGAGCCCGTTGTCCCAGTAGATCCTGTGGCTCCAGTTGCACCTGTAGATCCTGTTGCTCCAGTTGCGCCCGTTGATCCTGTGGCACCAGTCGCTCCTGTAGACCCTGTTGCACCAGTTGCCCCTGTAGATCCTGTGGCACCAGTTGCACCTGTAGATCCTGTTGCTCCAGTTGCGCCCGTTGATCCTGTGGCACCAGTCGCTCCTGTAGACCCTGTTGCACCAGTTGCCCCTTTAGATCCTGTGGCACCAGTTGCACCTGTAGATCCTGTTGCTCCAGTTGCGCCCGTTGATCCTGTGGCACCAGTCGCTCCTGAAGACCCTGTTGCACCAGTTGCCCCTGTAGATCCTGTGGCACCAGTTCCACCTGTAGATCCTGTTGCACCAGTAGCACCCATTGATCCTGTTGCACCAGTTGCTCCCGTGGAGCCTGTTGCACCAGTTGCACCTGTAGATCCTGTCGATCCAGTTGCGCCTGTTGATCCTGTGGCACCAGTTGCTCCCGTGGAGCCTGTTGCACCTGTTGCCCCTGTAGAGCCTGTCGCCCCAGTAGCTCCAGTAGATCCTGTGGCACCAGTTGCACCTGTGGATCCTGTTGCACCAGTAGATCCTGTGGCACCTGTTGCGCCCGTCGAGCCCTTTGAACCAGTCGCTCCTGTTGCCCCTGTAGATCCTGTGGCACCAGTAGAGCCTGTTGCACCAGTAGATCCCGTGGCACCTGTTGCGCCCGTCGAGCCCGTTGCACCAGTCGCTCCTGTAGATCCTGTTGCCCCTGTAGATCCTGTGGCACCAGTAGAGCCTGTTGCACCAGTCGCTCCTGTGGACCCTGTTGCACCAGTTGCCCCTGTAGATCCTGTGGCACCAGTTGCACCTGTAGATCCTGTTGCTCCAGTTGCACCCGTTGATCCTGTTGCACCAGTTGCTCCCGTGGAGCCTGTTGCACCTGTAGATCCTGTCGATCCAGTTGCGCCTGTTGATCCTGTGGCACCAGTTGCTCCCGTGGAGCCTGTTGCACCTGTTGCTCCTGTAGAGCCTGTCGCCCCAGTAGCTCCAGTAGATCCTGTGGCACCAGTTGCCCCTGTAGATCCTGTGGCACCAGTAGAGCCTGTTGCACCAGTCGCTCCTGTTGAACCAGTTGCCCCTGTAGATCCTGTGGCACCAGTTGCACCAGTAGAGCCCGTTGCCCCAGTAGATCCTGTGGCACCAGTTGCACCTGTAGATCCTGTTGCTCCAGTTGCGCCCGTTGATCCTGTGGCACCAGTCGCTCCTGTAGACCCTGTTGCACCAGTTGCCCCTGTAGATCCTGTGGCACCAGTTCCACCTGTAGATCCTGTTGCACCAGTAGCACCCGTTGATCCTGTTGCACCAGTTGCTCCCGTAGAGCCTGTTGCACCAGTTTCACCTGTAGATCCTGTCGATCCAGTTGCGCCCGTTGATCCTATGGCACCAGTTGCTCCCGTGGAGCCTGTTGCACCTGTTGCCCCTGTAGAGCCTGTCGCCCCAGTAGATCCGGTGGCACCAGTTGCCCCTGTAGATCCTGTGGCACCAGTAGAGCCTGTTGCACCAGTCGCTCCTGTAGATCCTGTTGAACCAGTTGCCCCTGTAGATCCTGTGGCACCAGTTGCACCAGTAGAGCCTGTCGCTCCAGTAGATCCCGTGGCACCAGTTGCACCAGTATATCCTGTTGCTCCAGTTGCGCCCGTTGATCCTGTTGCACCCGTTGCTCCTGTAGATCCTGTTGAACCAGTTGACCCTGTAGATCCTGTGGCACCAGTTGCACCAGTAGAGCCTGTCGCCCCAGTAGATCCTGTGGCACCAGTTGCACCAGTAGATCCTGTTGCTCCAGTTGCGCCCGTTGATCCTGTTGCACCAGTTGCTCCCGTGGATCCTGTTGCGCCAGTTGCCCCTGTAGAGCCTGTCGCCCCAGTAGCTCCAGTAGATCCTGTTGCACCTGTGGATCCTGTTGCCCCAGTAGATCCTGTGGCACCTGTTGCGCCCGTCGAGCCCGTTGCACCAGTCGCTCCTGTAGATCCTGTGGCACCAGTAGAGCCTGTTGCACCAGTCGCTCCTGTAGATCCTGTTGAACCAGTTGCCCCTGTAGATCCTGTGGCACCAGTTGCACCAGTAGAGCCTGTCGCCCCAGTAGATCCTGTGGCACCAGTTGCACCTGTAGATCCTGTTGCTCCAGTTGCGCCCGTTGATCCTGTTGCACCAGTTGCTCCCGTGGATCCTGTTGCACCAGTTGCCCCTGTAGAGCCTGTCGCCCCAGTAGCTCCAGTAGATCCTGTGGCACCAGTTGCACCTGTGGATCCTGTTGCACCAGTAGATCCTGTGGCACCTGTTGCGCCCGTCGAACCCGTTGCACCAGTCGCTCCTGTTGCCCCTGTAGATCCTGTGGCACCAGTAGAGCCTGTTGCACCAGTCGCTCCTGTAGATCCTGTTGAACCAGTTGCCCCTGTAGATCCCGTGGCACCAGTTGCACCAGTAGAGCCTGTCGCCCCAGTAGATCCTGTGGCACCAGTTGCACCTGTAGATCCTGTCGATCCAGTTGCGCCTGTTGATCCTGTGGCACCAGTTGCTCCCGTGGAGCCTGTTGCACCTGTTGCCCCTGTAGATCCTGTCGCCCCAGTAGCTCCAGTAGATCCTGTGGCACCATTTGCCCCTGTAGATCCTGTGGCACCAGTAGATCCTGTCGCACCAGTCGCTCCTGTAGATCCTGTTGAACCAGTTGCCCCTGTAGATCCTGTGACACCAGTTGCACCAGTAGAGCCTGTCGCCCCAGTAGATCCTGTGGCACCAGTTGCACCTGTAGATCCTGTTGCTCCAGTTGCGCCCGTTGATCCTGTTGCACCAGTTGCTCCCGTGGATCCTGTTGCACCAGTTGCCCCTGTAGAGCCTGTCGCCCCAGTAGCTCCAGTAGATCCTGTGGCACCAGTTGCACCTGTGGATCCTGTTGCACCAGTAGATCCTGTGGCACCTGTTGCGCCCGTTGAGCCCGTTGCACCAGTCGCTCCTGTTGCCCCTGTAGATCCTGTGGCACCAGTAGAGCCTGTTGCACCAGTCGCTCCTGTAGATCCTGTTGAACCAGTTGCCCCTGTAGATCCTGTGGCACCAGTTGCACCAGTAGAGCCTGTCGCCCCAGTAGATCCTGTGGCACCAGTTGCACCTGTAGATCCTGTCGATCCAGTTGCGCCTGTTGATCCTGTGGCACCAGTTGCTCCCATGGAGCCTGTTGCACCAGTTGCACCTGTAGATCCTGTTGCTCCAGTTGCGCCCGTTGATCCTGTTGCTCCAGTTGCGCCCGTTGATCCTGTTGCACCAGTTGCTCCCATGGATCCTGTTGCACCAGTTGCCCCTGTAGAGCCTGTCGCCCCAGTAGCTCCAGTAGATCCTGTGGCACCAGTTGCACCAGTAGATCCTGTTGCTCCAGTTGCGCCCGTTGATCCTGTTGCACCCGTTGCTCCTGTAGATCCTGTTGAACCAGTTGCCCCTGTAGATCCTGTGGCACCAGTTGCACCAGTAGAGCCTGTCGCCCCAGTAGATCCTGTGGCACCAGTTGCACCAGTAGATCCTGTTGCTCCAGTTGCGCCCGTTGATCCTGTTGCACCAGTTGCTCCCGTGGATCCTGTTGCACCAGTTGCCCCTGTAGAGCCTGTCTCCCCAGTAGCTCCAGTAGATCCTGTTGCACCTGTGGATCCTGTTGCCCCAGTAGATCCTGTGGCACCTGTTGCACCCATCGAGCCCGTTGCACCAGTCGCTCCTGTTGCCCCTGTAGATCCTGTGGCACCAGTAGAACCTGTTGCACCAGTCGCTCCTGTAGATCCTGTTGAACCAGTTGCCCCTGTAGATCCTGTGACACCAGTTGCACCAGTAGAGCCTGTCGCCCCAGTAGATCCTGTGGCACCAGTTGCACCTGTAGATCCTGTTGCGCCCGTTGATCCTGTTGCACCAGTTGCTCCCGTGGATCCTGTTGCACCAGTTGCACCAGTAGAGCCTGTCGCCCCAGTAGATCCTGTGGCACCAGTTGCACCTGTAGATCCTGTCGATCCAGTTGCGCCTGTTGATCCTGTGGCACCAGTTGCTCCCATGGAGCCTGTTGCACCAGTTGCACCTGTAGATCCTGTTGCTCCAGTTGCGCCCGTTGATCCTGTTGCTCCAGTTGCGCCCGTTGATCCTGTTGCACCAGTTGCTCCCATGGATCCTGTTGCACCAGTTGCCCCTGTAGAGCCTGTCGCCCCAGTAGCTCCAGTAGATCCTGTGGCACCAGTTGCACCAGTAGATCCTGTTGCTCCAGTTGCGCCCGTTGATCCTGTTGCACCCGTTGCTCCTGTAGATCCTGTTGAACCAGTTGCCCCTGTAGATCCTGTGGCACCAGTTGCTCCCATGGAGCCTGTTGCACCAGTTGCACCTGTAGATCCTGTTGCTCCAGTTGCGCCCGTTGATCCTGTTGCTCCAGTTGCGCCCGTTGATCCTGTTGCACCAGTTGCTCCCATGGATCCTGTTGCACCAGTTGCCCCTGTAGAGCCTGTCGCCCCAGTAGCTCCAGTAGATCCTGTGGCACCAGTTGCACCAGTAGATCCCGTTGCTCCAGTTGCGCCCGTTGATCCTGTTGCACCAGTTGCTCCCGTGGATCCTGTTGCACCAGTTGCCCCTGTAGAGCCTGTCTCCCCAGTAGCTCCAGTAGATCCTGTTGCACCTGTGGATCCTGTTGCCCCAGTAGATCCTGTGGCACCTGTTGCGCCCGTCGAGCCCGTTGCACCAGTCGCTCCTGTTGCCCCTGTAGATCCTGTGGCACCAGTAGAGCCTGTTGCACCAGTCGCTCCTGTAGATCCTGTTGAACCAGTTGCCCCTGTAGATCCTGTGACACCAGTTGCACCAGTAGAGCCTGTCGCCCCAGTAGATCCTGTGGCACCAGTTGCACCTGTAGATCCTGTTGCGCCCGTTGATCCTGTTGCACCAGTTGCACCCGTGGATCCTGTTGCACCAGTTGCCCCTGTAGAGCCTGTTGCCCCAGTAGCTCCAGTAGATCCTGTGGCACCAGTTGCACCTGTGGATCCTGTTGCACCAGTAGATCCTGTGGCACCTGTTGCGCCCGTTGAGCCCGTTGCACCAGTCGCTCCTGTTGCCCCTGTAGATCCTGTGGCACCAGTAGAGCCTGTTGCACCAGTCGCTCCTGTAGATCCTGTTGAACCAGCTGCCCCTGTAGATCCTGTGGCACCAGTTGCTCCAGTAGAGCCTGTCGCCCCAGTAGATCCTGTGGCACCAGTTGCACCTGTAGATCCTGTCGATCCAGTTGCGCCTGTTGATCCTGTGGCACCAGTTGCTCCCGTGGAGCCTGTTGCACCAGTTGCACCTGTAGATCCTGTTGCTCCAGTTGCGCCCGTTGATCCTGTTGCTCCAGTTGCGCCCGTTGATCCTGTTGCACCAGTTGCTCCCGTGGATCCTGTTGCACCAGTTGCCCCTGTAGAACCTGTCGCCCCAGTAGCTCCAGTAGATCCTGTGGCACCAGTTGCACCTGTGGATCCTGTTGCACCAGTAGATCCTGTGGCACCTGTTGCGCCCGTCGAGCCCGTTGCACCAGTTGCTCCTGTTGCCCCTGTAGATCCTGTGGCACCAGTAGAGCCTGTTGCACCAGTCGCTCCTGTAGATCCTGTTGAACCAGTTGCCCCTGTAGATCCTGTTGCACCAGTTGCACCAGTAAAGCCTGTCGCCCCAGTAGATCCCGTGGCACCAGTTGCACCTGTAGATCCTGTCGATCCAGTTGCGCCTGTTGATCCTGTGGCACCAGTTGCTCCCGTGGAGCCTGTTGCACCTGTTGCCCCTGTAGATCCTGTCGCCCCAGTAGCTCCAGTAGATCCTGTGGCACCAGTTGCCCCTGTAGATCCTGTGGCACCAGTTGCACCAGTAGAGCCTGTCGCCCCAGTAGATCCTGTGGCACCAGTTGCACCTGTAGATCCTGTCGATCCATTTGCGCCTGTTGCTCCAGTTGCGCCCGTTGATCCTGTTGCACCAGTTGCTCCCGTGGATCCTGTGGCACCAGTTGCCCCTGTAGAGCCTGTCGCCCCAGTAGCTCCAGTAGATCCTGTGGCACCAGTTGCACCTGTGGATCCTGTTGCACCAGTAGATCCTGTGGCACCTGTTGCGCCCGTCGAGCCCGTTGCACCAGTCGCTCCTGTTGCCCCTGTAGATCCTGTGGCACCAGTAGAGCCTGTTGCACCAGTAGATCCCGTGGCACCTGTCGCACCCGTCGATCCCGTTGCACCAGTCGCTCCTGTAGATCCTGTTGCCCCTGTAGATCCTGTGGCACCAGTAGAGCCTGTTGCACCAGTCGCTCCTGTGGACCCTGTTGCACCAGTTGCCCCTGTAGATCCTGTGGCACCAGTTGCACCTGTAGATCCTGTTGCTCCAGTTGCACCCGTTGATCCTGTTGCACCAGTTGCTCCCTTGGAGCCTGTTGCACCTGTAGATCCTGTTGATCCAGTTGCGCCTGTTGATCCTGTGGCACCAGTTGCACCAGTAGAGCCCGTCGCCCCAGTTGATCCTGTGGCACCAGTTGCACCTGTAGATCCTGTTGCTCCAGTTGCGCCCGTTGATCCTGTGGTACCAGTTGCTCCCGTGGAGCCTGTTGCACCAGTTGCACCTGTAGATCCTGTCGATCCAGTTACGCCTGTTGATCCTGTGGCACCAGTTGCTCCCGTGGAGCCTGTTGCACCTGTTGCCCCTGTAGAGCCTGTCGCCCCAGTAGCTCCAGTAGATCCTGTGGCACCAGTTGCCCCTGTAGATCCTGTGGCACCAGTAGAGCCTGTTGCACCAGTCCCTCCTGTAGATCCTGTTGAACCAGTTGCCCCTGTAGATCCTGTGGCACCAGTTGCACCAGTAGAGCCTGTCGCTCCAGTAGATCCTGTGGCACCAGTTGCACCTGTAGATCCTGTTGCTCCAGTTGCGCCCGTTGATCCTGTGGCACCAGTTGCTCCCGTGGATCCTTTTGCACCAGTTGCCCCTGTAGATCCTGTCGCCCCAGTAGCTCCAGTAGATCCTGTGGCACCAGTTGCCCCTGTAGATCCTGTGGCACCAGTAGAGCCTGTTGCACCAGTCGCTCCTGTAGATCCTGTTGAACCAGTTGCCCCTGTAGATCCTTTGGCACCAGTTGCACCTGTAGATCCTGTTGCTCCAGTTGCACCCGTTGATCCTGTTGCACCAGTTGCCCCTGTCGCCCCAGTAGCTCCAGTAGATCCTGTGGCACCAGTTGCACCTGTGGATCCTGTTGCACCAGTAGATCCTGTGGCACCTGTTGCGCCCGTTGAGCCCGTTGCACCAGTCGCTCCTGTTGTCCCTGTAGATCCTGTGGCACCAGTAGAGCCTGTCGCCCCAGTAGATCCTGTGGCACCAGTTGCACCTGTAGATCCTGTTGCTCCAGTTGCGCCCGTTGATCCTGTTGCACCAGTTACTCCCGTGGATCCTGTTGCACCAGTTGCCCCTGTAGAGCCTATCGCCCCAGTAGCTCCAGTAGATCCTGTGGCACCAGTTGCACCTGTGGATCCTGTTGCACCAGTAGATCCTGTGGCACCTGTTGCGCCCGTCGAGCCCGTTGCACCAGTCGCTCCTGTTGCCCCTGTAGATCCTGTGGCACCAGTAGAGCCTGTTGCACCAGTCGCTCCTGTAGATCCTGTTGAACCAGTTGCCCCTGTAGATCCTGTGGCACCAGTTGCACCAGTAGAGCCTGTCGCCCCAGTAGATCCTGTGGCACCAGTTGCACCTGTAGATCCTGTCGATCCAGTTGCGCCTGTTGATCCTGTTGCACCAGTTGCTCCCGTGGAGCCTGTTGCACCTGTTGCCCCTGTAGATCCTGTCGCCCCAGTAGCTCCAGTAGATCCTGTGGCACCAGTTGCCCCTGTAGATCCTGTCGCACCAGTAGACCCTGTTGCACCAGTCGCTCCTGTAGATCCTGTTGAACCAGTCGCTCCTGTAGAGCCTGTCGACCCAGTAGCTCCAGTAGATCCTGTTGCACCTGTGGATCCTGTTGCCCCAGTAGATCCTGTGGCACCTGTAGATCCTGTGGCACCAGTAGAGCCTGTTGCACCAGTGGATCCCGTGGCACCTGTCGCACCCGTCGAGCCCGTTGCACCAGTCGCTCCTGTAGATCCTATTGCCCCTGTAGATCCTGTGGCACCAGTAGAGCCTGTTGCACCAGTCGCTCCTGTGGACCCTGTTGCACCAGTTGCCCCTGTAGATCCTGTGGCACCAGTTGCACCTGTGGATCCTGTTGCTCCAGTTGCACCCGTTGATCCTGTTGCGCCGGTTGCTCCCTTGGAGCCTGTTGCACCAGTTGCACCTGTAGATCCTGTCGATCCAGTTGCGCCTGTTGATCCTGTGGCACCAGTTGCACCAGTAGAGCCCGTCACCCCAGTAGATCCTGTGGCACCAGTTGCACCTGTAGCTCCAGTTGCGCCCGTTGATCCTGTGGCACCAGTTGCTCCCGTGGAGCCTGTTGCACCAGTTGCACCTGTAGATCCTGTCGATCCAGTTGCGCCTGTTGATCCTGTGGCACCAGTTGCTCCCGTAGAGCCTGTTGCACCTGTAGAGCCTGTCGACCCAGTAGCTCCAGTAGATCCTGTGGCACCAGTTGCTCCCGTGGATCCTGTTGCACCAGTTGCCCCTGTAGATCCTGTCGCCCCAGTAGCTCCAGTAGATCCTGTGGCACCAGTTGCCCCTGTAGATCCTGTTGCACCAGTAGAGCCTGTTGCACCAGTCGCTCCTGTAGATCCTGTTGCACCAGTTGCCCCTGTAGATCCTGTCGCCCCAGTAGCTCCAGTAGATCCTGTGGCACCAGTTGCCCCTGTAGATCCTGTGGCACCAGTAGAGCCTGTTGCACCAGTCGCTCCTGTAGATCCTGTTGAACCAGTTGCCCCTGTAGATCCTGTGGCACCAGTTGCACCTGTAGATCCTGTTGCTCCAGTTGCACCCGTTGATCCTGTTGCACCAGTTGCCCCTGTAGAGCCTGTCGCCCCAGTAGCTCCAGTAGATCCTGTAGCACCAGTTGCACCTGTGGATCCTGTTGCACCAGTAGATCCTGTGGCACCTGTTGCGCCCGTCGAGCCCGTTGCACCAGTCGCTCCTGTTGCCCCTGTAGATCCTGTGGCACCAGTAGAGCCTGTTGCACCAGGGGATCCCGTGGCACCTGTCGCGCCCGTTGCACCAGTCGCTCCTGTAGATCCTGTTGCACCAGTAGAGCCTGTTGCACCAGTCGCTCCTGTGGGCCCTGTTGCACCTGTTGTGCCTGTAGAGCCTGTCGCCCCAGTAGATCCGGTGGCACCACTTGCCCCTGTAGATCCTGTGGCACCAGTAGAGCCTGTTGCACCAGTCGCTCCTGTAGATCCTGTTGAACCAATTGACCCTGTAGATCCTGTGGCACCAGTAGAGCCTGTCTCCCCAGTAGATCCTGTGGCACCAGTTGCACCAGTAGATCCTGTTGCTCCAGTTGCGCCCGTTGATCCTGTTGCACCCGTTGCTCCTGTAGATCCTGTTGAACCAGTTGCCCCTGTAGATCCTGTGGCACCAGTTGCACCAGTAGAGCCTGTCGCCCCAGTAGATCCTGTGGCACCAGTTGCACCAGTAGATCCTGTTGCTCCAGTTGCGCCCGTTGTTCCTGTTGCACCAGTTGCTCCCGTGGATCCTGTTGCACCAGTTGCCCCTGTAGAGCCTGTCGCCCCAGTAGCTCCAGTAGATCCTGTTGCACCAGTAGATCCCGTGGCACCTGTTGCGCCCGTCGAGCCCGTTGCACCAGTCGCTCCTGTTGCCCCTGTAGATCCTGTGGCACCAGTAGAGCCTGTTGCACCAGTAGATCCCGTGGCACCCGTCGCGCCCATCGAGCCCGTTGCACCAGTCGCTCCTGTGGACCCTGTTGCACCAGTTGCCCCTGTAGATCCTGTGGCACCAGTTGCACCTGTAGATCCTGTTGCTCCAGTTGCACCCGTTGATCCTGTTGCACCAGTTGCTCCCGTGGAGCCTGTTGCACCAGTTGCACCTGTAGATCCTGTCGATCCAGTTGCGCCTGTTGATCCTGTTGCACCTGTAGATCCTGTGGCACCAGTAGAGCCTGTTGCACCAGTCGCTCCTGTAGATCCTGTTGAACCAGTTGCCCCTGTAGATCCTGTGGCACCAGTTGCACCAGTAGAGCCCGTCGCCCCAGTAGATCCTGTTGAACCAGTAGAGCCTGTTGCACCAGTCGCTCCTGTGGACCCTGTTGCACCAGTCGCCCCAGTAGATCCTGTGGCACCAGTTGCACCTGTAGATCCTGTTGCTCCAGTTGCGCCCGTTGATCCTGTTGCACCAGTTGCTCCCGTGGATCCTGTTGCACCAGTTGCCCCTGTAGAGCCTATCGTCCCAGTAGCTCCAGTAGATCCTGTGGCACCAGTTGCACCTGTGGATCCTGTTGCACCAGTAGATCCTGTGGCACCTGTTGCGCCCGTCGAGCCCGTTGCACCAGTCGCTCCTGTTGCCCCTATAGATCCTGTGGCACCAGTAGAGCCTGTTGCACCAGTCGCTCCTGTAGATCCTGTTGAACCAGTTGCCCCTGTAGATCCTGTGGCACCAGTTGCACCAGTAGAGCCCGTCGCCCCAGTAGATCCTGTGGCACCAGTTGCACCAGTAGATCCTGTTGCTCCAGTTGCGCCCGTTGATCCTGTGGCACCAGTCGCTCCTGTAGACCCTGTTGCCCCTGTAGATCCTGTGGCACCAGTTGCACCTGTAGATCCTGTTGCTCCAGTTGCGCCCGTTGATCCTGTGGCACCAGTTGCTCCTGTAGACCCTGTTGCACCAGTTGCCCCTGTAGATCCTGTGGCACCAGTAGAGCCTGTTGCACCAGTCGCTCCTGTAGCTCCTGTTGAACCAGTTGCCCCAGTAGATCCTGTGGCACCAGTTGCTCCCGTGGAGCCTGTTGCACCTGTTGCCCCTGTAGAGCCTGTCGCCCCAGTAGATCCGGTGGCACCAGTTGCCCCTGTAGATCCTGTGGCACCAGTAGAGCCTGTTGCACCAGTCGCTCCTGTAGATCCTGTTGAACCAGTTGCCCCTGTAGATCCTGTGGCACCAGTTGCACCAGTAGAGCCTGTCGCCCCAGTAGATCCTGTGGCACCAGTTGCACCAGTAGATCCTGTTGCTCCAGTATCGCCCGTTGATCCTGTTGCACCCGTTGCTCCTGTAGATCCTGTTGAACCAGTTGCCCCTGTAGATCCTGTGGCACCAGTCGCCCCAGTAGATCCTGTGGCACCAGTTGCACCTGTAGATCCTGTTGCTCCAGTTGCGCCCGTTGATCCTGTTGCACCAGTTGCTCCCGTGGATCCTGTTGCACCAGTTGCCCCTGTAGAGCCTGTCGTCCCAGTAGCTCCAGTAGATCCTGTGGCACCAGTTGCACCTGTGGATCCTGTTGCACCAGTAGATCCTGTGGCACCTGTTGCGCCCGTCGAGCCCGTTGCACCAGTCGCTCCTGTTGCCCCTATAGATCCTGTGGCACCAGTAGAGCCTGTTGCACCAGTAGATCCCGTGGCACCTGTTGCGCCCGTCGAGCCCGTTGCACCAGTCGCTCCTGTTGCCCCTGTAGATCCTGTGGCACCAGTAGAGCCTGTTGCACCAGTAGATCCCGTGGCACCTGTCGCGCCCATCGAGCCCGTTGCACCAGTCGCTCCTGTGGATCCTGTTGCCCCTGTAGATCCTGTTGAACCAGTAGAGCCTGTTGCACCAGTCGCTCCTGTGGACCCTGTTGCACCAGTTGCCCCTGTAGATCCTGTGGCACCAGTTGCACCTGTAGATCCTGTTGCTCCAGTTGCACCCGTTGATCCTGTTGCACCAGTTGCTCCCGTGGAGCCTGTTGCACCAGTTGCACCTGTAGATCCTGTCGATCCAGTTGCGCCTATTGATCCTGTTGCACCTGTAGATCCTGTGGCACCAGTAGAGCCTGTTGCACCAGTCGCTCCTGTAGATCCTGTTGAACCAGTTGCCCCTGTAGATCCTGTGGCACCAGTTGCACCAGTAGAGCCCGTCGCCCCAGTAGATCCTGTGGCACCAGTTGCACCAGTAGATCCTGTTGCTCCAGTTGCGCCCGTTGATCCTGTGGCACCAGTCGCTCCTGTAGACCCTGTTGCCCCTGTAGATCCTGTGGCACCAGTTGCACCTGTAGATCCTGTTGCTCCAGTTGCGCCCGTTGATCCTGTGGCACCAGTTGCTCCTGTAGACCCTGTTGCACCAGTTGCCCCTGTAGATCCTGTGGCACCAGTAGAGCCTGTTGCACCAGTCGCTCCTGTAGCTCCTGTTGAACCAGTTGCCCCAGTAGATCCTGTGGCACCAGTTGCTCCCGTGGAGCCTGTTGCACCTGTTGCCCCTGTAGAGCCTGTCGCCCCAGTAGATCCGGTGGCACCAGTTGCCCCTGTAGATCCTGTGGCACCAGTAGAGCCTGTTGCACCAGTCGCTCCTGTAGATCCTGTTGAACCAGTTGCCCCTGTAGATCCTGTGGCACCAGTTGCACCAGTAGAGCCTGTCGCCCCAGTAGATCCTGTGGCACCAGTTGCACCAGTAGATCCTGTTGCTCCAGTATCGCCCGTTGATCCTGTTGCACCCGTTGCTCCTGTAGATCCTGTTGAACCAGTTGCCCCTGTAGATCCTGTGGCACCAGTTGCACCAGTAGAGCCTGTCGCCCCAGTAGATCCTGTGGCACCAGTTGCACCAGTAGATCCTGTTGCTCCAGTTTCGCCCGTTGATCCTGTTGCACCAGTTGCCCCCGTGGATCCTGTTGCACCAGTTGCCCCTGTAGATCCTGTTGCTCCAGTTGCACCCGTTGATCCTGTTGCACCAGTTGCCCCTGTAGAGCCTGTCGCCCCAGTAGCTCCAGTAGATCCTGTTGCACCTGTGGATCCTGTTGCACCAGTAGATCCTGTGGCACCTGTTGCGCCCGTCGAACCCGTTGCACCAGTCGCTCCTGTTGCCCCTGTAGATCCTGTTGCACCAGTAGAGCCTGTTGCACCAGTGGATCCCGTGGCACCTGTCGCGCCCGTCGAGCCCGTTGCACCAGTCGCTCCTGTAGATCCTGTTGCCCCTGTAGATCCTGTGGCACCAGTAGAGCCTGTTGCACCAGTCGCTCCTGTGGACCCTGTTGCACCTGTTGCCCCTGTAGAGCCTGTCGCCCCAGTAGATCCGGTGGCACCAGTTGCCCCTGTAGATCCTGTGGCACCAGTAGAGCCTGTTGCACCAGTCGCTCCTGTAGCTCCTGTTGAACCAGTTGCCCCAGTAGATCCTGTGGCACCAGTTGCACCAGTAGAGCCTGTCGCCCCAGTAGATCCTGTGGCACCAGTTGCACCAGTAGATCCTGTTGCTCCAGTTGCGCCCGTTGATCCTGTTGCACCCGTTGCTCCTGTAGATCCTGTTGAACCAGTTGCCCCTGTAGATCCTGTGGCACCAGTTGCACCAGTAAAGCCTGTCGCCCCAGTAGATCCTGTGGCACCAGTTGCACCAGTAGATCCTGTTTCTCCAGTTGCGCCCGTTGATCCTGTTGTACCAGTTGCTCCCGTGGATCCTGTTGCACCAGTTGCCCCTGTAGAGCCTGTCGCCCCAGTAGCTCCAGTAGATCCTGTTGCACCTGTGGATCCTGTTGCACCAGTAGATCCTGTGGCACCTGTTGCGCCCGTCGAACCAGTCGTTCCTGTTGCCCCTGTAGATCCTGTGGCACCAGTAGAGCCTGTTGCACCAGTCGCTCCTGTAGATCCTGTTGAACCAGTTGCCCCTGTAGATCCTGTGGCACCAGTTGCACCAGTAGAGCCTGTCGCCCCAGTAGATCCTGTGGCACCAGTTGCACCTGTAGATCCTGTTGCTCCAGTTGCGCCCGTTGATCCTGTTGCACCAGTTGCTCCCGTGGATCCTGTTGCACCAGTTGCCCCTGTAGAGCCTGTCGTCCCAGTAGATCCTGTGGCACCAGTTGCGCCTGTGGATCCTGTTGCACCAGTAGATCCTGTGGCACCTGTTGCGCCCGTCGAGCCCGTTGCACCAGTCGCTCCTGTTGCCCCTGTAGATCCTGTGGCACCAGTAGAGCCTGTTGCACCATTAGATCCCGTGGCACCTGTTGCGCCCGTCGAGCCCGTTGCCCCAGTCGCTCCTGTTGCCCCTGTAGATCCTGTGGCACCAGTAGAGCCTGTCGATCCAGTTGCGCCTGTTGATCCTGTGGCACCAGTTGCTCCCATGGAGCCTGTTGCACCTGTTGCCCCTGTAGAGCCTGTCGCCCCAGTAGCTCCAGTAGATCCTGTTGCTCCAGTTGCCCCTGTAGATCCTGTGGCACCAGTAGAGCCTGTTGCACCAGTCGCTCCTGTAGATCCTGTTGAACCAGTTGCACCAGTAGAGCCCGTCGCCCCAGTAGATCCTGTGGCACCAGTTGCACCTGTAGATCCTGTTGCTCCAGTTGCGCCCGTTGATCCTGTGGCACCAGTCGCTCCTGTAGAACCAGTTGCCCCTGTAGATCCTGTGGCACCAGTTGCACCAGTAGATCCTGTTGCTCCAGTTGCGCCCGTTGATCCCGTTGCACCCGTTGCTCCTGTAGATCCTGTTGAACCAGTTGCCCCTGTAGATCCTGTGGCACCAGTTGCACCAGTAGAGCCTGTCGCCCCAGTAGATCCTGTGGCACCAGTTGCACCAGTAGATCCTGTTGCTCCAGTTGCGCCCGTTGATCCTGTTGCACCAGTTGCTCCCGTGGATCCTGTTGCACCAGTTGCCCCTGTAGAGCCTGACGCCCCAGTAGCTCCAGTAGATCCTGTTGCACCTGTGGATCCTGTAGATCCTGTTGCACCAGTAGATCCTGTGGCACCTGTTGCGCCCGTCGAGCCCGTTGCACCAGTCGCTCCTGTTGCCCCTGTAGATCCTGTGGCACCAGTAGAGCCTGTTGCACCAGTCGCTCCTGTAGATCCTGTTGAACCAGTTGCCCCTGTAGATCCTGTGGCACCAGTTGCACCAGTAGAGCCCGTCGCCCCAGTAGATCCTGTGGCACCAGTTGCACCTGTAGATCCTGTTGCTCCAGTTGCGCCCGTTGATCCTGTGGCACCAGTTGCTCCTGTAGATCCTGTTGAACCAGTTGCCCCTGTAGATCCTGTGGCACCAGTTGCACCAGTAGATCCTGTTGCTCCAGTTGCGCCCGTTGATCCTGTTGCACCAGTTGCTCCCGTGGAGCCTGTCGATCCAGTTGCGCCTGTTGATCCTGTGGCACCAGTTGCACCAGTAGAGCCCGTCGCCCCAGTAGATCCTGTGGCACCAGTTGAACCTGTAGATCCTGTTGCTCCAGTTGCGCCCGTTGATCCTGTGGCACCAGTTGCTCCCGTGGAGCCTGTTGCACCTGTTGCCCCTGTAGAGCCTGTCGCCCCAGTAGCTCCAGTAGATCCTGTGGCACCAGTTGCCCCTGTGGATCCTGTGGAACCAGTAGAGCCTGTTGCACCAGTCGCTCCTGTAGATCCTGTTGAACCAATTGCCCCTGTAGATCCCGTGGCACCAGTTGCCCCAGTAGAGCCTATCACCCCAGTAGATCCTGTGGCACCAGTTGCACCTGTAGATCCTGTTGCTCCAGTTGCGCCCGTTGATCCGGTGGCACCAGTTGCTCCCATGGATCCTGTTGCACCAGTTGCCCCTGTAGATCCTGTCGCCCCAGTAGCTCCAGTAGATCCTGTTGCACCAGTTGCCCCTGTAGATCCTGTGGCACCAGTAGAGCCTGTTGCACCAGTCGCTCCTGTAGATCCTGTTGCACCTGTGGATCCTGTAGATCCTGTTGCACCAGTAGATCCCGTGGCACCTGTTGCTCCTGTAGATCCTGTGGCACCAGTTGCACCAGTAGATCCTGTTGCTCCAGTTGCGCCCGTTGATCCTGGTGCACCAGTTGCTCCCGTGGATCCTGTTGCACCAGTCGCTCCTGTTGCCCCTGTAGATCCTGTGGCACCAGTAGAGCCTGTTGCACCAGTCGCTCCTGTAGATCCTGTTGAACCAGTTGCCCCTGTAGATCCTGTGGCACCAGTTGAACCAGTAGAGCCTGTCGCCCCAGTAGATCCTGTGGCACCAGTTGCACCTGTAGATCCTGTTGCTCCAGTTGCGCCCGTTGATCCTGTTGCACCAGTTGCACCAGTTGATCCTGTTGCACCAGTAGAGCCTGTCGCCCCAGTAGATCCTGTGGCACCAGTTGCACCAGTAGATCCTGTTGCGCCCGTTGATCCTGTTGCACCAGTTGCTCCCGTGGATCCCGTTGCACCAGTCGCTCCTGTAGAGCCTGTCGCCCCAGTAGCTCCAGTAGATCCTGTGGCACCAGTTGCACCTGTGGATCCTGTTGCACCAGTAGAACCTGTGGCACCTGTTGCGCCCGTCGAGCCCGTTGCACCAGTCGCTCCTGTTGCCCCTGTAGATCCTGTGGCACCAGTAGAGCCTGTTGCACCAGTAGATCCCGTGGCACCCGTCGCGCCCATCGAGCCCGTTGCACCAGTCGCTCCTGTGGATCCTGTTGCCCCTGTAGATCCTGTGGAACCAGTAGAGCCTGTTGCACCAGTCGCTCCTGTGGACCCTGTTGCACCAGTTGCCCCTGTAGATCCTGTGGCACCAGTTGCACCTGTAGATCCTGTTGCTCCAGTTGCACCCGTTGATCCTGTTGCACCAGTTGCTCCCGTGGAGCCTGTTGCACCAGTTGCACCTGTAGATCCTGTCGATCCAGTTGCGCCTGTTGATCCTGTGGCACCAGTTGCACCAGTAGAGCCCGTCGCCCCAGTAGATCCTGTGGCACCAGTTGCACCTGTAGATCCTGTTGCTCCAGTTGCGCCCGTTGATCCTGTGGCACCAGTTGCTCCCGTGGAGCCTGTTGCTCCAGTTGCACCTGTAGATCCTGTCGATCCAGTTGCGCCTGTTGATCCTGTGGCACCAGTTGCTCCCGTGGAGCCTGTTGCACCTGTTGCCCCTGTAGAGCCTGTCGCCCCATTAGCTCCAGTAGATCCTGTGGCACCAGTTGCCCCTGTGGATCCTGTGGCACCAGTAGAGCCTGTTGCACCAGTCGCTCCTGTAGATCCTGTTGAACCAATTGCCCCTGTAGATCCCGTGGCACCAGTTGCCCCAGTAGAGCCTGTCGCCCCAGTAGATCCTGTGGCACCAGTTGCACCTGTAGATCCTGTTGCTCCAGTTGCGCCCGTTGATCCTGTGGCACCAGTTGCTCCCATGGATCCCGTTGCACCAGTTGCCCCTGTAGATCCTGTCGCCCCAGTAGCTCCAGGAGATCCTGTTGCACCAGTTGCCCCTGTAGATCCTGTGGCACCAGTAGAGCCTGTTGCACCAGTCGCTCCTGTAAATCCTGTTGAACCAGTTGACCCTGTAGATCCTGTGGCACCAGTTGCACCAGTAGAGCCTGTCGCCCCAGTAGATCCTGTGGCACCAGTTGCACCTGTAGATCCTGTTGCTCCAGTTGCGCCCGTAGATCCTGTTGCACCAGTTGCTCCCGTGGATCCTGTTGCACCATTTTCCCCTGTAGAGCCTGTCGCCCCAGTAGCTCCAGTAGATCCTGTGGCACCAGTTGCACCTGTAGATCCTGTTGCACCAGTAGATCCTGTGGCACCTGTAGCGCCCGTCGAGCCCGTTGCACCAGTCGCTCCTGTTGCCCCTGTAGATCCTGTGGCACCAGTAGAGCCTGTTGCACCAGTAGATCCCGTGGCACCTGTCGCGCCCGTCGAGCCCGTTGCACCAGTCGCTCCTGTAGATCCTGTTGCCCCTGTAGATCCTGTGGCACCAGTAGAGCCTGTTGCACCAGTCGCCCCTGTTGACCCTGTCGCACCAGTTGCCCCTGTAGATCCTGTTGCTCCAGTTGCACCCGTTGATCCTGTTGCACCAGTTGCTCCCGTGGAGCCTGTTGCACCTGTAGATCCTGTCGATCCAGTTGCGCCTGTTGATCCTGTGGCACCAGTTGCTCCCGTGGAGCCTGTTGCACCTGTTGCCCCTGTAGAGCCTGTCGCCCCAATAGCTCCAGTAGATCCCGTGGCACCAGTTGCCCCTGTAGATCCTGTGGCACCAGTAGAGCCTGTTGCACCAGTCGCTCCTGTAGATCCTGTTGAACCAGTTGCCCCTGTAGATCCTGTGGCACCAGTTGCACCAGTAGAGCCCGTCGCCCCAGTAGATCCTGTGGCACCAGTTGCACCTGTAGATCCTGTTGCGCCCGTTGATCCTGGGGCACCAGTCGCTCCTGTAGACCCTGTTGCACCAGTTGCCCCTGTAGATCCCGTGGCACCAGTTGCACCTGTAGATCCTGTTGCTCCAGTAGCACCCGTTGATCCTGTTGCACCAGTTGCTCCCGTTGAGCCTGTTGCACCAGTTGCACCTGTTGAGCCTGTCGATCCAGTTGCGCCTGTTGATCCTGTGGCACCAGTTGCTCCCGTGGAGCCTGTTGCACCTGTAGAGCCTGTCGTCCCAGTAGCTCCAGTAGATCCGGTGGCACCAGTTGCCCCTGTAGATCCTGTGGCACCAGTTGCTCCCGTGGAGCCTGTTGCACCAGTTGCACCTGTCGATCCAGTGGCGCCTGTTGCCCCTGTGGCACCAGTTGCTCCCGTGGAGCCTGTTGCACCTGTTGCCCCTGTAGAGCCTGTCGCCCCAGTAGCTCCAGTAGATCCGGTGGCACCAGTTGCACCCGTTGATCCTGTTGCACCAGTTGCCCCCGTGGAGCCTGTTGCACCTATAGATCCTGTCGATCCAGTTGCGCCTGTTGATCCGGTGGCACCAGTTGCTCCCGTGGAGCCTGTTGCACCTGTTGCCCCTGTAGAACCTGTCGCCCCAGTAGCTCCTGTGGCACCAGTTGCCCCTGTAGATCCTATGGCACCAGTAGAGCCTGTTGCACCAGTCGCTCCTGTAGATCCTGTGGAACCAGTTGCCCCTGTAGATCCTGTGGTACCAGTTGCACCAGTAGAGCCTGTCGCCCCAGTAGATCCTGTGGCACCAGTTGCACCTGTAGATCCTGTTGCTCCAGTTGCGCCCGTTGATCCTGTGGCACCAGTTGCTCCCGTGGATCCTGTTGCACCAGTTGCCCCTGTAGAGCCCGTCGCCCCAGTAGCTCCAGTAGATCCTGTGGCACCAGTTGCACCTGTGGATCCTGTTGCACCAGTAGATCCTGTGGCACCTGTTGCGCCCGTCGAGCCCGTTGCACCAGTCGCTCCTGTTGCCCCTGTAGATCCTGTGGCACCAGTAGAGCCTGTTGCACCAGAAGATCCCGTGGCACCTGACGCGCCCGTCGAGCCCGTTGCACCAGTCGCTCCTGTAGATCCTGTTGAACCAGTTGCTCCTGTGGCACCAGTAGAGCCTGTTGCACCAGTCGCTCCTGTGGACCCTGTTGCACCAGTTGCCCCTGTAGATCCTGTGGCACCAGTTGCACCTATAGATCCTGTTGCTCCAGTTGCACCCGTAGACCCTGTTGCACCAGTTGCCCCTGTCGATCCTGTGGCACCAGTAGAACCTGTTGCACCAGTCGCTCCTGTAGAGCCTGTGGCACCAGTCGCTCCTGTGGACCCTGTTGCTCCAGTTGCCCCTGAGGATCCTGTGGCACCAGTTGCACCTGTAGATCCTTTTGCGCCAGTTGATCCTGTTGCACCAGTTGCTCCCGTGGAGCCTGTTGCACCAGTTGCACCAGTATAGCCTGTCGCCCCAGTAGATCCTGTGGCACCAGTTGCTCCCGTGGAGCCTGTTGCACCAGTTGCCCCTGTAGAGCCTGTCGCCCCAGTAGCTCCAGTAGATCCTGTGGCTCCAGTTGCACCTGTGGATCCCGTTGCACCAGTTGATCCCGTGGCACCTATCGCGCCCGTCGAGCCCGTTGCACCAGTTGCTCCTGTAGACCCTGTTGCCCCTGTAGATCCTGTGGCACCAGTAGAGCCTGTTGCACCAGTGGCTCCTGTAGACCCTGTTGCACCAGTTGCCCCTGTAGATCCTGTGGCACCAGTTGCACCTGTAGATCCTGTTGCTCCAGTTGCACCCGTTGATCCTGTTGCACCAGTTGCTCCCGTGGAGCCTGTTGCACCAGTCGCTCCTGTAGGTCCTGTTGAACCAGTTGCCCCTGTAGATCCTGTTGCTCCAGTTGCACCCGTTGATCCTGTTGCACCAGTTGCTCCCGTGGAGCCTGTTGCACCAGTCGCTCCTGTAGATCCTGTTGAACCAGTTGCCCCTGTAGATCCTGTGGCACCTGTTGCTCCTGTAGACCCTGTTGCACCAGTCGCTCCTGTAGGGCCTGTTGCACCAGTTGCGCCTGTTGATCCCGTTGCTCCAGTAGATCCTGTGGCACCAGTTGCACCTGTGGATCCTGTAGAGCCTGTTGCTCCAGTAGATCCTGTCGCACCAGTTTGTCCTGTAGCACCACTTGGTCCAGTGGCACCAGATATACCAGTAGCACCTGTTGGGCCTGTGGTACCGATTAGTCCTGTTGCTCCAGTTGGTCCTGTAGAACCTATAAGCCCCGTTGCGCCTATATCACCTGGAGAACCCGTGGCACCAGTTGGCCCCAAAGCACCAGTTTGTCCAGTTGCACCACTTGTTCCTGTTGCACCACTTATCCCAGATGGTCCAGTTGCACCCACTTGTCCTTGAGCCCCTTTTGGTCCTGTTGCCCCTTGTGACCCTGTCGCTCCAGTTAGTCCAGTTGCTCCTGTTGGCCCTGTGCTCCCTAGAAATCCAGTTGCTCCTGTTGGCCCTGTGCTCCCTAGAAATCCAGTTGCTCCTGTTGGCCCTGTGCTTCCTATAAGTCCAGTTGCTCCTGTTGGCCCTGTGCTTCCTAGAAGTCCAGTTGATCCTGTTGGTCCATTATTTCCTTGAAATCCAGTTAGTCCGGTGGCACCTGAAGTTGAAACACTAGATTTAAAGGTTGTAAAACTATTTAGTAGTCAAAATAATAATAGTGGAGTCAGAATGAGGGTTTAGGTGTGTGTTCAGAGGGATATTATGGGACATCATTTTTTATGTTGCTAATATGATTTTACATATTTGAATGAATTATTAGATCTTAGTTTTTCAGCTTTCAGATTTTGCGGCCATTTGACCCCCAAGGGCTATAATTTGGACCCCTACTACGAAATTAGGCAAGAACTCCAAAAATTCTCATCGGAATGTTTCCAAATAAAGGACCCACGGTCCTGTGCTCACACAGTGTAGAACCTTCAGAGGAATGTATATCCTGATTTTCAAACAAAATTATTGATTTTGATTTGTAGTCTCGAACTTTGAGAAACTTAGATAGCACAGTTTGTGACCTAGTTCAAGGACCTTTGACCTTGAACATTTTACTTATTCAGAGTTTAATAGGTCTTTTGTGATTAAGGTGACCAAAATTTACATCCAAAAAAAGTTGATTTTTCAAATTGATTATTTAGTTACTCAGTACTCAGTTTCTCAAGTCAGATTTGCCTATCAGTTTCAGTTAGTCAATTGTTCAGTTAGTCAATTTTTCAGTTAGTCAATTAATTTGACTTTTTGACCTCAAAGTCGGCGATTTCTCGGAAACTGGGCGAACTTGAGAAATGGCGATGATAGGTCAAACAGGCATTATGGATATGCATAAAATGAATGTGAATATGACTCAATGCGAATAGCAGTTTTAATTTGTGCAGCCAATGATGATTGACTTTATACATGAGAAAGTTCCCTGAAAGTTCCCTACTTTTTGTCAAATTTTATAGAGTAAACACCAAAAACTGTAATAAACTGCATATACAGCAACTACTAGAAGTTATTTGAAAGTTCTACTTCAACAAAGTGCCAAGTATTGATAGAAAATTTGACTTTTCTACGTTAAAATCAGCAATTTCTCGGAAACTGGGTGAACTTGGGAAATGGCCATGATAGGTCAAATAGGCATTATGGATATGCATAAAATGAATGTGGATATGACTCAATCCGAATAGCAGTTTTAATTTGTGTGGCCAATGATGACAGACAGACGGACCGACGGACGGACCAACGGGCGGATACCTGGTCGATCCCATAGGCTCAGGTACTCAATTACTGAGGTATATTGGTATAGGCTAACTGAATATATTATAAAAATTTAATTTCACATGGTGACGTTGTTGCTATGGAAATGGATAAAACATATCCTTCGGGTGTCAATTTTCAGGAATGACAGAGTCATTTCATGCATATTTTGTCACCAATGTGTTAGGAAGGGTTAAAATGTGAATAGAAAACTTCTATAACATATTAGCACCAATCTTATTTAAAGATCAGTCCATAGAATCTCAGGTTATGGCCTCATATGGGTCCATGACTTATACAGGGGTCTATTTCACAGACTCGAACCCCCATATTGGATGGATGCTATAACTTTTGAAATAAGGGAGATACAATGTACAGGTCTCATTTTTTCAGACTTTTGTAAATGGTTGATTTATTTAAAGTATTGTATTGTATGTATGTATAATTTATTTACCTCTTAAATAAAAGAGAGTTACATTCATATTAACATGTAGAGAAAATTAAATAAAATTATAAAACATATTTGTGTTACTTGATGTTAAAGGTAAAGAGGATAACTAACTTTTATCCACAAGAAATTGCCTATGCCTGTGTAACTCGTACACATGCATAGCTATGAGTAACAGAGTCTCCTTATCATCATTGTATACAGTTCCTAGAATCACTTTAAGAATATAATCGTCGTTCATTACATTCAGATTACCTCTCGCTAAATTGAGTAAGGGTTTTCTAACATCAGTAAAAGCTGGACAAGTAATCAAGAAATGCTTAACACTTTCTCTTTCGTTAAGATCACAAAATATACAGATTTCTGATAAAGTAGTGTCACCCTCACGGCGTCTACTGTTAAAATATGTCGAGGTTAATAATTTGACCATCATTTTACAGAGGTATAATACATTGGGGTTTTCTTTTGCGATCACCCACCATACATTCGGTTTTAGGATAGACAACGATCCTGTCACCACGTTGAGATTTTTATACATTAATGATGATAAAACAGTACTATAATTGTGAAAACTCTTGACACGTCCGTAGACTACAGTTCTAAATTCTTGTTTTGAAGGGATTTCTGCATTAAAAATCATGTTCTTAACATAGTCTATGAGGTTGTACTGCACAACAGTATCCCACATTTGAGATAATGGAGATTTCAGACTATCAGATTTCAGATTATACTTTCAGGCCTGTCAACTGTCCCGCAATTCGCGTATTTGTCACGCATTTGCTGAAGAATTTGAAGTCACGCCAGTTTTTTTTGCGTGACAGAAAATGTCACGCAAAATACGCATTTTACCTGGCAATTGTCAAGCAAAAATATTTCTGTAGAAATTTTTTCGAAATATGTTTACGATACGGTAAAAATACGAACGTCGGAAAAAACCGAACGCAATTTGTTCGGATTTGTCACGCGAATCCCGTATGTGTCACGCATGTTCATTGGACATTTTTCATACCTACCCCCCCCCCCCCCGTTGACGACATCGCGAGCGTAGTGAGCCCGAAAAATTTGAGGTGTTCAAAGTTTGGCAAAGGTGCTCAAACTTTGGCCAAAGGTGTTTAAAAGTTGGCCAAAGGTGTTCAAAATTTGGACAAAAGTGTTCAGATTTGGACTTAGGTGTCCAACATTTTGAAGTCACTCATATTAGGTGGTCCCAAGTTGACAGCCCTGTACTTTGGGAGCTGGTACATGATTGGTTGCCATGGTAACCAGGGTTTTAGGGAAAGTCTGACCCCCACATTGGATGGATGCTATAACTTTTGAAATAAGGAGATACATGTCTAATTTTTTCAGATCTTAGACAATGATTGATTTAAAATATTAGATCTGGCTTTTGGAGCTAAAATTTGATTGGTTACCATGGTAACTAGGGTTTTATTGAAATTTGACCTCCACAATTGATAAATGCTATAACTTTTCAATTTAATCAGATTCTGTTATCAACTTTTCAGATATTAAAAAAATTAAATCTTTGTATTGTTATAGACTTTGGAGGTAAGAATTTACTTGGTTACTTTGGTAACCATGTTTCATTCTCATGGTAACTTCATTTTTGATTTCAGATTTACCTTCATTTGAGAATGGCCAATACACAACATAGAATACCAAATTTCTCAAAATTATCACTTTGCTCTTAATTTCATTCCATTCCTCTAGTTCTTACACATATTCTGATTCATAATTTCTTTTTACTCACCATATTTATTGTTTTCATCTTCCAAAATTGCCTCTTTATATATATCAACAATTTTCATTGGACATGTTGGAAGGAAGGATTTTTTGACCATTTTGGTGGTAAGGATTCCTCAGGGAATTCAAAGTTCATGCAGTGTTTGGCTTGGTAGAGCTTGGTTTAGGCTGCATACATAGGTTTGATAATTTACCCTCTTCAAATGTGAGAGTTGAAATGTCAACACCTTCATAAGTGAGGGCAGGATTGTTTTGGTTTGGAGAATACTAGAATATAGTATCACAAGTGAAACATCTCATCTCGTAATCTATTGGTGGCAGTTATTTTTGTAATTCTGCAGCACTTTTGCAGGTGAACAATTCAACTTTTTATTTTATCAGGAATTTCTAAATGGCTTTGTATAAAAAACCTCCTACCCCATACCCACCTACCCACATACGTGGGACATGATACAGTCTTTGAAGGGTTCAATTTTAAAGATATTAGTTTATCAAATCTTAGTTTTTTATGAATTATAGATGCATTTGTAACGACCCTTGATAGCAAGTTGCTACTACATCCCAGCTGGGTTCGATTCCCACTCGGGGCATCGAATTTAGTACACTTTCTTTCAATTTCTTTATCTTTATCCGTAGGTGGGTATGAGGTAGGAGTTTTTTTTATACAAAGCCCTTAATGTGAGGTTGTGTTGGTCGTTTCCTCAAAGATCTGCCTACTTCTTGGGGCATCAGACATTTGGAATGGCTATGTTTTATATTTGGTATTGCATTGGCCCTTATATTTTGGTATTGCTTTTGGTCATTATTTTGGTTGGTATGACAGGTATGACAGATTGGTATGGGAACATATTGATATCTGAGGGTTCAGACTAGGACCCCAGCCAAATTTCATATACTGGGAACCCCCATGACTAGTCTTAAGCCATTCTGCCAAGCCCAATACTGCATGAATGAACTAAATCCCCTGAGGATCCTGAATGGTCAAAACAATCCTCCATTCAAACAGAAATTGTCAATATTTTAAGAGGCAATTGTGCAAAATGAAAACAATAATGATGAGTACAAAGGTACAAGTAAGGAGTCAGAATATTTTTGAGAACTAGTTGAATGGAATGAGGCAATATTGTCAGACATACATGTATTGTTTACCATATCTAGTATTTGATATTTTATGAGCCAAACAATTTTTGTATCTCTAGTATCACAGGCAGGTGTCGAAAGATTTGTCCGCTGTGATAGAGCATGCTATTTTTTCATAAAAACACTACGAAAACTTCATAATTTTTTAGTTCTTGTATTTCATAATACCAAAGAGTATTGCCTTATCCATGCAATGGGTATAACATTTGCGGGGAACCTTCACTGTTTGATGTCCAATAACGCTAGGTGTTAAAGCCATTGAAAACAACGCCAGAGCACCATACTCTAAAATGTTTCATTTCTTTTTGAACTTTTTAATGGCACGACAAAATGATATTTACATATGTTTCCAGTATAAATCTGAACGTATTAATAAGATCTGGATGTACTGGGTCTTTTTAATTTTTTCACAAAAATTAATGTTCAAATTTTTTGTCCACTGTGACGAGACAGTTTCAAATGTGAACTACGTTGAGAAATCGGTCCAGTGGTACCAGATATACCAGTAGCACCAGTTTGGCCTGTGGTACCGATTAGTCCTGTTGCTCCAGTTGGTCCTGTAGAACTTATTAGCTCCGTTGCGCCTATATTACCTGGAGAACCCGTGGCACCAGTTGGCCCCAAGACACTACTTTGTCCTGTCGCACCATTTGGCCCCAAGACACCACTTTGTCCTGTTGCACCAGTTGGCCCCAAGACACCACTTTCTCCTGTTGCACCAGTTGGCCCCAAGACACCACTTTGTCCTCTTGCACCAGTTGGCCCCAAGACACCACTTTGTCCCGTTGCACCAGTTGGCCCCAAGACACCACTTTGTCCTGTTGTACCAGTTGGCCCCAAAGCGACCATTTGAGATTCATTCTATATTTTTTACTACACTTTAGATGAGAGAAAGTGCCAAACCTCTTTCCCAATTCTGACAAGTATTCCTCCAAAGTGTTGTTGTAAAATTTATTTTACAAATCAATGTGTCTCACATTTGAAAGTGCTCTGTCACAGCGGACAAAAAATTTAAACATTATTTTTTTCATAAAAATCACTCATACTGGCAGAGTTATGCTGAAAACATGTGTAAATATTTACATGTCACTTTATCGTACCATTAAAAAGTTAAGAAAGAAATGGTACATTTTAGTGTATGATACTCTGACGCCGTTTTCAATAGCGTTTACTCCTAGTGTCATTGGACTTCAAACAGAAGTCTAAGTTACCCACAAATGATATATCCATTGCATGGAGTAAGCAATTTTCATTGATATAACGAAACATATGAGTTAAAAAATAAATGCTCAGTAACAGCGGACAAATTTTTCAATACCTGCCTGTGACTATTAATAAATTATATAAAATAGAAAATATCAAAAATTAAGAATAAAATGATAATTTTGGGCAATTCGGTATTTTATGTCATGTATTGACCTACCTAGGTGAATCTGAAAAAACTGCAGTTACAATGAAACATGGTCCCCATGATAACCAAGTAAATCCTAACTTCCAAAGTCTAATACAATACACACATCTTATTCTTATCTTAAATCTGAAAAGATGATATCTGTATCTGCCACTATTTTCAAGTTATAATGTTTATCAATTCTGGAGGTCTGAATTTCAACAAAACCCTTGTTACCATGGTAACCAATCAGATACCAGCTCCCAAAGCCTGAATCAATATTTAAAATCAATCATTGTCTATGATCTGAACAAAGGAGACACATATCTCCATTATTTTAAAAGTTATAACATCCATCAAATGAGGGGTTCCGGATTTCCATAAAACCGTGGTCACCATGGCAGCCAATCATATATCAGCTCCCAAAGTATAATACAATGCTGAAAACCAACCATTTACGAAGATCTGAAAAAATGAGACCTGTATCTCCCTTATTTCCCTTATTTAAGTTATAGCATCCATCAAATGTGGGAATTCGAGTCTGTGAAATAGACCCCTGTATTAGTCATGGACCTATATAAGGCCAAAGCCTGAGAATCTATGGACTGATCTTTAGATAAGATTGTTGCTAATAAGTTGTAGACGTTTTCTATTCACATTTTAACTCTCCCTAACACAATGGTGACAAGATATGCATGAAATGACTATGTCATTCCTGAGAAATGGCCTGAAAATCAACAACTGAAGGGTATGTTTTATCCGTTTCCATGGCAACCCCATTCACCATGTGACCCACTTCACCATGCGACATGAGATTTTTATAATATATTCAGTTAGCCTATACCAATCTGTCTTAGTCATTTGGAAATATTCAATTGAGCATTTTTGGAGTTCTAGCCCAATTTTATAGCAGGGGTCCAAATTAATTATGGTCCATGGGGGTAAAATGGTCACAAAATCTAAAAGCTGAAAAACTAAGATCTAATAATCCATACAAATATATAAAATCATACTAGCAACATGAAAAATTATGTCCAATAAGATCCCTCTGAACGCACGCCTTAACCCTTATTCTGACTCCACTAATGAATACTATAGTTCACCGATTTTGTAAATATTCTTGATTAGCAAAATATTTTTATCTGATTGAAGAATATCAATTAGATATTTATATGTTTTGAGTTGCCCTGAACTATACTAAATATGTTTCAATCACCTAATCATTACTAGAAATGTTACCTGTTTGTCCTGTAGCTCCTATAATTCCCGTGGTACCTGTTGCTCCCATGGTTCCTGTCGCTCCAGTGGTTCCCGTGGCCCCCGTGGTTCCTGTAGCCCCTGTGGTTCCTGGAGTAATTCCCGTGGGTCCTGTAGCTCCCGTAAGCCCTGAAGGTCCTGTAGCTCCCGTGGGTCCCAAAATTCCTGTCGGTCCGGTAGATCCCGTGGGTCCTAGAGCTCCTGACGTACCAGTAGCTCCCGTTGGTCCCATGATTCCTATAGGTCCTGTAGCTCCTGTAATGCCTGTGGGCCCCGTAGCCCCAGTGGGTCCTAGAGCTCCTGAAGTTCCCGTTGCTCCCGTCGGTCCCAAAATTCCTGTAGCTCCCGTAATTCCAGTAGCTCCTTCTATGTTAAGCATAAACTGCTCTAATTCGCCGGCACTCTCACTCGGTGTATCATTCTCAACTATCTCTGCTGTCCCTGAATCAAATGCAACAAAGAATACAGACAAGAACTTTATTTCAATATGATTGTTACTGCTTAACAATAGTTATTAACTGTTAACAATAGATATCTTAGATTCACCATACATACAGTGCGTCCCAAAAACGCAACAAGCAAAAGCATTTTAAAACCACATTAACCATTTTGCCATGATCAACGAACAATGCGTTCGTTTGGAATACGTCTAAGTTGAACCAACGATACAAGGATGGAAAATTCGAACATTTGAAATTCCCACCAGATTACACTTTAAGCTTGCTTTCGTTACTTTGTGTTTCTATTGTTTTGTGTTTGCTTTGCGTCTGCGATTGCTCTATCACGCAACTCAAGCGTTGCGTTTTGCGACCACTGTTGCAGAGCAGACTCAACGCAGACTTTTTGCGACCAACTGATAACAGGGCCTCTGATCTAGCCCGTATATATTTATCTTTGGGAAAAACTTGCTGAATTAGAACCTTCGAGCCAAATTATTATCCACAACGTGACTTATAAGTAGGTGTAAATCGGGAAATGAAAAATCTTACCGAAACCTAGTCCCGGAGGAAGTTCCGCCATAATACACCGACGATACGTCTGTGTAATTAGGTGGGTAGCAGTGAACAAGGGCAAGAAAGGTCTATTGGTGTTCATTTCAAAGGTCACTGTATAAAGCTCATAGAATAACAGGGAATCTTCTCAACTAGGATTAATATGATCCCGGCGTGTATCTGCTCTATTCCATTCATATTTAAATGAGTTGGTCGTAAAATAGTAGGTAAAACAGTATGTTAATTCTGTAGTCGACAGCCAAGAGGAGCATTCGCGAATACAAGCTTAAGTAGGTACTTATTTTTGGTTAAAGTCCCCTTGTAAAGTTTGAAAATATGTTTTTATCATTCATTTACTATTTGTCGTGACTTTAAAAGTTATTTTAGGTTTTTTTGAAAAATATTAAAATAAGTTTTCAGCTTTTCATTTCTCAAATATTCAAATTTCCTGCCATTTTTCAAAAAAAGTTGAAATATTTAATCATCAAATATTCCTTCATACATTTCAAAAAAGATGATATTTTTAACATTTTAACAGTAATGCAAAGATTGAATAAAGGACACACTATTTCATATTAAATTGCTATATTTACTGTGTCACTTCAATGTTTCAGCATATAAAAAATATTTTGCAGCTTAAGGTGCCATGGAAGTTAACAGGAAATGACAAAACAGGAAGTGACAAAGCCATGCTGGATTTTGAAATTTTTTTGAAGCAAGATATCAGAGTTCTGTTTGGACCTCTAGTCAGTTTTACTAGTTCCACACATCATTTACATGACTGGGAACACAATGGAAATGGTCAGAATGACCATAAAAATGATGAAATAACCTTTTCAGCCCTCTGAAAATGTGACTGAAAAATAGCTAAAAGTAGGTGCTCAGGAAAGGTCACTGAACAGAATCTTTCGATTTTTTCAGAAAACGTGTCCAATATATTGCTCTAAATGATACAATCTTTGAAATTTTAAAAAATTGTCTGAAACAATAATGGCTGTAGTTAAAAGGTAAATCGATCGATTTTCAATTCAGTTTTTTTCATTTTTTTCTTTTTCTAAGAATGATATCAAATTTTTTTAAATTGTATCATTTTAAGCAATATATTGGGCAGATTTTCTGAAAAATTCAAAAGATTCTGTTCAGTGACCTTTCCTGAGCACCTACTCTTAGCTGTTTTTCAGGCACATTTTCAGAGGGCTGAAAAGGTTATTTCATCATGTTTATGGTCATTCTGACCATTTCCGTTGTGTTCCCGGTCATGTAAATGATATGTGGAACTAGTTAGACTGACTGGAGGTCCAAACAGAACTCTTGTTATCTTGGTTCAAAAAATTTTCAAAATCCAGCATGGCTTTGTCACTTCCTGTTTTGTCATTTCCTGTTAACTTCCATAGCACCTTAAGTGATGTCATTATGACTCACTCAGGTGGCAAAAACGTTTTGAAAAAATTTGAATTTTTTCTGTGTCAATCTTTTCTAAATATGCTAAACTTAAAAAATAAACCAATGTTAATTGTCCAACCAGGTTAAAAGGAAGAATATGTTTTAGATATTATTGTACCATTCGTTGCTATGAGAACTACTTGCAATTGAAATTTTGAAATGATTTTTTTCTGAACCATTTTTATGCAATGATGAGTTCATTTCTCGTTTTTCCGATTTTCTTAATTTTTATCGGCAAAAACATATGAGGATCAATACTATGCATTGGTATGAATTATCTCTTATTAAAAGATACTTTTGACCTCTAAAATTTAGTTTTCAATAAATTCACGATTTTTCGAACAAAAAGTCACTCTTAAAAATCATTACTTGGATTTCCTTATATTGAGAATTTGTACTACTCATTTTAAGTCAAAAATTACTTAAATAATCTTGAACTACTGAATAATTTTTAAGTAATTTTGAAGTAATTCATTTATGGTGAATTTACTAATGCAAGGAGAGAAATTGAAATACTTACTGTAGTAATTGTAATACTCATTTACATAATTAAGCAATTAAAAAAATGACAATATAAGTTAAACTTAAGTCAAATGAAGTAAAACTAAGTATTTAACTTTAAGTAATTTTTATACTTGGGAAATACTTGGGAAATACTCAAGTAATTCATTTTTAAGAGTGGTTCTTCAGAAACCACTTTTTGATATTAAGAAAAAAAAAGTTTCACGTATCACACTTTGATATAATTGGGTAAGACTACCATAAAATAAATTGTATTTACTATTTTTGCTATCAGGTCTACTTTTGTGATCAAACACAATAGTTAACGTTTGACTTGAGAGAGAGATTGTACTTACAATTGGAGGGGCTATTTTCAAACTGTTGGTTATTCGTTGACGTTGAGCTACTACTTCTTCTACGCCTCGTACCTGGAATACACGTGCTTATAATATTAAATATGATGCTCTGATGAGAATATAAAATGCTGATAAAAAACAAGAGGTGCTGATGAAAATAAACAAGTCCTACTATATATCAAACAATAAATAAAAAACTTGTTTTTTGGTCAGATGTATGCAAAAATGTAATACAAGCTCTAAAATAATTACTTTAATCACAATGTGATTTTAAATGCTTTTTCTAAACATGCTAAATGTTTAATTTTCCTGGTAAATTATAATAATCATTAGATGTAACATTTCTATGAGAGACTCTTTGCATATACGCAAGGGCGTATTTCGTATTAGTTTAAAAGGTGTTTCCCGTTCAAAAAACGAGAGTCTGGGGGTGGTATAACCAAATAGAAAATTTGATGAGAATGTTGACATTTGCCGCGATCTGATTGTTTCTGATCTGTCTGAACATGTCATAAATAAGTAAAACATTCTGAGAAGTTGAATCCCTCCATGTACAAAACTCTGGAATCAATCAAAGAACATTTTAAGGCCGTCCAAAATTCAGGTTGAATGGTTATATAGCTGTAATTCTCATCCTAGACAACCCGGAAATATTTAAAAAAAATTGATATGTAGCGAGACTTCTTTTCTGTAATTATTGGAACTTGAAAATTTCATGAATGGCATGAACACCCTATGCAGACAGAGCCTGTGGGAAATATTGGGTGCGGCGCAAATGAGCGGAGGGTGCGGAGCTAACGGTCATTTTTGAATTCAAAATTGGGATATTTCTGAAACTAAGCCGTTTTGGGACTTCAAATATACCAAGATATGTGTATTTGACACCAAATATCAATAAAATTGTGAAAATAGTAGTGCAATTCATTTTATAGCGACGCAGTATGCCTTAAACATTTCCCAGACCTATATATTTTGAGCCTATCCTTTTAATACTGCGTCCCCAGCATTCATAAAAATGGATGAACATGTTGCGCTGTTTAATTACACAAGGAGGATTGGCTCCCAGGATCGAAACTCGATATTTTCCAACAATGAAAACGTCGAAATGTCGTTATTTTCTGAAATTAAAACCGACTATAAATTCAAAATAAACAGTTCAAAAGATTCGAACCAATATCTCGATCGTTTCTTGTGAGTTTTGGAATTTTTCGTTTGGAAATAAGACCAAAATTCACGATTTAAATGTTGAAGTGAACAAAATGGCGGCTGTTTGAATTCGAATTTTGTATTACGACATACCCATATATGGGACAGAATATCGGTGGTGCACTCTGGGAGCCAATCCTCCTTGAATTACACTTGTTTTGGGCTCACGCGCATTGCACAGAATTGGTCGAATAGCCGATAGATGTCATTCATTGATTAAACATGACGTCATATTTGAGATCTTAAGATAAATCTGACGTCATGACGTCAGTGCCATAGAAACTGAGATTGTCTTATTTTATTTTGACGTCATTCCAATGTAATGAACCAGTTATATCACCAAAAGTTATCATATTTTGTTTGAAATTGGCCGAAAAGTTAAAGGTATGAGGATTCTAATTTCAACGGAATCAAACAGATCTACCTTCAAAGTTACAGAAACCTGAGATGACTAAGATACCATATGATTTTAAGTACCTCTACCAGACCGTTGAATATCCTCATTTCACCATTTTGACGCCATTTCTAATGGATTTCAATGGAGTCATGCATGAATTCCTCATGATTTTTTCAAAACAAATTGGCCGAAAAGTGTGCATGTGTACATTGCTTAAAACATGCTAAATCAGTAAAGGTTGATGTCTAGTTATAGAAACCTGAGATGACTAAGGTGGCAAATCAATATCATTCGCACAGTAAGCGTTCGAAAAATGTCTCCATTATAAATCCCATCACGGACCTTAAAGTCCGTGATCCCATAGGCTTTGGAAAACCGGAAGTAATGGTTCTGCGCATGCGCAGTGAAATATTGGATAAATTTTGTGCAATGCGGTACCATGGAATCCTGTCACTCAAAACCACTTAAGTGTAAAATTGATTTTGTTGAAAAAGTGAAAAAAATTCTAAAATGTTTGTTTCAAATAGAAATATATAGTCTCGTATATCTGTATACATTTGTACATTCGTTACCCAAGGCATTGAAGTAAACTCCAAGGAAAAATAGGCGAATTTTCAACTTGAAATTAGGGTCCGTCTCAAACATGTCGATCTTGACCCCCTGATTAATATGTCAAGCTATTCAAATTAGAATGCAGCATTTTCAAAAAACCGAGAACGTTCCTTATACAAGTAGTACTCAACTGCCCTTTAAAATCGCAAATGGATTTGGACTGCAAGCTTTTCCTTTTTGATGTGCATCACTTGTCAACATGAACCAAAAAAATCTATCATTTTTCACGATTTTCTACTTACCATTTGTTTTTCATTTGAATAAAATTGAAAGGGTCGACTTTATTGAAACATGAATGGATGCGATCATGAAAAATGATCCTAAAGACGATAAAAATGATAACAGTTATATTTTGGAAAAATTGATCATTATGTTAGTTCACTATTCAACCGCATGTCGATTTTCACAAGACAACAAGAAACAAATGACAATGATTTAAAAAGTTCACTTTAGGGAACGCTTACTCCACGAATCGACATTTTTGATATGTAGGATATAACTAGCTGAATTGAGAAACATCCAGTTTGTATTTGTATCCAAATATGACCACGTCTATGTAAAAATTTCCCTTCAAAACCCGACATACATAAAACATGATTTGGAGAATCCTGTCGTGTTTCACATTTTATTCTAAAATATCGTCAAAATAAAAGAAACTTAGGACATGTACGTATTACGTCCGCAAAGTTTATATGCACTGAACACATCTTTTCTACATCCTTTTCACACCAACTTTACCAAAACATTGCACTGATTCATGAGACAAGTGTTTACATTTTTAGATTAGATGCCATGTCGTTAAAATAATTTTTTGAAACCCTTGGTATATATTTCCCTTTATCTCATATACCAGGTATGGTACCTTGACTTGTTTTTACAATTGAAGTAATTTTTCCTTTGGGTTTAGCTTTTAATGCATGCTTAGACCAGTTGCAGGTTGACGTAGTGACGTTTTTCCTGCATGTATCACAACAACAGGAGAACCATTTACGTAATATTGGAGCACAATCAGCATCTATCTAGATCTGAAATGTCCCTTTAACATATTTCAAATCAAGATCCCGATCCTTATTCTACTCGAGTCAACGTTATCAATTGAAACAAATGATATTGATGTCGAGTCGAGTCCAGTAAGGATGACGTATACGTATAGTTCAATTATAAAAATCATCTGCACCGGTGTAGAGACGTTTCTCTTGACACCATTATCTGCGGAGCGCTTCGCCGATCCTCCCTCTCAAGTTCCTATCCCAATACTTTTTTTCAATTTCCACCGGAAGTGTTTTTATTACTATGCTTTGCTTCATTCCGAGATTTTTGTTTTAGTCGCTATAATTTCCGCTTTTGAGGAAAATCTTTTTTCTATATATTTTAGTGGTCTACCATCATCTCGCTCTTGTTGCCTCTATCGTCGCATGCGCATCTTGTGCTTTGTGTTTCTATACATAAATATAATGCTAGTGCGATTGGCGATATTTTTCAATGAGGAGCGTAATTTTATGCACCTAATCTTTTGATTTTTTTAAATTTATTTTATTCTCGGACATTGATTTGCAACGAATTACGTTTGACGAAGGCATTCCAAATCGTGTACATCAGATCGTATCTAGTAGATCAGATCGTAATAATGAAATTTTAAAGTAATGATAAGCAAATAAACATCGTTGAAAAGCTATAAAATCTTTCATATTACAAATAAGAGATGCCTGTTTATGCTGTTCACCATTGAGATTGATGCATTCATTAAAAAGGAAACTGAACCCAAACGTTAATAGACTTTAAGTCAGCAATCCCCGGGAATGCACTTAACGAAACGCTATTTACAGAGGTTGACACCGTTTGGACTATAGTGGTCTCCATAATGATTTTTGTAGTGAAAGTCTCTCGGTAAATTATGCTTATGGAAGTTCCAAATAACTTATTTATCATCTGCTTGCATGTAACGTATTTTTGTAAAGACGTATAAAATGGAAAGGGTACGCTGAACAAAGAGAAAACTCCTTAGCTATTATATTTTCATTGTCTACCAATTGATCTTTTTGCGTAATTATCGGAAAACTGTTATGCATGTGTTATCAGTGTATTGGTAATCATATAAAATCAAATCAATCCATGTGTGATTTATAGAAATGACTAATTCGCTGCTTTGAGTTCAATGGTATAACCATGTCGATTTTCACGCATGTCGATTGTCAGAGTCACACCATATTCGCTCATAGATGGGGTCGTGCTGGTTATTTCGTAAAATGTTTTCGTTTAAACAGAGTGGATATATTGTTTTCTTGAATAGTGTCCGTCTTTACACTAGAATGCTGCCCATGTGTGGATTACATCTTGGTCGTTTTTACAAGAAAAATGGTGAAGAATTTTCAGTTTTCAGATAATGCTAATGATTTGGAACATGCTGGTCTGATAAACTGAATCAAGGACTAACCACATATAATTTTTTTTCTCGGATTCCCCTAATGCAGTGTGGGTGTGTGTAAACGACAATGTCGATTTTCACAGAATAAACTTTACATTTACTTTATTTGGTCCATATAATCGGTAATAGGTTGAGATCAAATACAGTGCTCTCATCACCAGATCACACTCTGAATGAATGTTCTCTATGCCAGCATAACCAAAATTGAAAGATGCGACCATTTATTTGTGTTGTCCTATTACATTGACAATTTCACGAAATTCACAATTTTGAAGCCAGATATCAAAGCTACTTACACTCAGAACGATCAAAAAAGTATGCTGACGTAGTTCATATGAAGGCATTATATTTTGAAATACATAATATGATGAGCAAAAATAGGTTTAGTTTCAGCTATGTTCAATTACATGAGAAATTTTTAACACTTATTTGTTTTCACTGCTGTGCACTAATAATCAAATCACTCACCAGAACGAGTACCACTAGAGTTTTTATAATCTTGTGAGCTGCTGGTCAAATTTGTGAGATCATCCGGGATACGTAAGTTTGCATCTCTCTTAACATAATGGCTGTAACTTGTTGAATCATATTTGTCCTTGTTTTGATCAAGCTTTGGGTTATAATTGTTCATTGTATTTGTTAGCAGCTCATTGTCAGTAAAACTATTCGTTTCTAAAGATTTATATTTTGAAGGCTTTTCCCCTATTATAATTCCACCTGTAAATGCAAAATAAAAACACCCATTAGACAATGCATATATGAACAGAGAGTATATCTTATGTATGTATTATATTAAAAGGGGTTTAAAACAAACAAAAAACTCTCAAACAACTTGTTTTTTGTCTTATTTCTCTAAAAAGGGTTTCGAGAATAATAGATCACCTTCGTGAGTATATAAAGTATTTAGATGGAAACCTATATCCGACATATCTGTATGCCGAAAGTAGGCTGTATTTGAAATATTGGCATCATCGTTTGATACCAAAATACGAAGTCGTGAATGCTTCGCTTTGTGTGGCACAATAAGTTGCAAGTTCTTGCGTTGCAATTTTACTGCAAAATAGTCTCCAGCTTTAAGTGTATCGTGGATGTTGGACTTCCTCAGGTCTATCTGGAAGTAGAGTAAAAGACCGGCGTTTTAGTACCGACATAGAAGTTATCTTAGAAATATTTTATGAGTTTTATCTTGTTATTTTTATTGTATAAATTATTTGTATTACGAATGATGCATATACCTTACTTATCTAACATATCAGTTACATGTACATACATCTGAACGGACCTGATATGTTTTAAAAAAAAAGCTACATGTGAGTGATTTCCGTCATGCGCAAAACGTAGTTAGAAAATGTTGATTCATATTATGAGTTTTATCTGAACATAGAACTTATCGTGGAATTATCTTCTGAGTTTTATCTTTAGAAAAATGTTATCTTGGAATTATTAGGCTATGTGAGTTTCATTCCAACATGTAAGTTAGCTCAGGAATTATATGATATAAGCTCGACATAGAAGCTACCTTAATAGGAATATGAGTTTTATCTCGACTAAAAGTTATCTTGGAATAACATAGGGGTTGTCTAGAGAAGTTATCTTAGAAATATTACACGAGGTTTATCCTGATATGGAAGCCACCTTGGGAATATTACAGGGCGTCCACAAAAAAGTATACCCAACTTCAAAATCAAATTACTAGAATCCTAAGCATTTTTTTCTAAGGATTTATTTTCCATCAAATGGTACCACGATCAATATGTAACTGTCATGTATGACTGAGCAATCTTGACCATTATGAAGGGTGGTAAAATTAGCAAACTAACTACTGTTATATTATAAGATCTCATCTTCGCACCCTCCGGTCTTCACTGCGTTCATCCGACTGACGGGAGCCGAGTGAACGATGATGATAAGATCTTTCATCTCAGCTTATATTTGATGTAATTAGAGGTCATTATGCCCATCAGATGAGCTGATATTATTCAAATTGAAAGATGTGGTGAGCTTCTGAATAATTTGGAAGGTATACATCTCAATTTCAATGCGGTGTTGAAAAAATTTTAAATCAGCATTTTAAACTAAAGGATTCACTAAATCATGTAGAAACGTTTTTTATTTTATGTCCACACAAGAACGCTATGTTTATGTGTTCTGCTTTCTTTTGTGTTTGCTTTTAATGCTATTTTGTGGAAAGAATTGACTCAATCAATGTCATCTTTTTACAAGTGCCACCCTTTTCCCAAAAATACAAATTTGGTGAACTTACTTTCATATGTGTTTTATTTAATTGAAGAGGCTTTATCCACAGCAGTCTGTAGGTTCCCCAGTATTGATAAACACTTCTCCACAGTCCCAGCACAGCATCCTCCGGTGCGCCTTATGTAAATTAAATGTAAAATGGAGGTATTTAATATAGACCGTGCTCATAACGAATATAAATAATGGCTAATTGTATTTAATATTCAAAGGAAAGAAAAAAAAATCAGAATAACATAGAATATTCCATACTTCTATATACAAAACACTTAGTTAAAACCTACCATTTGGGTGGTATATTTCTACATATTCTATGTCTGGTGATGATACCATGTCTTTGCTGTATATATACCACTCCCATTCTGTATCTGTAATTTCAAGATGAAAAATTTGAATGTCATATACTATTTATAATGTACCATTTGTTTAACATACGTATGAAGTGTAAAGTGTACGTATTTTTAATTGTATAGGTATGGTATACACATTTTACAATTTCAAAATGACATTTATGTACGGTGCAGTTAAAGAAATGACACATAACGAAGGTCCCTGACACAGTCAGTTGATTTTGGCAAAATAACACAATAATGCTACGCGGCTGCAGTCATAAAGATGAGTCCGAGTATGGAGTAGATCCCTGTGAAATTACCATAGCCTAACCATCGTCATCGTATGTAGCGTCAAAATAGCACCGTACAATTTCTGTACGGTGACGATTATTTTACTGATTTGAAGCAAAATCTATGTTGAGGGTTTAAAAAAAATAAATTTGATGAAAACAAAAACGATTTAATGTGAAATAAAAAAGCATTCTTTTAGAAATGGTTTTAAATTTCTAATTATGATAAACTTTTTATGAGCACTGCTCGGATTTTTCTTAATGAATCGGCCAACATAATCGACCCAAGTGAAAAATGTTGTTTTTACTTTTTTCGTTTGGTTATTATTTTCCCTGCAGTCCGAGAGAATGGATTATTTCTATAAGAATATGTATTTGTTATCTATACATTTTAGAACAAATAATCATTCATTGTGTATATTAAAAATAAAAAAGATAAAATCTGTACGGTGACGCGTTGGCTGTACGGTGACGATTCATTATAATTTGTAAGAATTAATACCAAGAACTCAGTATTTACTTGAAAGTTTTGGTATGGAAATTCAAATGTTGATCACGTCAAGTATCCCTATATAAGGGTGGTCCAAAAAATGGAAACCCTAATACCATTTTTGTCATATCTTTGTCATTTTAAGAAATAACTCCCTTATATTTACACTTTTGTACATCATTCAATTTGCCACCAGCCTATTTTATTTCATGACCATCAGATTGATAGTCACAATGTACTTTAAACAACATGCCAAGTGGCCACTGTTGCGTTGTGGGGAAACCTGTACTCATCGTCTAAAATGTCCCTACCTGTGGGGATATGGCAGGGATAGAGTATATGGGAATGTCCTCAGGACAATTGCAAACCTCAAAAGTGAGATCATTCGTGTCATTCAGGCCATACCTGCGGAGGAATGCATTCGGGTCATTGACAACTGTGCTGTTTTGCCTACAGCGCGATAATGGGCAAATCTGAAGCATATTATTCAAAGTGCTGTCAAATTGTGACTATCAGTCTGATCGTCATGAAATATAGTAGGGTGATAGGAGTTAAAAGTGCAGATCTTAACTGTTATTCGAAATACCGTTTCTGTAACTTAAGTGAAGAATTAAATCGACGATTCTTTTGTCTTCTGAACTATTTGTTCGCAAATGTGCATACTGGGGAGTGCACTAGATCCTTTAACAATGTACAAGTACTAGCCTTGGCATATTATTTTTGAATTGTCGAATTTATTTTCGTAACAAAGTAATATGTTGTCGTCAAAGTGCAGATTTATTGTTTGTAAATATTGCCATTCGAATGTTCATTGGTTCATTGAGATCAGGTGATCATTCTCAACGAGGAACGGTCTAAGTCATAACCATCCACCCACAAACACGTGTCTCGTGTCACATGACCTATGTCTCAAGACTTGCAGTTTATATTCGTTAACTCACAGTTGTATTCGTAAACTCATATTTATATTCGTGAAGTTTAATTTTATAATTCACTAATGTGCAAATATTTCTTTGCTTTCTGCAATACTTCATGTGTAATATGCAAGGTTAAATTCGTAAAAGAAACATTTCTTCGATAAAACAACATACAGCTTATTCGAAAGGTCCGTGCGCAGTATGGCAAGTGATTTTAGACAGTCATATCTTCACCATGAGTACTTTCTGGGCATAAATACAGTGGTTTTCATTAAAACAATAGTACAATAACGTCATTTCAAAGGGCAATATAGTGAAATATTGGACCAAGGGCCGCGGGCCCAAGGTCCAATATTTCACTATTTTGCCCGCAAAGTCTATTTTTAATGACGATATTACTATTTTTACCACCGTTAATGCCCAGGGCTGAAATAGCAAATTTGAAATAGAAAATCTTACGCACTGAACGATATCACTTTTCCCGGGAAACATAGCCGGGCGGATAATGTCATTATTGCCCGACTAAAGTCATTAACGCCCGACACAATATTCCTCCCGTCAATATAGCAATTTAAATGCCTTCTCAACTAGTACTAAAACCCCTAGAACAGGCCCTGCAAGGTGGTAATAATATGTTTTCTTTCAAGTTAAAACCCGCTGAAGGTAGTACACAATAGACCAAACAGTTGATTATTTTTCACGAATCTACAGCTACAGGGGGTCTGCGAGGTATGCAATCAGGAAACAAAAGCAAATCTTTTGTTTAGTGAGTGCAATCACAGTGGACCCCCTGCAACTGTGGATTCTTAAAAAAAGAATCCACACTTTACGCCAACAACTGTATGCTGAAAGGGGCAAATATGTTTTCTCTAACTTAAAACCCATACATTGTCACCTATACAAGCTAAACGGTAATCTTTAGTAACCTACACGCTTTAGTTATAGCCAATTTTCAGTTGATTTTATTTTCAGTTGACCTTGCATAGCTAAAACAAAGAATACATATTTAGCAAAAAAATCCATCTGGCAATTTTACTTTCAGAATGTGCACTCTTGATTCTTCGAGCAACAGTCAAAGAAAACAGTTATATTCATACCTTTTTCTTCCTTTCTTGTCGATATCCATATCAGATACAGGTTTTCCAAATCTAGTGTTAGAATCGGAGGAATATCCAGGCTCTGATATGTCGGATGTTTCGACACTGTACCGTAAATCCAATGTGCCAATTTCACTACTATCTATTTCATATTTATTTACTCCTCCTAGACTATATCCTATTTAGTCTGAATTATATTCAGACTGACTTCTAGTCAGTCTGTTGGATACATACTATTACTCCTCCTATAAGTTCCCCAAGAAAGTTTTCAACATCTTCATCCGTGTCGATATCTGTAATTCCTTGAAGGTATCCTGAGTCAAGTTATCCATCCTTTCGTATTCCATGCTTCTTCTCGAATGTTAAACTAACTATACTGAACATAGCGTTGACACCACGTACATACATGCAATACATACAAATCCAATACTAATCACCATTGCCCATTCAAATGATCACGGGTCAGTGCACTCACTACGATTACTGTAGTTCATTGAAAATTAGCTATTACTAGAGCGTGTAGGTTACTTAAGGTTACCGTTTAGCTTGCATAGGTGACCGTGTATGGGTTTTAAGTCAGAGAAAACATTCGTGAGAGTTAATTCTTTGAAATTAACGGTTCGGCTAACGCCTCACCGTTATTTTCAAAGAATCAACTCTCACTCATGCTTTCTCTATAACAGAAGTCCCCATGATGATAAAAATATCAATCAAACAATTCGAAAGATTATAAAAAGTATAAACAATTTTTTCAAAATGTTGAACTTATTTGCTCAAAAGAGGATCTTCTCTTTCTGATTTTTATTGCACGAAAACATAATTCAACACGGGGTCTAAAACATCTTCAAAAGTAGAATAGTATTGAAAGTCTAATTTTGAAGATATCAATTTTCAATGACAAAAACAATGCTGAAAACAATGGATATAGCATGAGTTTTCCCTATGGGAAAATAATATGGGAAATATGGTTTTTAACTTCATCGCATTTCAATACCAATCCCTTTTCAGAAGTTATTAATATAGTGTAGAAGAAACTTTTGAGACATTTAAATTGAGAAAAACAAGATCCTGTTTTTTAGAAAATAAGCCTTACATTTTTTTAAAAAGTGACAAGGTGGGGTCCTAATCCATAGTTTTTCAGAGGGTGGGATATTTTCCTATCATGGGGACGTCACTTTAAAGAAAACATAAAGTTTTAATAAAAACCACTGTAATACCCAGAAAATACTCATGGTGAAAGATATGTCTTAAATCACTTGCCATACTGCACATGGACCTTTATGAATTATACGCGGTAGAATTGCGAATAATAAATTGTCAGTTGTATATGTTACCTAAAAACTCGTATACGGGACCTTATTACTAACCAATAATGAAGCAGTTATGCCGCTATAACCATGTGAATCAAAATGGGGGTTTGCAAAACTATTCGTTTACGTCTATAAACCAATCAAATGAAATGCTGTTTTTGGCTATTATCATGAAATTGTGAATGGCGTCAAATTATGGTTGAAATCAATTACCTTACATAATGCGCGCACACATGAAATAGCATGGTTAAATATTCAAGGAGTATTCCACTTTAGTTTTCAAATTCGAAAAACACAAAATTGTTATCATCGCGTGGATATTTGACCATGGCCACTTCCGCTGCAGATATCATACAGTATCCATTCGTGGATGAAAATCATATCACTCACACACTACATAGAATATACTACATACTACTGTATTTAAATTCGAAAAAGAAAGGAAAAAATGATATGAGGCCAAAAGTTTTATAAACAACTATACGATTTACTGTATGTATGATCATTCATTTTATAGAGAAATCCGATTGCATTCTATCTCTGTATCGTTCGTAAAGTAACTTTTTATAATAGTCTCATCATGGCTTTGCATCAGTACCTTTACGTACTCCATCCCATATTCCATCTCTATTATTTAACAAAAGAAAATAATATATAAATATATTATATATACCTTGAGACTGTTGTCCTTTTAATGATGTCAATATGATTGTAGAAACACAGGCAATGAACACAATCAATACGCCTATTCCCCTTTTCTTCCGGACACCTAACTTTTGCTGTAAAATAAAATTGAACATGAATTGACTGAATTTTTCGAGGATAGTTGCATATATATGACCTCACGATAGAGATTATCCATCAGGATACAGGCAACTCTTTTCTTAACACGAATGGGCAAGGCCAAATTGAAAACATTGGGAAGCTTGTAAAATCTAAACTGGTATACTAGCATAACTTTTGTCAGAAGGTAATGTAAATAGGTCATAGTGCTTATAATTTCTTTCAATTGAATTGGTAAGAAAAATCATCATGATCACCATCAATGTGGAGCAACTGAAACTTTTTGAATCAAGATCATTTAAACACTGGATTTTCCAAACCATAGCAACGGCCATATTTGGTATAGACCTTCTACGTGGACGTGTAATATTATAACCCATAGGGAACAGACCTTTATACTCAATCGGACGACTGAATAATTTGAAGGTGAGAACTGGATCCTTAGACACGTCGGTCCACATACACATTCGGGACTTTAAGCAGTGCACTTGAAATCGAACGGGAAACCTGTACGTATAAATCGCCCTATACAAATACATGTAGTTTTCTCACATGAAACAATCGTTCGGTTACACGGTCAAGCCAAATAACTTAGTCAACATTCGATATTCGTATGTTCATCAATATTAACTAAGAATGGTGCCACAACTGAAGTAAAGCTCTGTTAAATTATTTTCAATAAACCTTTAAGCAAACGTGTAAATGATTATTTTGATGTTTTGTTACATATTGGTGAAGCAATCTTGGAGATATGGCCTAAATTTCTGAATTTCCGCTATGTCCCTGTATACCCCAACTTCAAAAGATGTATGTTATTTGTCACTTTTCATTATGAATCAACCATAAATGCATTTTATCTTGTTTACATACAGAATGAACTTTCTGTTTCCAAATATTGAAAGATGGTACTGCATTTATTTTTTCATGATATGGAGCAAACAAATGCGTGTCAATTTATACTGTAATATCCCACATACTTATATTTCAAGGGTAGTTTTGAAGAATAATCAAGAAAATCCAAGTTTTCAAATGAATTCATCCTTGTCAAAGAACGTTAATGAGGATATGCGGTTTGAAAAACTAACAACATGTTTTAAGTTCTTACAATTCTTGGTTGAAACAAATATTTCGAAAGTTGTGATTTCGAATGTAATATCCAACTCAATGAAATTTTTTGATATTTGTGAATTTTTTCTTTCGGAATGCACATTGCTAGATCACAGAACCTTGCCTTGTTCGTGATGCACGAAAAGTGTATTGTTAATACTTGACGTCGTTTGGATATTTGGATGTGATTGACGTTTTCGTTAATCTCTAACCACTGTCACTTCCAACTTAATTTTTGAAAGCCAAATATGATAGTCACGAATTGATATTTAAGTCACACGTTGATGCATACATCATGTGTGTACATAAACGCTGGAATACATGCCGACTTATATTTTATATACATATCCACAGTTAACTCAAATCATCAATTCTCAAAACGGTTTATCATATAACCTGGTGAGTTTAATGTTTCATTTTAATTTATAATTATGGTATCGGATTTGAGTATGATATTAGTCGAGGCTTAAACAAAGCAATAAAACTGCGTGAAACCTTTTTTTGAAAATTCGAACGATTCTTCAAGAATTCTCGTTCAAAGTGTTACCAAAGTGCTCCCCGGGAGTGGAAATTTCGTCTTGTGTAATCAAAATAATAGCGGGTGGTTTGAATTTTTGTTCCAGTTTATAGCTCAGCATCTATAAATTTAAAAACATGTCGCCTATTTGAGAGGTACATGCAGATTTTGGCGATCTATCATAATAAAAGGCTACATTTGTGCAAAAACAGGAGTTGACACGCTTACATTTGGAAATGAAATTTCCTACATAATTGTCGACTCATGTTTAAAAGTCATGAAAACAAGGTTGAGCACAAAACAATGACCCAGTTACTGTCTATTTAACATGGGATTACTAAGGGAAATATTATTAATAACTTAAATCGTCAACGGTTAAGATCAATTTAGAAATGCAAAATGTTCAATTTTGCTTTTTAATTATAAAAATGGCACTTGTAGAGAACAACGTTTACAAAATTATTTAAAACGGAGATATTTACTTATGTTACATTCGTTTGCATGTGTCAGGTAGTAAATAAGAAGAATATGCATTTGATTAATATCTTGTTCCCAAAGAAGTTTGTTAAGGAGCGGTATATCTTAACGTACTTTTATCATCCCGAACTCAAATATTTTGGAATACTTATTTTGAGAACGCTTTGTTGAGAATGGATTCGAGATGTACTCAAGATTTATACGTAAAATTGTGTATTATCATCTTAATAACCACCTCACAAATTATTTTTGAAATCAAAGATGTACGATTTTTGAGATTTTTATTTTCGAATGTTAACTTAGTTACTCGGCTTGACTGTACAGTGTTTACTTAGCTCGTTACTCACGCCTAACCATCGACAAGGTGCAGTGACAAAATATACCGTAGTACACTTTAGGTGTACGATGTCACTATTTAACCGATTTGAAGCAAAGACAATGATGTAGTTTTGATGTAGGTTTTAAAAAATAATCTGAGGAATGCATCAAGGATTTCATGTTTGATTTTTTGTGTATTCGTCTAGGAAGACATTTAACTTTCTAATAACATTAAAAGATTTTCGAACAGTGCTCGATTTTTTCACAGTTAACCCTAATGCAGACAACGTATTTATCATAACACTAACAGACAGGGGGGTAAGATGCATTTAAAATTGAAACAGAACAATCACAGAATTAATTCAATTTGATTGAACTATTGAAACTTTCCAGATATATCTTTAACATATTCTTTTCCGAGACACTGGATGGGAGTTTGGGCTGGAAGCTCACACCAAATGAATAAATACAATAAAATTAACCATCGCCACAACAATACCTTCGTAAAAGCAAAAGGGATACTTGAACATGTTCGTTAAAGATCACTTGTTACTCATAAAAACCTTAATGAATTTTGAAATGAAATTGTTACATTGTTTAATATTATGTATATCTCATGAATTTCAATTACAGGGACAACGTACATTCTGTGGCAACGCACATTTCTGATTTTTTTAAAATTACAATAAATACTTGAATATTTATTAATCTCCACCCGTCCTAAATTGTGTAGTATAGAGAAACATTCTCTCATAAAAATAATCGACACTCATAGGCAACAGGGGAAAAAATTATCAATGCAAATGTGAAAAACCAAACATTTTCCAACCTATCAATTTTGTGGGTAGATTGACTACGAAAAAAATCGAGCACTGTTCGAAAATATTTTAACGTTATTAGAAAGTTAAATGCCTTCCTAACCCCCCTATCACACCAAACTCGTTCTTACCCGTTCTTGCCAATCCTACGAAAACGTCGTAAAACGGGCTCAATCTGGCTGTGGTCGGGAAATATGTCTGAAATAATTAGCTTCTTCGTTCTTAAACAGTCTTCAATACGTCCATCTCGTTCGCAGTTCGTTCAGGTCGCACCACGTCGGTGTGCAACGCCGTAGAACGCGTCCCTTAGTCTGAAGGTCATCATGACCTGATAACAGAACGGTATGGTCGCAATCGAATTTTGAATCGATTCAAAATTCTAAAATCACATTCCCGTCTGAGAACGTTCATGAAGTTCGTAAATAGACCTTAGAAAGTTGCAGGTACGTTCATTCCGTTCGCACACTGTTTAAAACCAGTTTTGAAGAACGCAGTGGCAACTTGTTTGGTGTGATAGCTATATTTTTGCTAACTCGTTCATAAGCAGTGTTAAATACGTTCTTAATCAGTTTAAACCCGTTTACAATGGGTTCTACCTCGTTCTCAACACGTCCTCAGACAGTTCGACTCGTTGTTAAAACGTCCCTAGTAGGATTGAAGTACGACGGTTCCGTTCGTAGTACGTCCCGCTCGTCGTTAGTACGTTGTCACCCGTTCTAATTGTAGAACGTGACGACCACGAGAACATTTTGAGCATTGTCTAAGTTCTGAGGACCTACCCGTTCGAGTACGTTCGATGAAGTTTGTAAATAGATACCAAACGGTTCTTAGTACGTCCAGTCCGTTCGTACACAGTTGAAGCCCGTTTTCGAGAAAGTAGTGAGAACTAGTTTGGTGTGATAGTAGGGTAAACGAATACACACGAAATTAAACATGAAATCGTTCAAGTATTCCCAAGATTAATTTTTTAAAACCTACATCACACCTGCCTCATTGTCTTTGCTTCAAATCGGTTAAATAGTGACATCATACAGCTAAAGTGTACTACGGTATATTTTGTCACTGTACCTTGTCGATGGTGAGGCGTGTTACTTAGACTACACATCCTCGTGTATAGTTACAGTATACAGCTAGTTCTCTATGATATTTTAAACATGTATAACATACATCATTTTCTTCAGAAAACATTATACTATGTATCGAAATCAAAATTGCCAGCATAATATTCAAAAGACATGAATATAATGATTCCCGTTGCCACCAACGTAAAACTGCAAATCTCCCGTTCTAAAAACAGCTCTGAAGCTGATCGGGTATCAGAAGTAGACTAAGCCACTGGTGATCCACTCGATTACGCTGGTTACCGAAACGGTTCGTTTTTGTAACAAAATGTCGGAACATCGAAGGTACGATTTTTCTTTTTTCCTTAGGGTCAAGATTGCAGTAAAAAATCCCATTGACGACCATTATAACGTTTCATTTCATAATATATTCATGGGCACAGATCTTGCTCAGCGAAACAGTGCCCAGTGTTCATTGGAGTCTTGTCTAGCTTGCCGTTACAAAATAAGCATACGGTGACCACACCGTTTTTGAGATAACTGAATCTGGAGAGAGCTACCACCGTAAAGCTACCTGTTTCAGAAAATTATTCTGCTCTACATAGTCTCAAAAATCACTCCGCCATCTATAAAAATTCTGTTTCTAACCAAACTTGTAAATGTTTCCTGATAGATTAGTACTTACCCTATCGAGAATAAACCTTGATTCATTTATCAAACACTAGATGGCGCTGCGACAGGACAGAAAAGGAGAAAAGCTTTTTTATACAGAAAACCAAATAACCAAGTATTACCTAGTATCAACTAGTATTAACTAGTATCCCTACTCCGGACTATATTCTTATTTCAAACGTTGCAGGCAGAATTCCAACGACATTGTACTGGTATCATATGTTTAAAAAAATGTACATATTTGCGAACAAATAGTTCAGAAGACAACAGAATCGATTTAATTCCTCACTTAAGTTACATAAACGGTTTTCGAAAAACGGTTAAGATCTGCACTTTTAACCCAAACCGTTTATGTAACTTAAGTGAGAAATTAAATCGACGATTCTGTTGTCTTCTGAGCTATTTTTTCGCAAACATGTGCTTTTTCTAAAACATATGATGCTGATACACGTTTGTGAGAAAAAACGTCGTGGGGATTCTGCCTACAACGCGTGAAATAAGGAAAACCCGTACCTTTTCTTGAAGAAATCAGAACTTAATGGTTACATAAATATATAAATTGGCTGTCTTGTCTTTTGATTTGAACCATATTAAAAATATTTTATTACCTAATATACCCTTTATTATACGGTTAAGAATCTTTATTCTTTAATAATCCATGCAAGCCATTATTAGAATCATATTAAAATCATGTTAGGTTTCAGGTAGCAGGGATAGTATATCTGAATGAATTGAAGTGAACAAAATTTATTGTTTGATACTCAACTTATTTCTAGTAAGACAGAACAGGTCAAATACTTAATTTATGAAAATGAACTCACTATTGATTCTCAGAAAATCCTGATAGATATAGTGATGCAATTTGTACAGGCCTGTTATAAGTTTCCATCAAATTAATGTTTTTCTCATTTGTATCTTGTGACAACCCCCCCCCTCCCTCCCAACCTCTCACATTACCAATAAACCATCTATGATTACTGTAATTAATCCTCTATTGTAATTTAAACTACCTAGAATGCCTATGGCGATTGGTAGTAGATATTTTGTGTATTTTTTGATTATGAAGGAAATAAATAATATGTTAAAAAAAAATTGAAGTTTATAGTTTTATTCAGACCCAAAAGATATTTTAACCAGGTTTTGGGGAAATTTCTAGAAAATATTCTAGAATGATTAAAATAGAGAAATCATGAACTATAACCTGAAATGGATAGACCTTTAATATTTTAAGATTGAGGAATGATCAAAATATTGTTTCATTTGAAAAGGATTAGGCACTTTTATTTTTCATTTGATCCATGTAACAGAAACATGAACATAAAATAAGTACTGAGAAAAATTGAATCGATGTATGGTAGGTAAGGTTAATATAGAAGGATACAAATTAATATAAATGATGTTAAGAAGGACATCAATGCCACTAAGATGATGTATGGATATCAAATAATTGATGTATTGGCTATCAATTTTAATTTTTTATTCAACACGTATTGTCATGACTTCAGTATGAATGAAATGTACCTTGGAGTTTTGGCCTTGGATGGTGATATTGGTACTTGGTGGGAGAATGAGGGTATAGACATTTTTTCTTTTCACGTTAGATGATGGTTTAGATATGGTAAGAAAAATCATCATGATCACCATCAATGTGGAGCAACTGAAACTTTTTGAATCAAGATCATTTAAACGCTGGATTTTCCAAACCTTAAAGCCTTGGTTGCTATAGTGAGTATACCCAAAATTCATCCATTTAAGACCTTGTACTGTATCCAAAACTTAAAAATCAAGTTTAGACATGTTTAAAATCTTAGTTCTATACTATAAATCCAAATGTACCACAATAGAAGGAGCAATATAAGAACCAAAGGGGTTCACTAAAGTCCTATACAAAATGACATCTGTCTAAAATATCAATTTTTGAAAAAGCGTAAATTTTTTTCTCAGCCACTTGTGATGTAAACTGTTGTATTTCAGGAATATGTATTTTTTCTTCATCATGTATGATTTTCAATAACCCTACAGGCACCACTTTTTTAGCTAAATCCATCGGGAAACTTTGCCACGCTTAATTTCAAAATAACGGAGATGTTATCAAAATTGAGCAATATTGGCACAAAAACGTTTCTAGATTCATATAAAGAATGCATCCAGGCCCGTAGCCAGGGGGGGGGGTTCGCAGGGTTCGGGCGAACCCCCCCCCCCCCCCCCTGGCCAAAAATTCTTTCAAAATCATGCAGTGAACTGCAGCACTTTTCAAGTGATTTTAGCCATATTTGGGCTAAAATTGTCAAATGTGAACCCCTCCCTGGAAATTTTTGAAAACTGAACCCCCCCTTGGCAAATCCTGGCTACGGGCCTGGCATCATCATACAACACTTATTGGTATATAAACAACATCTACTGACTTGGTCTGATAATGTAATATAAAGATTTTAACTGTTGTGTGTCAACCTTTCTCCTGTATGATTCCATTGGATTACATTATGAAACGTGTACCATATAAAATGATACATGTTTCGACATCACCCATCCTTTCGCATTTTAACATTTTTTCAAGGATAGGGCACTTTAAACGTTTCTTAAAAATATTTTCAATTGTTCAGTAATTAAAATCTTTATATAGAATAATAGGATTTATTAGTACTGATGCCCTTTTAGGGCCAAACGTACATCCAATATACAATTTTCAATAACAGTAAATATAGGCAATAAAGTAAAGAAAATAGGATTACATTCTTCAAATGACATATAAAATGTTACTTTGATATAAGAATCCTGTCTCTACCCATCATTAGATACTTTATCATGTCAGCAGATTCTTTTAATATGATCCCCTCACTCGTCAATAGAAAAATTGTCTTTTGGTGGTCATTCATGTTTTTAAAATTACGACACAGGTTTTCAAGTTTTTCAATATGGGATTTTCTGATAAACTCCAATTTTTTACATTTATATTGCAATATCGGGAAATCGAAATTTTAGGGAGATTTTGGACCACCCTATTATAGGTATATTGAAAATGGACAAGAATGGGTAAATCTTAAAACACAATCCGATTGGTATTTAGAATCGACAATGGCAACCTACAAACGCACACATCGATGGACAAATTGTTTTAGAATGCAACTCTACGTGTATAGTGATAGACTCGGCGGGGCGTAGTGGAAGATGACGGGACGTATTGGTCAAATTTGAAGAGATGTGTGGATGATTTAGAAACTGCTGCGTTTGATGCCCAAAAATCAAGACGTAGCGATGGAAGGTTGTAATGGGAGTCCATTCTGAGATTATGGGCGAGAATGGGTAAAAGACTGGCGAGATAACTTGACTTACAGTTGAAAGTTATGAAAATTTGCTTTATCTCACAGCTGGGGACCAAAACGCCGCTAAAACGAGGTACTTTGTACACGAAAACAATGTATCGACTGAAAGGTATTTCTGTGAAGCTTTGTACGGAACAAGTTTGAAGAAAAACGGTGAAGTGTGAGACTCACAATCCTTGATTTTCAAACACTGGGGTAGGTTTTAAATTCAAATTAACGGTTTTTCGGGACGGAGTGGTTTCGATACGTCCCGAAGAGATACTACCGCGTGGTAGAGACCTCAATTCTTCCAGGATCACTAGGTCCACTCCCAAGCTCTTCACATAGATTTTATCACCACCTGTCATTGACTATTGAAAACGCTATAAGTATATCAAATATTGTATGAAAACAGCTCATAATGTTGTCCCTTGAGGTACCCATTTCAAGTCAAGTCAAGTTTCATAAGAGCTATCTGCATTAATCTTTCTTAAAATAATTAACTTATGTTATTTCTATGTTTGTCATGTACAGAAATAAAAATATAAATGATACTGAAGAAATAAAAGATATTTCCTCTAATAGGGGTGCATCCTGGGAGGGCTTACGGACAACTCATCCCCTAGACAATTCATCCCCTGTACATCTCATCCACTGGACAACTCATCCCCTGGACATCTCATCCCCAAGACAACTCATCCCCTGGACAACTCATCCATTATCACACGAAGCCAAATTGTAAAGTGTGGAAAAGAAATATTTAATGAATACACCTTGGATCATTCTAAATATTATTTTTCACTGTATTGACACAAATAAAACCGTCAAACAGTCAAACGGTGCCATTAAAACTTTCATCTTTTGTCCTTATATCATTAATATTTCAAGACAAAAAATGAAGTTTTCTCTCTGCATAATTTTGAAACATGAACTTCAGTAACTTCATCTATAAATAATGTTAAAGAATATTTGAACTGTGAACAACAAACAATGTTAATATAATAGGGAAATTGTGTATTAAAAGAAAAATGAAAGGTTAATATTTACAAAACAAATTACAGATTAATTGGTTGATTATTTCCTTGAAAATATAATAGTTTTTTAAAAAAATTCCAGATTGCCCCTCCAGAAAGTCTTTGTTTACTTGTACTCCACTCGATTATGCTTTTTACCGAATCAAATCGCTTCGGTAACAAAATATTCTTGAATGTACGATTTTTCTCTTTGCCTTATTTCATGTGTTGTAGCTGAGACTAACATGATTACATTTTCATCACAATCATGTGTCAGTATCATATACAGGTTGGCCCAAAAAAGTGAACCCTTGCAACCGGATATACTTCCCTTATTACCTGCAACATCACTGAAAATTGGTAAAATGTAAACTTCAGTATCTGCGATTCTTCAATCCTTCAACAATCTTCCCATGGAAATCTTTTAAGCCGGAGTCTGGGAAACCCAATGTTTTCTGACTTTGTTTGGTTTTGGATCCCACACAATATGATGTAAAAATAAGCATCCTACCTCTGTTAGTTGCAAAGTTATTGTGATCAAAAGAAATGTTCAATGTTTCCAAAGACGAGAACATCTTCCAGTGAAATCGCAACATAACCCTAAATGGTCTTAAAATATCTTCATTAATCATGGACCAATTCTAATGAAATATGGCTCAAAACACTGAATATTAGATTTCCTTTTGATTTTTGTAAGATTTTTTATGAAGGGCTCCTCAGATTTTGGGTCACAAAGGGTAACTTTGCCCCTGACCTCTACCCGTTTGTGTAGGTAACATGCCTCTAAACTGTTGAATGGTTAAAACAGCTTCAAAATGGTCAATAAAAGTGTGAAATGTGTTTTCTGCTCAAATAGTGTCCCATTTGCCATATGGTAGGGTTTTAACTTATCTCTCACTGAAAGCTTTTTTAAGATCATCTAATGTGTATCAACAATATCCGTCAATCACATTGGTAAAATTTTGCACAACATCTAATTTGAGGCATGTTTGTTTAAGTCTTGTAATTTCTTCGAATTTCAAGACTGAGAATAAAATAAACTATGGTGTCAACAATTTTTTTTAAACCTTTCTCTACAAGATGTGATGATATGAGCAAATTCATGCATGTATTAAGGAAAAGCTTCCTAGTCAACTCGAACCCAAGACAACTCGTACCCAAGACAACTGGTACCCAAGACAACTCGTACCCAAGACAACTGGTACCCAAGACAACTCGTACCCAAGATTATTTTCAGTATTATGGTGCATATTAGGGAAAAAATCGAGTTTGTAATGCTTTCATGTTATAATGTGAATCAAATAATCCTCAATATTTTTTTGAATTTAGAAGAATTTTTTTCTCAATGGATCAGTAAAGCATTTTTTATTAAATAAAAGAAGTGCTTGAAGCGCTTGTTCTCAACATTATTTTGTCAAACATATATGTAAATATATATAATTACAACATGAGATCTGACACTTGTTCCAAACACTCATAAACATACAATATTTTGAAAAATGATATTATGAATATGTGGAATAAACATATGTCTCTTCACTCAAACATCCTGAATTTGTGACCAATATAAAATAATAGTCAATATAAATTGACACTCAGCTCAAAATGTCACAAAATTAAATCAATTTCTTCCGAAAATTCTTCTTCAAACTTTAAACTATTCTGAACAGTATGTTACAATTATAATATGTATATCTATTCACATTCCCAGTCCAACGCTTGATTCAAAACAAAATATATACTTGGGTACGAGTTGTCTTGGGTACGAGATGTCTTGGGTACGAGTTGTCTTGGGTACGACTTGTCTTGGGTACGAGTTGACCAGTTACCAAGGAAAATATAACCGGTTGCAGGGGTTCACCTTTTTCGGACCACCCTGTATTTAAGAAAATATACGTGTTTGTGAACAAATAGTAAAGACAACAGAATCGTCGCTTTAATACCTCAATATTGTTATGTAAATGGAAGGAGTTAGAGAGCAGATCTTAACCATTATTGAAGTTCCATTTACGTAACAAAAGTGAGGTATTAAATTGACGATCGTGTTGTCTTCTGTAGATCTGAACTACATGTATTCGTTTGCAAACATCTACATCCTGACACACGTTTGTGATAAAAATGTTGTTGGCATTCTGCCTTCAACCGGTGATATAAGGAAAAAAGAAAAATCGTACCCTTAAGGCTCTGACATTTTGCTACCGAAACGATCCGTTTTCAATGTTATCGAGTTTAGTACCAGTGTTCATGTAATATATGTTTTTGAAACTTAAAACTGATCATAATGATAACCAAAACATTTAAATATCATTTGAATAATATATGCCAAAGGATGAGTTGTCCAGGGGATGAGTTGTCCAGGGTATGAGTTGTCCAGGAGATGAGTTGTCCAGGGGATGAGTTGTCCAGGGGATGAGTTGTCCAGGAGATGAGTTGTCCAGGGGATGAGTTGTCCAGGGGATGAGTTGTCTAGGGGATGAGTTGTCCAGGGGATGAGTTGTCCAGGGGATGAGTTGTCTAGGGGATGAGTTGTCCAGGGGATGAGTTGTCCAGGGATGAGTCGTCCGGTTACCCCCGGGAGGGGGGTGTAACCACTCAAATAAATATTCGGGCAAGAGATGGCAATGTGAACATCAAAATTCTTTGAATAGACACACTTACGATTTACAAAATAAAACAAAAAAATTATATCTTTCGGGTACATTGGAACCCTTCGTTCCTATTAAAGTAAATCTTGTTCCGATTATTTTTTAAAGAAATCCCGATTTTCTAGAAAAAGATGCTTTTTACCACGATTTTTTCAAACAATCTCGATTTTTAGAAAAAAATATCTCGATTTTTATTTTACTTGAACTTGAATGTCCGTCAAAGCAGTAGCCATACAATAAGTTTTGATATGCAACTTGTATAATCAAAAGATTGAACATTAACTCCGTTTTCTGTAAATATCAGATCTTGAATCTTCTGCGTTTACAGAACAAGTTCCAAATTTGAGCTTAGATGCAACATATTTTGAAAAACAAATAATATATAATTATTAAATCATTCTAATATTTCACATGAACGACTTTATTTTTCCAGCTTCAATTATTGCGGAAAAGAAGGTTTTCATCCAGGTCTAAGCTAAGTTGTATAATTTACATATATTTATTTACAGCTATTTATGTTTAATTAGCCCTTTTTAATTATAAACCCAAATTATACTTCAATGTTCCGGTACTTACATCATGTTTGAGCAAATTGTGTACATGTTCCTGAGATCTTTTTAAATCCATTATAAATATGTAATATATAATTAATCCGATAAGCTGGTAATTAATTTTCGGTTTCGGCACTCCAGTTTAATTGTGATTTAATTCCATAGTTTGATCGTTTCGTAATCATCCTTTTGTAAAATTGTTTTTGCAGTTCATGTTCGGATTGGTAATAAGTCCAGCGTTAACTGATGACTAGACCCTGTGGATAGGCTTGGTTGACTACTGAACCAGCCAAGCGGATGAATATTGAAATTGTACGGGTCATGTATTTCATTTACCTGTATAAAATCCGTCTATGTCACTTCTAATCGCATCTCTTGGCTTACAATATATTGCCATGATTCATGGTTATCCACGATGAAGTCAGGAAGTCCAATTCGATTTCCAATGTCATTCCAAATCTTCAAACAACTGAAACCTTGTAAAACTCTTGTAAATCAAGATGAAAACCAGCATTTGCATTTAACTAATTTGGGAATGGGCAGTCATCAAGGATAGGCCAGGAATATGAAGACAATACAATAGTTATTCCATTCCCATCATGCCTAGATTATCTTGCACTCTGAAATCAAGGTTGAACTTGCCAAACTGATCAATCAGAGTTGTGAATTTATATCATTGGTTTTAATGTATAAATCTTTACCAGAGATATATGTCTCTGTCTGAATGTTGTCCCAAGCTGCCCATTGGGGGTAGTAATGGGTGACACTCAGATATAATGTATACTGTGTCTCATAAGTCGGCACCGGCTGGTGATGTTACAAAATGTTGTTTTTATTATGTATTTTATATGTATATTGTAATATCAGTGACACAAAAATAAACTATTTTAAACTAAACTAAACTAACTATAAATATAAAAAATGCACGGTTTTCATATATTTTTGTTATTGCAACGCCATCCAACATATATTCCATACACTACAGAGAGTAGATTAAAATAAAATAAAAACACATTCTAATTCTATCAGTTTCTTACTAGACCATCATAATTCCTTATAAGGGACCCATTTCCCAATATTCATATCATATGTGGCATTCACCACATTCCATATTATGCCACACATTCATATCCTCGAGGATTAGCCATTCCGTAAGGGCCTTGGATTAAATGTCTAAAACTGGTGAAAAAAGGTTAAATACGAACGGCACTAATATAGCTAAATTTTCAAGACCTCAGTAAGCATGTCCTGTTTAAGAACCCCTATTCTTACTTGCCAATACTATCCCAAATATTATCTACTTGTTGAGACTTAAGTTCTTCAGATGATGAGGATTTTGTATCTATCTCCATGATGACATGCATAAACCCTTGCTAAAATCCTCATTTTCTCAGAAGAACTCAAGTTGATTGAGTCTCAATAACCTAGATTCATGTGGGATAGGATTGCTAGAATCTATTTTCAATTTCAGTAAGATAGGGGTTCTTACACAGCAAAAGAGCTTGCTTTTTAGAACTTTGTGTTAGCTCTAACCTATGACCTGCTAAGTTTGTGTACAACTAAAATACCAAAAGCCGAGAAGTGAAGTCTGTTCCAATAGTCATCAGATCAGATCATCTACCGATTTTAACGATTTTAAATTTTGATGTTAAGATAAACAGACGGTCGAGTATACAAGCGCCTATAGGACATGCGTGGGATAAGCTCAGCAATGACGATATCTTGGAATCATACACTAGTTCAATTAACTTACAATGTAATGATATTGTAGCCGAGCTACATTCTATCATGTCCAAAAGGTCTCTGAATGGCAATGAGATTGAGTATTTTTTAGATAAATTACTAGATATTTGGACACTCACCTCTAACGCCCATATACCAAAAAAGAGATTTTTAAAATATGTAAAGCCGTTCTGGAATTCAACTTTAACTGTCTTAGCAAAAGATAAAAAGACAAAATGGCGTGTATGGGTGTCTCAGGGTAGGTCACGTGATATATCCGATCCAGCGCGTAGTCAATATAAAGATTCAAAAAAGTTATTCTCCAAAACCTATCACGCAGCCCAAATTGAGTACGAGAAACAGGAACTAGAAAAACTCTATACATCGGAACAAACTGACCAACGGTTCTATTGGTACCTCGTTAATAAACATCGCAGAACATCAAAGAGATCTGTAAGTCCTATTTTGTCAGACGATGGCATACTTATAACAGACGCCGACGAGATAAGAAATCAATGGAAATGTCATTTTGAGAAACTTGCCACCCCACTTAATAAGCCAAATTTCGATTCTGAGTTTAAAACCACCATTGAGAACAAAATCAGAACAATTATTAAAGGTAACGAGGATGACAAAATTGATGGTATGGCAGTAAGCATTAGCAATGAAGATGTCACCAGTGCAGTTAAAGCACTTCACTGTAAGCGTGCTTGTGGCTATGACCAAATCAGTGCTGAACATTTAAAATATGCCGGAAGCAAAATGTATGAATCCATTGCTCTCTTATTTAATTCAATTATTCAATCAGAGCACATCCCAAATAATTTCTGTGTAGGCGTAATGATCCCTCTCACAAAAAGTGGCAAAGATCCTCTCATAAAAGATAATTCTAGAGGAATAACCCTCATGACAATGTTTCGTAAACTCTTTGACAATATATTATTAACTTACTTGAAAGTTCCGATCTACAAAATGATACCAAAGTTACAAGGGGCATCGGTTGAAAAATGTTCATCTGTTCACACTTCCTTATTGGTGCAGGAGACTATTTCAGATAATGTCGAACAGGGTAAAATGGTAGTCATTACAATAACAGACATTCGCAAAGCCTTCGACTCTGTGTGGATAGATGGTCTATTTTTTAAGCTCCACAAAAGTGGCGTTGTTGGAAAACTTTGGAACATATTGTACAATTTATATAAACACTATAGGTGCGCAGTTCTAGTAGGTGGTGCGCGCTCAAATTCATTTCCTATTCTCCAAGGTGTACATCAAGGTGGCGTGCTGTCAATGCTCTTCTATCAATTATACATGTCTGACATAATTGAAACCATGACTAAACTAAGTATCGGGTCCACCATAGGAGACACCAGCTGTGTCAGTCCATGCTACGCTGATGACATGTGTATCCTATCAAACTCATTTCAAAATATGCAAGTCCTATTGGACGCACTTACTAAACATAGCAATCAATGGAGATATGAAGTTCATCCACAAAAGTGCACATATCTTGTTTTTAACAGTAAAATCGAATTGGGAGCCACTCAAAAGCTAAACATTGGAGGTGTACCTATCGAAAAATCTAATTATGCTAAACACGTTGGTATACCACTGTCTGTAGATAATGACATCAGTAATTATGTAAATGATAAATGCAAAAAAGGAAAATCTCAGTTTAATGCCCTTCTGGGAATTGGAAGTAAATGCGGAGGCCTTGTTCCCACTTCAGCATGTCAGATATACAAAACTTATTCCATACCCTGTATGACATACGGTGCTCCGGTAATCAATTATCATCAAAAAGATATTGAACAATTAAACATAGTACAGAGAGGCATTGGACGGAGGATTCAATCCCTTTCCCAATCTGCTAGCAATCCAGTCTCAACATTTCCTCTTGGGTTACTTGATATAGACTTTTACATAGATTTCCTCCGAATGATGTTTTTCTTTAGTATTTTACAACTCCGTTGCTCAAATATTTACAAACACATATTCACGATACGGTTGATAAAATTGTCGTATATGAAAACAAATTTTGATGTGTTTTCTCCTATCCGTAACATGCTCATATGTGCTATAAAATACAACTTGGATAAATACATTCTCGATATGCTATACTGTAACACTCGAATCACCAAACAAAGGTGGAAGAAAATTGTTTTTACAGAACTTTCGACAGCACAAATACAGAGGACGTTTGTTAGATCAATTATGTATACTGGTCTTGAACTATTTAGGTTGAATGATTTTAGGTCTTTGAGTCCAAATATATGGTGGTGTGTTGCCAGAAAGTTCCCTGTTGCCCTCGGTGGTTGCAAAATTATGGTTAAACTTCTGACAAACGAACATACTCTAGGAACAAAATATCGAGGCGGAGAAAACAAGTCAAAATTATGTTATATGTGTAATACGTTTCAACAGGAAAATGTCATCCATTTTATGTTAACGTGCACAGCAAATAGTTATACCCCCTTTAGACGTAAACTGAATGAGCACTGCCAAAAGTTTGGTATAGAGATGAATATTAACAACATTTTAGGGATTAACTTTAGAAATGATCCCCGGTCTTTAGATTTTTTGAGAGGGGTTTCACTTATCGTGCAAGAGCAATACCACCTCCGTGCTTCGTGCTTGCAATGCAACTCATAACTGACTTATATGATTTCGGATGCGTTTTAATGCAAACCATGGGTTAAAATCTGTTGACTAATGCGTCAAGTATTTTATATCTATCTATATATTTTATATACATAAGGTATAAACCATATGTACATACTTAATCTATATCTACTGTCAATTGTGATCTCTGAACAAATGATCTCTCAAATGGTTGTAATTAGACGATGAGGTAGCGGTAGCATCTTATATCGTCTGTGGTTCATTGGATGAGATGCTTACATCGACCTTGGGGAAGATGGTTTGCACTCAACTAATGAGATAAGTGTTTTATATAATGTATAAAATGTATGTACATACTTAACCTTTTTTACTTTTTAATTATGATCTCTGCACAAAATGATCTCATTAAGGGTTGTAATTGGACGATGAGGTAGCGGTAGCATCTTATATCGTCTGTGGTTCAGTGGATGAGATGCTTACATCGACCTTGGGGAAGATGGTTTGCACTCAACTAATGAGATAAGTGTATTAAAATTGTATGTACATACTTAACCTTTCTTAACCTAACCTTTTTTACTTTTTCAATTATGATCTCTGCATAAATTATCTCATTGAGGGTTGTAATTGGACGATGAGGTAGCGGTAGCATCTTATATCGTCTGTGGTTCATTAGATGAGATGCTTACATCGACCTTGGGGAAGATGGTTAGCACTCATCTAACGTAGTCGTATAAAGTGTGTTTTATATATTGTATATATTTTTATTCTATGTTCATTTAACATTAATGTTATATCAGCATTATTTTCATTGTACACTGTATACATGTATCTCCTTTTCATAAAGGGCAATAAAGATATACATACATACAATAGTCGAAGTTTTAAAAAGTTATGACAACGTTTCTCCTCATAAACGTTGGTTCATTCAAAACATCCGGGTATGAGCCATTCCGTAGTAACACCTGGCCTTGGATTGGATGTCTTTAACTGGTGAATAAGGTTATTACGAATGACACTATCTGACCTGTTCAGTTCGTGTACAACTCAAATATCAGTAGCCGACAAATGAAATTGGTTCCATAATCCAGGTTTTAAAAAGTTGTGACAACTTTTCTATTTTACGTTTTGGCGAATGTTAACAAAAGTTTACTATCAAACAAAACTAGTTATCACTATATTCTCAAAAAGAGCGTAAACTGTGTACGAACGGATTGGGCGTACTTGGAACCGTTTAGGGTCTATTTACAAACTTCATGAACGTACTCGAACGGGTAGGTCCTCCAGAACTTGGAGCATGCTCAAAAGGATCCGTTACCCCATGAACCTAAAGATGCCCCCAAAGGTTTCATTGAATATAACATGGAAATAGTTACTTTTATCAATTATGAACACATCCAAAACAAAATTAGGTCATAAGGATTAAACTAAGGTCATTCAGTGCATTTAAGTTAGACTATGCAAATCATTCTAAATATCAGGTTATGGGTATGCTAGTCTTCACTCATGACTATTTTAAGTATATTGACCATTCAATCAAAATGAATCAATCAATATATCAAACTATCATTAAGGTAGGACACAAAGGGCAACATATTGAAAACACAAATCATAAAATAACCCCTAAAATGCAATATATCTATGAATCTTAATCTTGAATCTCAGCAAAAGTACCATTATCACCTCAGTTGGTATGCAGTAGGTTTAACCTAGGATATTCAATTTAGAGGACATATTAAACATCATTATCAAAGGTAGGACACAAATGGCAACATATTGAAAACACAAAACCTAGGTATTCAATAAAATTGGTATAAAATTGAAAAGGTACATGCAGGAGAATTTGAAACTTTTGTTTTGCTATCAAACAAGTGGAAGTATTTTTAATGTATCCATTGTATGAAATATAATTATTATGAAGTAAAATATTTTAGTTTTACTTTTGATGAGAACTATCTTACAAGCAGTATCCCTTTAATGGCTAAATGGATATAGATTCCGTCTTTCAGCAATATATCATCTTTTGGGTCAGGCATCAAAAATAGATTGACCCTTTTGTTTCTTTTGGTGAGAACTACCTTACATGAAATGTCCCTTTAAACAGCTACATGGATATTGATTTAGTCCCTCAGCAATATATCATCTTCAGGGGTATGCAATTGAATGAAGGACAAAAATAGATTGACCCATCAGCCTCTTTGGTTGAGAACTACCTTACAAGCAGTGTCTCTTTAAATGGGTCACATGGATATTGATTCAGTCCCTCAGCAATATATCACATTCAGGGGCAAGCATGACAGATGAATCAAAAGTATATTGACCCTTTGATTGTTTGTCAAAATTGTTTAGTTTTCATTAGGATGAGAACTATCTTACAAGCAATGTCCCTTTAATGGCTGAATAAATAATAACTCAGTCCCTCTGCAATATACAATGTATCATCTTCAGGGGCCTGCATGAATGATCGATCAGAGATAGATTGGCCTATTTGTTTCTTTGGGTGAGAACTAACTTACACGGAGTGTCCCTTTAATGGCTAAATGGATATTAATTCAGTGTCTCTTCAACATATCATCTCAAGAGATAGGCATGACTGATGAATCAAAAGAAGATTGACCCATTTGATTCTTTGTTTAAAACATTTTAGTGTTCATTATCATGAGAACTACCTTACAAACAGCGTCCCTTTAATGACTAAATGGATATCAATATTCAGTCCCTCTGCAACGTATCCTCTTCAGAGGCATGAATGACTGATAAATCAAAAGTAAATCGACCCATTTGATACTTTTCTGATAGTTCGTTGCCTTGGTGTCTGGCAGATCCAATATGGCCTCCTTTATTAAACTAATTTTTTTGCTATACTTTCACATTGTATATCTTCCGCAGCCAGGACTCTCATTTCATGTTTGAACTATGCAATTATGTCAATACTAAACAATAAAGGTGAAATCAGAGGGGGTCTGACCTGCGGAAGCACCTCAATCTGTCAGTGACTGCAGAAGGTCATTCATTCTAAAAAACAAGAACACAATAGGGTGCCTTTCGAAACAATAGGATTACAAAGTATCTCTGCATGGTTGAGCTGCTTAGTGAAGGTTATTATGCTCAGACACAATGTAGATTTATACCGACAATTCAATGTAAGTATATCTACAAAATCAAGGTTTTATTCAAGGTTTTGTGAAAATATGTGAAAATGTCTCATTTTAAGAGTCAGAATGACATGTGTAAAAAACAACTTTTTACCATATTCTAAACATTATTTTTGTGATTTGTTGAACTTCTTAAAGATTCATATTATATAAAAATAATCCTGGAATTCCAATTTATGTGTGTCTGAAGCAAACTTGTTTGAATCTTTGGCTCTGTTCGGTCGCTTTTTCTGAATTGCTTTACGTAGTTGAACAGGAAGCAATTTGTGTGTTTATCACTTGTCTAATGTATCAAGCAGCGTTCATGTTTTCTGTATCAAACAGGATTTATAATGATTTCACACTTATGAGAAGAGAATATTAACAGCAGTTATTGTTAAAATAGACATTTGTAGAATTACGTAACCTTGTAATGGGGTTTCGATCATTTGTTCAAAAGAAGTCCAATTTCAAACTTCACAAATTTTACCCTGTCCCGTTATAGCGTTATTGAGGTTACCACAGCAACCATAACTTCAGAAATGTTCATTACCAGCATCTAAAATTTTTATATCATATGAGAGAATCAATGACCCAGTTACTCTGAAAATATTGTGTCTGAGTTAAAGAGAAAAATTGATTTATGATCTAATTGATATTGTTTTCATTCATGCGATATTTGTCTCACTATATAAGCCGACGGGAACTTTTTGAATGGGACAGAATGATCAGATTGGATGTGCGGATTCGATGGGCTGAGATTTGAGAAATTATAATTTGAACTTTGTCTACGTAACATGTATCTCATATGCTCATTGTATTAAAAAGTAGATTGTCCTACTATGGACTCTCATAAATGGGCAGAAAATCTTCTTTTCTCAAGCAACTTTCTCTTTTCAATGAAACCAGTAAGATAAACCATGCAAGTGGAAAAACGCCCGCTTTTGTGCCGTCAATGTATAAGATCTAGAAAATAAATCGATTTTTTGAAAATTCAATATTTTCTTTAAGAAGCTTACCAATAAATGAATTGCACATGAAGAGTTTGGATAAAATATCAAGATTTCTGCTTTAGAGAGTTGAGCAGAATGTCAGTACAAATGCACTCACCGATCAGTTCGTGCTTTGTAAGACATCATCGTGCTAAATTTGACAATATTGAATGGCCTATCATTATTTATTCCTTCAATCGCCAACACATCCTTCGTGAAATTCGTTTCGTTCGCCCACACATCATTTTTCGAGACACAAAATCGCATGAATGAGCTATTTGGAGAATTAAATCGTCTTTCATCATTGATGGTTAAGGACAAGTTTCAAGAAGATACAAAGTCTAAAACTATGTTACAAGTATCATATTTTTTTTTATTTATAAAATACGTTAAAAACAAAAAAACAAGTATCATTATAAATCCGAAGTGGAAAGACTCGCGAACCGTTCGCACACACATCCATGAAGTCACGACAGACTATACATAGAGTGAGATATAGCAGACTTGATGTGAGAAAAAATGTCCTTGGTAACAATATGTTGAAAGTATCAACCAGTTCAAGAATGAAATAGAAAGACACCAATATTTTTTTTCTGGGCCCACCCAAGGGGAAGGGGGGGGGGGGCGGTCCCTTAGATTAAAACACATATATATTTTACATATTATTTAATTGAAGTAGATAAAAATCTCTGACGATCAATTGTAAATCAATGTTTCTTATATTATCAAGATATGCATCAAATGTGTTTTCATCGATCGAGCATCAAAACAAATAAATATATTTTTTTATCAAACAGGTAAAGGTCTCACAATAATTTATTTCTATTTGGGGTATTTTAGTTAGGACCAGTTTAATTACTCAATTATTAAAAAAATCATATTAACATTGAACATATTTCTGTATGTAATAAATTAACTATCTTTATTTCCATTGAAACATATACATGTACACATCATATATTGACAGTGCATAATAATTGTAAAATATATGCACATTGGAATTCACACTAAAATCAAACTAACTGTATCTTGCTGCCTAACATAATAATTAAAGTTAGCATGCAAGCAAAATTATTGCACTCTTTTTATGTGGTCTGACATAATGTACTGTCAAAAGAGAGAACATGTAGTTTATCCATACTTGGCATTCCTGTGTTGCTACATGTAAGGTCACACTCTGACTATAAAGATGAATTTACAGTTTTGCTGCTAATAAGATCTCTAAAAGTTCAATTGTTTTACAAAGGGTTCTTGGATGCAGTACTGACAACATCCTTATCAATGTAACATATCTGTGTTTGACTTAATATTCCAAATAGTGAAAGCCAAAAAGATGTGACAATATAATGTAAAGGGGATAAAAACGCAATGTTTGATAGAAATGTCAAATCAAGTAGCAATCAGACATGTTTATTTTGTTCATTCATTTTGCCAATTTTTCTATTATCTGTCCATGTGAATATTGCACTGCATATTGGTTGGCCCGGTGAGTAGTCCACAAGTTGTGTTCAAAAAAGGCTTCTTCAAGTTTAAATCAGCTGTCAAAACATTTCATAAATTCGTGTAACAAACTACCCTTTTAAAAAATGTGATTTCGGTTCTTCAAAAGAGAGCATGAGAGATATTCCTTTGATCTAGCCTTAGGTGTGTGATCAAAATATCAATGCCTGGTAGGAAACTGACACCACTTTTATTTCCTTGGGTATGGCATTGCACAGAATTTGTCAAATATTTCACTACGCATGCACAGAACCATTACTTCCGGTTTTTCAAAGCCTATGGGATTTATAATGGAGACATTTTTTGAACGCTTACTGTGCGAGTGGTGCTGGTTTGACACCTTAGTAATATCAGGTTTCTATAACTAGACATTCTTAACTAGACATCAATTTCTTTTGATTTAACATGTTTCAATCGATGTACATTTGCAAACTTCAAAGCATATAATCTCAGGTTTCTGTAACTTTAAAGGTAGATCTGTTTGATTCCATTTAGAATAGGGTCCGCATACCTCTAACTTTTCGGCCCATTTGTTTTGAAAAAGTGATAAAATCAGCATGAATTCAAGCGTGACGCCATTCTTGGGTGCACAGGGATGCTTTGGACTTATTTACAAAGAGCTATTTCCAATGACAGCTCATTAAAAATGCGAAAATAAAATTAACATGACAATTAAATGGTATATTCTTTCCCTTTTTATTGAACAAGGGCCATTCAAATGGTAACTAACAGAATATTACATTTCGGAATCGGGCATTTACACTTTATGTCGAGCCACATATTTTTTAGTGAAATTACGTCACGATTTTAGTTACGACGTAACATCTATCGGCTATTCGACCAATTCTGTGCAATGGTCTAAAATTTCAAGTGATCTCCATTTCTCCAAAGGAATTTTTCTCAAGTGGGTGCAAAATTCTCATTTTCAGACCAATATAGGTCAAAATATGCCAATTTTCTCATTTTCAAGTGTGTTAAAATAGATTTTCAGGTGTATGCAAGCCTATTTTCAAAATTTTAGGTGGTTGCTATGCCCACTTGCTTAAATGCTGGTGGATATCTATCATTATTTTTGAATAAATCATAATTTATGATCTGTTTTATGTTCTATTGTAGTATTTGAATGGGGTAGGAAGCAATTCATTTTCACATTTGGAAAACATTGAAATGTTGAAAGATTTCCGAGAGGAACTAAAACATGCATTTCCCCCCAATCTTTTATTTAGTTTCCCATCAGACATTGATATTTTGATGCCATCCTTACCCGGAATAGATGGATCACATTTCAGCTACCTGATCAAAATTGCAATAACAAAACTTCATGCCTCAAAAAAATGCTAGCCTTTATTTCATATTCAAACTCAAATCTGATGACTGCTACTTCTGAGGTCATAAAGATGTTATAAGCATGTGCTGTACATGTGTTTGTCCTTTTAAGAGGCTGGTTACTACCACTGGCCTCTGAGACTCAGGGTTCTAAGTTACAAAATGGTATTTATCAAAATTTTGTATTTTGGATCTTGGCAATATCCTGTTTCTTTTGGACCGCATCTATCTGAATAAAGCTCAAAGTCAATTCTAATTCATAGTTAAGTGTTGCCAATACATCAGACCTTGCTTTCATGACGTCTTAAACTTGGCAGAGTTTTTTAAGAAACATGGGCATAAAACTTGTATAATAGGCCTGTGCAAAAAAGTCAAATGATTGAATTTAAAAGGGGCTGTATCTGTCATTCTGATCCTATTTTGGCATTTTAAAAGGCAACTCAGTTAAGGTGCAGTGAAACTTAAAGTCCCCGTCTAAAGTTTGAAAATATTTTTTTATCATTCATTTACTATTTGTCATGACTTAAAAAGTTATTTTAGAGATTTTTGAAAAAAAAAGTTTTTGAAAAAAAAGTTGTGAGCATTTCATTTCTCAAATATTCAAATTTCCCGCCATTTTTCAAAAAAAATTGAAATTTTTTAATTATCAAATATTTCTTAATGCATTTCAAAAAAGATTATCCTTTTAACACCAATGCAAAGATTGAACAAAGGACACACTATTTCAATAATAAAATGCCATATTTAATGGGCCACTTCAATGTTTTAGCATATCAAAAATATTTTGAAACATTAGTGATGTCACAAAGGTACCAAAAACTTTTTGAAAAAAATTGAAATTTTTTTTTCGATGTCTATCTTTTCTCAATATGCTAGACTTCAATAATCAATCAATGTTGATTGTCTAATTAGGTTAAAAGGAAAAATATATTATGATTTAGATATCATTGTACCATTGGTTTCTATGAGAACTAAAATTTTGAAATGCATTTTTCTCGGAACCATTTTCTTGCACTGATAAGTTCATGTCTCGCTTATTTATGAACCGATTTTCTTAATTTTTTCAGCAAAAAACATGCAAGGATGAATGCTATGCATTGGTATGAATTGTGGCTAATTAAAAGATATATGTGACCTCTAAAAGTTAGTTTTAAATAAATTCACAAATTTTTGAACAAAAAGTCTATCAAAAACCACTTTTTGAAATTAAAAAAAAAAGTTTCACATATCACACTTTGATAACATTGGGTAAGACTACAATATAAGCCAAAGTGGTTTAAACTTTAAACGGGGACTTTAACAGGAAATGACAAAACAGGAAGTGACAAAAAATGTTCGCGGGTTCGCATTTGAAAACTTCGGCCTAAAATCACTTGAAAAGTGCTCCTTTAAAAATTTTTTTGTTAATTTAGGATCAGAATTACATATACTTCTGGCCCTTAGCTATAAATGGGATGATACATAAAAACAACCGCTACTTTTGAAAACAAGCCAAAAATATGTTAACAAAAGTACACTTGGATAGAAAATATTTGCCTATTTTTCACAATGAACATTTCAAGCTGACGATAGATACTTTTACTTAATAAAAACACGTTTGAAATTAAATGTTTGAAGAAGTAGGGTATACCAAATACCAATAAGTCTAGGAACCAATCAGATTAAAGGTACATTACAATATCCCCTCATAAGCTTTGTTATTTTCCTAGATCAAATTAAAAAATCAGCTGACCAATATCAAAAGTTAATCAGCCCTTAGCTTAACCCCTGGGACCTTATTATTTCTATCTGTAGTCTGTACCTTATACTAATCACATTCACATGTAGTGTTCAATTGTTCCAACATGTCCAATATGCCTACTTTGATACCCTCTGCCAGCTGTAAGGCAGAATAAGGCTTAGCTATAGGTGGTACATGTATGAAGGCTGAGCAGGATCGGTTGATGTGGAGAGATGTATAAAAGGAGAAGTCACATAAATACCTGAAATATAACAGACATACATATTATAAAACAATCAAGTGGGAGATGTATAGTATCAGTGTTCATGACACCAGAATTAAATGACAACTTGGGGACGTGAAAAATGTCAATGTGAACACCAAATATATATCTTTTCTAAATTGCCGATTGTCTCATTACATTCCACATGGGAACATTGATGTAGTCTCATTGATGATGTTTTCATCATATTTTATGTCTAATTTACCATGAGTCTGACTTGGCTTGCTCTCAACATATTATTCATGAATAAAATTATCTTGACGACAATAATACTAATAAAAAACACCCACCTTCCAGGGTCTGTAGAAACAATAGATTGGACGCTACATTTTGTTGAATTATTGACAGCTTCGACCACTCTGTTCATATCTATTTGCGATACAAGGCACTGGTCGCCCCCTTCAATACAGCATTCACTGTCAGGGTGACAGTTGTCAACATCATATTTATCATAGCCGTCATTGTGGGCTTGTTGTTCAAATGTAAGTGATTTAGCAATCCCTGATACACCAACATGAATCATAAGCTAAAACATACAATGTTTAAAATGCCCTCATGCTACAAATCTACAAGTTCAGGTAAGAAATTTATTAAACTATGGAAGACTGTACCTAAAATTTAATGGTTATGTTTTTCCGATGTTAGGGGTACTATAGACAAATTAAAAATGGAGTGAGTCCAAATTTATTGACTCAAACTGTAGAGTACACTGTACTATATAAAACAAGATAAAATTTGAATCGTAAGTCACGATATTTGGCGAAACTTCAAAACATGAAAAACTTGTTTTCAAGAAAAATTTCAAATTGAGCTTTAGTATTGCGACAATGGGTGTGCCAAATTTAAAATGATAAAAACAATTAATAACTTGGTTATTCAAGGGATTCCAGCCAGCTATAAGTACATTTAGGTAACTCTATGCTAACGTTTATCTAATAATGTCAAATATTATATATTTAAGACATTCCAAATCACTTATTCACCATTTATTAGTCATGTGGTGTTAAGTAAATGCACAAGTACATACTCAATGGGTCCTTATATAATCCTTGATGATTCCATTTTTTTGAAGGGCAAATTGCTTTGAATTCAGAACAATATGAACATGAGCTAGTGTCATGATTTTTGGTGGTGCTAAATCAAAATGTTACCTGCTTTAACAATAAATGAAAACACATCCATGCAAAAAGATGTTTGGCAGAGTAGCACATAACTTTTTCATTATTAACAGGGAAAAGTATTAACCCAATGTTTTAATGCTTGAGAGGACAATGTACACTACTGTGTGTACATGTAAAATGGTTAAATTTAAATCAAATATAAAAAGAAATTTATGTTTTTATAACATGTATTTCAATATGTAGACCTCTAAATCAATAATTGTTTTGTAATTTTACGAAATACTTCTATATTCCACTTGAGGAATGAACAGAACCTCAAATATTGATTTCAAAATCAAAAATGTACATAGTACATGCAGCTGTGTTTTGATTTCTTACAAAATATATTTATTCCCAGAAAAACCTAGATCACTTACCATAGGATTGTGTTTCTCCCATAGTTCAGGTAATATTGTCTTAACTGAGGCATATTTTACAGGTATCTCGAAGGTTATCAGCTCAATATCTTCTCTGAGACCAAGTTTTTCCAGTTCTTGGACTGCAAGCCAACTGGCATTCACATAGTGGTTACCGAATGGTCCAAAACCTGTTCAATGAAAAAGTACACGAATTCCATATAGAAACAAAAATATATTGACTGATGAAACTAGTATGTCTGTAGTTAGTCAAATATCAAGCCCTTATGCCCCCCCCCCCAAATAGCCTAGATGCTAGTAGAAAAATCTTGATTTACGTCATTAAAAATTCAAAATTAAGTCAAACTGATGTCATATTTGGAATCTACAGGTCTGGGAAAGGTTGAAGGCACACTGCGTCGCTATAGAATGAATTGCGCTACTATTTTCACAATTGTATTGATATTTGGTGTCAAATACACATATCTTGGTATATTTGAAGTCCCAAAACGGCTTAGTTTCAGAAATATCCCAAATTTAAATTCAAAAATGACCGTTAGCTCCGCACCCTCCGCTCATTTGCTCCGCACCCAATATTTCCCACAGGCTCTGTCTGCATAGTGTGCATGTTATTCCCCCCGAATCAGCCACCTGGTTGCGAAACTGGTAACTACCAACTCGCATCTGAGTAATTCTTTATATACCTATTTTCTTAAAATGTATGGATAAACTATCAATTTCAGCATTTAGAAGTGTAAATTCAGTTCAACGCTTCTATAAAGGGAGTCCCACTTATAGATTTTTAGGATCAACCACGTTATCAGCTAAAATAATGTTCACCCAGGGGGTTTCTTTGTAGATAATGAAAATATACGTTATGCTAGGAGCTAGCAAACATTTATAAGACATCTCGAGAACAAAAGGTTTGAGGCCTGTAATTAGTAGATGTGGGTCACAAAAAGGCAACTCTTAAGTGACAAATTTGGGGCTACCACCAGGTGGTACATCAATGGAACCTTTGTCAAAATGTTCCTTTGGACCCTCTGAAACATTATGAGTCCTTAAGAGTAGCCAATTTTGGGGTTTAACCCATTTTTGAGTGAGTTAAAGGTCACCATGGATACAGCCACACACAATCAAAATGCTGTATCAGAGCCTTGCATCCTCCTAAGCAGGTGTCCAGAATCCGTACCTCCTTCTTCCCCCTGCTATAAGCAGTTAGCATTTCCCCGATTAAGAACTCGCAATTTGATTGGCTGTCGCAACACTGCGACAGCAATCATGTATACGTCATCGGCGCATAATTAGATCACGTGATTCAGTTTAATCGGGCGCGTCCAACTTGGTTATAGCAGGGGGTAAAAAGAAAGAAGATATTCTGGATTTTGAAGCCCTGTGATCGGAGGATGGAGCCTTGTGAACTTGAATATATTTGATATTCTGATATATCCCACGATTAATGTGTTATCTGTACAATAACATCTATTGATATTTCTGATATTATTGAAATCCGTGTGATATTTTCCAGAAAATCGTTTATCAAACTCATATGCGTGTGATATCGTTTATCTCACGCATATCCGTGTGATATCACATTTGCATTTCGTGTCACAATATTGTTAGAAATTAGGTCAGATAATTTATTCTCTTTTGAGAAAATAGGTCCGTTAATTTATTCTCTTTAAGTTTCATTGGTGTATTGAATTACGATTGTGTATATACATGTAATTTGATTAGAAGGCTGCTAACTAACTATTAAAAAATGGTATTTATGACGAACTATATAATAATATCATGTTATATACTTTTAATTGTTAAAATAAAGTGTTTCAAATATTCAATTGATATTCTAATTTCTAGTTTATATTGTCTGCCAATGTCCTGGAAATTGGATCAGAACATCACAAGGTGATTGTAATCATGGGATAAACCCAATATCACATAATTTCTCGTGATATCATTTTATCGCCTCGTAGATATCAAATATCAACACTCATTCGCTTTGCTCACTCATGTTGATATTTGCTATCAACTCAGCTATAAAAATGATATCACTCAAAATGATGTGATATTCTGTATATATCCATAAAATATGTAAGAAGACCTTTCTTACAAGCCATAATTCATCAATCTATGACAACTGAATCCAGAGATATTGGACTTTTTGTCTCAATTTTGATCTGAAAATGTACATTTTTAAGTCTCGTCTAATTTGCATTCGTAGCTTCAGGCAAAAGGTGACAGATCAGTAGAAGTGACAGATTAAACAGCTCAAAATAGTATTCTAAGAACATTTCCAAGGTTTGTGTAATATTGTAATACAGCTTTTATAATGATGAATCACTTTTTTGTAATTTAAATATGACGTTATATAGTGCCCTTACCCCTTCAAAATAGAGGAAAGCAGGCATAGTCAATGTAATCATTTTGCAGCATTAAGTTGGAAACATGTGGCACTAGAAAGTGAATCAATGCATCCAAAGCATCTTCATAGTATATGTTGTTTGACATTGATGACATTGACTATGCCTGCTTTCCTTAATTTTGAAGGGGTAGGGCACTATAACGTCATATTTAAATTACAAAAAAGTGATTCATCATTATAAAAATTGTATTACAATATCATCCAAACCTTGGAAATGTTCTTGGAATACTATTTTGAGCTGTTTAATCTGTCACCTTTTGCATGAAGCTACAATTAACAAACAGATGCTTAAAAATGTACATTTCTGATCAAAATTGAGACAAAAAGTTCAATATCTCTGGATTAAGTTGTAACAGATTGATGTATTATGGCTTGTAAGAAAGGTCTTCTTACATATTTTATGGATATATCAGAATATCATTATATTCAAGTTCACAAGGCTCTGATACAGCATTTTGATTGTGTGTGGCTGGATCCATGGTGACCTTAAACTCACTCAGAAATGGCTTAAATCCAAAAATTGGCTACTCTTAAGGACTTATAATGTTTCAGAGGGTCCAAAGGAACATTTTGACAAAGGTTTCATTGATGTACTCGAGATGTCATTTAAAACTAATTTTAGCGGCATTTCAAAAGGTGCCCCCTGGTGGTAGCCCCAAATTTGTCACTTAAGACTTGCCTTTTTTGGGATGTTAGACCCACATCTACTAATTACAGGCCTCAAACCGTTTGTTCTGGAGATGTCTTATAAATGTTTGCTAGCTCCCAGAGTATTAGTCTTGATGAAATATCCAAACTTAAATATATTTTGACACTGGTCGATGATTGTTGAATGCCCCCCCCCCTGCACTCATTGTTGCACCTTTAAATAAAATATCATTTTAAGTCAGCAATCAAGAGACTTTGATAAATAGCTTATTTTCTGAAAATGCCAAGGCTTACAAATATTTTCTAACATATGTAATTAAAGGATTAGTATGGCAGCCATCTTGTTTTTCCCCTTTCAAATTAAAGTGGCTGGAAATTAATAAAAACTAAATCCTAAATTATATTTAAAAGACATGATTTACTTTTAATTCTTCATGGGTCTTTAAGTTATGTCTACTTTATATGTCATTCATGTTGCCATTGGTGTTTTTTCTCTGATAATGACCCGGGATAATGATTATTTGTTTTCTGTTAGGATTATTTACTTATTTTGATTCTCAGCAGGGGGTTAATTATGCATCAAAACTCATGAAAATGTACTATCAAATATAACTTGGACAGTAATAAAAAACATATTTCACATACATTTAACTGAGGGACCAAAAGGGCATATATCCAGACTCATCCTTTAGGTGCAAATATGTCAAAATATCTACTAGTTACAAAACTCCATAATTGATATCTAAGCAACCATTAAATAAACTATGATCATAGTCATGTAGTCATTTGAACATAGTTTCTTATATAAAACTAGATAACGGCAACTCCGCGGAGTAGCAAATCCCAACGAACAAAATATCAATTACCGAATTCCAATCAATTATACTCATTACTTTGGTTTAAATTGAAAAATTTAGATTTTAGAATTGCGAATTCCTGCAAAGCAGCCATTTTGAATTTTCTGAGGTACAAATCTGAAAAATAATACCATAATTGTGATCTACTCCAAAATTCCTTCAATTTGAGTATAATATAGCCATACTGAAGGGATCGAAAAATTATTGCGAAATCGTACATTAGACGGCCATTTTGAATTTTACGAGGCTCGAGTCAGAAAAAAGATACAATATTTGCAATCTACTCTTAATTGCCTTTCATTTGAGTATAATAAAGCTATACTTCAGAAAGATCTAAAAATTAGCAAAAATTTCTGTTTTCCTGACCCCCCATACACGGCCCCTGGGGATCAGGATGAAAAACACGGAATATATGTGAAAAAGATAGAGGTTGCGAATATACTACCAAAATTTCAAACAATAATATTAATTACTTTGGTTTAGAATGAAAAATTTTTTTTTTTTTTGCGTAAAACTATTTATCAATATACATCTTTCCACCAAATATGAACAAAATCCATCAACTAATATTTGGTGAAAATTGAAAATTTACAAGTTAATTATATCTTAGCTTCATAGTTAGCCTTGAGGCCTGGGAATATAGTTACAAAATATTTGAAAATCACATTACTATGTTACATATCCATGATTCTCAGCTTTATTCATTGTCATAATCCTGTCAAGAGTGCAAATATAATTCATTTATTTACTTAAACTACACAACACAACAAACTAGATGACATTTTAAACATTTTAAATCTTATTTTTAGGCCAATTCAATCTCCCTCTACTCCATCTGTAAATCTGTCTATCTGCCAAAATGGTGTCACATTTATAACTACCCTTGACGTCAACAGAAATCTAGTTTAAAGTTGATTAAGATAATTATCAGAAGAAAAAAAATGGCAACTGTGATAACTACATGTACATCTATTTTAGAACTGCACTGTTGTGAGGTGAATGCCCGGGTGAATGCATGCTTTTCATTGCAACACATGCCATCTTTTGAGTAATAATGGTATCATCATTCTTTTTTTTGGGGGGGATGTTCGATTTTTTAAATTCCAAGGGGGGTTGAATTTGAAAATTTTGAACCCAAAAAAGTAATTTTGGTTAACATAAAAACTACATATTAACATATTAGATGCAGAGTTACATGATGTGCCAGAAAAGTACAGAAAAACATTACACAAGGTTATACAATGTTGATAAAATAGAATATTTTTCATTACATCATCAAGGTCAAAATCCATTTGCCCCTGAAAAATTTCCACCTGAAAATCCATTTGCACCTACTTGGAAATGAGAAATATCGTGGAAATTGGCATATTTTGACCAATTTTGGTCTGAATTGTGAAAATGAGAATTATGCACCCATTTGAGAAAAAAACCTGTGGAGATCACTGAGATGAGTGCTTACCTGTCACTACCACTTTTGATCGAGGGGATTGTATATGTTGAACTGCTTCTGTGTTGTCACCCATAGCTTACAGAGTAAACTAGGTCTGAAATAATAAATGGACATATTAAAGACAATGAGTGCTGTACAATGTAATCAAAGAATTCATGCCTTGATAACCCTGCATTGCTTACAGATTAGTTCTCTATAAACAAAGACTTTTTGCATGTCATGTGTCATGATACTTAACTTGGCATTGACACTTACAGCAAGATGTGATTAGATTGCTACATGTGCACAAATATTCTTACCCTTGGGATAAGTACAATACATCAGCTGATGTAAAACAACTAAAAACTAAACAACATTTTTGCGGAGAGGGAATACTAATGATAAATGCCATAATTTTATTTCATCAAAACACCAATTCTTCAAGGCAAGCTTTTGAAGTACAGAGCCATATTCAACATGTCATGCATTTTCAATTTGTTAAATTATACATATCAATATCCAATGATGATATGTCTATCCTATCTCCCTTTCTTAATTCAAAAGGTTAGTAGGATGCGGAATTAGAAATTATTATATTATGCTTCAACTGCATGATTGACATGCATGTATATATAAACAAATGGATGCAACAACATGTAGTCTAAAGATTGCATCAATTTTAAATTGTATGAATGCCAGATCATGTATATCCTATATCTGGCTTAAATTAGTTGTTATACTAGGCTCAGCATTTGGTATCTGGAGGTGCCCTAGGGTCATTAGACTATACAATAAGTAAGATACATATAAATTATTTGCATGAAAACAACACAGGAAAATGATTGATTAAAGGAGATCATATTTTTTCAAAAACACTGATTTTTAGATTGGGACATTGACGCATTTAACGGGGTTTGTAGAAAAAATGGGTACCGGGTAGTAAATCCTCCATGCTGGGTTGAAACTTGGTACCCGGTCGAAAAAACCGGGTACCCCAAAAAAACGAAAAATACGAATATATAACATATATCATTAGAAAATGTGTAAGATTTGTTTTGAATTTATAAAAATGTATGCAACTTCCTTCAAAATTGAGCTAGAAGCTTCAAATAAAAAGCGTTTTAAGGCTCTTTTCTTCCTCTATCATCATGGTCATATTTTCATTGGTTATGTGGGGAAGGTGCGATCGCACCATCGCACCCCTCCTGGCTACGCCTATGACATAATAAGGGCATTGATAATGGGAAGTTGTCTATATGTGTACTGAATACTCCAGGTTTGGCCTCTTGAATCAGAAAAAACTGGCTCCGTCCTGAGATGTCGGTATTCACTGACATTATAACTGGCAATAAATTTGTAATCCTATGGCAGGGTTTATACTTATGTCCCGAGTGAGTATTACCCAGTAAGCCAGATCATTGTAATAGTGTCAATGGCTCAAAATATTTATTGAGCTACTACTGGTATAAAAAGAAATAAAAAGAACAATTTCAAAACTGGGTCCGCAAAAGAAGCAAAATGTATAATCTAGACACAAAAAATGCATCCGAAAGCGGGAATTGCAGAGCTGTCAAGTGTCCCGCGAATGGCGGGATTATCCCGCAAATTTGATCAAAACTAGGCATATCCCGCAATGTCCCGCGAAATCCCACAAATGTCGGCTTTGACCTCCGCGAATTTCCAAAATTGTTGCAATCCCCTATATTGTGATTATCTTATCTTGTATAAGAAGCTTTTTTTAGAAGTTTTTTTTGCACTTTTGAGGAGTAAAGTAAATTACCTAATTTAAAGTACCTACATGTAGCATGTTGTTTGGTATCAAAATAAAGAGGAAGAAAAAAATTTGGGGCCAAAAAAAGCCTAATGGCCCCAAAAAGTGGGCCTTTTTGGTCATTACTGGGTCTTTTAAGGCCTTATTTTTTAATTTCAGCCCAAATTTCGAAGAAAGTGGGCCTCAAAATTTGGGCCCACTTTTGAGTTTTAGGGGCCCAAATTCTTTTTCGGAAGTTTTTTTCTCTGACATGAAATTTGCCCCCCCCCCTTGTTGGTTCCCAGATCCGCCCCTGATGGGGGTAAGCATTTCATAGTTTGGTCACGAACGCCATAAGTGCAAAGTATTGTTCAGAATTTTGGAATTTCGTGTTAGATTACGGTACTCACACCTGAAGCATGGTTTTTGTTTTTGATAAATTACAATAAAGTTTAATAATCATGCGGTACTAACTCACCGGGGCATATCGAAACCTACCCTGCATGCAGAGTCTAGTTAAACTACACTCTGCCTAGTAGAGACCATATTGCAGTTTAGTAGCCCCGCCCCACGACGGGTACCGGTGACAGTTTGGGAAATAAATCACTTCTGACCTACGCGCTGACCTTTCTTCCACCAATCAGCGAGCTTGAAGAAACATACGCCAAATGCGCTCTTATTAAATATGCGCATGTCATTGGTCAATTCCGGGCTCAACGATGACGTCAGAAGGAATGACCATATATAGAACGTCGGTCAAATTTGGCCGACGAACATTGATTGGCGCGGTGAGTTCACAGGTTTATTTTAGTTTGAAAGAGTGAAGACGAAGCTCTCTTTTAAGAAGTGAAGTCAAACGAATGCAAAGGGTAATCGAAACCAAAACACCCCGCAAAACCGTTAATTTGAATTTCAAACCTACCCTTTCTTTGGAAAATCAATGATTGTGAGCCTCATAGTATACACCATTTTTCTTCAAACTTGTTCCATTAAAACCTTCACAGAAATACCTTTCAGTCGAGACATTGCATTTGTGTATAGAGTCACTCGTTTTAGCGGCATTTTGGTCACCAGATGTGAGAAGATGCAAATCTTCAGACATTTCAACCAAAAGTCTCGATATACTGTAGATTGGTTTAATTTGTGCTACTTAATTTGGCGATTTTGCCATTTTTGGCATATTGGCGGCTATTTAATTTGGTGGATATGCAAAAAAATGCCTTCAGTGTCGTGTTTGACACAATGTAACCTAGCAGGATGGATGACATAGAACAAACTGCTAAGTAGACACATGGTAACATTTCAGTATTTCAACCATATGAAGTTCACAGAATAAAAAATTAGAATGTAGTGTATTTACATGTATTTTTGAAAATGTCAGTCCTCTATCTTGCCCTACTAGGAGACGATAGAGTGACGACAATAAACTAGATGCGAGTAGAAATAATCTTGATTTACGTCATTAAATATTCAAAATTCAGTCAAAGTGATGTCATATTTGAAATCTACATGTAAAAGTACATCTAGAAATATGGTTTCGAAAATTGTTTATCAACTTTGAAAATTTAATTTATTTTGAAAATGTGATTTCTAGTTCGGGTTGAATCCCCATGGACCCCATGTTACAAAGTCACAAAAAGTGAAATATCTTTTCTTGTAATCGACAAATATCATTTTCCTTTACTGGAATTTTTTTAATTAGCATAACTATTAGATACATGAGCAGAGCTGTCAAGTGTCCCGCGAATGGCGGGATTATCCCGCGAATTTGATCAAAATTAGGCTAATTCGCGTGTCCCGCAATGTCCCGCGAAGTCCCGCAATGCAGTCGAAATGTTGAGACATGCGCAGACCTCTATTTAGCGATATTTTCATTTCAAATATGGCAGCCAATCCGATGTCTGACGACCCTTACAAAGAATCTAGGCAGTGTGCATTTTTACTTCCTGTGAAATAACAAGTGGCATTTAGTAGTTGTTTTGGGTTTTATTATCATTCTGCATCGTAATTCTATGTGATGTGATGTTGAAATGTCAGCAGAAATACATATCCATACGATAATCGTGTGAATCAGATAACAGATTTTTCGGAAACCCGTCTCGTGCTAAGCGTGTAAAAACTTGTATTAACATGCTCAAAAGTGTCAATGTGCACATCAATGTCAAGCTAAATCAATGTTGTGTCGGAAACAGGTACCTGATCTACTCAAAACAGCTTGTCATTCACGTATACACACTTAGCAAACACGGCGAAATGATCTGAATCTTGGAATTTCGTTTGAGAGCTAGTAATGTTTGCTCCGGTCTTCGTCATAAGTGTTTATCAGACTTCACGCATGCTCAGGAGAAAAACCATCAACCAATAACGTTTATAAATCAATTTTGCGCATGCGCCTTACAACGGTAAAGAAATTCGTATTTATAAACGAACCAATTTGAGATAACCCGGTATCAGTCGGAGAAATCTGACGATCTACGAAACTCATTTCAAAAAATCAAATGCGGACTGACGGCGTATTCTACTATTTTTGGATCTAAGATTTTCAGTATAGATAAAGTCTTTTATGATCTTTCGAATGAGGTAAGTCTCTAGTTCGAAAGACAATCGTATCAACTTGAACAAAAGTTGAGTTTTGACGAAAAATTTTAAAATGCGCAGAAGTCCCATTTTCGTTATACCATATTGACTGAATGTGGCTTTGACCTCCGCAAATTTCCGAAATTGTTGCAATCCCCTTTATTGTGATTATCTTATCTTTTATAAGAAGCTAAGTTTTTGCACTTTTGAGGAGTAAAGTTTACCTAATTTTAAGTACCTAGCATGCTGTTGATTGGTATCAAAATAAAGGGGAAAGGTTCAACTTTCATGTTAATTTCGAAAATAGGGATGTAGGTCACAAATAGTTCCAACGTTGGCCTTTTTACTACCCGTGTGGCCTTCATCTCAGAACTGAGCAAATATTAGCAAACGCGAGTTACAATAAATGGACGCTGATATCTAGAAAGGGGTTTGTAGAAAAACACGGGTACCGGGTAGTAAATCCTCCATGCTGGGTTCAAACTTGGTACCCGGTCAAAAAACGGGAACCCAAAAAACGAAAAATACGAATACATAACATAATAGATTATGAGAAAACGTGTAAGATTTGTTTTGAATTTACAAAAATGTATGTAACATCCTTCAAAATTGAGCTAGAAGCTTCAAATAAAAAGCATATTTTAAGGCTCTTTTCTTCCTCTATCGACATTTTGTCGAAAATTGGGATAACTTAAATTATGATTAATAATCAAAATCTTACACGTTGCATCATTTAAATTAACACACGTCACCTCTCTGCTAAAGCAACGATAGCTATTTACAGGTTTAAATCAAAATCAAAACAATTCATGTACCAACATACGAAGTATTGAAAATAGAGTAAGATTGATTTGTCTTGTTATTCAAATCGTCTTACAATGTCATTGGCGTAGCCAGGAGGGGGTGCGATCGCACCCCCCCCTTCATTACCAATGGAAATATGACCATGATGATAGAGGAAGAAAAGAGCCTTAAAATAATTTTTATTTGAAGCTTCTAGCTCAATTTTGAAGGAAGTAACATACATTTTTATAATTTAAAACAAATCTTACACGTTTTCTAATGATCTAATTATGTTGTATATTCGTATATTTCGTTTTTTGGGTACCCGTTTTTTTCGACCGGGTACCAAGTTTGAACCCAGCATGGAGGATTTACTACCCAGTACCCGGTTTTTTCTACAAACCCTATCTAGAAAAGTAACCTCATTTCCTATAATTTGATGTAGATTAATCGAACCCCTATATCATGGGCTTTCAATTGAAATCCCATGCCTACAGTATATGAATAGGTACATTTTAATATATAACATTATGGGGGTAAGCGTTTCATAGTTGGTCACGGCGCCAGAAGTGCAAATTACAGGGTGTCCGGAAAGTAAAGATACAAATGCTCTCATTTTAAGAGATTTATATGTTATGAGATGAAATTGCTCCAGAATGTAGAATGACATTATAGCAATATATCCTGCAACGGTCATGGCTTTTAGTTTTAAAATGAAAAAGTTATGGTCGTTATGGTAACGGGAGTCAAGGGTATGTGGAGCAACGTCACATATGTGTTTTACAAATCTCTTTCCTGCTCATAGCATCTTGGCATTCTTCCATTTATTTCTATATTACATCAAATTATGTACTACAACAGCATAAGGACTAGTACTGTAACATTATTTGATCTCTTAATATAACTACTATCATTGAATATTCAATATTTTCCCCATTATCTAAACATTTTTGGTGCATCTTGACCGCCGATTCAAAGACTTGACAAAATCATTGCTGTCCGTCTCTCAAATTGCTTATAGCATTGACTTCCAGCTGAGACTCATTTTGTATGTCGAACTTCTTACAAATATTGCTTTCAGATGGTCATTAGGTAGAAGTCAAAAAAGGCTCTATCAGGTGAATATGGGGCATTGCATAGGAAGGTTTAATGTCAAGACAATCCATTGTAAGAATTGTTTTCTTTGCTTTGAGAATGGGTGTATTATGGAGATGCAATATTGACTTTCCAACTAAATCCAGAGGCTCTAAACACTTGTATGATATTTCTTTGATTATACTGGTTAGTGAAATAAAATAGTTCTGATATGTAACAATGACATCATTATATAAAAGAAAAACTATGGCAGTAATAATACAAACAACAAACAAAATTTAGCAAAACATTGATAGAAAATACGACAAAAAACGCTGTTTCAGATGATTGTATTTTAGCAATTTTTGACATTTTAGCAATGTTCTGGAACTGCTCCGCATACCCCTCACAGCCGTAACCATAACAACCGTAACTTGATCACGCTAAGACTATATGTGATGAAAATTGGTAGATATATTGTAATAATCTTGCTCTACAATCTGTAGCAGTTTCATTTCAAAAGACCCAAATCTCTTAAAACAAGAGCATTTGTATCTTTACTTTCCGGACACCCTGTATTGTTCCGAATTTTTGAATTTCGTGTTAGATTACGGTACACACCTGAAGCATGGTTTTTGTTTTTGATAAATTACAATGAAGTATAATAATATTCCTATGCGTATTTTGTGAAATTGTGTTGACGTTTATTTAAGTTACAATGTAACGGTGCATTATATTTGATTAATCAGTATCTGAAAGTTTGATTTAAGTACTTTTACACGCTTTTACATTAGTCTCAATCACGCAAATCCCTTGAATGTCCCGGGACATCCTGCAAATTTAGGTGGATGTTCCGCGAAATCCCGCAAATTTAGGGCACTTTGTCTAAAAAATCTGTCCCTCTATGAAGTTTTTGGTGGTACCCCTGTTAACTGTCCCGCAATTAGGGTGTTTGTCCCTCGAATGGTCCCGCGAAATCCCGCGAATTTGATAAAAAAATTGGCCTATTAGCACAATCACGCAAATCCCTTAAATGTCCCGCGAAATCCCGCGAATTTAGTAGATGTCCCACAAAATCCCGCAAATTTTGGGCACTTGGTCTAAAAAATCTGTCCCGCGAGAAACTCTTTAGGGGTTGACAGTACTGCATGAGGGTTATATGAAAATTGAACCACCAAAACAGATGTAATTTAAGTTAAAGGGAACTTTCTACCATACCCGCCATGCTATCTGACCCGAACGAGCCACCTGGTGGTGAAATTGGTAACTACCTACTCGCATCTGCGTTATTGTCGGTACCCAAGCAAATACATACTAGGTAGTCTCCAGTACCGAAAATTGTCAGTACAGGATGCAGGAGACAGTCCGAAGAATTTATTAAGATTTTCGCCAGCTAAAATGTCACTCGACTTTTTTGCAAAAAACCTTCCAAAAAGTAACAGTCACATTAATTCACATTGTCGCACTTACAAAATGATCCACCGCCTAATGTATGCACCATCGAACTCGGTAATATTGCACACGTAACTATTAATTACCGTATATTCCCATAGAAAACTGGGCTTGCTTTTCAACATTTCAAGCGAAAATTCTCTACGGAGCTTTTGTTTTTCTGACGTAATTTCTTCTAAGAAATCGGTGACGTGATAGGTTCAGTTCATCTTATTTCGAAAGGGGTGTCATCTATTTAGAATATTTATTTTCATCTTGTCCAGTCCTATATACAACCTGCCCTTATCCTTTTCGCTTGTAAAACCGCGTAGTAATGTTGAAATTATGGAATAGATTCTCTGAGAGTGGCGACATGTCTGCATCTCTACCATCTTGCGTTTGACACCCCTCGTTTTGGGCGACTCTGGTCAAACTGAGTTTTTGACACTTATGAAAGAATCAATAAAAGGTAAGTGATATACATTAGGCCACGGTTATGGGAAGTCCTCCATATATTACTATTATATTATTTCTCAGGTTACGCATCTTCCATCCAAAATAAAAAATATGTATTTTTAAAATAAATTATTTGTCTAGTTTTCGTTAAACAAATATCCTGAGACACATAGGGCCTGTAGAAAACACTAAACAGAAAAATAAAAAAAATATTCATACCTCCAAATCTGCTTTATTGGTCAGATAAAGCACCAAATCATAATGGTTGTTCAAAATAAAAATTTAAGGGGACGGAGCCGTATCTCCAAACCATTTCGTCCAGTGTTTTACACATGCGCAGTAGAAATTGTCAATTTACTGAGCGGACCCTTCAATGGGCTGGAGAAATTTTACTCATGATAATTGATGATTACTAAACACATATAGGCATAAGAGGTGAGCGACCCAGTTATTTTTGCGTATAAATGTTTCAAGAATAGCATGATATCAAATAATCTGTACATTATGCTACGATTCATTCAAAAATTGAATCTAGAGGACAGGTGACCATATTTTTTTCATTTTACTAACATTACCTTGTGTATACATGTATATACCTCCTAGATGGAGGACTTCCCACTATCCGTGACATTAGGCGGATGCCAAAAATTAAACATGGCGCCAATTTGAAACTTCAGAATGCCTTCTGTGATTCAAAATCACAAACAAGAAAATGCAGCAGAACTCCTCGAGTCGAGGTCTCCAAGTCAAAAAAATGCCCGATCCTCTTATCTGTTGATTATCCTGTTTATAACTGATTCAAGAGCGTTGCACTGAACGAACCTATATGCCAATTTGTTATTTGTTTAGTTGTTGGTTGGGTAACATGTTTATGACGTCACAAATGATGCGAATAATCTTTAAACCAATCAGTGAAGTCTATGTTAATTGTTTGTTTAGTTGTTGATGCGGCAATAAGTGTCTGACGTCACAGATGATTGCATCATATTCAAGTCACGCCATTTTACGACATTGCATAATTTTAGCTGATTTTGGCTTCATTTCACTTTATTTGAAAGACTTTTAAAAATATAATAATGAGTCAGTATTTTTTCTAATAAATATTTATATTTGAATTTGAGGTCAAAGTTCGAAAATTTGATCAACTGATTGAAATCACAGTTTAAAGAGGTGAAGAAGTGAATAATTACAGGAGCAAACGTGATCAATGGTTCGAGGTCTCCCGCAAAGTAGTCGCTACGCTCCTACTTCGCGCTGCCTTCAGCAGAGGAGACCTCGAAAAAAAGTCGAATGACATTTTATTTGGCGAAAATCTTAGCCATGTATATTTACATGTGCGACAGCATGATAGCGATAGTAATTATTTATGTTCCCCACTGTAGTTTACTCACTGTTTAGTTCAGATCTTTTCATAGCTGAGGATTGTTTTCTATATTGAAGAAAAGATAAAAACATTGAACAATAAATCTGTGATTGTCTTCACTGACAGTTCAACTTTGACTAATCCAGGACCAACAGGGTCTAGCGCGATCATTTTTCTAGCCGGAACAAAGTCTGATCCTGTTTGCTTGAAAAAAGCAGTCAGTGCGAAAAGCAATAACTTTAGTGGGGAGGTTCATGCTTTACACCTTGCACTTGATTTCCTGCACACTTTACCTATTAACAATTCTGAAATTCACATCTTTGGCGATTGCCAACCTGCACTTTTAAGTACTTTCAGAAGTAGCAAACCCAGGTCTGAAATTCAATGCATAGAAAATTCTAGGTATTTGGTCCACTGCCTGAGTGCAAGCTGTAATGTATTAACCTACTACTGGGTGCCAAGTCATCTCGGAATTCAAGGCAATGAATTAGCCGACACATATGCCAAGGAAGCAGTGGCGGAAGCAGCGACCCTGCCAATAACCTCTATGAAACAAAGCAAAGAGGAGGTCTACAGAACCATTAAAAAGACTGCCTTGAAAAAATGGCAGAATCTTTATGACAATTCTACAAAAGTTAAATTCATCCAAGAGATTATAGAGACTGTAGATGTACAAAATAATCTCTGTGAGAGCAATAGAACAGAATTCTGCAAAATAAACCAACTCATAACAGGTCACTCAAAGCTGAATCACCATCTAGCAAAAGTTCAAACTGACATTTCCAATCTATGTGAGCACTGTAATCGGGCAGAGACAGTCCAACATTATATCTTTGATTGTGAATTATATCAGGAAGATCGTGAACTTATGCTCCACAAGGCAGAGACTATACTTTTAGGGGTAGAGAGCCCAAACCCATCTATTGACCTAAAATTGCTCTCAGGATTTAATCAATCACTAAACAGGACCCAAAATCAAAGTATGAGACATTTGTTAATGGCATACTTAAAAACAACCAAAAGAATATAACAAACCAAAAACACGATACAGATAGTGACTGTGTAAACAGAAAGTGACTGTATAAATAAATAAATAGATAATGGCTGTATAAACAGAAAGTGACTGAATACAGTGATTTAATATTATAATTTCTTCTTTTATGAGAGAGTCAATCAAGACATACAATATATATAAAATAATGGAATACAAAATCTGCGCAACAAGTGTAAATTGAAGCACATGAGAGAGCACAAAGAGAATCTACAGTACACGAGACGAACTGCCGAGGAAACAGCGGCTTATGCAACACAACAACAACAATATATCAATAGCTCTCAAAATAACAGGATCACAATATGCAGAATCAAGTATGGGTGGGATAAAAAGTGAAATTACTTACAAAATGTATGGATGTTTTTATTTTGTCCAACTTCCTGTTAGGACTGAATGAATCGAAAAATTTTGATTGGCTGAAATAGAAATTCACTCCGTAGAAATGTTTCCGATTCATCAAAATGCGGAAGAATAAATCGGAGCTATATTATTCGTGTTTACTACTCTTACTTGCATTTTGGTCATCAACAGATGGTTTGTATACATAAACAAAAATATTTTTTTGACTATTGTGTGTATTTGTAGTTGTAGTATTTCGATTAATTGTACAATTTTTTGTTAAAACCTGGCTAATTTTGTTAATTTGTTGTCAGGAAATACTGAAACGAAAATAAACTCAGCTAAAACCAGTTGTGAATTTTTGAGGGACGGTTGCATATCGACTTTTGTATTTTCTACAGTGCAGAATGATATAAATTTATCAATGGACATTGTTGTACATTTATCTGATTCCAAGACTATGTACAGTTTGGGACAAAAATAAATGACAGGTCGATTTTCGATCACCATTTCCTAATTATGGTGTTCTGAAAGCCCATAATTTCAAATATTGTCTAGATATATATCCCTTAAAATTTGTATATTTTACATTTTGTATAATCTCATCCACTGATGTATGGCCTCTTGTAAATTCTCTTATTTTTAACATGGGAAATCCTCACTTAAGCAAATCCACCTGTCATTTATTTATGTCCCCAACTGTAGTTTGGAGTTTGTCCATAAGTAAATGAGTCATGATTTCCCGGGCATGATTTGCCGAGGTGAGGATTATAGTTTGAAATGCTTAGAATGCACCATACAGTATTAGAGTCCATTTCACTGCTTCATTTCGTCAGTAGAACGGCAAAAATAAGAAATTTGGAGACCATTGTGCAATAATATATGGAAAAGTATATTCATAATCTACATGAATGACATTTGTATATCTTGGATTGCTTCTAGTTTGGCTTATAAAGTGTGTGGCCTCTTATATTTGGATGTTTCTCTGCCATGTTATTTTCAATAAGATTAACATGGCTGAAATTCTTCAAATTACAAGACGGCACAGGCTTATTGCACAAAAAACTAAAAAATTTGAAATATACAAATGTCATTCATGTACATTATGAATATACTTTTCCATATATTATTGCACAATGGTCTCCCAATTTCTTATTTTTGCCGTTCTACTGACGAAATGAAGCAGTGAAATGGACTATACAATGTTATCTACAAATTTCCGGAGGTGAACCCCGTACCCCTTATTTGGGCTTTCTTCCCAGCGATGCAAACCTTAAAAATTGTACCCCCATGACAATTGCTGGCTATGGCCTTGTAAATATAGACTATATCCAATTGACTGAATTTCCTGAGAATTCACTCTATTGATCATTATGTCCCTCCTGTGGGCAAAAACAGGAAATTCCCTGCACACAATTATCAATTTTAGGAAACTTAACATCCCAAAAATAAGCATTATAACAATTCAATAAGTAGTAAAGTACACTATAAAAAGTAACACAGCATATTGTCAAATGGAAATGAAGCTAGGTCCTTATATGTACACTATCTATTTGTAAATTTGTACCACTGAACACTTCATCATTACTCTTGCAAAATATTATTATTATGATGATATACTGTAACTTATTTTCGAAACCATATTGTGCTGAGCATAAACATACCTTAATTTTCAGCCGATATTACCACCACAGATGAAACATCTACACTAACAAGTGCTATCAATCAAACTATAGAATCAACCTTAAGTTCCACCACAGAGACAATAACAACAACAACTAAGGGACCTAACAGGACAGACTGGAGTCATATTACAAAGTGCCCTAGTAACGTACAGTGCAACTTACTTGGTCCTGATTGCATAGAATGTCCAGGTTACACCATAAATTGTATATATGGAGATGAGGTTGCTGTCACCTGTACTGCTAAGCCTGGCTTGAACTGCACTGTAAGTAAAGTACTCCTACCCACATTCTCTTTAATAGTTTGATATGAGTGTAATATCCTTACTCAGTTTGTTTATTTCATGGTATGAGGAAAGTAGTTCTATTTAAAACCTGTTTGGGGACTTCATTCAGTGGTATACTACAGCACCATCTTTGGATAAAATAGTCTAATATGCAGACATATAATGCCAAGAGTAACTGGGAAACATGTGATCATAACAGTGAACGGTAAAATATTTGGGATAATTTTCTGCAGATGGATGTGTTTGGTAGTGGTGAATTGGTCAATGTACATAAATATGATGACGTTTTGGCACTCCAACTATGTAAGAGAGCAGAACTTTTGATTTTCTTTTGATGAAGGTCAGATGTTTTGCTGTATTTCTCTAAAATTCTTTGAAAATCGATGAGCTGCGATTTGAGAAAATCTAATATGTACTTTGTTATTTTAACATGCATCTCAATGGTACAAAGGAGAGTTCTACCGATATTTTCCTCACATACATTGTAATGATTGTATCCCCACTGGCAAATGTTGGTTTTGAGGTAGTGTGGGCAGCTAATTATACCTTATACATGTACATGTAATCTAATTTGTGTATGTTGTGTAGATCAAAGTGACTCCAAAGTAAAACGAATAATTGTTTTATGGCACTATTTCTGTCATAAACATTATTTTCTTTTTCCTTTTAGGGACCAGAGCAATTTGAGAAGAGACCCATATGCAGATTCTGCTACCAGACAGAACCATGGGAACATACTTGTACAGACACTACCAACTGTAAAGTTGTCAATACAACACGCACCAGCAACCCTAGGGGTGTCTATATATCTAACTGCACAGTCAAACAACACATTTTATGTTTAGGTAATACACAATTTTGGAATTATGGATCCACAGCCTGCATGATCCCTTAGAATACACAGGCTGTGGGATAACAACTGCAGAAAATCTTTTCAAGCCTAAAATTAAAGGACCAGTTAAAGGTCCACTTTAGGAATTTTCCAAATTTTTGGGCAAAATAAAGACTTACATTTAAATCCATAGTATGTCTTATTATTGATAAGAACTTTATTTTTCATTTGACACCAACAACAGCTCAAATGGATCACATCAAAGCTTACAATAAATTATCAAAAAATATTTTTGATCTGTCAAGCTTTATATATCAAGTTTTTATCAATGTCATTGAAAGATGGCAAAGTTGTTTGTATTACATGATACATTCATTTTTATAGAAGTGTCGCCATCTTTTAAAGCAATAGTAATTTAAAACATGCACTTTGTTTAACATGTGCATGCATGTCTAATGATCTCCGAACTTCAAATAATTTTTTCTATGTGAGTTATTTTTCTGGGTTCAATATTAAAGCAAATCAAACTTTGTGTCATATTTGAGAAAGTGTGTGAGTAACATGTTTCAATGATTATTTTGTATTCCTTTTTCCTCTAAATCAAGTACAGTGTGCCTTTAAATCAAAAAGAATCAGCTTATTAATCATGAGTATCAGGAGAAGGCATTAGCTTATGTGACATAGTAACAGGGGCGTCGGATCATATTTTTCAAGGACTATAAATAGTTCTTTTCTGATAACATTAAATCGGTGTTTTTACGATTTATCAGATTGATATTGGTAGTTCCGTTGATATCAGCCGCTGATCCAGGATTTTGTGTTAGGGGGAGGGGGGATTGATAATGGCTATGAGGGAAGTGAACCATGACAAGTAAGCGCAACTAAACGTACCATGAGGACCAGAATAGGGGGATATGGGGGGTTCTCCCCACAGAAAATTTCGAAAATTGAACATCGTTCGGTGCATTCTCAGCAATTTCAGAGCACAATATCTTGCATATGAAATCATTACGTTCTAACAAAAGGTGCTCCCCTGAATCCGCCATTGGGTACCCAAATAAATAAAGAATATCCCTGGTCATCATTTATTATTAACCAAAACATTATTTTTCTGTTGCTCAGTGTGTTGCTACATGCAACATTTTCTGTTTTAAACGATGGATTCATTTTCAAAATTTTTAGTCCAATAGATCTACCGCTAACTTGTTCCCTTGCGAAAATACACTACATTTAAAAAGTAGGCTTATACGTTGATTTCTCGGAACATTTTTTTAAAAATAGTTTCTGGAAAAAAGTGGTGGATAGCTGTCTATTTATTCCTCCAATCTGCTGGGAACGTGATGAGCATATTGCCAGGTCTGGAAATGCGAGAAAACATTCACAGAGAGACTTCCAAATTAAATTACACCTCACTATTTTTGAACGAAAATATTTCATTACAAAATTATATGTTTACGTGAATTGATTACACCGTTAAAGGATTTACACAATGGTAGCCAGTTTTAAACAAATCAGTGGAGTGGAATATTTTCATTTTGAGCTTCCGGAATTATCTGACATTCGTAAGGTATATTCACAAAATAATTAAAACATTATCACTTTATGGTTGAAAAAAGAACCTTTTGAATATCGAACATTGAAAAAATTAGAGAAACACTTAGTGCTATAAAAACTTCAATCCTTACAAAAAATAAATAAAAAATAATCTTTACATGAGTAAATATAATGAGTGTGGTCAAACAGAATTCCATCTTGAATAATCCTTTGTAGTCATTAGTATGATCATTTTGGTTTAACTATAAGTTTAAACTGGAAAACAATAAGAAAAAATATTGTAACAATAAAAACAAGAACCACTAAGAGTGCTCTCTGAAATGAATTTAATGTAATATATTTGGGAGAATAAGAATGTACATTCTTGACAAGCAATAATTCATTCCTCTATATCCACTGGTTTTCTTGGAGAATGCACTTGCTAGGGACACGTTTTGTCTCATGAGTCTCTCTCAAGGAAAATAAATTGGAAATTATGACATCATAAAAAGAAAACAAAAGATATACAATTTTGGAATGAATTATAGATAAATGGAAACCCAGTGATCATTGCCAGGAAAGTTGTTCATCTGAAGATTCTTAGCACAATTTTTCTTTCAATGGTGTCACGGTAGTAAGCTGCAACGATGGTGAACTTTCTTAACACAAGATTACATTTATTCGACTTAATTTAAATGTATGCTATATATGGCCTTGTCATCATTATTTGTCATTGAATATAAGATCAAGGATACATCTATGAAAAGTATTTCCTTTCATTGATTTAGTTTAAATAATTCTTAAACACATTTACTTAAAGATAAACTAACTTTTTTTGCAGGTCACAGAACTTTTAAGAAAAGAAGAAAATGCAACTGGACCTCAGGGTATAGATGGTCAACAACTTTAATTCTCAGGTGACATCAATTAATTCAGTGCCAGTAGTTGATAAACAGTTTCAGATACCATCATAATTGTATAACATGGCCTCTTGGGAATCTAAACAAGCTAATAATTACATTTACTAAAACATTAAGATTTCAAACTTAAATTATTAAACCCCCATCTTTAAATAGTTTTATGTATATTTCAAATATGTTAGGACTTTGCCTTTGAATTTTAAAGTATGGAATCAAGATTGTTTCTCCTTGCATCTACTAATCTAGTCTAATTCACACGATACAAAAAGTGATGAAAAATAGTTCAGAGATTTGATTATACAGGTTGGGCCCAAAGAATGCCCCCATTTTTTTTTGTACTATCTTTGCTGATATGTTGGAAATATCCATGAATTACTATATACTAGAGGTGTCAAGTATTAACCGGTTAACCGGTTAACCGCCGATAATGCCTTGACCGGTCTGTGTTTTTATGGGTGGTTAGTTGACCGTGTATAATTCTGTTATTTCCCGCGCTAATATTGCATGCTCATCTGTTTGGTTTTAAAGTGTCAGTTTCACGTAAGCTACTCATACATGTCATAAGTCCGATAACTCCTTACAAACATCCAATCAGCAACTTTAATCCCTGACACATTGCTTTCCCGAGCTTACTTTGCATGTTAATCTGTTTGTTTTTCAAGTGTCAGTTTCATGTGAGCTACTCATACATGTGATAGTTCCGATCACTCCTTACAAACATCCAATCAGCACCTTTAATCCCTGCCACATTGCTTTCCCGCGCTTACTTTGCATGTTAATCTGTTTGTTTTTCAAGTGTCAGCCATGTGTAATCAACTCATGTTGCAAAACTATTTCATAAATAAATTATATGCATTTTTTAATTCTTCAGTTTTGTTATTATTGTTGTCTATCAACGTCGCCAAAATGTCAAAGGTCAAAGCCTCGCTATGGTAGTGAGAAAATTAAAATCAAAATAAACACTAATCAGCTGCAATTCTCGTTGTTATGGTGCGTTCGTGGAGATTCCAAGGGTAAACCAGTGTGGTAATTTAGAGGTACCTGTAGTCAGGTAGTGTATGAATAGAACAGAGTAAAGCTTGACGAACGTAAAAAATAAACGCTGATATATCATTTTCCCAATTTTTTTCAACTTTCAAGATCGAAGATGAAGATTTCATTTGAAATTATCAGTTCAAATTTCCGGCCGGTTAACCGACTTTAACCGGTAAAAACATCCGGTTAACCGGTTAATGCTCAAGCAGTTAATTGACACCACTACTATATACTATTAGAGGGGCAATTCAATTTGCAACATAATGATGTATGATTCATAAAATATGAATGGCTATTGGTGACTCCATGATATTTTCCATATAATGAGGTAGTAACAGTCAAAAACAAGATTTTGCTACATGTTTTGAATTTATTGCAAAATTTTGCATTGTTTAATCATCACTTTTAGGCCTTTACATATAAAGAAAAAGTATTTGAGTAAAGTTTTATTGTTAGTAATTCATTTATTATCTTTAAAATAATCATGGAACCTGTTTTTATGCATTGTAGTTAGTTATAAAGTTATATTGTTAGATACATTGATATTTGCTTTAAACATGGTTTGCCATGACTCATGATATGGAATAAATTTCCACCATTTCCTAAATATGTACATGTATATCATTTGTAAATACATGTATAGGCAAAATGTTTGATTATTTGCACCAAATGTTCAGAACTAACTTTATATTGTAACACGGACATTGCATATTCTTTTCATAACGATAAATTTGTGAATTATAATTTATATAGCAATTACCAGTGATTCAATCCATTCTCTAAATAAAATATGATTGTCAACACTTAAATTGTTCGTAGTTTTCATGTATCAAAACATCGATGGCAGAATTAAAAAAATGTTTTTGAAGTTTATTCCTATTTTATTGCATATATCCATGCATTTAAATATTCCACTGACATAATATTTTTCTGTACTCATCTTAAATTAATTGGATTCACCAACTGTGGAATCGATTTGGATTCACTAGACAGTCCCTTAGCTTGGGCCAAGGGGGGTTCATTTTTGAAAACTTTGGCCCAAAAGCCAAAATCACTTGAAAAATGGTCAGAATGTTGAAAAACTGCATGATTTTGAACGAATCTTTAGCCATAAAGGTGGCTTGATGTGAGTATATTGGGAGGATGATATTATGAAGAAATAAATATCATTAGTGAAACGGGGGGCACAAATGATTTAAATTCCTCGAGCGGTGAGAATTTTAATACTGCGAGCAAAGCAAGTGAAAAATATTTGCACAAAAAAATTTGCACCCACCTGAGAAAAATTCCCAGGGAGTTCATTATACATCATCTTGTTTGAAATTGAATTGTCTTTCCAATGATATATAGTTTGTACATTTGTCTGTTATATTAACAACGTTGTAGCAAAACAAAAATGTGGACATTTTTTTGGCCCATCCTGTACTTCATGGTTTTAATATAGGTGTTTTCAGTATTTCAGTTTCAATGTTAAAGTACATGTATATACATGTACTGTGTCAGCCAATGAAAATAAGAATTAATCATGGAGCCTTAATCTAATTGTTAGATAATACTTGTGGATTATTGAGAACATTAATGAATTAGTAAGTAAGCCAGACTTAAAAGAGCTCACTAATGACCCTGACAATGATAGTAATAATATGTAGCATTGTTTTCAGTGTAACTCTTGGAGGATTTGGAGCGGATCGTTTCTATCTTGGCCAATGGAGAGAAGGAATAGGGAAGCTATTCAGTTTTGGTGGTCTTGGCGTATGGACATTAGTTGATGTTATCCTGGTTGCAGTGGGATATGTTGGACCACATGATGGAACATTGTACATCTATTAGGCTTTCACTCTGGTACACGTTCTATATGACACAGAAATAAAGTCTGTATATTTCAACCCCAGTTTAGAATGAGGATGAAAAAATGCAATTGGACATCAGAGTATAGATGGTCAACAACCTTTTTGTTATCACATTATTAAATGAGGATTAATGTTACAGTATGTTATGTTGGTTGCGGTAGGTTGGACAATAATCATTGTTTATCCTCTATTCTTAATCAATCATCTCTGGCCATAAACTACTAGGATACTAGATAGTGGGATCTACTTCTGCCTTATTTGGAAAATGGGCCTCAAAAAATTTTCAGAAGTCAAAGTGAAGATAGACTTAAAAAGCAAACTTTGTTTAGTTCAGGAATTTCATTCAAACCTTTCTAGGTCTGCTTCTGTAAAAGGGTTGAACAATCATTATTTAATGTCAGAATTTTGCATCCAAAACTTTGAAGCAATCTGCTGTTGATCCAACTTAACATTTTAGATTGTTTTTATGAAGTGTTGGATAAATTGGAACATTTTTGTGTTTCTTTTTCAAAATCAAAAAAGGAATCTTACGGAATATAGAATTTTTCATAACTGATGTTTTCATGTGGTGAGAACGTCTAATTTTTGTAAGTTGCAGGAGCATACATACAGTAAAATTTTAAATGTTTGGAACTACTTTGAATCTAAAAAATAAGCAATTAAAGGACCATATTGAAACAGAATATGTAGAAATAGAAACATTTATAACTTTTGTTTATTTTAGTTTGTTTTGTAGTTTAGCTATCATATCATATCTATCTTATATTTTAATGCTCCTCTGCCATGTTATTTTCGAAAAAATTAACATGGCTGAAACTCCCTAAGTTACAAAAGGCCACAACTTTGCTGCACATTATAGATAACTATCTGAAATATACAAAAGTTAGAACTTGTTCATATGTTTCCATTTTTTCATATACTGTTGCAATATAGTCATTTGATTGCTTATTTTTCAAATTCAAAGTAGTTCCAATCATTTAAAATTTTACTGCAGTATATTTAAGAACCTTTTGTTATCACAGTATTAAATGAGGATTAATGTTACAGTATGTTATGCATGTATGACTTATACATTTGAAATTCAATTTTTGTGTATTTGGACTATCCTGAATGTATATCAGTAGCACTGTACCAAAATTTGACTTTCCTATGCCATGCATAGTTTTACTGTAAAGAGTAGGCTGGCTTGTGTGAATAGCCAAACCTTTTTTTACTTTTTAGTATCTATCTCACTTTTTTCATGAAACATGGCATACATTTATTTCATTCTTGTAAAAATGTATATATTGTAATTATATTGTACATAACTAGGGTATTTATTGAAAAATATAATTAAACCCTGTAATTATAATAATGAATACTGAATATGTTAGTGATTTGACTAAACAATAATGTCCAAAATATGCATATCATATCCCATTAGTCCATTTTAGTGACATCATTCTGGATTGAATAATGGTGTAGTCAGTACATTTTAGTAGGTCATGAATAAAGCTTTACTGGCATATCACTACTGGGCAATATATTGTTGGTCGAGTATCTCAGTTTATTGTCGTGGAATCCATCTATTCATCACTGAAATGCAAGTAATCACATGTTAATATTGGAAGGTATCTATGAAAAGATTCACACATGTCGTTAAAGCATATATCTTTATTTATCATAATCCATAGTTTCCGCCTTCCTTACCAACATAGATAGGATGATTGGTGAATGATGTCTGGAGTTGATCAAGACTCGAATCTCTTGTGTAATTTTCTATAGGAGAATGGCTTCATGGGTGACTTTGAACATTGAAACAACTGATAAATTATGTCATTTCGTTACCTTCACATTTGGGCCACCGCAAAAATACAGGAAATGATAGATATAACCCAAAAATGCAATACATGTAGGTCATTAAATTATATCGAAAAATTGAAAGTAAGTTCACACCACTGGCAAAAGTCTCGGTTACATTTTCTCTTAGATGCTAAAAGAATACATTTATTGTAGTAGATGTACACATCTGCTGAATATTCTCCAATATCTACATCGTTAAAAGTGCACGAAAGGCGTTCTAGAAATGACAGGTGTAATTCCAAAATAAAATTCGTAAGGCGCTTTAGAAATGTTGGTGTAATCAGGATGGCGCGTTTAACGTTTTTTCTGGTGTAATTCCAGCAAGTGACATATGATCAAAACATTGTAAGATCAATCACAAATACGTACACAAACTCGAAATCCCATTTCTGGTTATCTCCTCCATTGTAGTCCCAACAACAGATTTTACCCCCGGCGTCTCTACAGCAGTCAGCGAGGTCCAAGTCTTTGCCAGTCTCCAAGTTGGTGATTCTGTCATCTGAAGGCACCCAAATCTGGCTTGGTGAACCGTCGAAGGGATTCAAGATAATATCATCCCCTAAAATCATATTATTACATTTTATGTTTATTAATTAATGTATTATTAATGCTCAACACTTTGTGAGAGACTGCTACAGTGGGGCTACAAGTCTTATTTCAAACCACTGCGGGAACCACTGTCGCCAACGTTAACGCTGGTAAGCCAAGAGATACGTCAACCAAAGTAATTAATTCATTGAATCATCAGTTATGTGATACTTCAATGACGGAAATAATTGTGCTTGCATTACTATCTAACAATATTGGAAGATATCGTAATTACCATCAATATCTAAGCAGAAGTCATTCATTTTAGTTCTGATACAGTTTGTCTCCCAGTCGTACCTCCACAGTTGGTTGTCTCTGCTGCCTGGGTTGTCCTTCTGGTCCCATTGGATAACTTTAGCTCCAGGGTCAGTGTTACCGCCATCTATGTCTAACACCAAACCACTGAGGCGAGATTTTATGAAGAACCAATCATCTCCGCTGAAAATTAAGGGTGCAATGTCTGATAAAAGCACAATTAGAGTACTAGTAACTCCCTGATGTATTGGCTCTAAAAGATGTATAAGAAGTTGGTCTATCTACTTACCAACTTTGAGGCTTAATTAAACTAATTTATAATTCGTAACGCGATCAATATGATTATTGTTCGTAGAAATTACTTATTTCTACTGGCTAGTAATAAAGTCAAAATGAATTTGAAAAACATTTTTTTTCAATTTTGAACCAATACACATTTCTTTTTATCTTTCGTCTTAACACTTAGTATTTAATACTTTCAAGGATTTCATAATATAGACAAAACAGTTGTATGTTACTTTCGACTAATTGTGTTTTATCCGACAGGTGGTTGTTCTGATGGTTGCTCTTTTGATTTTCTCAATATATCGGCGATTCTGTGCCCTCAATATGTTCTCAAGATATATCTTAAGTAGATGAGATATTGTATGAGCAATTATAGTGGGAGATCACTGATTGTCTGGGGGAGAAACCTAGGCGACATCCCCCCTTTAATTTGCATCAAGATATATTACTTTTTGTCAAAAGAGAATGCTATTAGCATTTCCATTGCGAGAGAGAGGAGCCTATTGTATATCATAATAAGCTAAAGAAAACATTTTTGAGAAAACTTACTTGGATGGGAAGTCAAATAATTGATTATCGCCCCCGTTGAAATCCCAGATTGTGAGCTGAGCACCCTCATCTGTGCAACAATCAGCGACATCTATGCATCGACCAGGGTCAATAAAAGTGACGATTTTATCTCCATCGATACACCATCCCTGCAGTGGGTTGTCTGAGTCTGAGGGATTGACAGTCAAGCGTTCACCTGGGAATAAAAGATGTGTAATGTCTTCATACATTGCATTTGAATGTCTTCATTCAGCATCTGAATCTGTAAATCCTCTTGGAGTAAATGGTGGTGTTTGTGACTTACCGTCGAAGTCCAGTGCGAATCCGTTACACTTGGATCTAATTGTGTGTCTGAATTTGTCTTCATACCAAAGCTGATTGTCGCCGTCGTTCTCGGACCACAAGCACACCCGAGTACCGGGATCCTGGGAACCTCCTGGGACGTCCAAGCACATGCCGTTCAACCGGCTCTGGATTTTGAAATATTTTGCCATTTTCTGAAATATACAATTAAATATGAATAGAAGTTGACTCTCCTAATCGAATCTAAGACAACCAAATATCGTTTTACCCCTCGTTCGAGATTTATCCAAATCTTGAATAACTCCGAATAGTGCACCTGGACATAAATGTTAACGACACAACCTAAGACATTAGGGACATCAATCTAGCTCTAAAATACGAACACCTACAATTATTAATATTGACAGAGATAAACCCAAGTGATAGAATAACAGTGACCCAAAATGAAATCAAATGCCAACCGTGTTGAAGAGAATATCAACGTTGGTTACTACGGCTACACTCATCAACTTACCCAAATCATGGCAAAGCCACAAGGCAATCGCAAATCAATTCCCAACCGTGGATAACCCAGTCGTAATAATTCTTTAAGGAATCCATCCTAAATCTCCAACAACCCCAGCTTCTTACGCAGGCTCTAGTTAATCAATGACAACGACAATTCCAAGTAATGAGAGGAACAACCACAACTAAAGTTAGGCAAATGGACAAGGGCAAATAAAGATAGGCAAATGAACAACCACAACTAAAGATAGGTAAATGGACAACCGCAAATAAGGATAGGCAAATGAACAACCACAAATAAAGATAGGCAAATGGACAACCGCAAATAAAGTTAGGCGAATGGACAGCCACAAATAAAGAAAGGCAAATGGACAACCGCAAATAAAGATAGGCAAATGGACAGCCAAAATTGAGGATAGGCAAATGGACTGCCACATATAAGAATAGGCAAATGGACAATCACAAATAAAGAAAGGCAAATAGACAACCGCGAATAAAGATATGCAAATGGATAATCACAAATAAAGAAAGGCAAATGGACAACCGCAAATAAGGATAGGCAAATGAACAACCACAAATAAAGATAGGCAAATGGACAACCGCAAATAAAGATAGGCAAATGGACAATCACAAATAAAGAAAGGCAAATGGACAACCGCAAATAAGAATAGGCAAATGAACAATCACAAATAGAGAAAGGCAAATGGACAATCACAAATAAGGATAGGCAAATGAACAATCACAAATAAAGAAAGGCAAATGGACAACCGCAAATAAATATAGGCAAATGGACAATCACAAATAAGGGGACAAATCACAAATAGAGAAAGGCAAATGAACAATCACAAATAGAGAAAGGCAAATGAACAATCACAAATAAAGAAAGGCAAATGGACAACCGCAAATAAATATAGGCAAATGGACAATCACAAATAAGGGGACAAATCACAACCCTGACAGGAACATCACTACATTAATGTGGTCGATCCCAAATGGACACTCGATTATCTGAAGTGTTAGCACACGAAACTTGGACCTTAGTCAATGATAAATAAAGTTCGAACTGATTTACTAATATGTAGATGTGTTGTCAACATGATAAAAATTTGACTGATTCGTACGATTCAATAATCATATTGGAATTTTTGATTATCTGTATGCATCTGCGATTGTGTTTGTTTATGCCAAGTATATCCCAGGTATCTATCAGTTTTATCACATTTTGCTGTACTACATGTGTGTACATTGAACATCAGTATCATTGTCAATGACTAACATCACCCGATGTTGTAACTGAATGTTGTGTGCATGTTCTGATGCACTTAACTGTGAATCATGTTTCGAAAATGATGTCCCTGTATTTACAAATGTACATTCGTTTCCGAATAAAGATTCCAAATGAAGTTTGACTATGCTCACGAAATAATATTCAAAATGTACAAGAGGCAAATTTTAAGAACACAGACTAAAAATAGAGAGAATGCTCGTATATTATATGACCGATAGGAATCTCAACTGAAGTGGTGTTATCAAATTTATTAAGGTTATTAGTGCTCTTAAACAATCCCCACTCATCACGTACAGGCGTTACTGCGATAGATGTACCAATCATATTTCACGTAGGTTTGTCATATGTAAAGAATCAACCACACCAATTACCACTGTATTTCCCTCTGTGGTCTACATCTGTTGTGAATATAATTTTACCCATATGTAGACCCACTTTTAATAATTTACTCAAATACTTATTCTGCGTTGTGCATGAATCAATGGTTGATTGATAATTTTGATTGTGATTGTTTGAATATCCATCACATTTTGCTTGAGAAGGAACATATTTTATACACTACAGTGTGGTAATAAAGTTATGCTCTTCCGAGTAGTCTTCCTTTCGTAGTATTCACTTGCCCAATTGAGCATGTAAAGTTAAGGTCAGGGTGCATGTTCGGAATTTTGCTGCAACCCTCAAGAGGGTCACATGTTATTTTACAAATTCCAATCACTCCTTCCCCACAGTGTCTACATCTATCACTTTTGCACAACGAGTGCACTAATGTACTTAGAAAAGAATGCAAAGAAGAATGTTTTGATAAATGTATAAAAAACAAGAAAATTCAGTGAAAAAATTCTGACAATTTTCAGAAAAATGTTTCACTGAATTTTCTCGTTTTTATACATTTTACAAAGCAAATCTTCTCACCAGTCTTTTCTAGGCACATACGTGCACTCTTTGTGAAAAACCGGAAGATGTGGACAATGTCTGGAAGGGGTGATTCCTGGTTGAAAAATAACATCTGACTGAACTGAATTGAGGAATGCAGAAATATTCCGAACATGCATCCTGGCCTTAAAGGAATAAGTCATGTCTTGCCTCAATGCTTCTTTTTATATTAAAAACGACACCGGCACCAGTCAACCAAAACCATAATTATGACTTGTTAATACTCAACACATTTCTGCCACATAGCTACACAATAAACCAAATAGTATTGCTAATACTCAACACATTCCTTCTACAGAGCTACACAAGAAAACAAATAGTATTGCTAATACTCAACACATTTCTTCCACACTAGAGCTACACAATAAAACAAGTAGTATTGTTAATACTCAACACATTTCTGCCACAGAGCTACACAATAAAACAAAAAGTATTGCTAATACTCAACACATTCCTTCTACAGAGCTACACAAGAAAACAAATAGTATTGCTAATATTCAACTCATTCCTTCCACACTAGAACTACACAATTAAACAAGTAGTATTGCTAATATTCAACACATTTCTTCCACAGGTCTGCTCAATAAAACAAATAGTATTGCTAATATTCAACACATTTCTTCCACAGGGCTGCTCAATAAAACAAATATTATTGCTAATATTCAACACATTTCTTCCCCAGAGCTGCACAATAAAACAAATAGTATTGCTAATACTCAACACATTCCTTCCACACTAGAGCTACACAATAAAACAAATAGTATTGCTAATATTCAACACATTCCTTCTACAGAGCTACACAATAAAACAAATAGTATTGCTAATATTCAACACATTCCTTCTACAGAGCTACATAATGAAACAAGTAGTATTGCTAATATTCAACACATTCCTTCCTCACTAGGGCTACACAATAAAACAAATAGTATTGCTAATATTCAACACATTTCTTTCACAGAGCTACACAATAAGACGAATAGTATTGCTAATATTCAACACATTTCTTCCACAGGGCTGCTCAATAAAACAAATAGTATTGCTAATATTTTATATTTAAACACATTCCTTCCACAAAGCTACACAATAAAACAAGTAGTATTGTTAATACTCAAAATATTTCTTTCACAGAGCTACACAATAAAACAAATAGTATTGCTCGTTTATACTTAACATATCCCTTCCAAAGAGCTACAAAAAACAAGTTGTTTTTTTCAAATAAAGTTCTCGAAAAAACAAGAAGACTTACCTATTCAATGTAAATTTCAAATTGAGATGAGGCGGGTTCCTGTGAACTGTAGAACAGTGAAGTATGTTTGCTACACACCTACGTATACACAAGTAATTGCATGATACATAGGGGTCATCCCATGAGAGGTGGGGGTGGTGTTACTTTTGTATGCGTAGTCTCGAAAGGGGTTAAGTTGTTGATTGAAGGCGATTTATCTAAGACGTTCTTAGAATCCAAGAAGTAGATTTTCCTAGGAAAAATGATATATTTCATGATAGAACCTTATTTTTCACAAGGAAGTAGGAATGATCAATAAAAAAGTGTTGAGGTGCTCCATCTAGAGCGCCAAAGTTAAAGTGTTGGAGATATGACTTTATCTTCTATTAATTTCACAATTGTGGGGGTAGGAACAATGACATTAATTGACAATATTATATCGACAGTGTATGATAATAAGCGCTCGTCTACAAATAAAACATTTGTTGCATTATGAACTAGACGTACACTTAACAGATGCCCAAACAAACAAACAAACAAACAAACAAACAAGCATACAAACAAACATACACACGTTCATACAGTCAAATAACGTCACTCTAGAATAGATGTAAACTGACTTAATAATAATCAAAGAACACACATGACAAAGCTTTCACAACCATAAACAGATGTGTAATTTCGTGAGGAATATGTTTTAAGGGTACTCCAGTATAAGTGGCTGTTAAAGAGGAATGTCAAGAAGGTTTCATCTTAAATCATTATAAATCTTTCATAACTTGTTAAAAATAGTTCTTCAAAAAGTTGAACTTGACATTTGAATCATAAAAAGTTAAGTGTGATCACTTTTGTGAAACGGTTTAAAGAATTGTATGCTTCAGTTCCAGTTTAAATAACTAGTTAAATAAATAAATGTTGAGACGACTTCAGATAAACAATAACAGCAAACAATTTCCCAGGCTCCTTCCATCTCTAACTTATGTTTTTTTCAACATCTTTTATTGCAATTTTACCCTGTTTTAAACAGGTAAAATTATTAAAACAATTGAAATTACTTTCTGAACTCGTTCAATCAACAAATATAGCCATTTATAAATTACAACGATATATATCCTGTTCATCTAGACATTTAAATTTAAATGGTAATTATTACCATTGTTGAGCTAAAAATATTTATGATTTGTAATGGCACATCCCCTTTCGAAATGTTCGATACGTGCTCCATTTGACATTGTAGGCATTTGATAACACTATTTAACTAAGATTTTAATATATCTGATTAATGAATAGGTCAGGGTAAATTCTATGTTGTAGCACTTCACACATACCATACCTATCATATACAGGGTCGGAGACACAAAAACGCCTCCCTCAACTTTTGGAATAACTTTCTCAATGATTAAAAAATCTTGATTTTAGAGATATCATTTAGAGATATTATGTTTTCCGTCCAGGTATGAAACAAAAATTACACTCACCCACATAATGTTTCATAACTTGTTTCATTTGTCTCAAAAAAATCTGACTTGTTTTTTCGCACTTTAGAAATACATACACTCCATTTTCCAACTCCACAAGAAGTTTCAGATGACTAGCTCACCCAGATGCACATTTATGAGCATTACAAAAGGTGTCGTCTATTCCTTTGCTGGCACAACTGGATCTTACAAAAAAATGACGCCTACATTTTGTAACGTAATTTTGGAAATAAGTTATAATGATTTTATCAACGACAACTACACTATTTTGTGTTTAATAAAATGGACTTTATTTCCCTGAAAGTACAAGCCAAAATCATTAGTATTTACAATGTTATGTTACAAAACATTGGTGGATTTTTTTGTAGATCCATATGTGTCTGCAAAGGAATGGACGACATTTAGAGCAAATGTAACGCTAATAAAATTTGACCCACTAGAGCTACACATCTGAAATTTCTGGAGGTGCTTTCGCATTATGTCTACTTTAAATGTGCTAAAGGACAAGTCTATATGTTTATAGACAAACATGTTATGCAACGTAAGGTGGGTGTCATTTTTTTGTGTCACCCTGTATTGTACTTTAAAAATGACAAATTTACCCCTAGCCTGTCGATGTTATTTCTATGACTTTAATCAACAAGGGTCCTTTGAATTTAAAGAAAATGAGTTATTTATAGTTTTACCTGATATGTCTTTGTTCGAGGAAGAATCAAAGAAAAGGCAAAGCATAGGCTCTTTTGCAATATTGCTATCTTGACTCGCCTTGATTTTTAGTTTTGTTCTTACATCACTTGCAATTGGAAAAGGTTCAATCCATTTTTAAAACCATCTCCATATATTATTACCACCTTGCCGGGCCAGTTCTAGGGGTTTTAGTGCTAGTTTAGAAGGCGTTCATTTTACTATATCGACCTGAAAAATGTGTGACGTCATAGTGGTGGTCCATATGGAGTTTATGGACCGGTCTAGAATATATTCTGGACAAGCAATTTTTCCCCGGGAAATTAGATATCGTTCATTGCGTAAGATTTTCTTGCTATTTCAGCCCTGGTCGTTAACGGTGGTAATAATACTAATAACGTCATTTCTGCGAGCAATATAGTGAAATCTTGGACCTTGGGCCTTTGGCCCTCGGTCCAATATTTCACTATATTGCCCTTAGAAATTACGTTATTGTACTATTATTACCACCTTGGCGGGCCAGTTCTAGGGGTTTTAGTGCTAGTTTAGAAGGCGTTTATTTTACTATATCGACCTGAGAAATGTGTGACGTCATAGTGGTGGTCCATATGGACCGGTCTAGAATATATTCTGGACCGGCAATTTTCCCCGGGAAATTAGACATCGTTCAATGCGTAAGATTTTCTTGCTGTTTCAGTCCTGGTCGTTAACGGTGGTAATAATACTAATAACGTCATTTCTGCGAGCAATATAGTGAAATATTGGACATTGGGCCTTCGGCCCTCGGTCCAATATTTCACTATATCGCCCTTAGAAATGACGTTATTGTACTATTCTTTTGAATCGCACTTAGGATAAAGCATGGAATAATTAGATTGCGTCATTAATGTTTTTAGTGTCGATTTTATAACGATCACTTGCACTATTCTAGTAAAGTAAATACCTGTCTTTGTACATACTAACAAAATTCATTGTCTATTTTTCTCATTAGTTCCCATTAACTTTTTTCATTAGATATGTATTACTATTAAAGTGTAAAACGCATTTTAATATTTGTTCAATCAATAAAGTGCAATTTGCTTGATTGGTGTAGTTTATCTTGTGTACACTATTGCCCATTTGCTACAAATAACGTCACTCCTCCTAAGCAATCAGCATGTGTCGGCTATGATTATATCATCTGTAAAGATAATTCAATACAAGCGTTTCTTGAAAAATATCTCATGACGTCCAAAGAGTCACAACTATGTTAATTCATATTTTCACAACTTCATGAACGAAAAGCAACCAATCTGAACGGTCCTTACTTTAAAGCGAATGCATGTACGCACGAACGAACGAACGGACGGTCGAACGAATGCAAGCACGCATGAACGAACAGCCGGTAGGACGAACGGACGATCGAACGAACGAATGAACGAATTGACGGTCGGACGAACGCTGCCACGAACGGACGGTTTGACGAACGCATGAACGGACAAAGATCGGACTAATGCACGCACCCACAAACGAACAAACAGTCAGATGAACGCACGCGTGAACGAACAAATTTCGTACGAACGCATTCACAAATGAACGGAAGATAGGACGAACGCACGCACGAACGGACGGTCGGACGAACGCAAGCAGGTACGAACGAACGATCGGACGAATGCACGCACGGATGAACGGTCGGAAGAACAAACGAGCCAATGAAATATATGTGTCCTCGGAAGTATACTCCTTGGAACATTGAACTATGTAGAATTTACATCTAACTCCGAAATGTACAAAGTCTATTTACACATTTAAGAATTTTATGACGACGCTGACAGATGGATCAAACTGCGTGAAGTTGTAGAAGAAATATTTGCAAAGTTGCCAAAGAATGATATGCTATGTGATTTGCACGTTCGTGTACAAACATATAAAGAAGCTCAATATCTTCATGGAATGATGGTGAAGTTTTCCTCGCGATCGAAGCGGGGCCTCCTCATGTTTTCAGCGGGGCCTCCTCATTTTTCAGCGGGGTCACTGGAACACCTTGAGTGATGTACTTCGACCTCCATGGCAGGCGTTATTGTACAGTAACTTTAATCAAGCCAGACTATATTGATCCAATATGTATTATGGAGTACATGTATGTAAATCGTATTTATTGCCTTTATTTTAACGATAAAAGTAATATACAGTATATGTATATATAACAGTAAATTATGCAAACGTGTATGTTGACGCCCTTTCTTCCATGCCAGTGAAAAAGAATAATTTTTCATGTCATTGTTTGTCAAATATATCTGTTTTCAAAGTTTTGCTGGAGTATCGAAGAACGGTAATATATATTTTCATCCTTTTGGTCCAGTAACCCCCCTATCACACCAAACTAGTTCTTACCCGTTCTTGCCAGTCCTACGAAAACGTCGTAAAACGGGCTCAATCTGGCTGTGGTCGGGAAATATGTCTGAAATAATTAGCTTCTTCGTTCTTAAACAGTCTTCAATACGTCCATCTCGTTCGCAGTTCGTTCAGGTCGCACCACGTCGGTGTGCAACGTCGTAGAACGCGTCTCTTAGTCTAGAAGGTCAACATGACCTGATAACAGAACGGTATGGTCGCCATCGAATTTTGAATCGATTCAAAATTCTAAAATCACATTCCCGTCTGAGAACGTTCATAAAGTTCGTAAATAGACCTTAGAAAGTTGCAGCTACGTTCAATCCGATCGCACACAGTTTAAAACCAGTTTTGAAGAACGCAGTGGCAACTTGTTTGGTGTGATAGCTATATTTTTGCTAACTCGTTCATAAGCAGTGTTAAATACGTTCTTAATTAGTTTAAACCCGTTTGCAATTAGTTCTACCTCGTTCTCAACACGTCCTCAGACAGTTCAACTCGTTATTAAAACGTCCCTAGTAGGATTGAAGTGCGACGGTTCCGTTCGTAGTACGTCCAGCTCGTCGTTAGTACGTTGTCACTCGTTCTAATTGTAGAACGTGACGACCACGAGAAAATTTTGAGCATTGTCTAAGTTCTAGAGGACCCACCCGTTCGAGTACGTTCGATGAAGTTTGTAAATAGATCCCAAACGGTTCTTAGTAGGTCCAGTCCGTTCGTATACAGTTGAAGCCCGTTTTCGAGAACGCAGTGAGAACTAGTTTGGTGTGATAGTAGGGTAATGCAAATAAACAGGACTGTGCTCGCGATGCTTTGGATGCTGATAGCCGTTGGTGTGATAACCTTACTCTTTCAATCTATAGTCCATATAAATCAATATAAATTCATTATCAACAATAAAGTAGTATTAGTATAAGTAGTAGAGGGGCATGCCATTGTTTTTGACGCCCTTGATTGATATTTCAACTATGAACAACACATTTATAGATTCAGGGATTAAAATGAGCAATCATTAATTCGATTGGTCAAAAGTTGTAGTTGCTATGCAATCAGTGTTTAGGTCATGCAAGGAATTATTTTTATTTTGCGATTTGAAGGCTTTTTTTCATCCATGCATACAATGAATAAAAGTGTAAAGAGTTTTCATCATCAATAGGTGATGCATTGACAACAATAAAGTTTTTTACTAATAAAACGATATTTTTTATTTAGACTCAACATGATTCATTTTCATAATGCACGTCGTCTTGTGGGATTAAACAAATGAATATGTACATATACATATATATGAATACTGCATTGATATAGAACATAACTGGATTTTCAAACAAACATAATATTTCACTAATCAATTTCGGATTATATTAAGGACAATCGCTGCATGGTCGTAAATATCGTCAAATTTCTTCAATGAGTTGCTGATCGACATCTGACATAATAATATCCGTTAGTGGATAAGTAAAATGATGGGTGTGCCATTTTTGCATTGAAAATTGAGATTTCCCCTGAAGCACACTTCGAGTTATTAACATTTTCTGAAAACTCACACTGACACCTAGTCCTGGTACTTCTGAAACTTCATCATTTTCATCTCACCAGCGAAAATCCTTAACAATTCCTCATATCGTTCTCTGAGATCTTTTGAGAAACACCGGAAACATGAAACACTTAAAACGAACTTAAAACACGTTATAAACACTTAAATAAGCATATTTCATTATAATTAGGCTAATGGAATCACAAAGCACATTAAAATATCCACAACAAAGCAATATATCACAGCCCTTACATTTATATTGAGTTGATGTAATGAGCACAATCAGAACGACCCGATTTACGATCCATGGTTTCCTTAAACAAATGAAACTTGCGAAAGTAATATACATTTTAAGCTTGTTCATTCAGTGCTTTGCTAGCAAGAAACCACTTGCGATAGTTCGAATTTGCTTCCTTTAAAAAGACGTAATATATATAAGACTCCGAGTCTCATGGCAGCGACTCTTACATTGGCTCCGAATCCAGACTCATCTGATGTAATTTTAGGAAACTGATCCCATGGTGTCAACGATGTGTTCCATTCGTTCAATGATGGATTCATTTTTAATATCTTGATATGACTGCATCTCTCATTCAGTTTACGCGTTGATTGATTATTACACAAGACTCTACTATACGTCGTTTTTTAATCAGTAGTGCGGTAATACCTGTCTCTGCATTGCTAAGTTAGAGTTACATGTCTATGTATCACACTATCCAAGATGCAAGATATTGTGTTAAGATTCTGCCTTAAATTCGTAATCACTAGTACGAACAAGTAAACATTCAACCAGGCGTAGCAACCAAATCTGTCATGAAAATAGATTAGGTGCAGAGAGAAAAATTCCGAGAGTTGACCCCAAAGTGAATATTGAAAATATCCAGATGCATAATCGGTCTATGACCCTAGCTGCAAATTTCCAATCGTTCGCCTCTGAAGTGTATTTATCATTCTCCTTTGTTTTCCTATTCATAACTTTAAGTTCTCGCAGAATTGCGTTAAGCTCACTTTTATGTAGACAGTGACCTCCCGTGGGTGAGTTTGCCAGAGGTGTGTATCCGATATGGGTGCCGTTCTCCTCTATTTTTATGGACGCGTAATTTGGCACTGAATTCATCCTGTCCATTCGATCAATCTTACAAAGATCATCGTCTAAGTCTAGCACATTCGCGAGTAAACTTCTGGAGGATTTTTGTCGCAGTTCAACCTCCTTTAATTTGGCAATTCTTGCATCGTGCACTATTTTTCTTATTGTTATATCATGGCCTGGTCTCTCCATGCGAAGCATCCACGCCAACCACTTACATATTATCACCCTCACCTGAAATCATACAGATGTGATCAAAGTCCCTTGATTCGAAAGAAAAGTTCTTGACTTTTTCAATGACATCTATTTCTCCTTTTGATAATAGGGAGTTTAAGCTTGCATTTAAAATCGAAACGCCAACCTATATGTATGACCAATCGCCCATACAAATGTATCGCTTAGATATTTTCCGTTCACGATTAGGTTACAGGGGCGGATCTGGGAACCAACAAAGGGGGAGGGGGGCCCAAATTCGCTGTCAGAGAAAAAAAACGTTCGGAAAAAAATTTTGGGCCCCTAAAATCCCAAAGTAGGCCCAATCTTTGAAATTTTGAGGCCCATTTTCTTTAAAATTTGGCCTAAAATTGAAAAATATGGCCTTAAAAGGTCCATTTATGACCAAAAAGGCTCACTTTTTGAGGCCATAAGGCCTTATTTGGCCCAAAAGTTTTTTGGGACCAATTATTTTTTTCTGGGCCCACCCAAGGGGGGGGGGGCAGCCCCCCCCCCGGATCCGCCAGTGGGTTACGAAAAACATTGCAAGCTTAAACTCCCTAATATCAGGGGGAAACGCGTAGAGTACACAGGAGATACATTACAAAAACCGCCATGTTATTTAAAAATAGGTAATTGTAGTTTTATTTTTTTCGTCTGTCAACATTTTTTAATACTTCCCCATCTGCCAATATGCTAATCACGCCCCCGATACAAGTACATTGGGAAAACATTCGATGGTTACAAATTGACTTCTCAAAATCTAGTTTTTCAACAAAGTGGGGTTAACCATCACGATTTAAGGGTAGTGAAAATAGAGATTTTCAAAGTAATGAAATAAAACGTACAAACGTTTTTTAAATTACACAAGGCCTGAAGATGATTAAAACGTTGAAGTATACTGCCGGTCTAGAAAGGTTACAAAAATCACAAGGGTCAACATTTATACTCCATCACTGACAAAACACATGAGCAAATCATGAATTAAAGCACATCAGCCTTGATTTTTGTTTGTTAAATTCATGATATTATTTGAGGAGTCAGCTTGCATTATAGGGTTAAGCGTAACATGCATAACTTTATCTGCATAATACTTACAGCCTTTGGCATATTATGCGTTTCTGGATTGCGGTGGTGGTAGTTGAGAACTAGTACAGTAAACACAACTGACAATGAACACACCATCATAATACACGCAAAATATATCCCTGAAAACACAATCCTCCTTTTTAAATGGCAATTCAAAATAAATACATATCCAATGAATACCAACAGTGTAATACTTCTGCTGACATACATATTTTAGAAATATAATACTAGTATTCAACAATTCAAAAATATTACCTAATGGCTATCTGAATGCAACTTCATCTGTCATGTACAGCATGTACTTACATGTACATAATACTTTCTATTGACACTTTAGTAAAGACGTATTTAGATAATTCAAACTATCTATAAGAACGAAATGCAAAGGATTAAGGGAATACTGTAAAGGAAATGCATCAAATGTAGTTGGAACGTGAAAATACAAGTGATCATTTCAAAGTAACACAAGGAGTATACAGGCAAAATGCACTTATGCTTACCAATTAGTGGGACTGCATCGGACGTTGCTGGCATTGTCTCAGCTACTATCATGAGGAAGACTGTCAGAGACAACAATATAGTGACACCTGAAAACAAACCACAACAAAACTCCTACTACTCTAGATCTCAAAATTGCGTGAAACAACATTCAATGACTCATAATGGATTTCCATTCCTTTATAATTCTCTTAATATTAAGCATTTTTATTTACGCATTTCATCATTTCATAATAATAAGGAATAACTTATTTGAACTATTTGGGGTTCTAAATATTGCATATTCTGAATACTACAGGGTGACTCAAAAATGTAAACCTGTAATTTTGGAATTACTCTCAATACTAGTATGACATAAGCTTCTTGAATGGGTTTGTATAGAATGTTGAATGTGTGAAACAGCAGTATACAATATAAATGTACTGTATGTCATCAAAGACTTTGCAACTTATAGAAAAATATTGTTTCCATATGATCGACCATGTTCTTGTATGGAATCGTCAAAATCCGTTCAAAAAATTATTTTATTACAAATTGCAAAAACTACCTTTGCCAGTATTCGTACTTATAATCAATTATATCGTATTATATCATATATGTACCCACTGTTCTCTAAGTCTGTGATGATATTAATGTACACCACTGATCCATGCATCCAACACTCTATTTTCACAAAAAATCATGACTGATAAATTATGTTATCCTGAAGTTAGATGGTTGCATTATTGTGTTACCCTTTATATTGAGTTTCTTTTATAGTTATACATTTTGAATGCTCTATTAATTTAAATGCTCGATTAGATTTATTTGTATTTTGCAGTTGAAATCACAAGGTTATGACGTATTCTTTCTAAATGTTGCAATCAATCAATCAATCAAAGGTAGTATAGCTCTTAAAGTACACAAACACATATCAGAGACCAAACGTTATATTGGGTGACCCAAAAAATGATCCGCATTTCCACAAGCATTTACGTCTCAGCATTAAGACTGCTGAGAAAATAATCGAATTTATTGAAAAATTTATATAAGGGCGAATTTACGATAATTAATATTTTTTAAATTCCACGAATTCTGCTATTCTACTACACCCTGCGCCATGTGTATTGATATCAAGGACATTATATGTGCTATCGTGATGCCGACATAAATGTTTAGAATAACCATGCGATATATATTGAAAAGATTGCTTATTATTTCTTAAAAACAGCTTTAATGGTGATTTTTGGACAAAAATCTAATTTTGCAATGGAAACTCGGACAACATAACTAATTAAGCATCAAGTCCGTCGATAATTTCTAACTGATTAATAAATTATGTTTCCGACCAGCTCTCAAAAGGGGTTGTTTGGCATGTCATACTCATTAAAAAATAACAGGTTTTATAATGTCCATATGTTTTGTATCCTCCAACACATGCTCAACATATTCAATTTACTAATAAACTATAACAATCATTTAAAAATACTACATTGCATTAGTCTCATTTCTGGAAATAATTCTTTGAAATCAATTATGGGCATTGCTGAAATCTTAATGTTTGGAGGATACAAAACATTGGACAGCAAAACCTAAATCCAACACAAAAATAACATTATTTTGTATAATAACATTATGTTTTCATTGTCTGACATTTAAAAGGTAACCTTAAGGGGACTTTTTGGCGAAATCTTAAACAAATGATGCATCGGCAATGTTAATTTAACCAGTGTGGTGGAGGATACAAAATATAAGACAAATGTTATATGCATAGAAAAAGAATTTCATTGCATGGGTAACACATATCTACAGATGTAGCATCGCCCTTTTAAGGGCTGGTGTCAAACATATTTTTTATGTAGTTTGAAAAATATCAACGCAATCGATGCTCTGTATGTGCTGCAATCAATGTTAATATAATTATATTAGCACAAACAAATTAAAACGTTGTTTTTTTTTACCCAAAAATCATCATTTAAGCTGTTTTTGAGAAATAATAAGCAATATTTTCATACATCGCATCATTATTATAACTAGTTGTGATGACTTAGCGCACATCAAATGTCGCTGGTATCAACACATACATATACGACACAGGCTTTAGCAGAACAACTGATTTTGAAAATATCTATTATTGTAAAATTTTCGTAAAAGTAGCTTAAGGGTATCATTAAGCAATAGGAACAAATATAAAAGATATCGGTTAAATCTTATTTGACTATTGACAAATGCATGACAAAAATTCCAACATCAGACTTGCGCAATGAGACATCCATAGCGTCTGTGCCAGCTTTCCAGGAGATCAAAAACGCTTGTTTGTGTGTCAGGTCCATAGGCTTGTTTCATTGTTCTCTGTATCCAAATCCGTTCTGTTCGAAATTTCAGTTTGGAAGGATTAATGATACTTTTGAGTTGTAGTGGTAAGTAATTTATCGAAAACTGTTTGAACGAGAAAGGATGGATGAAAAAAGAATCGAAAGTATCTGTCTACTTGGAAACAGCTTCGTTTAGACCGAAATAAGTGACTTTTCCATTTTTTCCATTGGATATTTTGGCATACTGTTTTTTTGACAATACTCGCAGAATATGTGGCCGATCTCGTTCATATTTGTAACACGTGCTCAGAATGCCCTAATGTTCCTCAATTTAGATTTTCAAAGATTTTGGCTTATCTATTGCTGTCAAAAAGCAGTTCGACATTTTTCGATTTAGCTAACGAATGTATGGCTTAAGCACGTGTTTATACTTTTGTGCCAGGTTAGTTTTGAAGTATGACATCAAAATTAATAACTTTCATAATTAGGTCACATCTTTGCTGCACATTAAACTGACTATCTCGAAATATACAAAAGATTTGTATTTTTCTGTTTATAATGGCACTGTTGATTGCTTATTTAGCGTAACCTTATAATTTCAATTGTCGTGTTGTTAGTACGAACTACATATACATTATTAATGACTAAACAACAGGCAAGGTTGCAGGTTAATTATATTGGTTTAGTTATAATCGAAAAGAACATTAGTACGTATTTGTCAAAACATCAACACAGAATGAAAGCTAAAGCATGAAGTTAATTTGTTTTGACAACACACTTCCGACCCTTAAATAAACTTGATTTTCAGGTATCTTTAAAAGTAAGCCAAAAACCAACCTAACCTGCTATTGTATCAAGCAAATTAAGGTCAGACTGCTTCCCTTTACCCCTAGCCACTTACTGACACAATTACGTCATAGTTGGGCGTTCATTGATGTGCTGATGCGTTTGGCAGTTTATTACCGACGTGGGTGAAGAGGAAAATATAATTGTTCTATTCTATCGTTACATAAATAACAGATGTAAGTGCCTGCTATTTCTATAAGTCACGCAACATTCACTGTCTACTTCGCTAGGGAACTGTACATGTATATCAATCAAGTATATACTAGTAGTAACGCTTAGTCCCTAAAAAGTCAAAGTAAGCAGTTATCACACATTTCACAAGATTTTACAACATCACAAGGACTTCGGTTCCAAGTAAGACATTATGATGACAACATAAGCAGCATGCGACATTACTGCCCATAAGCCATTCGTACCTTTACCACACCCAGAACTACCATCCGGAGCTCTAGTCAAAATGTGCAATTACTTTCAGACTGTGCAACCTCGTTACATTCCCAGACCGAGGTATGAACTATTCTATCAAAGTCAAAGACCAATATAGTAGCCAGCAGCCATCACCAATGCAGCTCGATCACCCACACATCTAGATCAAGTCATGTAATAAAAGCCCCACACCTACCTAGAGAGATTTTTTCGCCAGAGTCGGGCGGCAAGGAGAATGTGAGAAGTGCCATGGAAGACAGTAGGGCACAGGGGATAATGAGATTGAACGCGTAGTAGAGGACACGTCGGCGAATATGGACTGTAAAAGTTATATCAATATACGGTTCCGGGCAGCATTCATACTTTTCTATATTCCGTATAGCAGTCACACCTATACAAATACAAAAGAAAACGACAAGATGGGTAACATGTAATGTACTACATTTCACTATTCATGACCTACCAAATGTTAGTTTCTCGCCACTGTCCGGTGGAAGATAGAAACAAAGTAATGTAAGGCTTGAAAGCAGGAAGCATGGAATGGCCAAGTTGAATATGTAGTATAATTTCCTGCGTCGAATATTAATTGTATATGTGATATCCAGGTAGGGATCCGGACAGCAGTCATATTTTTCTACATTTCGTATACCAGAGACACCTGAAATGTATTAAAAATAATCATCTTAACTTAACATTTTTTATGAAAGAAAGGCATACTGGGTAATAATTGACTGAAACAAAAGTCGCAAAATGAGCTAACTACACGACTCCATATGTCCAGTAACAGGAAGTTGCCATGTTAGCGTGTTATTTATCATTTATGTTCGAATTACTGGGTGATTTTGATAAATTTGTTGAAATTACCAACACATTACAATATTTAATAGTCTTTAACACGTGGTTCAAATGTCAACTTCCGGTTGCTAAATGTTTGGCGGGGAGGGTATATTTTATATATTAACTATGTCAACATTAATTGAAAAATATAGTTAGGTTTTGAGATATTTGTAAGAATTTCTAGGAGTTGGGAGAAATATTTTTCTTTGAATTCATCATACCTCATTTTATCTAATAGCATTTACATAAATCTATTTGAAATTTGTTTATATATTGGATCAAATGAAATTTTGAACTCATGGTAGCAGTTACTATTCCAGTATATACTCAACGTGAAATTGCGCAATAACAATACTGGCATGTCATGTCGGGATGAACTAAAACGCTGTTCTTGTAAAAACTTTTTGAGATCAACAATGAAATTAAATGAAATTGCTTAATACACAATTCAATCTTACACAATACAGCTTGCTTCAATCAACGTACAAGCGGCGAGATGGCAGCAAAAAGTCTGTTGGGAGAAACTGATAAAGCTATTAATGAGATAATTAAACAAGACATACGTTCAAAACATGCATCTCAGAGAAAACAAGTCATGGCTGATTGATTTGAATGGAAGTGGAAATGAAGTGAAACAGACTCATTTCATCCAACATAACACCTTTCCATCTATTTGATTCCAATTGATATCCTTGCTGGCATTTTAAGTGTCATTTGATGATCTGCATTAAACAATCCCTTCCTACAAATACCCCAAGTCTGGTGGCACCATCTCCTAAAATGCTAAAATACTTGCAACCTAAGTCTGTAAGTGTGTTCGATTAAGCATCATTAATTGGAGGTTTCCAAGATCATGCAATATTCAATGTCACTTTAAATTGTCAATAGTAAAATAATTGAATGTGTTGATAGCATACCGTTGCTCACAATTATGGAATGTTTGTAAAAACATTGATTCGACAGATTTCAATGTGCTCTGAAATTTCAATGAATGGAACTATTCTACTTTTTTACATTTTCAAGAACAATCGGCTCAACAATTATCAAGTTAACCATATAATTCGTTCCACAGAAATTAATCAACCAGACACATCTGAACTCGAGATCTGAACATCCCTACATTATTCCGAAGGACCATATTTTTCAGTTCATTTTTAGAGACTTTCTCACCTTAGCACATCCTAGTTCAACCCCTGTACTCTTCTTGTACAGACACGTTCGTTTAAATATTGTAGATGTTACAACTAACTTATGTTTTTAACTTTTTTTTCGTGAAGTGACCAATTTCAATGAGCAACGGTGTTCTATTTCCCTGTATATATGAAGATTAAGGAAAATGCACGTGTCAAAAATATTTTATTTAAATTCATGTTGTTCTTGGTAGAAACATCTGCAAACTATTGTGAACTTTATATGGACAACCTTGATAAATTTTCTTTTTATTCACTTTTTATCATTTTTGTAATGCTGCCCAACCTGAAATAAAAAACCTCTTACGTTAATCCTAAAATACCAAAAACACTCAACAACAATTAGCATCCACAAACTTCGATTTAGATGTTATTTTCTATAAACCTTAAAAATGCTTGCCCAGCAGAAGCTGAATCTATTTCCGTTTTGATTGCGTATTCTTGGTGGGACAAAAACGGCGAACACAATAAATCGTTATGAGCAAAAGTAATTCTATCAAAGTTGATGTTTTTATAAAATAATATATTCAATTTTTATCATAATAAATCGAGATTGTAGTTTCCAGCTTTAAGATTTTGTTATTGTTTTGGGGGAAATGGGGTTGGGTTTTACAATGATATATATGCCACTAATACCTATGAGGTCCCATTCGCCACTGGGCTGATATGTGCTGATGTCACCTTCCCCTGTATTACCGGCTGTCCCAAGCAAAGTAAGGTTAATTTTGCTCCCATCGTACGTCCATGAGCCAAACTTCATTGTGCACAACTGGTCATCAAATGGAAACCAGCGAATGTTGATTTTACATGAGCTTATATAGATACCTAAAACAAAATGATAAAAATATCAATACGTGACTGTAAAAGGCGATGAAGCTTTTACTCTAATAAATTGTTTCTATGAGTATTTATTGAGTGATTCTTAAATATGTACTTTAGACACGTACTTGTGTAAAACATAATGACTGATGTAAATTGTGTTCCACTAAACTTATATTTTGAGAGAGATTATATCGTATTATCAAAAATTTCAATATACCCGGTGGTATCCAGTTACACAGCCCACTTGAGTACACCACTACATTAGTAGGGAATTTACTGTCTATGTCTTCGTCCGCACTGAAAAGGATGTTAAATGTTTTTCAATCTGAAATAGATTTGGGTGACAGTGGCAGTGTAAAATATGACCTGGTTATATAATCAGAACGAACGACAACAATTTATACCTTTGTTATTAGCCTGACATTCTAGAAACAATTTATTAATGTTAATTCTGACGCTAGCATTGTTAGAAATCCCATTAAGGAGTAGTAGATCTGGGATTGCAATTCGGAATTTAAAGATACGCTGAAGAACTTGATTGGACGTATTGGAATCAAAAGATAGAATGGTCTAATTTTCCGTTACTTAACATCAGACATTGGGAAAGATTACCTGTTATACATGAGAACATCTGGAGTCCAAACCTTTTTGGCAGGAAGTCGAATACTCTGGACACCACCGTATTCTGACGAATTCCATTTCAAATTGTAATCAGTCCAGGCCTGGAGAACATCATAAAGTAGCATCTTCACCAACTCAAATTATACAAACACTTCTTTTTATGTTCTAAATAAAGAAATACAAGCTTTCTGGTTATCTAGCAATATGGTTGTTTTATTTGATGTTAGAAGATTAATCAGATGTATACCGCTCGGAGGTGGACACGGTATGTCCAATTGCTACTTTATATCTCGCCTTATTACATTCCAATCCACCAGGTGGTACTACATCAGATAGAGCTTCAACAGGGTGTGACTGACAAGGAGTATGTTCAAAGTAAAATTGGTTTTTAATAAAACATTATCAGTTGGTTTGACCCGTGTTTCAGACAACATTTATTATAAACAGTGAAAACATAATCAACACATTAAAGTTTTACTTCTGTATTAATACTGCTTCTCTAGGATAAAGTTGACTCATTTTCTACATAGGCGCTGGCTATAAAAGAACTATAAACTGATAAAAAGAACACCGACAGCGTGCAAAAATGAGATAAAATGACAAAAAATAAGAAATAATATAAAGAAAAACAAGTGGTAGAAATAAGTATGATCTTGTAAATGATGAGATAATCGAATAAAGCAAATTCAATAAACAAGACACCAAGAGCCAAATATAAAATGACGCAAAACGGATAGGACGGGAATGATCAGTAAATCATTATGATTACTACATTGCCTGTCATGCAGATGTTTAGCAGTAATATATGTAATTCTATAGGCATCTAAGTTTAATGAATGATTTATAGTAAGTGTTAGTTTGTTTTCAGATATGTTGCTCCTGTGGGGTTTCACTGTTTCTAGACATTAAGTGCTTGTATACTTACATAAGTTAACCAGATACTTGTGGTGAGATACTGATTCTTTTCATCCTAAACAAAAACAACATCTACAGTATAAGAATAAATCTACCTTAATTAAAGATATATTAAAATGAGCACAAAATGATGAATCACTGTCCATTATGTTGTGCACGTTTAATCTCCAAATAAATGGGCCACTCGTCGAAATTCAGGACTAGCACTCCTAGATCAAGCAAAGTAGCCCCGAAAATAGAATCGTCTTGCCTCAGGCGCCTCTGATACCGCATAGGTCTCACCTTCACAAGTGAGAAGGGCTCTAGAGATTTGATGCAAGACAATGGTTTGGTGGAAGTGGATAGGGAGTTTAAGCTTGCATATTAAATCGAAACGCCAACCTATACGTTTGGCCAATCGCTCATACAAATGCATCGCTTAAATATTTTCCGTTCACGTTTAGGTTGTGAAAAACATTGCAAGCTTAAACTCCCTAATAGCTGATAATGAATATCGCCATTGTGTGCAATCACCTAATACCAAGGTTCCACAATCATTGATTCTACCGAGAAGATTTCTTCATAAACTGAGCTCGTTGAGCCACAAATATAAACTAATGTATCAAACGTGATTTATCATCTCCGATCGTAGCTGAATTGTTTATATCAAGGAAATTGCAATAATTACAAGGAGGCACAATTTTTTGTGTTTGTGATAAAGCTAACGTGTGAAGCAAACGTTGTAACTTGGTTTGTGCTTTTCTACAATAAACATGTGACACATTTATAGAATAGGTACACGTGTCCCAAGAACCTCTAGAAATAAAATCACCAAATTTAAAAGCACAGCGTATATCTACCACAATATTTTCACTCAGGGAGGTATGATTCACATGATATATCAGAATGACGATTTCAATAAAATATTCATGCTTTTCAAAATATATTGTTAAAGATATATCACTCGAGCTGTTACATTTGATATTTCGCAGCATGGCTTTCACCATCTATTATTAATACTTCTGTAACCTACCATTGTCCACCATGTGCTTGATGTTAGTGCCTCTGTTTTTTCATTCTAACACAGAAAATTATAGGCTATGTTTATAACATATAATTGAGTTAAAAAATGACACATACTGTAATCAGAATTGATTTCATTTTGAAACTGGTCGATACTTCCTCAGAAATATACATTTAACAAAACAATTTGAAACATTAGTGTAATAAAACTTAAATTAAAAGTTACAGTATCCCATCAGTGTTCTTCTCTACCAATTTACTAGAAAGGAATACAAATCAGAAAAACACACATTTTTAACACTTCGAATTCCAGTCCATTCAAAAGCTTTGATCATATAAACAGCTTCAGTAAATTGATTGAGCGCTAATCCCGGGTAAAGAGGGCGAAGTCAAAATATCGTAAATATAATTCATATAATATTTACTTACTACATCTATGATTTGCTGGAGAGCAAGGCTGAATTCTAGTTTAAGGGCATCTGATTCCTGTTCTACGGGTCTTTCCAGGTAGTTGTATTCTTTGAAAAGATCATTTATAAGGTTTCTTTCATGACGGCCCTGTTCTGACTCTGAAAAAAGATAATATTGTTTTGAACATTTTTGATAATTTGAAGGAATTTGTGTTCTGTGATGTTACTTTCCTTAATCTTTCTAATGCTTATCAGTTATCCTTTGTAAATAGCAATCGGCTATATATGCTGGGAATTATTGTGATTGTGAATATATACATTTATTTAATTGGGTTATACTTCTAGTATAAGATTCATGCTTCAAATTATAATTGTGGTGCTTGTAGCCTTTTTGAGCTTATTCAATTCAATTGATCAATCGATAATAAAGTTATTTGTGTTGAAGACCCAAATATTATGTGAGAAATCGATCCGAGCAACTGGAACTTTTCCCAACCGTGTATACACTTTGAATATACCAGGAACATATAGACGGTTCTAAAATGAAGATGTGAAATCTATTTGATATGTCAATCAATATTTTACACGGGATTATCCCTGCATCTATCTTTTCTAGAGCCATAAGCACCGATAGCGCCGGAAATCTTATCCTTTATAAAACTAAATAAAATCTCTTACATTGATAATTAGGAAATTCTATTCTGTTACTACTCTAAGTGCACCATGTTGGTTTGGAATAAGAAAAGTGCAAAAGAGAATTTAACATTTCTACAAACGTACTGATAAATGTGTTTTTGCCGATGCAGTTGGTTTATTTGGTGAAAATGTTCGCGATTTATTATGTGGCTATTAAATGAAAGATATGATAACTTCTTAGGATGAATTATGATTAATAAATGACACAAATGATAACTTTATTTCAATCACATATACTAATATCTAGCTACCAGCTGTTGTAAAGCATCATCAAGATAAGTTCGCATTCGATACTTTACAAATACACTAAATGGAACATTTGAAAACATCCTCGTTCTTTTCATCTCACATGATTCAAGATATTAAAGCGCCCGTCATAAGACACCAATAATACGCTCATTTCTCCATAGCCACTGGTGATCCACTCGATTACGATGGTTACCGAAACGGTTCGTTTTGATAACAAAATGTCGGAACGTCGAAGGTGCGATTTTTCTTTTTTCCTTTTTTCACGCGTTGTACGCAGAATCCCCACGACGTTTTTTCTCACAAACTTGTATCAGTATCATATGTTTTAGAAAATGTACATGATTGCGAAAAAATAGCTCAAAAGACAGAATCGTCGATTTAATTCCTCACTTAAGTTACATAAACGGTTTGGGTTAAAAGTGCAGATCTTAACTGTTTTCCGAAAAACCGTTTATGTAACTTAAGTGAGGAATTAAATCGACAATTCTGTTGTCTTCTGAACTATTTGTTCGCAAATATGTACATTTTCTTAAACATATGATACTGATACACGTTTGTGTTAAAAAATGTCTTGGGAATTCTGCCTACAAGGCGTTAAATGAGGAAAAGAGAAAAATCGTACCTTCGACGTTCCGACATTTTGTTACCAAAACGAGTCGTTTTGGTAACCAGCGTAATCGAGTGGATCACCAGTGATAGCCAGCCTCCCTTCTTAACGATGATAGCCACGTTTTCTACACTACTCACGTACTAAAATGCGCTCTTGTGGATCGCTCTTGTCAAAGATATGTGTTGATCGCCGGCCAAGGAGAAGTGACATAATTGATAGGTTGTCTAATTCATTTTTACCATCTCTACCATCTCTGTTGTTATGAAAATCAGTCGTAGTTCTAGATTCAAAACTGAGCATTGATACCGTTGTAAACGAATATGTTAGTCTAATTTCCACTAAAGTTATACTCATATTTGACATAAGTTACACGAAATCTTTAACTAAACATCGGCTATTAATTTCCCAAATGATTTGACCATGTACCAATTTCAAGTAGAGGATTTGCGATAAGAAAGGTCGGGATAGAATCCTAATTAATCACACATCATTGCATCCGACAAGATGAAATCGTGCAAATCGTTCAGTGCAGCCAAGAAAAGTCATATTATTAACCAGGAAAGCTCTTATCAAATGATGTTACAATCGTTCATAATCTTAATACTTTAATGCTATGTACGAGCCTCCCAGTATTCCCAAATGGGCCCAGAGCCTAGTAATAGCTTTTTTGAATGGGACAGATAACCATTGAAGAGGGCACCCAGTATCCTATATAATGACTTTATACTGACATAACCCTGAGGTGATTATATCACTGAGCTGTTGTCTTGCTAAATGTAGGTTTAAAATCAAGCAAACGATTTTGTGTTAATAGCTAAGAAATGAAACACTTTCTAACAATGAGAAATTATCGTATTTACCACGAGGCTCTTCCTAAATGCCACGCAAAATAGCTAGCAATCACGCCTAACCATCGACAAAGTACAGCTTGACAAAATATACTGGTGCACAGTTCGGCTGTACGTTGTCATGTATTAACGATTTGAAGCAAAAACTTTGATGTCGAATTTAAAAATTTATTTGAGGAGTATCATGAATAGTATTTCTTGTTTAACTTCATGCGCAAGCTCTTGGCAAGACTTTTAACTGTCTAATTACGTTAGCAAATTCTCGAGCAATGCTTGGGTTTTTGTCTCGGTAACTCCACCTACACAATTGACCGATTGAAAAATATTGGTTATATTTACATTTTCATTAATCATTTTTCCACCACAGTCTGAGAGTGTTAATTTTTTTTATAAGAATGTGCTTTATAAACTACACAATTTAGGAAGGATGGTTTAATAACTATTCACGTTTAAATAGATATTCGCGTTTTGGCTATAATTAAAGAAATCAGAATTGTACATTGTCAACTCGAGTGTTGTCTATTTAATGAAATTTATGAAATGTAATCTTAAACAATGCTATAATTTTATTTCAAAATTCGAAATAAGATAACACTATAATTGTTCAAGCCATTTCATTTAAATAGACAACGTACACTCGAGTTGACAACGTACAATTCTGATTTTCTAATTGTAGCCAAAACGTGAATATTTATTAAATCTCAATCCGTCCTAATTTGTGACACTCTCAGACGCTAAGGGAAAATGCATGATTAATTACAATTTGAATATAATCAACATTTTCCAATCGGTCAATTATGTAGGTGGAATTTCCTTGAAAAAACTCGACCACTGCTCGAGAATCTGTTAACGTAATTAGAAAGCTAAAAATATTGCCAAGAGTATGCACATGAAATCAAACATGAAATACTTCATCATCTTTTTTAGATATTGTTTTTAAAACCTACATCACATTTTTTGCTTCAAATCGTCAATACTGTATATGATAACGTACAGCTTAACTGTACACCCGTATATTTTGCCACTGTACATTGTTGATGGTTAGGCGTGAATAAGGAACGCGATAAAAGATAAGTAAAGACAATTCTTAAATGGACCATCGCCGTGGACAGATAATGGAAAAAATGTGTTAACATTATAGGGACCTTTGCTTAAGGCGATTATTGCTTCCTATTGAATTAACGGGTAGTCGGTGTTGAAGCTTCAATAAACATTCCAGATTCATGCATACCAATGGAGTCATTATTCGGACAGTGGCTACCCTCATCAATTTTGCCAATATTGTAATTTCAACAATCACACATGTATCACTTTATCCCATGACACTCAAACTGGAGGTTCTACATCACTTACTATTAATGCAACATTGTAACTTAAAACTTAACATGTATGATCAATCAATAGTCCTAATAGAGAAAACATAACCATATTATTAGTGAAATAACAGCGTTAATATCAATGACAAAATTTATACATTGATGGAGTTGAAAGCAAGAAATGTATGTGTTTTCAAATGCGTACACCTGAAGATAAGAAATGATGAAATCTGAAAAATCGTGGGATAAACCGAATAGCTCGCTATCTTCTTCATATCGTTTCCGTTTCCTTGTGTTGCAATCAATATCAACACTCTTATTCTCGTTGATAAAAACGATATCATTAAAAAGCATTTGATATTACATTACGTAACATCTGCAGGTAACAGGGTGACCAAAAAAACAGAAACCTCCAAAAATGAAACAAATTCTTTAATACATATGTAATCAGCTTCATTTTTCATGTACAGAAACTACAATCTATGGATGATGTGAGGGCAAATTTGTTACGTTACATCATGGGCTCTACCATCTGATAGAGCCCATGGTTACATTCAATATTCTTCTTGTTATAGCCATTTTAAAAATGTGCCCACTTTTGAAAGAAAATAAAATGAAAGATTTTTATATCAACCAAAAGGTTACACATCGTTTGTTTAAACCCATCACATTCTTTTAGCTTCTTGTTAAGCTGCATTTTGTGAGTATAGAGGGTAAGATCATTAATGAGGAAGTCTTCCAGCAACCTTTAAGTTATCTCTAGGTGTGGTTGCACCTTCTGAGCGATATTTTGGAACTGCGTTCAATGCAATCACACACAGTGCTTTCAGGTGTTCTCATTACCCCATTCTTAGAAACCTCCCTAGATAGGTGTAAGCTGATCATTTTCTCCATTCAAGTGTTTAGCAGTTCTCTTTTCTTCCTCTTCCAACTCATTATCTAACATTTGACTTTGAAATCACATGTCATGCAATGGTCTTGACTGATCATTCTGCTGTCATGATGATTTCTTGAGAATTTATCCAATGGATGAGCGTTGAGGTGTTCTTGCTCAGAGGCCAGGAATTTCAGTCATTTGATCTTTTACTAGGTGTTATACCATTGCCTATTCTTCATTATTCAATTGAAATATTAAATGAGACTTTCATTTCGTGTCTTCTTTGGAATTTCCTTCTGAATTTCTCATAAAACCTCAAGAAATGATTTTGTCTCAATGTTGATTTTCCGAAAATTGGACACATTCTAAGATCATCCATGATATCACAAATAATCAATTTCAAGAGAAATATGCAACATAACATATGAGCACTACTATGTAGATTTTCTGTATCAATTTTGTCAAGTCATGATATTTTGATGTATTGATTAATAATATTGTCAACAACATACTAAAATAGTCTTGAGTGAACTAACCCCTAAATGATATTTAGAATGATTTGCATAGTGAAACTTAAACCTACTGAATGACCTTTTAATCCCAATGACCTAATTTCATTAAAGAGATGTTCATGAATCATAATTGATAAAAGTAACTGTTTTGCAATGAATCTGTACTTGGGGTTTATCATTGATCCTTTTGGAGAGACAAAAAGTGTACATATTAAAAACAGAAATTGCCATCTCCTTTCCAAATTATTGGCTTACTTTTAATATAAATTTACTAGCTTACTGCAAAACATACTCTATAAAGATTTTAACAAACACAGTATATTTGACAGTCTGGAAGTTCTTCCTATACTTAGACTCAGTATTTAACATAATTTTTATAGCATCATACAACATTCTTAGCTCTAAGATGTCTTAACTCATGAGGTCTACACAACCTTCTAAATATACAATATCTGCTGTACAAATGGGCATTCTTTAAGCCTATTACCTCTCAGCGTTATTAAACAAATCAAATTCCGTTTGTTTGAATAACATCGCATGCCTCCCATCTATTCAACATGTTTAGCAAAACAACACATCAAAAACGTTTAAGAGGCACTGTAGATCATTTTCACACGTTCGGTCTCCACTGTTCCAAACGGGAGCCGAGTGATCGAGGATGATTTTCGGTTAGAAGAGACAGTATTGGCACACCTTGATATTTTTTACATTGGGAGGTATCGTTCGTGTTTATTTACCTATATGCCAACTGCCAGTTTCCGACTCTTATATTGAGAATGTCGGTTTGTTGATGATATTATATGTAGTCGGACGATATGATAAAAAATTACTCACAACAAACGTTGTCTAGGGTATTTTGAACTTTACTGGAATAATTCTATATTATATGCGTATCCACATTGCATGCAAAAATACATCAAGATTAAAATTGAATCTTATCCATAACTTCCATTTAATGATACTCAGGAATCACTGTTCATACTATTGGCATTCAATTTTGAATGGCAATAAATAAAATTTGTCATTTGATGCTGTTATAAAGTGTTAATCAATATCTTGGCTTATGTGGACATGACGGATGTCAATTATTTTCCAATGTGTATTTGAGGTGACGACATACAAAACTATTTTTGATACTTCTAAGTAAAAACCAATGGTCATATCAAATTAGAAACACTCAATGGACTACTGAATCATATGGAACAGAAAATTGAATTTGTACATTAATAGAAGCTTCTACTTTGAAAGTTGTTTGGCCAAATAGGAAAGCTATATTTCCTTTTCATCATAATCCTTCATCTTGCTATGATCGGTACACTCGGGATGATACCTTGGCGTGGTATTCACTGAAGGTGCTGTGCATGCAATCTAATCTGGTTCAAAGTATCAAGATATTTACAAATGTTATGGCCCCATGTTAATTTCCAAATAGTTCATAAATAAATTAAAATATATTGTTTCACTTCTCATTCTGTAGAGAGAAAAGTGAAAGTTATTGACAATGTTCCGAACATAACTCAAAGCTCATTAGACATAATTGACACCGCTAGAAGCGATATAATTCACAAACGACAGGCCAGAATGATGAAATGGATTACTTAGTATCACTGACAGAGAACATGATAACCTACAGGCGCCCATGCTTATATTTTAAACCAACCAGGTATTACATATGACTAGAGGTATACTCTGGTGTAAAAATGTGCATTCCATTGCCAGACCATTCTTACAATACTACCTGGTACCGTACCTTTTCATCACTCGGTCGACCCATCCAAATATTCCAGCAATAATATCAATTATTAAATAATTATCGATGCATAACTTCCCAATTGAACGAGGGCGAAGTAAAAAAACTTGTTGTTCTCAATCAGAACTAAAACTAGCTCGATCTCAATATCTCAGTAAAATAAAAAGTATAAACAATAGTTTTTCTCATTTTAATAAAAGTAGTCTATTTTTATACTCCCTGTTAGCGCACGATGATGCAATTAATGAAATAATTGGTGAATATTTTACAAGAGTTCACAATATTACCAAAGAGTTGTTAACAAAACTGATGTGAAATCATTTTATGCTATTTAGTAAAGTACTTAGTGATTGTTAAAATTAGATTGTAAGTATTGTTTTGCCATGCATGTACATGAATGTTTTATTTGTTATTTGTTTTATTGGACTTATATCTCGATGTACATTACATGTTCAAGAGACCAATAAACTTATTAATAACTAGACATGTAAATTGAACAAGTTCAATTTAAGACTCCAGATTTCAGACTTTTTTTAAGCTGAGTCATCCAAATACTTGTAAGCTGAGTCATTCAGAATAAGCTGAGTCAGCTAGAATATAGACGTTTAGACAACTCTTAAGAATGTTATCTTCAAATCCATTGGCTTAACATGGGGATATCATCATATCGACTTTTCAAAACTTCAAACCGCTATAACTATCCAATCAGAAGTTGGATCGAAATTTGGTTTAAAGATTCTGATTCCTGAGAAAAATCTACCCTTAATTCATAACTCATACGTTAAATTTGGAGAACTTTTTATTTTGACCTACTTTTCAGACACCATATCTCAAAAGTGGGTCAAAATACTTTCTAACGGCAGAACGCCAACACTATAAGCACACTCTTTGCTACCTGAATACAAAATTTCGAAGCAAATCATTAAAGTGTAATGTCAGAATCGCAAAAATAAGGAAAAACTATGAATTTGACCTAGATTTTGACCTAGGCATTTTGGTGTCCAAATTTTAAAGCTAGATAGCCTTCGAGGTCCCCTTCTTTTATAGGCTTTCAGAATGTTAAGCTGTACTCAGTTTATATCTGGTATTTTACACTTCAACAAAATCTTTTTTCTCATTGACATAACATGCATGGGGCACCAAATTTAGCGATTTTTGAGCTTTCAAAACGCCATAACTTCCGAACCGAAAGTCGGATTGAAATTTGGTTTGCAGATTCGGATTCCTGGGAAAATTCTACCCTTAATTCATAGCTCATATGTTAAATTTGGAGAACTGTTTATTTCGACCTACTTTTCGGACACCATATCTCAAAAGTGGGTCAAAATATTTTCTGACGGCAAAAGGCTAACACTATAAGCACACTCTTTGCTACCTGTATACAAAATTTTGAAGTAAATTATTAAAGTGTAGTGTCAGAATCGTAGAAATAAGGAAAAACTATGAATTTGACCTAGATTTTGACCTAGGCATTTTGGTGTCCAAATTTTGAAGCTATGTAGCTTTTGAGGTCCCCTTCTTTTATAAGCATTCATTATGTTAAGCTGTACTCAGTCTATATCTTGTATTTTACACTTCGAAAAAGTCTTTTTTCCCATTGACTTAACATAGGCACCAAATTTAGCGATTTTTGAGCTTTCAAAACGCCATAACTTCCGAACCGGAAGTCGGATTGAAATTTGGTTTGCAGATTTGGATTCCTGAGATCATTCTACACTTATTTCATAACTCACATGTTGAATTTAGAGAACTTTTTGTTCTGACCTACTTTCCGGACGCCATATCTCAAAATCGGTAAGAGTAATCAAAAATCTGATGGCACACTTATGAAAGGGCTTTTTCTGAGCTACATGATGAAAGTAAGATGAAGGAGTTAGATGAAAGATGTAGGAAGATAAATGTCAGAATGTTGAAAATGTAGGACGTGACCTAGTTCTTGACCTTTGACATAGATAAAAATTTGACCTAATTTCCGAGAAACTAGGTTACTGAGCTATGTTAGCCATGTAGGCAGATTAAAGTAAGCTCTTCTAGTTAGCGAGAAAACGTGGGTAGAGGAAGAATAATAATAATAAGAATAAGAAAACAGGCAAAAGCAATAGACTCCAGATTTTCAATCTGGAGTCTAATTAAAAATTGAGAACATCCTCGGAGGGAGAGTCTAGTCTGACACCATATGAATTCCCATTCACGACACGTTCAATAACCAGCGTTCAGTATTTTTGCACTCAATTTTCAAAACTTTCTAAGAAGATAAGATACACAGAACCTAATGACACAACTGTTGAGCTCCGTCCGATCCTAAAATAAAATATTGATTCTGAAAACATTTTTTCAATGTACTATTTTGGCATGAGACGTGGTAATGTACCATATATTTCAGTTTATAATTGTTTCTGTGTTATAGTGAATTTGTTCTCAGTTCCAAGGTGTGTCATGGCTTTCGCTTATGCCTGGGTCACATTTGATCCGATCCATCGGCCGGCGCCCGGCCGATTGAGTGTTTATTTTTGAACAAAATACTCAATCGGCCGGGCGCCGTAGTGAAAATCGAAGCAAATGTGAACAACGCATTATAGCAATGAAGTTCCTTGTAGCGTAAACGTTTGTTTCGAGGTCACACCCCAATCACCTGTAAAGGTGACATATATAGAATTTGTTAAAATTGACAATTAAGTACTACATTCAATGACTTTCTTGACACCCAGTAGATTATTAAAGAATCCTATATCATCGTCTTTACCAACGCTCGGGTCTAAATTATCACTTTTACTATTGTACTTTTAAATTGCTTCCATAATTAATTAGTTACCATTTCCGATGCCCAAAATTCTTTCTGAATACCTGAAATAATTGCTTTTAACAATTGCAGACAATAAATCACAATTATGATGATATTTATTCGCATGAAAATTGTTCTTAGTCGTTAAACATTAACGCTGTCTTGTTTACGTCATGTCAAAAGTACATCCGAACGTATAAATCTTAATTTTTAGTGTTACTTTGAAAAAACTGACAATTGGCATCTTGGTATTGAAAGAGTGGAGTTGTAATTCTTTACTGGTTATGTATACGTTGTTTTAACATGTATATTATACAATGTAATATATTTTGAATCAATTTAGCCCCATCCCAAGCAATACTTAATCAACCCGGGGAAACCATTCCATTAATTTAAACAGTTACGTTTTATTGGAGCTGTATGCCAGTCTGTGAATACTAGTTTTATGGTGATTGTCGATTTGATTAGCCTGTGAATACTATTTTTATGGTTATTGTCTATTTGATTAGCCTTTCTTCCTTTGGAATTTACAATTAAAGAACAATTTGATTTATTCGCCTTATGATTGACTGTTACTTTCATGGATATGTTATAAACAGATGTCTATGAACGTCTGTGGACCTTTCCCTCATTGAATTTCACCAATTCAATAGGCCTGATAATCCACATAATTCACTGATGATATGGATACCTCAAAAGTAAGCTATTTAGTCAGCAAAATAAGACAAAACATAAACTGGTCCACTCACCAATTTCTGACTATAATTGATTTTAATCTGAAATTGCCAAATGTGGTCAATATAATGTTTGTTAGTCTGGGGACCAATTTAATCGTGTATTTTAGAATAAGTATTTTATTAAATATGAAAAGCTGTAAACCGAGAATGATGTTTAACAGTGACATGACGATCAATAAGGCTTCTTAAAGCAATATGATGATTGACTGATGTATTTACAAATGTATCCATCAAATTCGAAAAGCATATGTTCGATACCAAAATCTCGAAGCAAATGCGTTTCGCAAAATATCAGCCTACATATTTTCATAGATTTAGAGCAAGATAGCTGCATTTTTCCGAGCAAAAGGGGCTTTGAAATAAGACCCTACAATACTCTTGAAATAAATCGTGTGCATTGCACAACGATAAAAAGCGCTATAGTACAACAGACTAAGGAGGTTACGATCGTGAAATCAAATGTCGATATATTTGATTAAAAATCTCCAGGTGGCCTGTTGCAGATATGTCTCGTTGAACTCTCCAATGCATATTGAGAATCTAACCATATCACGTTTTCTGTTATGAGATCCAGTTACCTTCATAGTATTTTATATCCCCCTCACATTACCCTGTAGAGAACGGGGTTGGAACTGTCATTTTATACACTACTACTTCTATACGAAGCCCCGGTACGAAGCTGTATTACACTTTCAAAGGTTTTGCATAAACACAGCAAAAATGGCCACATTGGAAGCTTGGAGTAATATCTTTGAAACTATTCAACTGTACACTGACTCTTTCTAGAGATGTTAGCCTCCAAAGTGAGCGCTCTGGCTGCGTCTGTTGCTTCTTTCAATTTCAATCAAAATCATGCATAAGAATTACGGTCTTCCATGCGAATAGATTTTGGAAATAGACAACGTTAAATAATACAAGTCGTATAGAATTGCTTTGATGCTCCTTGGGACTTAAACAGAAGCTCAAGTCAACGATGCAATCTCAGAAAACAAACATATATGCTCATATGCTGTTTGCTGGTTGCGATTATCCGCTGATCTGAGCTAATGAATAGTCAAGATAATAATCTCTGAAATATGTCTCTATAGCGAATTCTAATGGACTATCGCAAAACGCAATGGATGTCTTAATCACAAACGGATTTGTTTAAACGGTATAGCGAACGACTTAAACAACATATAAGACTATTGAGTTACATCCGACATTTGACGGATGATTAGCATATATTGATAAAAATGCTATATTGTCGAACCTCAAACCACTTCAGTTGCTTCAGTTGCTTCTAATAGTAATGTATGCTACAGTGTTATACATGACGGTGGACAACACGTTTATCAAAATATACACTGAAATGCAAAAAAGATTTGTTGCCAGTTTAGTACGATTAGAATGTCATCATCGCCAGGTTTCATTTGTGGTAACTTTGGGAAATTAACATATTAGTCCGCGCGCGGGAAATGTATAATATTCTTAATTCAAATTAAAAGTCATGCTAGCCTGGGCATAACCCACGAAAATTTACAGATTAACGCTAAATTATATCCACACGTCATAAAAGCTAAGAATTATAAAATAGTAATTTGTCCAGGATTTAATCCAGTTGACAGGTGTCTAAATTGTGGATTATCGGCCATCGTAGAACTCTGCACTTATGGTCACGCATCTCATACCCCGTATGCGAGTGACAGTTATGTCGGGAGGCATAATTGACTGTCAGTCATACTGATTAAGTTCAAACACAAATAAGATAACTCAATTTTCCCTAAGTTACTTCATTACTTGAATTACCGTTGACGAAGCATTATGTTGGATAGGAGACGCTCCATACTAGATCTGATTTTGGCAGTACTAAATAAATATGCCAACAGCAGTGTATGATATGATAAAAGTATTTTATTTTGGCTGTATGCCATTACCATATGATATAACTTCTCGATGTGAGATTTATTTTATTTTGAGTTAAATCCACTTTGGCAGCAGCACAATAGAATGCAATGTTGTTTATTTTAAAGAATATACAGGTGTAAAAAGATGAGTGCATTCTTTTTCTATTGTTTTTAAAGAATTGACAATTGACTGTCAAATGCAGTGTACTAATATACCCTATTCACTCATTAAATAGGAAACACAAAAGAAATCAAATTTTAAACTGTACCTGGCCATGCAGTGCACTGAAGCTGAAGTTATGACACCCATCACTTCTCAATACACTAACCTCATAGTCAATACAAAAGAAATCAAATTTGATAAACCATTTGTACTGGATCTTATGAGAACTAATAACCTCGGGCCAAGGCCCTCGGCTATTATTTCTCATCCATAACAGGAATCTTGCTGTCGCATAACATGTTCTAAAGATTATACTTCGTTCTCCATATTTATACTATATATAAGTGAGTACGAGAATGAGCGTATTCTGTAGTAAAACAACATTTGAATAACCCTCTAAATGTTCTAGTATTGATAGTTTCTATCGCACCACATTACTTCAATATTTTTCAAATTATGACCCATTTCTCTTGAAAGCCCGTGATAAATATTCTCAAACTTAATATGGTGGAAGTTTTACATTTGGTAGTAAGTTAATGCTCTGGTGTTTAAAATGTGCCTACTAGAAGGACTAAAAGTTCTAATCCGAGGTATCATAAGTCACTGTTGTCTAAGAGTGTAAGTTCGTTTTGGCTGGGAATAAAAGGCCCCTCCCTGAAGCTAGAAACAAATTTTGTTCAAAATATGAAGTTATTTAAGGGCACTTTAGGAACTCTACGAAAGTTAATAAAGCATATGGGGAGTAACGTGTAATTGAGTTATTAATAGAGCAGTTCCTGTAATCAGCCATGCTTGACTGTTCCAGTATATCACTTTAACAAGCGTTATAGGGGACAACTCTAATCTACTCTCGGGGAATCAATTCTCCAAATGTCTAGATTTACTGTTAGAGTATACTATATTGTTTAGAGTGATGGCCTCATTAACACCCATGTGGGACACGGAAAAAATATAAAATCTCACTGTCTGGTCAACACTTCATTATGATTCACAAGGGTTCAGTTGCTTCAAATGTTCTATAACAAACACAATGGATGTCCATTGTAAAATGTTTGATTCACTTGCTTCTATCAAAACAGGACTGTTCCTTCTTTTTATATTCGCAATAAGCATCATGTACTCTCGTCAAAAATTAATGATTGTTTTGAGATTATGAAAAGATAATGCGACTTTATTTTAAAGATATCTGAAACGATTAACATCTTTCAAAAGTTCTTATTGCATTATTACTAACGGTACAGACCTGAATATCAGGCTTGTACATGAACATAAAATTGATCCGTCAATCACCGCCAGTGGACTGAATGTACACACTGACGTTATCTACACAGCTACACAGGCTTGGATGCCTCTGATTCCATTTTGAGAGAATGTAATGTGACTTGCTATTGATTGAAAGTCATCGTTCATCTAAAACACAATGCGACAAGCAACTCTCATCGTGAGAAATCAGTTCCTTTCTAGAAGGTGCATTGCGAGGTGAGAACAGAAAGATGTAATGAGTATCAGAATACGGGTCACAAGTCCCGATACGCACCATTTTTGCAGTTACGTAACCAGATGGTTGATATATGGTGATGTCAGCCTAATCTTACCTAAAAGAGTTTGTACGAAAACAATATTCCATGTAAAACTGAAGAGATGGTGATTACAATATAACATTTAATGCAGATATAAGTTCCAATTTGATTGGAGAAAGCACTTCAACTATATCATCTATTGCTCAAGATACTCTGCCACATGCATCATATCCGCCTCCGTATCATACTATTTAGGTGTTGTTTAGACTTAGTATAGCAGGGCTCCGTTTCTGAGTTTTTAATTCTTGCGTTATTGATGTGACTGAGGGGTACGTTCTTAGATACGCCGTGCCTGTGCATCATTTAAGGAGTTAAGCTCTAGTGTATTGGGTTGATTGTTGGTTATATAATCCAATGCAGTTATATAAAATAGCGTTTTCGGATTGACTGGAATCGGACACACGCTATGTGTGAATTGTCTTTCATGATGAAACAATGGAAACTCACGATAAAAATGAGGATATTTTGGCGACCAAGTACCATGTATTTGGTTACATGCTACAGGAGCCTATGTACTCTCCAAAAAGCTTAAGGTTTGGTTTGCCCCATTCCCATTGGTTCATTGGCCTAAATGACAGAGCTATTATTCGCCAGATGTTATAACACATAATGTAATGACATTTCTGCACCACAAATGATAAATTCGGACAACATAACTTTTTAGGAAATGTTGCATTTAAGACCGACAATATTGCTCTTATCAAATTGAAAACAATAGCCTAAAGTGTACAAATTAGATTACAGTTTGTCAAAAATGATAGATTATTTGATAATATCAAGCTTAAGTTTGTAGCATGAGAGAGTATTCCACCAACCTAACCACGCTAGACATTAAATCCTCCAAGGGTCTCCCCAAAGTATCATGAAACGAATTGGTTAAGTATACAGGGTTTTATTATACTCTGTATTTGAATAAGTGAATCGTGTGAGTAATGGTGGATTTGCACTATTGCACGGTTCTTAGGATTACAATTTTTTCCTTTTCTGTTTTATCATCTGGGTTTTCAGTTTCAACATCATACATTGTTCACTGTTTTTCAATTTCGACATCTTATATAATTGGTTATCAGCTGCAATAAATTGCATCCAATGTGTGTAATAACCATTTCATTATCTTAATTTCAAAGATTTCTTTCCATTTCATTTCTTGGTTTTAAGTTTGGACATCTTAGGTTCTTGGTTTTCGTAGGTAGACAGAAGTTGTTCGAGTTTTAAGAAAAATCAAACGTTCTAAAAATGTAAGTACATCGTAGCACAATCAAAAGATCGATTGAGAAGGTGCATAATAAAACAAATACTTGAATGGTAGTCACGTTAGATCATAGTTTATAGGATAATAGGAGTTTGCTTCTCAAACGATGTCGGCATAGCCATTCACTATTATTTCCGGAATTAACTGAGAACCATTTCCGATGTCACATATTTTCTATGTGCTAGGCCCAACTGCTGTCACATGTAAATCTATCGCGATAAAATCTTTGGAATTTTGGCAATGATAGTTTTCTAGCGAATTTGTATTTTGTACAAATGACGTGCATATAAATTTAATTTTAAACAAACCGTGTGTTGTGCGCACAATGGATACTGGCAGATTCAGGATCCATCATCCCGTCTCAAAGGTCGGCTCAAAAAATGGGATTTGGTTGTGCGCCACTTTCAAATCAGGTTTTAGGTATGACCAAAGGATCGCGAGTTGTTTGTAGAATGAATCAGGGGAGTTTTTTTCATGCATTTCGTTTATGTTTTTCATCTGAAAAACATCAATACACTTTAAAACATTTTATTGACTATAAGATTGCGCTATATAATCCCCAAAAAATATTTCTCATTTTCAAGGATTATCTGTGTATTAACAATTTAACACCCGGGTATTTTCATTTTTCAAACTTCAGAGGGCTGGGAATCATTCATAATCAACGCTTTTGAATAGCCCTCTGAAGTTTGAAAAATGAAATTACCTGGGTGTTAATCCAAAGATAATGCTTGAAAATAAAAAATATTTTTGGGATTATATGGTGCAATCTTATAGTCAATGAAATGTTTTATTAAAGTGTATTGATGTTTTTAGATGAAAAACATAATCAACATGCATGACAAAATTCCCCCGATTCAAGATTTGAATTCCTTTCCAATTCCAAGGTCGGCTCCCAATAAGCAGTTGTTTTGGAAATCTGTAAATCTGTAAATACAATTTCATCTTGGTTGTCGATTTCATATTTGAAGCATTTTTAATAGGCTTTATGTGATTTGATATCTTCTTCCCCTGATCAAATTTATGAACAAAAAATAATTTCTATTCTTGAACAATCTTAAAAGCGACTGTAGAATTAAGAGGTTAACAGAAATTCGTTTATTGATGACATTGATACTTAATTATAAAATAAGGCAAAGTAAATTACACAGCTGGCAATAATATATCCACTTTGATGTAAATATGTATGCACGTGTACCAAAGGGAAAGTACCAAAAATTATTACAGAACACAGCGACAAAAAGAAAACACCAACGAGTACACCAGTCATAAGAAAAACAAACTCCTATTATCCTAAACTATGATCTAACGTGACTACCATTCAAGAAGCATAATACGACACAATCTGAGGCAACGACACCAATGGATATTTCATAATCATGCTGAAGTTATTACAATACAGCAAAACCTGTGTATATTGATCATTTTTGCAGAGTAAAAAACGTTCAGTATTGGTAGTTGCTCACTAAACAGAGCCAAACAGGGCAGTGTATCCATAATTCAGTTGAGAATGTGCTGAGCAAGGGTGTACACTAGGGACAGCTATAGGTGTTCACAAAAGAGGGGTGTTCGCTAAGGTAACTGGTCAACTCGTACCCAAGACAACTCGTACCCAAGACAACTCGTACCCAAGTATATATTTTGTTTTGAATCAAGCATTGGACTGGGAATGTGAATAGATATACATATTATAATTGTAACATACTGTTCAGAATAGTTTAAAGTTTGAAGAAGAATTTTCGGAAGAAATTGATTTAATTTTGTGACATTTTGAGCTGGATAGTGTCAATTTATATAACCTGACTATTATTTTATATTGGTCACAGATTCAGGATGTTCGAGTGAAGAGACATATGTTTATTCCACATATTCATAATCATTTTTAAAAATATTGTATGTTTATGAGTGTTTGGAACAAGTGTCAGATCTAATGTTGTAGTTATATTTATTTATATATATGTTTGACAAAAAAATGTTGAGAACAAGCACTTCAAGCACTTCTTTTATTTAATAAAAAATGCTTTACTGATCCATTGAGAAAAAATGTCTTCTAAATTCAAAAAAATATTGAGGCTTATTTGATTCACATTATAACATGAAAGCATTACAAGCTCAATTTTTTCCCTAATATGCACCCATAATGCTGAAAATAATCTTGGGTACGAGTTGTCTTGGGTACCAGTTGTCTTGGGTACGAGTTGTCTTGGGTACGAGTTGACTAGGAAGCTTCGCTAAGACAGGTTTAACTGTACATGTTGAAGAATAAATTTAAATTGTTTACCAATACTCATAACATCAAAAGTAGTTATAGATACTATAGTATTCATCCAAGATAAAGCATTCAGTCTCAAATGATGCGGGACAGACAAATATAATTTCGAAGTCCATAGGCCTATCAAAGGATAAACATCCATCTGCAAAGCCGATGCCATAATTCACTAAAATTCCATATCTAACAATAGTTGCTAAGAGAAAACTATGGCTAGTTTCGATCCCTATTTCTCAATCATAAATGGTATAGCCCGGATCCACCTTAAAAGTTCGGTGCAAATCTTCAAAAGTTCCAACATCCCTGAACATGTCAGGTGGCAAAATTTGAAACTTCAGAACTTGTGATTTATATTTCTTAGTAAAGCTAAGTAAAAAATTTAAGAAAGCTGTAAATTCAGATAAAAAAAACTAGATACACGATTATGACCAAATATAAAATTGATATACATCTTCAAATATTTCTATAAAGTATTTGCTCGATAACAAAATCTTAGCAAACAGGTCATTAAACTCGTAAATTATCGGTCTACATATTTTCAAAGATTTAAATGCAAGATAGCTGCATTTTCGTGAAATCAAAGGATATGTTTGATAACAAATCTTCAGGTGAGTCTTTTCAGGTGGCCTGTTGCCGATACGTCTCAGTATGCTCTGATCAATGCATCATGAAAGCTTAACCATATCTTGTGGTATTCTACTATTAGGCTTAGTTAACTTCACAGTATCTGATCTTTTGTTATCTGAGCCTCCTCTGCTACGCTGGTGGCAGAACGGGATGTTACTGTCATTTTATATACTACTACTTATACGTTGATCTGCACCATGTTAAATCCGTTGACGAATGATGTGCGTCGAAATATATGCAACCCTTTTCGAATCAAATCTGTATATCCAAAAGTCAAAAATAATATCAGGAATAAGATCTAGATCTAGTCTATTTGACTGGTGTCTAAAATGTGAATAACAGGCCATCGTAGAACACTGCACTTAAAAATGACATAAGTAAGAATATCAAGGCATCATATATAAAACTTTTATAGCTGTCACATAACATTGTCCTAATATTTGTATTGGCTGGACCAGTTTATTCATTGTTCATAAGTATGAGTTTGGATAAAAATGATTAAATATAATACGAGTACAATCAACACAACACAAACACAATCAACACCTAAAGGGATTCATCAAATCCCTATTTTGATAGGGTGTAACTCACCGTATTGATCATAAGTCATGTGAAAAACGTGGGCGACAATGGGCATAAGATAAGTGCCATTCTCATCTAAGCAACTAAACGAAATAAAACAAGCCAACAAGCTGAGAAACAAGCACGATGTTCGCATTATTCGTAATCTAAGCGTTGACTTATAGTCATGTCACACCGCTTGGAAGAGGTGCTGATCTAAAAAATCCCCTCTTGGATAATCGCGGATATATTCGTGATCCTATTATATGCAAAGAAAATGCCGGTGATTATTCCACGAGGTGTGGAAAATATTCCATTTCTATAACTTCATCGTATAGTAGGGACCCCGGCCGATGATCCAAGGAAATACTGCATCGCCTAATTAATTAATAATTCTATAGTAACTCCGATTTATTTACTGTACAATAAAGATAAGTACAATAAGGGTCATTGTTTATTTCTGTCATTGTTAGATACAGAGATTCTAAGGCGATCAATGTAACCTAATCTAAAAAGTGCGTGAATGAAACAATATTTCATGGCAATGTAAGATAGCAGACGATTCAATGCGAAAATCACCTACTTGATCATTGAAAAGACTTCAAATATATTCTCTATTGAGAATTAGATATTACAAAACACTGGTTCATGCAAAACGTTAACGTTAGCATTATCATTACATTTTTCAAATGTTGTGTTGTCATTCTGATACGTTATTATGTTGTTATGTATTCAGCGCTCCTCTGTCTCTATTCGCTAGTCTCTGTTTCTGATTTTCTAAACTCTTGAAATATATTTGGTGAAAAGTGAACATGGAACTGAGGGGCCGTTTTGAGGTTCTGCCATGGGCTTTCAATAGAAAGTCCATGGTTCTGCCTATTATTTGTCTTTCATAATGAAACTTGAAAAACAATTGAATAGTTGATATTTTCGGGAAACAAGCTTTGGCTATTCGTGAATCCTTGTCTATATACTCTTTAATGCGTCAAAATGTTACATGGAAAACGTTCAACTTAGTCCATCGAATAGTAAGGCCTAATGTACACCTCTTGGGTTGGTGTGACTCCTTTAAATTCCGCGGGGCACTTTTGTCACGGACCCATCTCCAGTTACTTACCAGATGTTATCTCACACATGTACCCTGGACGACGTAACATTCGCTATGACATCCCTGTGGCCCAAAATGAAGTCTCTCATATTGAAAACAATAGATAATCATTAGAGACTCGTGCACAAACTGAATTACCGTTTGTCAAAAAAGACAAATTATCTGTACATCATCTGTTTGATGATATCAAGTTCGTAGCACGAGAGATTAATCCGCCAACCTAACCACTCTAGACATTAATCCGCAAAGGGGGTCCCCGAGGTCTCGTGAAACGAATTGTTTTAGTAGATCGGGTTTTATTATACTCTATATGTGACTAAGTGAAGCGTGTATGGGTAATGGCGGATTTACACGACGCTGGCATCATTGATGCTCCCAAGATTGTCATGCGAATCAGCAAAGAGGATATAACATATTTACTAGGTCAGCATAACCCTAGATCTAGTATACAAAGTCCATGGTCATCATTTTATACTCTCATAGTTGCAAACGGTATTGGGTTTTATGAATCATCAATATACGATATTATCGAACTTTTAATTGAAATTATACATTGATAAAAATCAAACTCACAATTTCACACTTTATTATGTTTCAATACCATCTCAATATCAAGCTAAACACCACCTTCTCAATATCAACATAGTCTTCTTCATTGTCAACATTGTCTTTTTCATATTATAATATTTAATATTATCATCTTCTATCGTTTCAACCTCGTGTTTGATTTTTGATTTTTCTCATAGACAATCTGACAATTGAAGATGCCTTTACTGACATGTTCATGAGTCCGAGCACTTTAATTATTTACGATTTGTTCAACGTGTAACTATGGACTTGAAGGAACCATATTGGCATTATGTTTTCAGTTGAGTTAATGTCTTGTATGTTTAGTCTAACTTGATTAGGCACTGTTGCAATGCAATTCTGTACTTTATGTCAATTGACGAATAACGGCACATCGCAGATGATAAAGACATCATCTCAAATAATTGTTCATAGTCATAGTTTACAGTACAAGACTATTAGTCCATCAGCTTCACCCCAAAATTTGGGTTATCGGTACCAAGTCAGGGGAATAAGCCTCATTGTGATTTTTGGCAAGGTAAATACCCCCAGAGTAAGAAAATATGTGATAGCATTGCAGAAGTGGTAGCTAAATGGGTGTTATCACCCATTTTTCAAAATGGCCGCCAGTATGCTTGCTACCAAATAAAAGAAGTTTTATGTAAGCATACAGAGAGGCAAAAATGGTGCTTTTGAGATCTAATTCTAGATTTTAGGGGTCAATAATTTCATTTAAGTCAAAAGCTAAGTCATCAAAGAATTGCTTTATATGGAAATTCAACATGGCCGCCAAAATGGGTGTTAAAATAAATATGTCACTATTGATCAATTAAGCTCAAAAAGCTCAAAGAACAGATACAAAGTGACTTTGGAGACCATATATAGGTTTTAATTCCTGGGGATTTTATTTGTATCTAGATCTAAGTAATCAAAGAACTACTTTACATAGAAATCCAATTTGGCCACCAAAATGAATATGTAACTATCTAAGTATATGTACTTGAACAGTTAAAAGTGCTTTTGCAGACCATGGTAGGGTTTTAGAGGTTAGGATTTCATTCATGTATAAATTGAAGTGATTAAAGAATACCTTTATATAGAAATCTAAAATGGCTGCCAAAATAGTCAACAAAATGGCTGCTAAAATGAATTTATATGCACATAGAAAACTTAGGATATTAATGTTATAGAGATATCTGAGACTAGGTTTCAGGATAAATTGGTTTCAATTTAGCCTTTACCTAAGTCATCTTAACCTTTCCTCATATTAATATCCAAGTCACAAAAATGGCTGCCAAAATGAATATATATATATGTTCCTATATCTATAAGCATTGATGAAGGATGTTGGCCGGTGATTATTGTATCTTTCAAGGACAAGTGGTCGAGGTTTGTTCCAGTTGTTCTTTGTCCATCATCAGTACCTCACCCTCCTAAGTTTTCTGAGTGTTAAGAATTATACCTGATTTGAGTGAACATTGCCACATTCATCCAACTTATTTCCTTTATTGCCATCTTGAAGTTCACAGGCTGCAGACCTAGTTCTCTCAACATGATGTTTAGATAAGAAACGCGGAAGCCTCCAAAGCCTACTTCTACTGGAAAGTGTCTCACCTTCCATCCTTTTCACCTTACTTTGTCAATGAGGTCTTCAACTTTGGCAATCTTCAGTTCATCTAAGATTTAGGTTTTGGTTCAAAATGAGTTGACACTTAGTCAATTAGAACTCATACACCAAAGTTTAACTTGGTCCAGAGCTGATTCCCAGTGTACCAAGTTACTTATCGACTTTTTTGTCTATTTATCTCCCTGCTTGGAGTGTTTATTTGAGATTATCCACCCATATAGCTCAGTGGTATTTGATTGAGTGGTCCATAACTTGTAAAAAGGCTGCGGTGTGTACTTGTATGACTATGTATGAGTACACATAAAAGAATACAGGGCTCCTTCAAGGAGGGGTTTCTGGGGTTTCTCCTAGGTTAATTACATAAATTACAATATATATCGGATAAACCTAAGAGGTATTGCAAACCTTCATGTTGGTAAACAAGATACAATATTGGAACCAATGTTGCCAATATCTATCTACTCCCAGGTAACCTTTGCAAGTCATCCCTGCTTACTGTTGATGTTGCTTCCTCTCTTCAGCCTCTTCTTCAGACATTCAATAACCCAGATGCGAGTAGAAATAATCTTGATTTACATCATCAAGAATTCAAAATTCGGTCAAAGTGATATCATATTTGAAATCTACAGGTAAAATTACATCTAGAAATGTGGTTTTAAAAAGTGTTTATCAACTTTGAAAATTTAATTTTCTTTGTAAATGTGATTTCTAGTTCGGGGAGATTCTCCATAGACCCCATGTCATAAAATCACAAAAAGTGAAATATCTTTTCTTTTATTAGACAGAATATATTTTCTTTTACTGGATATATTCTTATTTGTATAACTATCAGATACATAAGGGTCATATGAAAATTAGACCACTGACACCGCTGAAAATTCAAGTTAAGGGAACTTTCTGCTATACCTGCCATGCTATCTGACCCGAATCAGCCACCTGGTGGTGAAACTGGTAACTACCTACCCGCATCAGAGTAATTCTCTCATCATGAATAGTATGAATAATTGCACATTAGCTTCTTTTGCATACCACGTAGCTGAAGATTCCTTGGATTGCACTAAATACATGCCCAATTGGCCATCTCATCTTCTCCAAGCAGCTTAAAATCCATTATGCTCCAGGGAATGACTAGGTCATAACATTCATGATGTCCATAAAGGCTCGCCAAGAAGGATGTCTTGTGTCAATCATTCCCTTTGAGACATCTATACTTTTCTGCTTTCACAATCCAGGTCATCATTGTGGTGAAGAAAGTACAATTGAGATAGTACATCCCATCAGGGCCATCTTGGATATCCAAATAAGTATGTTCCAAAATTATTTATTTATTTTCAATTGGCTATTTTGGTTGCCTTCCTGAATATCCAAATAAATAATTATTTGATGACTTAAAGTTCTTGACCATTGAAACCTAGACATTGACTTAAGTTCTTGACCATTGAAACCTAGACATGGTCTCCAAAATCACTTTGTAACTGCTCTTTGAGCTTATGTTATAGTAACATATTCATTTTGGCAGCCATCTTGGATGTCCATATCAAGTTATTCTTTGATGACTAAGACGATAAAATCATCGAACCCTTTCACGGTCTACAAAATTACTTTTTATCTGTTCTTTGACCTCATATCAGTAGTTACATTTTCATTTTGGCACCCATTTTGGTGGCCATCTTGGATTTCCATATAAAATAATTATTTGATGACTTAGGTACCTGTTACACTGCTGGGTTGAGTCTAACGAAGCATTTTTGTAACGAAGGTTAGCGAAAAAATTGTGTCCACACTGGCTTTATCCAAACCTAACGAAGCAATTATTTGGTGTTACACTGCACTTAAAATGCTTCGTTGCGCGTGCGCATTACTCATCTCCCCCACCCACTTATTATGATTAATATTTTTATTCTTTTGATATAAACCATTGATCAAACTCAAAAATCTAATTTTTAATCTTTATTTTAACAAATCAGCACAGAAAAAGACTAGTTCAAAATTCTCGGGAAAATAAAACAAGATGAATGTGATCATTCCGTACACATGTCCATACATTTTCCGATCATTTCGATTTTTATATATTTCAGCTGTCAATACGATTACACGTATTGTTTTCATTTTCTATCATTTCCTTTGGAAAACATATGGAATAAAAATAGGCCTATGTTAATTAGTAGGAGGAATTGGATTCGGGGTTTATACAGACGACTAGTATGTAATATCGTATAAAAACGTTCAATTTCCAAATGGACTTCTCAGTTATATTTCAAACAGTGTAGCCATTACTAAAATATCTCGGTGTTCGGCTGGTGGTTTAACTCACGCGGTCCTAACTTCGACCGTTAATTTGAATTTTCGACCTACCAGATGCTTGAAAATCAAGGATTGCGAGTCTCATACTGCAACGTTTTTCTTCAAACCTATACCATTAAAAGCAAAACAAAATTGCCTTTCTGTCGGTGCATTACTTTATTGTAAAGAGTCCCTCGTTCTAGCAGCGTTTTGGTCCCAAGCTGTTAGAAGGCCTTCTTACCGCTGGGGACCAAAATCCCGCTGGAAGTAGGGACTCTGTTTAAGAGAATAATGTACCATCAGAAAGCGATTTTTGTCATGCTTTGAATGGAACAAGTTTGAAGAAAAACGGTGCAGTATGAGACTCTTAATCCTTGATTTTCAAACATCCGGTAGGTCAAAAATTCAAATTAACGGTCGAAGTTAGGACCGCGTGTAACTACTATTTCATGACCAATTCATTTTAATATGAATATTACCCGTCTCGCCAATATTCCATGCATATTTGAGTGAGTTTGACATAAATTAATATGTTAATCCATCAGCCGTCCGTTGAATTCGAAAATGGCGCAAATAGGAAGAAACTTGAATATCAGTTGTAAGCATCGTCTTACGACACATCAATAGTGTTTGGGGCTGGCCTAATACATGCAGCCTCTCTGTGGCAAATATCTGTCGACAAGAAACAATTTTGGCCACCGTTCCTTGTCCGCAGGGTTTTACCGTATTTGTATACGGAAGTTTTGAAACGTAATTAATTCAACATATTTAAACATGAAGTTTAAATTCAATTACAATTTAAAATCGTCGAGGAATAAAATAATGGAACGACTAGTACAAGTACATGTATTGCAATGGGGCGATAGCCAGTTGAATACGATTTCTGAAGAGAGACATTTTCGAATCAATCAAATCGGCTATATTCCCTGATATGATTCACCGGGAAGCAATTGTATCAGTATCATGGTATTAACACCTTTAGAATTACATTCAAAGTATAATTATTCGAGGCGCAAGAAAAAATTAATATTAAACATGTATGCCACAAGTTTCTATTTAGTAAGCATATCTTATCATGTAATTTCAAAAGTTTACCCTTCCACACTTGAGACGGAGTTTTCTGAAAGAGGGACATTTAAAGGCCCCATATAAAGTTTAAACCACTTTGGCTTAAATTGTAGTGTTACCCAATGTTATCAAAGTGTGATATGTAAAACTTTTTTTTTAAATTTCAAAAAGTGGTTTTTGATAGACTTTTTGTTCCAAAATTTGTGAATTTATTTAAAACCAACTTTTAGAGGTCACTCATATCTTCTAATTAGCCACAATTCATACCAATGCATAGCATTCATCCTCCCGTGTTTTTTGCCGAAAAAATTAAGAAAATCGGTTCATAAATAAGCGAGAAATGAACTTATCAGTGCATGAAAATTGTTCTGAGGAAAATGCATTTCAGAATTTTAGTTCTCATTGAAACCAATGGTACAATGATATCTAAAACATAATTTATTTTTCCTTTTAACCTGGTTAGACAATCAACATTGGTTTTTTATGAAAGTCTAACATATTTAGAAAAGATTGACATCGAAAAAAAAATTTCAATTTTTTTCAAAAGTTTTTGGTACCTTAGTGACATCACTAATGTTTCAAAATATTTTTGATATGCTAAAACATTAAAATGGCCCATTAAATATGGCATTTTATTATTGAAATAGTGTGTCCTTTGTTCAACCTTTGCATTGGTGTTAAAAAGATAATATTTTTTGAAATGCATTAAGAAATATTTGATGATTAAGAAATTTCATCTTTTTTTGAAAAATGGCGGGAAATTTGAATTTTTGAGAAATGAAATGCTCACAACTTTTTTGTTCAAAATTTTTTTTTTGTTCAAAACTCACTAAAATCACTTTTTAAGTCCTGACAAATAGTAAATGAATGATAAAAAAATATTTTCAAGCTTTAGACGGGGACTTTAAATATTCTAGGTTTATTCTCTAATAGATCAGATAAACGTTTCAAAACTACCGTATACATATACGGTAAAACCTGCGTTTTTTAGATTTAATACTTTTTGTCATATCAATGCGAGGAAAGGCAGGGAATCGAATGAAATGCTACGAAAGACGGTAAATCACATTTATACGTGGTAGCGTTTAGGGCTTGAGTTAGCGTCAATCAGTGACGCAAGTAGGTAATTATTTTAATCAAAACGTAGCATTATAATAATACGTACTTGTCACAAATACTACCTTATTAAATTGGTTTAGCCTAATATATCTCAAATTTTTAATTACCCTGGCCTTTCCTACAAATTCTTACATTCACTTATTACCAAATTAGGTCAAAATTAGCACTGTAATTTTAAGTGTAGGAACTGGAAACAAGCTATATATATGTGATATAGAGTAGACATGTAGGGAAAAAGTAGAAGTGAACTAGTTTTAGAGAGTGAGAAAAGCACAAATGTGGAATGTGATATTTTTCATATATATGAAGTGAATTATGCATCATTTGAGATATGTGAAATGAAAGTTAACTAGAATATGAGATATTCTACAACAGTTATGAACTTATGTGATTGCATAGTGATAGTGAAACTTGTGAAAATTGTGACAATAGTGTCAACTTTTACTAACTGATTAAGAACTAATAATCGTTACGAAAAGTGAAACAAGTGTGTATATTAACGTGCTATTGTTCTTACTGATGAGGACAATTATACGTGTGATTAAAATCTGTGATGTGAATATGACATTATCCAGGAGCTACTCGTACCGTAAGAATTGTGTATCTGTAAAATGAACATTTGACGTAACTACAGACAAGACGTGTACATATCCGTTTATATATCGATAGTGTGAACCAGTGTGCAGGAGCTACAAACTGCGAGTGTTTGTGCATCTATGACAATGTAACTATAACTATAATTGTGTACGTGCCAGATTATTATCGCTGATGCAGACCAGTGTGCAGATTTATTAGACTGCAGGTGTTTCGTACAATAACAACAGTGGATCTTCAAAATATGGTGATATAATTAAATTATCATAAAATTACATTTTATTGACGACAGCAGGCTTTACTAATGACAATAGTGAGGGGTTACAATTATATACAGTAGTGCAAATATACTTCTTGTTGAGTATATTAAAATTTAATTTGAAAACTATTGTTTATTGGAAGTGAGTTAAGTTAGTTATTAGAAAAGTTAATTAGATTAGTGTTAAGATAAGGAAAGTTAAAGGTAGAATTTTATTTGGAAAATTCCATCGCAAACTGTAAATTTGTAAATATGTTTATTAACTTTGAAATAGATTTTTAATTTTAATTCAAAAACAACCAAAGTTTTCATATTATTAACATCAGCTAAGGTATAAAGAACCCGACCCTGTGACAATGGGGGCTCGTCCATAGCCATTACTTAACTTAGATGTTACTTTATTTCAAATAAGCATGTTATAAAGTTAAAGTAGATTGCTTATAGTTAGAAGTTAAATTAGCTTAAGAGTTAAGTTAGAAAGTTACATAAAATAAAGTAGATAGTGCCAATTTATAAAAAAAACAAAAAACTGCCAATACAGTAAATTAAATCAATTTATCAGTACAAAATTGAATATACTTTTTATTAAATCTCTTATCCAGTACACGCTACCTACAATTACACCTACATCGCGATCGCGCAAGTTATACATTATACATGTTTAAAAATTTACGCGTATTTTAACTTTCTTCCTTACTACTGAAAAATGGCAGAAAAACAGGAAATGGATATGACAGACAATAACGTATCAGAAAAATCAGACCTGGAGAAATGTATGGAATTGGGAGAAAAGCTAGGCTATACAGGCGAGAAACTAGAAAAGTTCATTTTTGCCGAGCGCGATCGATTAGAAAAATGTCAAGAAAGACAAGATAGAATATATGAAAGAGAACACAAGAAAAACATTGAATTAGGAGCTCAAAGAAAAGAAGAGCTGATGCTTCAAATAGATTTAGAAAAAATCAAACTAGAAAGCATCAACAGACCAGAACAAAGTAATATAGAAAGACCAACCACTACCAGAGAGAGTCAACAAATACCCAAAATTCCAAAGTTACCGTTCTTTGATGAGACAACCGACAATATTGATGCTTATCTACTTAGATTTGAAAGATACGCAAAAACTCAAGAATGGAAGGAAGAAAATTATGCCATGTATTTGAGTGCCTTATTAAAAGGAAAAGCACTTGAAGTGTATACCAGACTACCAGAGACTGCATGTTCCTGTTACCAAACACTGAAAATAGCCCTTTTAAAGCGTTATGAAATGACAGAATATGGGTTCAAAAAGAGATTTTATTCTTCTGAGCCAGAAAAAGGAGAAAGCGCTATTCAGTATATGGCGAGAATAGAGAACTATTTTAATAGATGGATAGAACTCGCAGAAGTACCCAAAACCATAGAAGGCATCACTGACCTTATTGTTAGAGAGCAATTTTTAAACTCATGTGGAAAGCCGTTATCTACCTTTATTAGAGAACACAACATAACTACACGATGGGACATCACAGAACAAGCAGATAGATACACCAAAGCTAGAGGTATACACTCACTAAAAGATGACTATTCCACAGGAAATAAATTCAGATCTGAAAGATACCAAAACAATTTGAAAGAAAATTGGAAACACACTAAAGAAAACGAGACAAAAGATCAAACTGACCAAAAGAAAACAGAAGAAAGAACCAGCAGAGTATGCTATATATGTTTTCAAGAAGGGCATATGGCCAAAGACTGTTCTAAAAACCGAATAAAGAAACCAACAAATGCAGCTGGGCTTTTATATGAATCAGATGAAAACCCTTCATCTGAGAATGAGTGCAGTGATGATGATAGTATTTCAACTGCATCCTGTCATATTAGAGAACATAACTGTGAAATAAAGCCAGGTAAAAGTATAATACTGTCATGTGGATGTAATGTAGCAGTCGTTGGTTCATCCTGCAGCTGCGATAATAAACAAGGAAAGATATCCAAACTTCCTATAGAAATCGGATTTATGGGAAATAAGAGAGTGAATGTACTTCGCGACACAGGATGTAGCGGAGTAGTAGTGAAAACAAGCCTTGTGACAAAAAAACAGTTAACAGGAAAGCAGAAGAAATATATCATGATTGATAGAACCATGAGAACAGCAGATGTGGCCGAAATATATGTAGAAACTCCATTTTTCACTGGAACTACAGAAGCCATTTGTATTGAAAATCCAATTTGTGAATTAATCATTGGTGAAATTCCTGGTGCTACCTTGAGCAGTACAACTAATAAAGAAAACGCAGAAGAACACGAGAAAATTAAACCCAGCAAAGTAAATGATCAAAATACCCAAAATATGATCATCAAAGAAGAACCAAATAATGTTGGGGAAAATAATCACAACAATAATGAAACAAACAAGATCAAGCCACAAAAGGTTGATGACAAAGAAATTGTACTAGCTGCAGTACAGACAAGAGAACAAGCAAAACAAGAAGGTAAACCCAAAAGAAAATTAAAAATACCAAAATGCATTGTAACTGGAATATCAAATGGTGAATTTAAAGATCAGCAGAAAAATGATATAACCTTAGAAAAGGTGAGAAAGCTAGCTGACTCAAAAGATGTCAAAACAACCAAGAACAACTGTTCCTACTTCTTTAAGTGGAAGAATGGTGTACTAATTCGAAACTACAATAACAACAATCATGAAACTACCGGATTTCGACAAACAATTTGTCCTGCGAACAGATGCCTCTGATGTGGGAATTGGTGCAATATTACTATAAGAGCATGATAATTTATTGCACATTGTCTCAACAGCAAGCAAGAAACTCTCACCTCATGAACAAAATTACTCGACTGTAGAACGTGAATTTATGGCAGTAGTTTGGGGAATCAACAGATTTCAAGAATATTTACATGGCACCAAATTCAAAATACAAACAGATCACCAACCATTAGCTTATCTGGAAAAAGCTAAATTGACAAATGCCAGATTAACAAGATGGGCCTTATTTCTACAGCAATATTATAACACAATTGAAGTCATTAAAGGAGCAGATAACTTTGGAGCAGATTTTCTGAGTAGAAATGTCTAATATAACCATAAAAGAACTTAGTTACATACTACATATACTCATATAGTATTACTCACACTAACATAAATTACATACTGTGTACTTGTATTTTAAAGAATATATACTATATTCTCAAACAAGGGGGTAATGTCACAAATACTACCTTATTAAATTGGTTTAGCCTAATATATCTCAAATTTTTAATTACCCTGGCCTTTCCTACAAATTCTTACATTCACTTATTACCAAATTAGGTCAAAATTAGCACTGTAATTTTAAGTGTAGGAACTGGAAACAAGCTATATATATGTGATATAGAGTAGACATGTAGGGAAAAAGTAGAAGTGAACTAGTTTTAGAGAGTGAGAAAAGCACAAATGTGGAATGTGATATTTTTCATATATATGAAGTGAATTATGCATCATTTGAGATATGTGAAATGAAAGTTAACTAGAATATGAGATATTCTACAACAGTTATGAACTTATGTGATTGCATAGTGATAGTGAAACTTGTGAAAATTGTGACAATAGTGTCAACTTTTACTAACTGATTAAGAACTAATAATCGTTACGAAAAGTGAAACAAGTGTGTATATTAACGTGCTATTGTTCTTACTGATGAGGACAATTATACGTGTGATTAAAATCTGTGATGTGAATATGACATTATCCAGGAGCTACTCGTACCGTAAGAATTGTGTATCTGTAAAATGAACATTTGACGTAACTACAGACAAGACGTGTACATATCCGTTTATATATCGATAGTGTGAACCAGTGTGCAGGAGCTACAAACTGCGAGTGTTTGTGCATCTATGACAATGTAACTATAACTATAATTGTGTACGTGCCAGATTATTATCGCTGATGCAGACCAGTGTGCAGATTTATTAGACTGCAGGTGTTTCGTACAATAACAACAGTGGATCTTCAAAATATGGTGATATAATTAAATTATCATAAAATTACATTTTATTGACGACAGCAGGCTTTACTAATGACAATAGTGAGGGGTTACAATTATATACAGTAGTGCAAATATACTTCTTGTTGAGTATATTAAAATTTAATTTGAAAACTATTGTTTATTGGAAGTGAGTTAAGTTAGTTATTAGAAAAGTTAATTAGATTAGTGTTAAGATAAGGAAAGTTAAAGGTAGAATTTTATTTGGAAAATTCCATCGCAAACTGTAAATTTGTAAATATGTTTATTAACTTTGAAATAGATTTTTAATTTTAATTCAAAAACAACCAAAGTTTTCATATTATTAACATCAGCTAAGGTATAAAGAACCCGACCCTGTGACAGTACTTAAAAACATGTTCTTTCCTCGCGATTCCTCTCATTTAATACAAAATGATGAATGTGCTCTTTATTACGCGCATGCGCAAACCGCCAACTAAGCATTTTCTAACGAAGCTACCTGTTACACAGGCCAAAAAAGCTTCGTTGGGAGCTAACCTTCGTTGAATTTTCTACTCAATAGCTTCGTTATCAACTAAGCTTTTCCAACGAAGGCAGAGGTGTTACACTGGCCCAAAATGGCTTCGTTACGAAGCTTTTTGTCAAATTGCTTCGTAACGAAGCATTTCAACTGGCCTGTGTAACAGGGGTCTTAGACTTAAATGAGGCATAAATGAAATGATTGACCCCTAAACCCTTTCATGGTCTACTAAATTGCTTTTTATCTGTTCTTTGAGCATATATCAATACATGTAGTTACACATTCGTTTTGGCACTTATTGTGGCGGCCATCTTGGATTTACATTTAAAATAATCCTTTCATTACATACTGTAGATTTAGATATGAATAAAATCTATAGACTCTAAAACCTCCTCTAAAACTTTCCAAAATCATTTGGAAATGTTTTTCAGTTTGTATCATAAGTTACATATTTGCTTTTAAACCAAATTTGATGGCCATCTTGGATTTCCATAAAATTAATGTTTTGATGACTTGGATTTAAGCAGAAAGCAAATCAGTGACCCCTAAAACCCAGAATTAAGACCCTAAAATCACTGTTTTTACCGCTCAGTATGCTTAGATATAACTTCTTTTATTTGGTAGCAAGCGCACCGGCGGCAATTTTGAAAAATGGGTGATAACACCCATTTAGCTACCACTTCTGTAATATCACTATCATATATTTTCTTACTCTAGGGGTATACACCTTCCCAAAAATCACCATGGCCATTATTCCCCTGATTTGGTACCGACCAACCCCCCAGGCTGATCGCCTATATCCGACACTTTTGCTCTTTAAATGAGCTCTGTCTGTCACTGTGACTAGGGTCAAGTCCAGTTGCTGTACATTCGGAGATAGGCATTTATATTTGGCCACCATTTACAGCAGATAACTATAGCGTCATAACTGCTTCATTATTCGTTTGGAATAAATTCCCTTATACGAATATTAATGTAACATTTACAAATAAAATTTCCAAATTACAAATACGAATATGATGTATCAAATAAACAAGCAGATACTAAATTCGGGTGCAATTTATGTTTGTAAGGACTAGAAATATTTGTAACTAACAATTTATTATTCGCCAACTACAGCTTACAATTCGTAAATTTCCCCCAAATTGCCTGTTATTTTATCGAAGATTTTTACCAATAATAATCTTGCATATTACCCATGAATTGTTGCAGAAAGCAAAGGAATATTCGTACATTAGCGAATGATAAAATGAAACTTTACGAATATAAATGTGAGTTTACGAATACAAATGTGAATTAACGAATATAAACTGCAAGTCTCGAGATCACGTGACATGACATGTGTGGGGGAGGGGGCGATGACGTTGACCGTGGATTGACCATGTGTCATTGAGAATGATCACGTGATCTTAATAAACCAATGAAAAACGAATATAAAAGTGCAATTTACGAACACAAATGACAATATTTACGAACAATAAATGTGCACTTTTACGAAAACATATTACCTTGTTACGAAAATAAATTCGACAATTGAAAAATAAAAATGCCAAGACTAGTACTTATTCATTGATAAATTCGACTTTCAGTTCTTAGATATCAAATTAATATATTCACAGAAACAATGATAAAGGTACAAAATGAACTCATTTTATTTGTATACGGATAAACAATGCGTCACTAACAAATGCGTTTAAGGACTTTTGAATGTATTTCAGTATTAAACACATACATATACGTTTTAACGAAACAAAATAGATTAACGAACAGAAAAGGCAAACAATGAATGAAAATACTCAAGTTACGAACATAAATGTGCATTTAACAAGCACAGAAGTTCAATTTACGAATACAAATAGTAAAATACAAATAATGAAGCAGAAAACATTCCATAGATAACATGCGAAAATTCGCACATGTCTATGTTTTTACACGATGCCGTCTTTGTGCACCATGCTAGGCCATAGTTTCAAGCTGACAGCAATTTATCAATATTCAAAATAGAGATATTAAAAGAAACCCAAGATTTAATTAGGACGAGTTGCCTGGGGGCTACCATTTAACCAAGCAGCTAATCCACTTCGTCATAGCCTTAACAAGCAAAAATGTATACGTGTTTGATAATATGACTAGTCCTGATTCAGAAGTCGAAAATCTTTTACCCGGGGTCTTTTACGGACAGGGAATAAAAAGTCATTCAAAACTGTTTTAAAATGCAATATATTATTCTTTGGGATGTTTGGGTTTCTTCCCTTGCGCCCGATTTAGCTGCTTTGGTTTTCCAAGGTTTTGTTTTTTCGGGGGCATTGGCCATAATGCTCACATATTTGTCTAATTGTAAATTTTAGACTACTAACGTTATTACTAATGGCGGCACGGAAAGTATTTACATTTGCTTACATATTGTTGATACACGTGTCGGTAACAGGCCCCCAAAACTTCCACGCGAAGAAGAAAAGGACCAGTATGTTGTCCCTAAACAGATGCAAATACCGATTATTAATAACGAAAACCTAGAAGCCCAATTTGATGTTGTGACATCTGTTGCTTCCAGATTGACATGCCAACAGTTCAGCGGTAACAATTATTGTTTAGTGTCTGATAAGTGTCCGGAGTATAGAAATATCCATGATCATTCTGATTTACAAGATCTTCCGGCGATCCATGATTGTCATCCGAGTACAACAAACCTATGCAACCAAAGCAAGCAACTCAACGTTAGATTAGAGTCTGGATTGAAAATGTCAAATAATCCACGCAGTACAAGAGTCCAGAGTTGTTTTTGATTCATCCTAGATTGTTCCCACCATAGTTTTCACCAACTTTCTAACCCACTTAATTATGTAACCTTTCCTTGGATAACCATGACATCTGAATTTCCCGAGGAACTGCATTTTCATGGAATCAGCTATATTGGTTAAAACAAGAAGTTATTCAAAGTAGTTTTGCTCTCCTTTTCCCCTTCACCCTGTGTTCAGGTTGAAAACTCAGTATTTACAGTTTTTATGAAAAATATGTCAAAATCTTAAAGAGGGGCTAGGATTTAAAACTATCATCAAAAATTTAGAATAAAGCATTATTTAAACCGCCAAGAGGAATAAAATAATTTTATGGGATTTTCATACAATCGACAAACGTTTTTTTTTTTTTTTATTTGCGTGCACATTTTGTTATTTTAGGTAAGAGTCAATTGCCCAACTTATTAGCCCTTATTTCATGAGCATTTCCTTAAAGTTTTTCGTATACAACAGAAGTGTTGTAAGTTATAAAAATCTGCATGCTCATTCATAATATTAATGTTTTGTTTCGAAACATCTTGACTTATTGGTTCCGGTATTTCATAGGTGTCAAATATCTGACATTATGCACATATGGACATATTAGACATATTAAACACTTGTTTATTAATTAATGATCATACACCTACTTGAATACAACCTGAGGCTTCCTACTTGTCAGGAAGTTTTTGTGTGCAAAAAGCTATACAGAACAGGAAACAGTCTTTCATCACATCTATCAATATAAGAAACAGATTGATTTGGGTTTTGTTGTAAATTCAAATCTGATTCAAGTAAAGCACTACAAACCAAATAGAAGTAACTTTCAATATTTCCAGAAAAATATATCCGGCCACGTGTTACTGAAGCTCAGCAGGTGTCCAACAGGTCTTGCAGTTGCTGTTAAAAATAATCAGGCTAAAACTCCAAACATTCCTTAAATATAAAAACAATATTTTACTATTCAAGTCAATGACCCTCTTGTCAAAATCTTGCCAGTGTTGCCCAAAAAAATGTAGTTCGATTCCAAGATAAATTGTGTTTGTTTTCCCATTGAGCAAAGTACGGTAGGGATTTAGCAAAGTCATCCAACCGTTAGTGCGTCCGGGCAATAACACCACTGTCAAGTTCAATATAGGAACACTAAAAGTGCAAGAACATGACAGTAGAGGGCGATACAGGAACACCATAGATGCAAGAACATAACAGTAAAGGACAACACAGGAACACTTAAAATGCAAGAACATAACAGTAAAGGACAATACAGGAACACTAAAAATGCAAGAACATAACAGAACAGGACAACACAGGAACACTTAAAATGCAAGAACATAACAGAAGATGGCAATGCAGGAACATTTAAAATGCAAGAACATAACAGTAGAGGGCAATACAGGAACACTATAGATGCAAGAACATAACAGTAAAGAGCAATACAGGAGCACTATAGATGCACGAACATAACAGTAGAGGGCAATACAGGAACACTATAGATGCAAGAACATAACAGTAGAGGGCAATACAGGAACACAATTGATGCAAGAACATAACAGAACAGGACAACACAGGAACACTGAAGATGCAAGAACATAACAGTAGCGGGCAATATAGGAACACTAGAAATGCAAGAACATAACAGTTAAGGACAATACAGGAAGACAATATATACAAAACATAACAGAAGAGGACAACACAGGAACACTTAGGATGCAACATAACAGTAGAGTGTAATATAGAAACACAATAGAACCAAAAACATAACAGAAGATGGCAATATAGGAACACTTAAAATGAAACATTACAGTAGAGTGTAATGCAGGAACACAAAATATGCAGAGGACAACACAGGAACACTTAAAATGCAAGAATATAACAGTAAAGGGCAATACAGGAACACTGAAAATGCAAGAACATAACAGTAGAGGGCAGTACAGGAACACTATAGATGCAAGAACATAACAGTAAAGGGCAATACAGGAACACTGAAAATGCAAGAACATAACAGTAGTGGGCAATACAGGAACACTAAAATGCAAGAATATAACAGTAGAGGGCATTACAGAAGCACTATAGATGCACGAACATAACAGTAAAGGGCAATACAGGAACACAATAGATTCAAGAACATAACAGAACAGGACAACAGAGGAACACAATAGATGCAAGAAAATAACAGTAGCGGGCAATACAGGAACACAATAAATGCAAGAACATAACAGAACAGGACAACACAGGAACACTTAAAATGCAAGAATACAACAGTGGAGGGCAATACAGGAACACTAAAAATGCAAGAACATAACAGTAGAGGGCAATACAGAAACACAATACATGCAAGGACATAACAGTAAAGGGCAATACAGGAACACTTAAAATGCAAGAACATAACAGAACAGGACAACACAGGAACACTTAAAATGCAAGAATATAACAGTAGAGGGCAATACGGGAACACTAAAAATGCAAGAATATAACAGTAGAGGACAATACAGGAACACAATAGATGCAAGAACATAACAGTAGAGGACAATACAGGAACACTAAAAATGCAAGAACATAACAGTAAAGGGCAATACAGGAACACAATAGATGCAAAACCATAACAGAACAGGACAATACAGGAACACTATACGAATAAATCCAAGCGCATACTAGTAGAGGGCAACACAGAAACACTATAGATGCAAGAAATAAGGCAATATGGAGACGCGATAGATTCAAGATAAAATGGGAGAGGGCAACACAGGGCATTTCAGATGTAAGAAAATAATTGAAGAGGGCAACACGGTCCACTGCAGATGCAATACTAAGCAACACAGGAAACAAGCCTTAATTAGGCAGAATCCCCATCCGAGAGACCCAGATCAGATGTAATCGGTGATCGTTAGCTGATTTATGGTCACTACGACTCGTCTTGACAATTTTTTCAGTAAGATAATTTCTGTATAGGTTAATTCCATGAATGACGAATATTGATCTGTGTATCCCTTGAGGCATCCTTCTCTCTTAATACAACACTCCTCCTAAGGGAGGAATCTTCAACGATGACAAACTAGTTTTCATTTTTTTCAATTATTTAAACCTGCTAATCAGTTGAGGATTAATTGAAAGATTAATATAAATAATGGGACCTTCATAATATTCCCAATGAGGTTTGACTAACTGATCGATTACAAATACGTGGCATCGCACATCTTGCATGTATCTTCAAATGAAACAAGACGGAAAAGAGTCATTGCTTGCCGAATTCCAGAATTGAGAGAGATACTTATCTATACTACGTTTAATTGGCAATCCTTTACAACGGGGAGTAGATGCCGTGAGTGGATGATGGTTATTTTTATTGTTTGAATTCAATTTTAGAACTGACTATCTTTGCTGTATTTTTTTGCTGTGCTGTAACCTTAGTGAAGTTATTTGCTGTTCGAAAATACAAAAGAACATATTTGTTTTAATTTCTATTTTAGCGCTCCATTCTACAAGTCTTTTGAATTGAAACGTTTCGGAGGTTTTAATTTTTACTTGTATCTCATATTTTCAGAACAAAGAATATATAACGTCTCATCCCATACTCCCATTATCCCATAGTGTTTCGAACATGACTGTATTCACGCCTTCTATAAACTGTGAACAAAGTCAATGTTTCACCCAGGGCATATCCGAGATCAATGCCCTGGCTCTGTACTAAGTGTTTCGTTCAGTGCAAAAGCTCAACCGGAAGTAGAAATGAAAAAAGTGGAAATGAACATCAGAATTGACGATTTTGCAATATTCTGGTGAGTTTTCATGTTTGAATCGTAATATAGACCTAAGAGCAGGGCTACCATTTTCGAATACACCCCTTCGGTCGTTCGGGGTACAGAAAACGTTTGTGCCAAGCCCTGTATTCGAAAATGGTAGCCCTGCTCTTCGGTCTATATTTCTTAATTCGAACATGACTGTATTCACGCCTTCTATAAACTGTGAACAAAGTCAATATTTCATCCGAGGCATATTAGCGAGCAATAACCCTGGTAATACGAGTAATGTGTGACGTCATAACGGTGGACCGTAGTAATGGCGGACCATAATGAATATTCGAAACATTTTGGTGAGTTTTCATGTTCGAATCGTAATTTAGACCTCAGATCACCGGTGTAATATCGTCGAATACATCCCTTAGGGCCAGGCACAAAAGCTGTCGAACTCCTCACTCCTTTCGGCCGTTCGGGGTACAGAAAACGTTTATGCCTAGCCCTGCGGGGTGTATTCGACAATATTACCCCTGCTCTTCGGTCTATATTTCTTAAATAAATGTTAAGAACTTTAAATTGAGATAAAATATTCATGTTTTGATTATATTTTTGTTTGTATCTTTAATGGTCCCTCGGGTAGATATAATTATTTGTATTTCCCTAAGATATACCCTGTATCAAAAACCTACCATTAAATAACCTCTATATCTTCAATTTCAATTTTTTAGAGAATATCAATGAATAGATAGAAATAAATATTCAATTCTCCATTTTTAGACTATGGGCTAAAAAAGTCCTTTCCTCAAAATCGTCTCAGTGCTTTTAAGCTGCAAAGGAAAACAAAAAATGCAGTCAAAATGAAATATACTAATGTGTATTTAGCATGTTTATTTGTAATTCCAAGCAATATATTTCTCTTGCCGTTCTCCGAGCTGATACGACAATGAGCTACAATAGCAACAAAAAATAAAAATGAAGATATGGGAGGAACTGTTTAAAACACATCGTGCCTTTAGAAGCATCTAACTTTGATTATTCCAGTGAAATACATCCCAACGAACGGCCGCCCGTTAGTAGCAACGATTATTGAGATCCAAAATGTGGTTGTGGTTTATGGGTCACATACTGTTATTTCACTGCATTCACGAGATATGAGAACATTTTTAGCGATTTATTTCAGAAGTAATGATACGGGAATTTTCCTCCAGTGACTTATTTCGCACGGTCTATCGGTAAAATTACGAATTCTTATTCACAGCATAGACAATGACATAAATCAATCGCCTCCCTCGCTTCCAGTTAAAGCTATGAGCATTGAGAAAGTTTTGGAGAGATGCAGTTTGCGTTGATATAAAACTAATCGTAAAAAGAAAATATATTATGAGTGCTGAACCACGAAAAGTCACTCTAGTATATTTGCCATGAAAAACTCAGGGGGTCGTTGTTGAGCACCCAGAACTAATATAACAAGGGGCATTGCATTGCCTCATTGATGCATGTTCAATTTCTTATATTTCATGTGTTTGCTACAAATACGCCCTTTATGAAGCATTTAATTATCCATATTTAAAGTGACGATCCTTTTTATTGTTTCTTATATTTATGGAAAATTAATGAAAAACGAGAAACAACTGAAATCATTTCCTAGATATTATTATAACATCTATCAACCTTTTTGTTCTATAAATATATCACCTTCGCCATGGGTAACTAATTTTTCTTTAAAAGTGCGCTCATATAATTTACCTATCATTCATCAAGCAAGGAGAAAAATGAGATTGCCTTATTGTTGAACTCTATGCAAGAAAGAGAAGGATGATGAAATAGATCCTAATTAACTACGTTTTATACAATTATCATTCTGATTTTATCAGTATACCATTATAAAATAAATTCCATATTATTCAAAACCGTATCAACTAATCACCGTCGATGCCCTCCGATTTTTCTGATTCTGAATCTGACTGCATGAATATGAGTTGGAGTCGACCGTGTTATGATATACACCCCCAACTTAAAAGTAACAGGCATGCAATCAAAATACGGAGTTGTCAAACCTTTGGAGGAGACTGTATTTAAAAGTCAGTGTTAAATATTTGTAATTGGAATATGATCGTGCATCTGAAATATTAATATTTGCCATATTTATAATTAACAGATACTAATAGAGCTTTTTCAAATTTTGTTTTTCAAAGACTTGTTTTGAGTAATAAGATGAATATTTTTGCAATTAACAACATGTTATACTTCGCAGGACTAAATCCACCAGAATCTTTGAAACCTTTACTTAATTTTCTGATAAAAGGAGCTATTTCTCAGACAAGTCAATTTGCCTCGAATAAATGTGTTCGCCTTGCCTCATGATCTATCTCCTTCGCCCAGCTTCGCTTTTTGAGCTTAGAAGTCACGGTCACTTGATACAAGACTATAATTTTCTCAACGGGACTACATACAAGGTGGTCGAAAAGGAGATATGTATACACTTTTGATTTTGAAACAACATTTTGCCCCATTACTGCTTGCAAACGGACACTTGGGATACCTCAAAAATCGGGTAGATGTTAACCATCGAAGAGTTAAAGAACAACACTAAACGTCAGATCAGAAGATTATCAAATACCATGCTAGGCAAAGTGTTGGACAATATCAGTGTCCGTGTGCAAGCATGCGCAGTATTGGAGCAATATGGAAACCTGAAACTATTTAAGAGGATAACATTTTTTCCATTTCAATCTACTATGATTTGCTGAGGTTTGACAGAAAATCAACAAATAAATAAATGAGAACAAATCAAAAGTATATAGCTCTTTTTGACCACCCTGTATAGGACGATCATTTTCTTGCATCGTATAAACCTGTATTTTTTAAGAATGTGCTGATTTGTGAACTGTTCATGGTCAATAGTCCATTCATGAGAATCCTAGAACAGTAGCTCACAGACTAATTTGTATCAGACTCTTTCCTCTCTAGCATTCCAGGACTGACAAATCGACTCTCTTTAATAAAAATGAACCATCATTCGTGAAATTGTTTATGTTGCTAAGCGTGTATGAGATAAGTGATATTTACTCACTACTATAAACGCATAACTGACGGACAAACACAATAATGCCTAGAATGCTAATAATATTATACGTTCTCAAGAATATACTTTTTCATCACTTTTTAATGCGAGAGGTTGATTTATCACAACAGGAAAATGTTTGATGTTTGAAAAACAGTTTGTCTTTCGTGATGATGCACAAGTGAGTTAGCAGCAGTTACAGAAGATCATCTCCGGGAAAGAGATATTTAAGCCATGTAGTTTCAGGTAGCCACAGAGCCCGCGTCGAGGCTAACAGATCCCACGATTTCCTACACAGCTTCGCACTATAGCTGTTAACTATCTATAGTATCTACTAACTGGTTCCTATCGGCACAATTCATAAATGATCGATCGCTCGAAATCTCATTTCAACTAACCAAGTTAAAACATCACAAAGCTTAAGATAATCGCCACTTCTCTCATAATTTTACAACAAATGAACAATATTGGCGTGTCCCATTGTTTTAACAGTTTTGCACTATACATTTGACAGCGTGACAGCGGTCCTTAAATATCCTATTGGAACAATCAGGGTAACTTTATATTTTACATTAAGACGTGTGAATCATGTTCAATTATCTACCAGACAGGTTTCAAGTCTCACGTCTACTATGTTAATTTGTTAATTTTACTGTCAAATTATTATTTTGGTAGATCGAGTCGTCCAGATTTCTATTCTGGACAATCAGTAATGTCCCAATATAATTGCTCATAAAACATCATACATACCTTAGATATATCTTGAGACCAAATCATAAGCACGATATCGACAATATATTGAGGATATCAACATGACAACCAAAAGAACAACCAACTGTCAGAATTGAATGCAATAAGTCGAAAACAGAATACAATGTTTTGGGGAGATTTATCTATATTGTAACCCATTAGAAGTAATAAATATGGCTTCTCTAAGCCAAAATAATCTGAAGGAAGAAGCCAATCAGACTGGAACAAATTTGAGCGGGCTTTTTAAATTTGAATTTGAATTTCTATTGATGTAAGTGGAAATTCATGGCTAGGAACAATCATCGAATTTATACTGTTAACGAATTAATTCAAGCCTCAGAATTGATAAGTTGATAAACAAACTTGTTTTACATCAAATAACACGAAAAAATCAGGGGGTTACTCTAATTGTGTTTTTAGGAGACCCGATCTCTTTAAGTATTAATCAAGTGCTCATATAGAGGTTAAAAATACAAAAAATGCTGATTGATAAGAATATCTTATTTTGAATTGAAACTGGAATACAAGTAGTATATCCATTCAGATGAAAATCCACGGTAAATAAAAACATTGAATCCTTCCGTGTGCCCCTTAAGAGCGCACTTCCGACAATATAGGCGCCAACCAAGAAATTTTGAAAAAAATAATGGCCATATTTCCCCATAAAATCAGCTTCATCAAATTAATGACATACACGTATGGTGCCTTTTTGTATGTAGAAATATGGAATTACATATGACTATGCCGGTAACCTTTGTAATATGCCACATAGGTCTAATATAGGTAGTATCTATTGTATATATCTAAATCAATTCAGGATCTATGTGGCATTGTTGGCAGATTGTTGCACACGCAAGTCTAAATGCCTCTTACACAATATGATCAATCTACAAAATATTAGCACTTTTACTTATTATACCAAAAGTAGATGGTTATTGATCATAAAATTGTTACAAATTGATTTGTTGCAAAATGTGAACCAGAAACAATAACTTATTTTGTAGAAAACGCTTTTATTAGTATTGGTGTTATTGTTGCTACAATTATAAGAGAGATGTAATTGTGGGTGTCGTTTCTTCTTTGCCCTCCCTTGATTCCTATACAGATCTATGATAATTTCAGAATAAACACAGGGAGACACAACGCCCTAAAGAGTAAGGAAGCATCATGACTCTGCCTCTTGCCCTGATAACTAATTCCCAACCAGTATAAGTTGGCCAGGCTGTCCGTGTTTATGTCTTATTATAGGCCTTCGTCTAGCCTCTTTAAACCTTTGACTTCATTAACTTCATATTACGACGCTGCCAAGTCAAGCAAGGATGACAAATGCAAGGTGGATAAAATTAATATTACCTTTGGGTAGAATAACAAGTACAGACATTAACAATTCCATCATCAGAACTCGCCCAATTGATGTCACGACGCTCGCTCTGTGTGTGGACGTCTTGGATCTACTTGACGTAGATTTCATGTTAACAGCTCCTCGTTCCCGTTCTTCCATTCCGATGGACACTTTATCTTCAGTCTCACAAATGAAAAAACACCATATGAATATGTTTCAATGTTTCTGTTTCTATATCCAAGTCCTGATTTTTGATCCAAAAGTATTTATAAAAAGTGACGTTTACACCTGTGAGTCAATCAAGTTTCAAAAAGTTCCGCTTATTAAAATATGAACCCTAAATCCTACTTAGCAGATAAATTGATAATGATGATGATGATTCAGTCATTGCTTTTGTTTCTGCGTATGTGTGTATTGTTAACTGAATTTTCTTCCAATAAAAATGCTATCCAGACAAGGTTTCTGCTATCCGCGCAGTCCCTTAATGCAGTATGAATCCAGATCCATCGTTACGTAAATGGTGTATATTTGCCAGAACCATAATGCTTTTGAGTATGTTCACAGGGTCATTGCACGAATATTGCTTCAACAAACAGTCTGTATATGGGTAATTGATGAGACAACATTGCGTTTGTTCATAAATAAAAAAATCTATTTCCATTGTATGATTATTTCGTTTCTCTGTAGTCAGATTTTTACCAAAATCATAATCACAAATCGCGATCGATGATGTTGAACTAGAATCCCAAGGCGGTATCGCCAAATCACGCTATTTTTCGCCTAAATAATGTTAAATAAAAAATCTCACAGTTTGTTTTTTAACTTCAATGTTTCGTTATATCAAAAGATTAACTTACTCAATGCGATGTGTAATGTGTGTATCATTTGCAAGTAACCTTCGCTTTTGTTTGAAGTCCAATAACGCTAGGATTAACCCTTTTGAAAACGGCACCAGACTACCATACTCTAAAATGTTAACTATTCAAACATTTTAATGTTATTTTTTTAATTTTTCAAAAATGATTTACATTTAAAAATGATATACTAAAGAGGTAAATGTATTTTCCTACAAAAGAATATCTTACGAGAATCAATCATAGCATTTTTCAAATGCTATATGCACTATGTTGGCTCAATGCAAACTTAAAGACGTTTATAAATAAGACGTGTTGGTGACCCCAAAGTGGTTACATATTGTTAGCCAAAACGTGCTTGTTACCAAAGTTTGGTATTGCCGTTGTTTGTAACAAATTGTTACACTCTGTGACTATTTTCAGTAATATGACAAAATGTCCCAACGCGTTGATAAGTTGATGGCAGTAGATAAAAATGAACAATTAGAAATCAAACTGACGTAGCTAATTTGCCATATACAGGGTGGTCCAAAAAATGGGACACTCGTATTTCAAAAATGAATATTGATTTTCTTGACGAAAAGATGTCATATTATACCAATGGATAAGGAATTTACTCATCTTTAATTTGGTATATCATAAGTGCAAATTTATTATAATGTCTGTCAACCAGCGTCCATAATATAAATGACGTCATTTTCGTTTCAAAACAGGTTTTCCAAAACTTGCAAAAAACAAGTTTTATTGTCAACTTCATTTACATAAACAGACGTTCAATATATCCATCATTTTGATCAATTGTAGCCCTCAATTTTGGCCTAAACTAGTCAATAGTATCATTGATTATATGCTGCTGAGACAATGAATTTCACTTGTCAACAATTCTATCCTTAGTAAGGGACTGAGTAGATGTAAGGGGTTCATGTTAAACCAATTCTGTTAGTTCTCCCAATATGTGGTTGTCGCAGACGTTGATATTGGATGATTCAATGTTTTTGGACCATTCTGATATGAGCTCATTTTGGGATCATTACATTTTCCAACAAGATGGGGCTCTAAGCAATAGATCCCACAAGAGTGTCAAATGTTTAAAAGAAAATGTGCCTAGATTCATCCCCCCCTTAATCACTGCCTCCCCAGATCACCCGATCACCCAACCTCTACGACTACTACGTATGGGGAGAACTAACAGAATAAGTGAACCATAAATTCTTTACATCTATTCAGTCCCTGAAGAACAGAATTATTGAGAGGTGAAATTCATTGTCTCAACAGCATATCAATGATGCTATTGACCAGTTTAGGCCAAAATTGAGGGCTACAATTGATCAAAATGATGGACATTGAATGTCTGTTTATGTAAATAAAGTTGACAATAAAACTTGTTTTTGCAAGTTTTGGAACACCCGTTTTGAAATGAAAATGACGTCATTTATATTATGGACGCTGGTTGACAGACATTATAATAAATTTGAAGTTATGACATACCAAATTAAAGATGAGTAAATTCCCTATCCATTGGTATATAACATGACATGTTTTCACCAAGAAAATCAATATTTATTTTTGAAATACGAGTGTCCCATTTTTTTTGGACCACCCTGTATGTCCTTCATTTCTCCTATTGATTTTCCACTTTTTGCGATCTGCTGTTGGGTAGAGACATCTATGTGTAGAGAGAAAAAACTATGTTTATGTCTAGTATATCGAAACTACTTGTAAAGATGGTGATCAGGTATAGCACTTCAACTTCGGGTATTATTGTATCTAATTCTTGAAAATCTTACAAAATCACTATGGAACTTTTTTAAAAATTTAATTCGACAAGATGTTTTCTCTCTAATTTTAATTTCTTTCAAAAAACATATTTTCACTCAAAATTATATTTTGATACTTATTTTCTGATTAATATTTTTTATTTGTACATGATTGGTTGACATGATAAGAAATATCGTGACTGGAAAAACAAATATATTCTTCTTCTATTTCGATCTATTTTCTTTCGATCTCTCGCATCGATAGGAAAGGTAAGGAACAGAGTGATTCATGTCAGGAATCATTCGTTCCTTCGGATGATATACTAGCTCATTTATTAGTTGTCCCTGTTTCTACACAGTAGTAAAGTTCCTCTTTGTTTGTAAGATACTCTGCACAAGGGGGGGGGGCAAATTTCAAATCCCCAAAAATTCTGTGCTTGCACGGAATTTTATTTTTGATAATTTGACCCGAGTAATGCCCAAAAAGGCCCACTAATTGAGGTCCTGCAAAACTTTTGGCCCATGCCCCCCTGGATCCGAAAATTGCATACGAGTGTAACCTTAAGCTTTTATTTTCAGGCCAATATTGACAATTTTGTCCATTCGCATTTGTCACGAGGCATCCTCTGAGGGTATGGAGAGAGATGTCTTCAGTCCCACACTTTACAACAATAAGCCACTCTTGGTTGTGATGTATAAATCGATTTACTAGTATCATGAATCCAAACTTGCCACATGAAGCTAATCTGGGCACATTTGTCTTTATCTCAGAGGCAGAGATAATATGTATTCTTTTCCAAAGGCAAGTGGGTTGTTTAATTACGAGAATCAGTATTATCTCATTTGGTCAAAACAGTTGTTAGGTTCATATTTGTTTTCAAGCCTACATTTTGGTTTTGCATTATATCCAATCGAATGTTTTGTGATTCAAGTTATTCCATCAATTGTAACAGGGCATCGGTTTACAACTGCTAAGAATAACTTCCCTTACGAGCAAAGGATTTAGCGATGGAGTTATCTACATATGATAACGCGGACTGTATTAACAATAGTTGCACAAAGATGAATTAATAGACTCATTGTGTTTTACAAAATATGTGAGTATATTTTCAAAACAATTCTGTTTCAGTGGAAAGAACAATTCTACAAAATTGTTCATATTTTGCAAGTTTTAGACGTAACAACACAGCACATAACTAGAGCTAACTCTAGCTCTCTAGAATGCCGTTATCAGGGACCGCTCTGTAATGTACACCACTGGTGCTTTGCTTACTTACCACGACCTTGATGTAATAAGAACCACGTTCACTTACCACTTACCAAGTGCTTACAGCTGAAACAAACTAGTATCTGTTGTAGTTGTAGAAATCATGGCATGGAGAACAAGGATTAAAGATAGGATTAGGATAAAGAACCAGCTTGGGAGGGAAACATTGGCTGAATTTATAGGTACCTTCATACTATTAGTAAGTATTCTTACACTTACTTACACTTATTCTCGGATACAAGAATCTGCATCTCGGATCTGAGGCTGGGAAACGTAGATCGAGCTGTTTATAACTAATTGAGTTGGCATATACCAACTGTGTTCGAACATAATTTGAAAGTTGACCTTTATTTGACCCTTATAAAAGTCAGCATATTCAAACTATTCCTCCCACCTAAAAGAGCTTTGATAGTATGCGTTTGTATTCAAATCTGCAAAAGTGCTCAGATGTCAGCTTATCTATAAGGCTATTAAGCAACAAGCTAGAGAAACCTGATGTTTTCATGGTTATATGCAAGACTGACATTAGATAATGCAAAGTAGGTCAAAGGTGGCTTTATTTACATTTTGTTATGTGGAATGTCTCATCAGCTCCAATAAGGTTCAAGTGGTAAAACATATGTTATCTGAACACACCTCCGTCTAGCCTGTCACACATAATTCTGAAGTTGCCAACTCTGAATATCTTGACAAGACTTACTATGGACCTAAAATACACCAAAATATAATACGTTTTAGGCTGTTCCAGAGTTTTGAAGTTTTGAAATTAGAGACTGTGCCAAGTTTTGAAATTAGATACTGTGCCACTTTAAGGCTGTGTTCTTTGTACTTTGCTTTACTAAGTACGATGTTCAGTGTGGGGTTATGACTAAAGGAAATAGAAATTACATAGCTTGAAGGATATGGATGGCATTTACATTTTGGTCATTTTAAAAAGAAATAGAGAGTAAGGTATCTTGAGATATGACTCGTGGTTATATTTATTAAAAACCAATTATTAAATCTTGAATTTTAGTCAATCATTAACAAAATTTGAAGCAAGCGCTTACACTTTGGTTCATTATGATTTATAAATTTACATCGTAAAGTTGCTGTATGTGTGAATGTAGCTACTGATTCGCGCACTAAGTTGGTTTATAGACACCACGCATCTATTTGGAACAAATTCCATCTCTTGGGTGCAAATAGCAGGACTATGATTATTAAAAGTTCATCTCATTGGTAGTTACATCCCATTGTCATGGTTTTCATGGGGTCAATTTTGGTACAAGAGGAACTCTGCGCTATGTCGAAATAGCCAATAGATCTGGGTCTCGGTCCATGGTAATAGTATTCAAATTATGAGATTCATGTTATTTAAATGTGGGTGGCAAAAGAGGAAAGGTCTCACTTCTAGACTTTCTTCAATACGACAGGGGAAGTGTGAAGTGGGGTTGGGGTCACAAGGGCTTTATGCATGACTAAGGGATATCATTTATATTTTGTCCCAAGGGGTCAGCCTTTCATCAACAATACGCATCTGCTACGAAGGAATTAGCAAATCAATTTTACAATGACAAATTGATCAAGATATATAGGTCAATTATTATTCAACAGATTGTATGGTCCACAAGTGTACTACGATTGCGAATCTAAACTACCGGTTGGACGTCCATTGCCAGTTCATCAATTAACAAACATTTGTGTTTTGCATGTTTATCCTCAAACAATCGAACCCAAATAAATTTGACTTTCATCAAGCTGTCAGTTGACTTATTGACGATGTTTTAAGATGTCTCGAGGATTCTTTTGACGATGTGAAGTACTATTAATACGTATCTTGAAGATCAATTTCTTACATGATCGAGTGGAAATAATGTTCTTGTGCGTTATACAAATAGAATTACGAGTGTCGAATGTGCCACTTCTCTTCTTATGAGTACATAGTACTCGAAGAGAGAAAGCGAGAAAACATGGGTATTTACTTTATGAAAAAAATATGAGTACTGGGTTTTAGGAGGAATGATACCCGATGGCCTTGGCCCGAGGCTATTAATTCTCTTTTAGACCAAGTACGAATGGTTCATCCAACTTAAACAGCACACTGACCATGAAAGGTAAATGGCCCATGATCCAATTTTACGAAAATATTCTTTTGCATTGTTTATGAGGTAAGTGTCCTGAGAAGTGAGTGGGTGTAATAAGTTCAGCTTCAGAGCTAGCTTGTAACAGGACAGGTACAATTTAAAATTTGATTTCTTTTGTATTTTACTATTCAACTATTGAATGATAGGGTGTAATTAGTTCAGCTTTAGTGCACTGCATGCGTCAGTCAATCGTCGTTTTTGACACACTGGTTTAGTAGAGAAAAAATAGAAAAACAATGCACTCTTCTTTGTTACAATTGTGTATTCTTTAAAATAAACTACAGTTCATTAAATTGTGTTGCTAAAGTGGGGGTTAAATCAAACAGAATATTGGTATTAACTTGGCATTTAGTTCATCCTAATAACTGCAATAAGAAATGGTAAAACATAGAGGTCTGTATGATTTCAAACGACAAAACTAAAAGTAAAACATCATTTCACAACGTAGACTCCTACTGCAACTGTATTATTCCAAGCATTATTTTGGATCGCCTGTTGTATAAGTTGAATGTGGACCTTATTAAAAACAGAATTGAGCAAGTTTATTACTTGCTAGGGAGTCTGAAAATTCACGAGGGGTGGCTCAAAAATGGCTAAAATTGGTTATATTGCAAAGTATAAACAAAAACAAATGTATTTATTTTGGAATCGTGTCATTTGAACCCAATCCTCAAGTCTGTTGAACAGTTAAAATGATTAAATTGTTTAAACTTAAAATATGAATGCTATCGTATGCTATCTAGAATATACACTCTCTTTGATTAGAATTAATACAATTTTATCGTAGATAGGATTCTATTTATGCCACAATCGTACTACTATGTATGCACCATATCACCATATCAACATTTTCGATGGGTTTTAATCGTCAGACGTTACTTAAAACTGATAACTCCATCTTTTATGTGTAAACAGTCATATTTAAAGACACATGCGAGTTGAACAAAAGAATTGTAACAGATCTACAAATGTTGATATATCAAAGTGTCCATATTGTGAGGCAACTTTTCCATGTGAAAATGTGATATTCAATATTATGAAAAATTTCGGAGACAAATGGTGTCTTTTCAACAAAATACCAGCACCAGTCCTGTTACATCTATCAGATGGTTCCGAATCCGAAAAAAGACAAAATTATTATTTGCAGTTGATCGGTGATGGCTCCGTTGCACAAAGTGTGCTTAGTAGAAATGCATCAGGGGCTTACCTTTCCGTGAACCTGGCCTGGGGACTAGCAGTTACCATGGGAGTCTTCTTTGCGGGGGGTGTATCAGGTATGTAGCAATAATGATGGCCAGAGTGGTTTGCTAGTGGAGTATGGAATTTATTTTGTATCAAAATTGGACAATACACGATCCATGTGAAAAGTCGAACCATATGATGCGACATTCGAACTATATCATTTGAAACTCGCATCATAATGTGCGAAATACGCGTCTGTTTGGTAATGGTATCTGGTGTTATTTTTGACATTTGATCTATCATATCTCACATTTGTTTGATTCTGTTTTTGTGTATGCGCCTGTTTGTTTGTGCTTACTCGTATTGTTTGGTGATTCTATATATTCCCATAGCGCTTAGCTTTAGGTGTTAGTATGACAACGGGGTCCATCGTGTAACAACACGAATAAACTTAAGTTCTTTGAATCGACTTAGATTTTTGTAAGTTTTGTTTTATTTTAAAGGTGGGCATATCAATCCAGCTGTGTCTTTGACCAATTGTATCCTGGGCAGACTCCCTTGGTTCAAGTTACTGCCTTATATGCTTGCTCAATACCTCGGTGCTTTCACGGCAGCCGCTGTTGTTTTCGCCGTCTACAATGGTAACTTTTTATGTTACGTAATTACTTTGTTTACTCAAGTATTTTTTTGATTACTTGTTTGTTTTATAAGAGTAGATTATGTTCATCTTAATGCAGAAATAATTACAAAATACAACACATGATGCAAAATGACCAGGAATGCTAGTGTAAAAGTGGTGGAGCTGCCGGCTATACAATAAGTGTGTTATCCTTACCAACAGCACACCGTTATATAATATTAGGCTAGTTACTTCAAAAAGTCTATAATTTTTCAATTTCTTAATTAGATTTCTATATTACTAGAAGTAAAATTTCTCAAAATGTCCTCCTGAAAAGTTTACTCTTAGAAATATTAACTGAAAAATATGATATTTTCCCAGATTATTTTGGAAATGTTCCAAGAAATCTGACAGATTAATTCATAACATATATGAATAGTAAATTCCATAATTGTCAGATGATGTTTTCTGTATTACAGATGCTTTAAACAACTTTGATGGTGGTGTACGAATCACAGGATATGGGGCAAATGCAACAGCTGGAATATTTTCTACGTTTCCTAAAGAATACGTCAGTACGTGGACGGGGCTAGGAGATCAAGTAAGACACGTACATTATGTTAAATGTCTGTATATAACTGGATTATGTAGATGATGAGCAGGTCGGGTGGTCAGCTCTTTTATAAACTTCTATGTGTCAAAAATGCGTATCAAAATGGACAAATATAAACAAAGACTAAACTAATTACAGAAGCCAGACACGTAGCTCGTGCGTATAGGTTCAACTTACTGACACTTCGACTTAATGAATTTTTCAACTAATTGGATTTCTATATCTATCTCGATATATCTAATTTCAGTCTATATATAGCTCATAACTTAAAAGAAAGAGTGTTTGGGATAATCCCACAAATGCTCTTAAACATATATCACCTACGGCACGGCAAGTATTTTCATTTGCGATATTATTTGTCGTGCAGTGGCATTGAATCAAAAAATTAATTTAATTGTGATATTTTTCCAGATCGTTGGAACTGCCTTACTCGTCGGCTGCATCCAGGCTATAACAGATAAAAATAATTTCTCCCCGTCAGACCGGGGTATCAAAGCGATCTCAATCGGGTTTGTGGTGCTCGCCATAGGGCTTTCATTGGGACATAATTGCGGTTATGCAATAAACCCCGCCCGTGATCTTGGCCCCAGGATATTAACATCTATAGCTGGTTGGGGCGTGTCCCCCTTCTCGTAAGTAGCTATCGTACAGTATAAATTGGATAACCGAGTCCGGTGTCATTGTTTTATTGCCCTCTCTAGTGGATATATCTGGCACTGTTTACCTTGTTTTACCAGAATTTGTTATACTTCACTTTTATGCTGCAGATTTAGAAACTACAATTGGTTCTGGGTTCCCATTGTCGGGCCTCACATAGGTGCTATTCTGGGAGCGTGGATGTATTTGCTTTTCTCTGGTATACACTCCGAGAATGACTCGTGGCAGAGTGACTCGTCGGACCTTCAATTAGGTAGGCATACATGGCTGCATTGTATAATTTTTGTTAACGTTTGAAATATTTTAATAGTAAATTTTATTTATATTACCAGACATATAATGCAGTCTGGGAGTCAGTTATAGCGCTTTTTGAAATCATATTGTTAAGAGAATTGCATGCAACTAATTTTTGGTTTAGGCTTATACTAGTATAACATTTCATCATTCTAAAAGTGTTTCATATGTGTTCCTCTTCCCAGTCATCTCTAATGTAAAACGAATGTAAAAGGAGGATGGTGTTTTAACTGTTTAAATGCCTTTATAATTAGATGCAATTAAAGGACCATCAATGGATGAAATCAAAAGAACAAATGAAATAAACGGGAACGTCAATTTAGCGTATGTACCATTATATTGGGTGGTGGTGTAAGTGGCGGTGAAGGGATAGCAAAATTGTGGCGTCTAATTGAGACACCATTACTAGTATAAACATGGGGGTGTTATTCCAGCTGAAAAAAGATAGCAAAGGAGATTGTCTGATGATGTGTTTATACTAGTACAGTATTTTTTATTTATATTCTTAGCATGTTGCACAATTACCTCAAGAAATAATATAGCACATTATATAATATCTGTCTCCTCACTCCGGTGCCGTATAACAGAAATTATGGTCCCCAGGATAACCGCCTCTTTTATATGTTAACTTACATGAAAATTGGAAAAAGTGATATCGGGATCATAATTTCTACTAGCCAGCCTACACTGATCTATTTTACATGTGACACCCATTCGTCCACTGCTTCTGCTGCCACGTCGAAGCTTGAAAACTTACTATAAAGAAATTAGATGTGAACGATGGAGAATGCAGTTTGTGCCTTCGTAGCGTTTCACCCCATGCATGTTTTTATCGTCACTTTCAAATACCTCAAGATTCAATATCAGTGGGGATTATTTTATTATTTACCCCTTCAAACTTGGGTTATTAGGCTAAATTTCGCCCCAAACATTCTTTCTTTTCGGTTTTGTCAGACAAATATAAATTCTTCTTTAACACGAGTCATTTCAGTTTTGGACAAACGATCGTGTAACAAAAGCAAATAATGACGTTTTACAGCGGCAGTGCAACTATTCATCTTGGATCTTCTATCAAATTGAGAATGTGACTAAATTGCTTTGATAAGGCCCCAATCACACCAAACTAGTTCTCAACCGTTCGTTCCAGTCCTTCGAAAAATCCGTATAACGGGTTAAGTCTGGCTGTTATCGTGAAATATGTCAAAAATAATTAGCCATTTCGTTCATAAACAGTCTTCAATACGTCCATCTCATTCGCAGTTCGCACCATGTCGGTGTTCACACGTATTGCAATTGATATCCGATTGCACAACGTTGTATAACGCGTCCCTAGTAGGGTTGAAGTACGGCAATTACGTTCCTGGTCTAGTAGGTCATCTCGTTTGAAGTACGTTGTCACACGATCTAATTACAGAACGGTATGGTCGCCATCGAATTTTGAATCATTCCAAAATTCGAAAACCACTTTCCCGTCTAAGTATGTTCATGAAGTTCGTAAATAGACCTTAGAAAGTTGCAGCTACGTTCATTCCGTTCACACACAGTTTAAAACGCAGTAGCAACTTGTTTGGTGTGCTACCTATATTTTTGCTAACTCGTTCATAAGCAGTCTTTAATACGTTCTTAATCAGTTTAAACCCGTTTGCAATTAGTTCAACCTTGTTATCAATATATCTTTAGATAGTTCAACTCGTTGTAAAAACGTCCCTAGTAGGATTGAAGTACGACGGTTCCGTTCGCACTACGTCCAGCTCGTCGTTAGTACGTTGTCACTCGTTCTAATTGTAGAACGTGACGACCACGAGAGCATGTTCTTAGTTCTAGAGGACCTACCCGTTCGAGTTCGTTCGATGAAGTTTGTAAATAGACAACAAACGGTTCTAAGTACGTCCAAACCGTCCGTGCACAGTTGAAACCCGTTTTCGAGAACGTAGTGAGAACTAGATTGATGTGATAGTAGGGTAAAGGGCATGATCTCGGTGTTTAGAATTGCAATAGTGCCGAGAAGTAGGTAGCTTTTCGATGTGCAGTCTTTATAACATTGCAAGAAGTCATTCTTTGTATTAGTCTTGCATGATGTCTTCCCCCTCTACCACATTGCTGTTTTGGGAAATAGGGAGTAATGGAAGGCAGGCATACTTTAGACCCTTATAATTGAATTTGTGTCTGGTGTCCAACATGATTAATGGCGTCTTTCAAAAATAGGTTTCCACTGTCACTGAACAGACAATTAACTTGTGATGGACTTAATTGCCGATTGTTGTTATCTAATCAGGAGATATAAATATATGATGTGAATATTTAGAAGAAGCATTGTCAGCTGAGCTATTTTATATCTTAAATTTTCATATCAACATGACTTGCGTATGTAGTTTGCATTATCTGAATTGACGTTCACTGTAAACTACATGATAATATCTACTACATTTCTTTACTCCAGATACTACAACGATAGGGAGTAGTGTTACATCACTTAACTCTATGAGAGTGGGGACATACCATAGAGACAGACCTCAGTATAAATCACATTGGGACAATGGAGTGGGCATAACAAAATTTTGAATATACTTGTATAATATCATGTATACTTTACTCATTGCATAAGTGACAATAAAAATATTTTTGAATACATAAAACGTTTTGTTGTTTTTGAATATTATATCCTTCTGGCTGTTTGGTAAAAATCGAATAGGTTGACAATTCAGGGCCTAGACAATACTGATTACATCTAACTTGGATGGTAGGCCAAAGGCAATCGAATCAAATTAGACCATCTCTTCACAAACTAGAAAGCCCAAAGAAAACACAAGATAATACATATTTTCACTTTTATACAGTCCATACTTCGTTTTATTATGTATAATAGATGGATAGATGAGATAGGGGGAGCCACTTCTCAATGCTAGAAAATAAGCAACAAATGGAGAAATGACCATTCAATAATAATAGGAGAAATATACATTTTATGTACTTTTGACTACTATTGAAATAAAATCTGTTCTATTCTATTTAGAGTTTTACAACATTGCCATATATCTTTATATATGTGTTACAAATAAAATTAAAAAATATAGTACCATGGTTTATGTTCTATGCAAAGTTATTGACCTCTTTTATCAGTTTAGTTTATTTACAATATAGCAATTATGATTGTGTAAATTACAATTATGTATGAAATCTATTCCAAGCATACAAAATGAAGTTTGTAGTTTATTTCCTTGTTGAATAATTTATCAACATTTTCACTGTTCATATAATAATCAAATTTATTTCACAAGAGCACTGATCATAATATTGATTTGTTCACTTTTTACACAATATATAAACTACACTTAAGCTTCTATGAAGCTAGAATGGAACACCATGCATTTATACAATGTTCACTTCATCCAAATATTCATGCAATTTCTAATAATCCAGTGAAAGCTAATAATATATTACATCATATAATACCACTTGGCTTTACAACAAAAGTTACAAAACGTTCATTTTTTACTATATATTTTTCTTAAATTTTACGATTTTTTTGTTTTTTACTTTTGTGAGTCACAGAAGAGAAACATTTTTACACACTGGAAATCCTGTGTGACCGGATAACCAGGAACTTTATATACTGTACTGTAGTATTCCAAGAATCCATATCTACAGCTCCTTATATGGGCATACAGGGCCCCGTATTGTACACAACACACATCACGGAGGATGCTGCACCAATCATCTTTTATATTTACAAAGTCCATCGGAAGGACAGACTGGAGCGCTAACCATATACAACCAATTAAAATCACTAGTTGGATCGTTTTCAACTTCTCATATATTTACAGCTACACACACACATTATAAGCAAACTTGACCAAGGCTACATATTACATCTGCTACTACGTAAATCATTGGGTCTCTCTCAACCCAGTATCAAATCATCTTACGTTAATGTTGTTATTATATTCTGGTGACTTGTTGGTGTTTGTCAGTCCCAGTATTTAGCTGGTTCCCCAGTATGTGTTGCCATACTGCTTGCTAACAGCTGGTTTAGCTGTAGATGGGGCCTGGGGGTTTACTCTCCCTGCGGCACCACTTGAGTCCTGAAAGATATACGCAACTCATCATTCCACCAAAAAGCACAAAAAGCTTCAAAGTACCTGTAGCACTATGCTCAAGAAGGGCAATTCTGAACAAGGTTCTCAAGGTTTTAGAAGCATACTCTTATATTGTAGTTTTTTTGAGCAAATATAAAAATAAAAAAAATTCAAAATATCGCACTGTCGAGAAGTATGTTCGTGTAACATTCAAATAAAACAGAGGTGGTAACTACCAACTTCAAATATGTTACAAATTCCATCATATTTACACTAAACTAAGTATTTTGTGTTGCATTGTGGGAACATACCTGCTGTAGGTGCTGAAGCTGCTGAGGCATCATGGGAACGAATGGGTAAGTGGCAGGCAGTGTTCCCAGGTGACTTTGGTTGCCAGTGGGAAGGGCTGCCATGTTTGTGTTGAAAGGGGGTGGAGTATTGCCAGCAAAGCCAGGCTTGTCATATGTGCCAGTGTGTGACTTGGCATAACCAGTAGCAGTCAGATCGGTGACATTCACACCACTGGATGTGGCAGCTGCTGAAACACAACAGGTAAACATCAAACACTCACCCATTTTACATTTTTGTCAAACAACATACATTTTGACATCTCACAATCATTCACATTTCCAACAGCTGGGTCAAGAGAGATTTTGCAGTTATAACCTTTGTGCCCATGCGACATGGTTGATTCAAATTTAGTGGGCAATTATATCAATGCATTGCGGTCATGAGCAACTCTACCCTGGAATCTGCATCCTGATTGTATTGACCCTGACCTGACCCAACTATAAAAAGTTACTATCTACATTGTATTAATGCTAATATTAATGACACTAGCACCCAACACCTAAACTATACTACACTACTCTATTAATGCATCTACTTCTCATTTTATCCTCAGTATGAATCAAACAATCCAAATAAACTCTGAAACAGCAACTCTTAATATTTACAGCTGTATTATTGTATTATTCATAGCACGGATAACCAAAAGGGAGAAATCATCTCAACCCAATGACTTTTACAGCCCCCTACCTTTGATTAACTTGAGCAGATCTGCCCTCTAAGGAATTTCTTAGATAACTTTTCATAGTTTGTCCGACACTCTGGCTTTTCTTAAAATTTAATTTGGCATGTTTGTGAAAAAAATCTAAACCCCATTAGAGGAAAGTTAGAGCTGGTCAAAGTTACCAAAATACTCAAATTTTCAGTAGTTTTGACTTGAAACGATGCATCCCTATGTTCTTAAAAAATTAATTTCCTAATAAATAATGGCTCAATAGTTATAAGCTCAAAATACTGGGATTTGCCAATTGTATTTCGAACATGTAAAACTTTGAATTCTTTTAAACACAACATTAAAAAGGATCTTTTGGAAAAGATGAATGAAAATATTATATAAGATCACATTGTATTAAATTAATTATTTCTATCAAGACTTTAAAGTTTCTGTATTGCATCTAAACAATGTAGAAAATGTATGTTATACTGTTATATATTATATGTTTTTTTGATTGCTCTGCAAAATTTTTTGATACAAGCACGGATACGCCCAATTACTAAGGGTGACGAGTGCACATGGTTTGTACATTATATTATTATATTATCATGAAATAAATAAATAAAAAAAAAATTGAATAACCTTTCCAATGATACCTAATACAACCTCCTATGATTGTTTGTTTCCAAGATCAGCAGATCAAGCCTTTGACACACTAGAACATAACTTTATCTATAAAACTATGGAATACTTTAACTTTGGAGAACGAATAACAAACTGGATAAGAACAATATATAAAGACAACACAAGCACTATCATCAACAACGGATATACATCAAATTACATAAACATTGAACGAGGAGTACGTCAAGGCTGCCCATTAAGCCCCTATCTTTTTATTATGTGTGCCGAAATACTAAGTACTGCACTTAGAGCAACAAAAGACATAAAAGGCATTGATATAGACAATGTGAACTGTAAGGTGTCACAGTATGCCGATGACACAGTGTTGTACCTAAATGACAAAGCATCAATTAAACCCTCCGTAGACATGCTTGAAAAATTTGGTAAAGTTTCAGGACTAAAGATAAATAAAGAAAAAACAAAGATAGGTATACTAGGAGAAAGTACCAGAGCTATAACAGCAGAGGCAGAAAACATATGCAATGAGGTAGGCACAAAACTAGAAAAAACTGAAATCAAGGTCCTGGGAATTACAATTCCATTGGATGGGAGACCTATCGGGAAAGCCAACTTAGAAAAACCTATACAGAAGATTAAGAATTTAATTAAAACATGGAAAGAAAGATCTCTAACGCCAGTTGGTAAGATATGTGTAATAAAGTCCTTAATTCAGTCCCAACTTTCATACGTTTTGACAACAGTTCCAATACCACAAGACAACACATTAAAAGACCTAGAAGATCTCCTCTACAACTTTATATGGTCAAATAAAAATGACAAAATTGCAAGAGCAACGCTTAGGAGAACAACAGAAGAAGGAGGACTAGATATGACACACCTTGAATCGTATGCAAAAAACCTAAAGCTAAAATGGCTGCGTAAACTAAAAGATGAAGATTGCAACAGTAAGTGGAAAAGAATCTGGATGAGCAAACTAGACAAAAACAGAGACAATAACATTTTAGAGTATAACATTGAAAACCCTTACAAGTCTGATGTAATTACAACTAATTTGAAAAGCTTGGATGAAGTTCTTAAAATATGGCATGAGGTAAAATATATAAAAGAACAGGATATTGACAACCCCTCCAATGAAATCATATGGAACAATGAATGTATAAAGCAAAACAAAAACCCGCTTCAAAATAAAGAATGGGAAAGGAAAGGTATAACAAGAATTAAACACTTATACCAAAATGGTCACTTAAAAAGTTATGATCAACTAAGAAATCAATATAATTTACAAAACCAGACCTTTCTCAACTACCACACTGTTATAAGATGCATACCACCAAGGTGGAAAACCCTAATGGCAAACACCAACTTACAAGATGACGAAGATAATATTGAGAGATTAAAAACATGGGACAATAAAAAAACGTACCAAAAGCTCAGCAAAAAGTTCAAGCAAAAGACCCCTACAGGTCAAACCAAATGGAGAGACTACTTTCAAAAAGACATAAAATGGAAAAAAATATATAATCTAATAAACAAACTGACAAAAGATACGAAAATGAAATATTTTCAATATAGGATACTAAATAGGGCAATATACTTCAGAAAAAATACTTTTCAAAATGAAAAAAGTAAAAACCCAAACATGCGTACTGTGCAATAGCAACCAAATAGACGATATAGAACATGGTTTCCTGAAATGCCAAGTGATGGAAGATTTCAAACAACAATGCTACAGAATCCTGAATGAAGAGATACCTGATGACCAAGCTTTTATGTTAGGATCTCCAAGATTGTCTCTCAGCCAAAACCTAGCAACCTTACTCATAAAGAGATTCATGTATATTAATAAATTGGAAGAAAAAACACCTACCATAAATGCTTTTCAAAGATACTTAATAAGAGAAAAGAAGGCTGACAAATATATTGCAAAAACACATGGACAAGAAGAATTGCATGACAGAAAATGGAATCTTATAAATTCAATGATAGAAAATTATGTATAACCCCCCTTTCTGAGCTGGAAACCAAATACTACAAAACTTACATACAGAGTCAGAAAGGGGGTAAAAAGAAGACCTAAATAGAAAAACCAAACTCTCACATTTGACCCACTATACTTAGATCAAGTAATTATAGTCTCTCCCCTCCCCTGTAAACCCCCCTTATATACTTTCTTATAATATGTATTATCATGTAACCTTATATTATAATGTAAATCTAAAACTTGAATAAATATTTAAAAAAAAAAAAAAAAAAAAAAAAGATCAGCAGATCTGCCCCCCTAACTGTTGGTGTAATTCTCTATAACCTAACTGTTCAAGGGTTAAAATCAAAGATGAGGTGGTTCTAGTATGTTTTAAATTTGGGTTAGATATGGTTTCTCCCATCAAAGTGAGTTATTGTACATATATTGGATGACAACAATCAGGGCCTTGTTCCAAACACATTCTAGTTGACAGAGTCTGTACACTTGGAATATCAATGTACATTAGTCTTGCCTCAATCATCTCTAACCATCCATCTATGTATTTAAGTGCTTCACTTTCTATGCCCCCCCCCCCTGCTTGTGTTATTAGTGAGTGTAACACAATGATCTGATACAAGACTAAATACATCCAACCCTCAACTAGAGTGTCTCTTTGGAACCTGTACAGTAACATCTGAAGCAAATACCATATACCATTTCAGACAGTGATTCAAATTTTATGGATTAATAAACATAACTTGCACTCCTCCAATGTGCCTCCCTTCCAGTATTTAGTGTAAGAAATGATTTCTAATGTTCAGACTTCAACAAGTGGGTGAACGAAAGTTGACAATGATCATCAGAATTTTTGGGGATTTAATCATTTTCAGACAAGCTAGCGCGAAAATGTTCATTAATGATGGTGTTTGCTTCAGGTGAATGGCCAATGTATTGTCATACCTGGTGATTTGTACTGAATGGTCTGTGAGTTGAGGAATAGTTGCTTGTTTCTATCTGGCTCACTAGAGCTTCCGACTGCAATGTAAACATGCTTGCTTGTTCAACATTCACCACATAACTCTTGTTAATAGCAACATAAAACCACACACTGCCCATGCTTACACTTAGGACATGGATTCATGATTTTCAATATTGTTAAAGAACAGACACTCACAATATTTCCAAAATATGTTGCAACACAGAATGATATGGAGTGTTATAAAGGTATGCATCCATGACATAAGAGCACTTCAACAAAACCTAAAAAGTCTAAAATGAACCCAATTGATTTGGATTGACATTCATCGAGACGTTCATATGAAGAGGTAGATACTGATATTGGCATTATTGGGGTTTATGTGGGTTTACCATAATTCTTACCATATTCTGACACAATTCCCAGTTACTTCAGTGAAACACCCCAAAGAGATACATAATCCAAATGAACAAGATTTATAATACTTCATGTACATGGTTCAAATATTTCACAAATGATCTCTCACAGGAACAAGATATAAGCATGAGCAAAGTGCCACTTTATGTATCACCACACCACCATAGTCTCTATCAAGCAGTCTAGACATAGTACAACATACATCACTGTAGGAAAACCAGTGCATCATTTTATATTCATAGTACTCTCAAAAAATATAATTATGGCCATAACTGTCTTGAGTTATTACTTTTAATATGAAAGGTTAATTCTGCTTCTTTTGTTTATTTAGGGTGGATTATGTTGTACTTAACAAGTGTCTAGCTGCCTGATCAAGATTAAAACCAAGCCATGTCATCTTGATACTACTCCATAGATAACATATGTGAAACCAAGTTCAACCATGATTGAAACATCTGTTTCACACAGTATTATGGAAAACTCTTGTATGTTTATTATGGTATATGAAGCACACTTCACTTGAAACTATCAAAACTCTTCATTTGACTTCAACTTCATCCATTTAATTACAGGATCAATAAATATTCAACATACACCATCGCATACAATTTATTAATAATAGAATATATACAATCAACATTCCTGTTACAAAACAAGTGAAAAATAAATGATGCTGGCTATTATTGAAATGAACTACAAAAGTAGTTTATTGTTTTGTAATCTAAGGAAATGTGCTTATATATAAATGACATATTTCTGTTAGAAGAAGCTAAGTTCTTAAAATGATCAATCTCAACAAATCATTTATCAAATGTCAGAAGTCTTGAAATTCTGCTGAAATACTAAACCATTATTTCGTGGGTCTTAGTTTGATACAGTAGAATTTCTAAAGAAAAAATCACACAAGATTCACAATAAAGCTACAGGCTCCATTTAGTACTACATGTACATTCATACATCTATGTTATTAGATTTATATCTCTCTCAATTCCTCTCACTATATGAAACAAATGTCAATATTGTGAGATACAAGGCATAGCTCTACTGAACATGTTTCAAGAATGAAGAGAGCGCAATGTGAACTTACAAGGACCAGTAGTGGCTTTAGATGGCGCCTGTGTTCCATAAGCATTCTTGTAGTCATGGCTGCTTTGTGCAGTGACATCATTTACATCATAGCCCCCTACAACATTCACAAATTTATCTTGACATTGCCCATTACAACACTAACCAATAAATCATCTTCATTTAAGTATTTCTAAGAAACTAAGAGAAAGGGTCCTATATTACATTTCTACCATTGTAAAGCTAAAATGGTGGCTTGATCAGTGCGATTCTGAACTAAAGTCTTCATGAAATATGCAGAAGAGCGAAAGTATATCATCATCATTTCAAGCCAATACTATTGAGAAAAGTCAGCAAATATTTTAACAAGTCCCACAAGTTAATATAATCTGGTATTTTTATTTATTTTTAATCAAGCTCCTAAACCTTCCCAAATGTCTGTTTAGCCAAGGGTCTATTTCTAAGATATATGAATTCCTTAATTCTAAATGTATTCCACTTTGCAACCATGGTGATACTTGAGACAATTAAATCTTGTGATTCACAATATTATGACAGAAGTGATGAGGGGATGTACAACACAGGGACATGCTTCTACTTTATATTGTATGATTCTTACCCATGTTACCACCTGCAGCATAGACCTGAGTACCTGATGCAGCATATGGCTTCTGGTAAGGCAAGCTGTTAGATACTGCTTGGCCCACTGTGTTAGTCACATTGGTCACTGGGGGAACCTGGAGATACACACAATATAACTATTCACACAAAAAGGTCATGATGACTAACACATTTATAAGACTGTCTCCCATACACAATTCGATACCTCGTATATCAATCCCTTATAGTGGGGCATCATGTATGCACTATTCTTATAGCCTGATTTAACTAAATTGCAAGAATATGTTGAGTATCAGAATACTGCTTTATAAGTAACAAAATAGATAATGACAGGCTCATAGGTTCATCAACATTTTTACTTTATTCAGTTAGATGAGGAAAGATTTGTTGTCATCACATTCAGCTTTTTTGTTACAGGGATTTTCTTCCTTTAATAGATTATTGGTGAGAGAATACCAACATGTTTTTGGCTTAAATGGTAAAGATAAGCATACAATTTGTCAATTCAAATTCTCTCATGCATTTGGAATTTGATTTCAACAATTTACAAACCTTAACGCTGGCCAATGCCTTTACAGTACTTTTGTTACAATCAGATTGAACAGTAGATTCTACTTACTATCATATTCATATGGTTGTAAAAGCCTGGGATGACTGCTCCAGTAGTTCCAGGGTAATAATATCCATAACCTGGGGGCAGGGCAGCTGCTGGGTTCACATAGCCTGTATGGGTGGCAGTCTGGCTCTGCTGAGGCTGCGATGTTTGTGCTTGGGGAGGAGATTGCGCATCTAGCCTAGGGGTCAGTTTAGATCCATCAGTGGCACCTGTGGTAGTAGCATATGCTGGATTAGAGGCTGCGTTGGGCAAACTGTTTTGGTCTCTTGATACACCACCAGCATTCTGAGCCTGTAAGCCTATATCATAGTATCCAGGGAGGTGCAACCGCTGTTGTAACAACTGAGCTTGGATGTCCTCATAACTGTACATTTGTTGCTGACCACCTGCTGCTAGATTGAAATATGGCTGTAGACCTGCAGCTGTTGGTTGTCCCATGATTGGATAGTTCCCTGGGAGCACTGAGGGTGGGATGACACCAGGGGGCAGAGTGTGTGGCTTACTTGACTGAGTCGTTGATGTAGTGGCTTTTGTTGTATTGATAGTGCTAGATGAAGCAAGAGTCGAGGAGGATGAAGTGATTGATGCTAGCACAGAAGATACATTCACAGAACTTGTAGATAAACTGTTCGTAGTACTGTTAGTAGTGGTTGTCAAACTTGTAGCGGGAGATGTGGAATTAAGGTCCATTGTGCCCTGAAACATTTACAGTACTTATTATAAGGAATAAAATACCACTCCACATTTCATGATTATAAAATGTTGGAATACTGTGACATCCTCATGGTTGAATGACATATGTGAAAGTATTAACTCATCACTAAAATGACTGAACAACTTCAATCAGTGTGATTCTGAATTAGTCTTCATAAATATGCAGAAGAGTGAAAGTTTCATATAGTGAAATGCCCAATTTTGATTAGGATATTTAAGTAAATGTAGTTATAGTTTTTGATATCTACAAGTCAAATTAAAAAATTCTTTAAATCCTGATTTTGCATGGATTAGCAACAAGCAATGAGGTCATTTTCTCAAGTTGTTCTTAACAAAATTACAAATTGTTTTGAGGAATTTAGCATCTGTTTCCATGTTTATAATTTCCAATCATTTTGCAATGAAATCCCTGGTTTTATAAATCCAGAGTACATTCAAGAATTTGGCTCTGTTAGCTATTGATAAGAATACCTGCTGTTGTGTTGACTCTAGGTTAGTATCACTCAATGATGCTTTAGATAAGTTCTCTGAAAGTTTATTAGTATCCGGCAGTGTCTGGTTGTGTGTGTTGGGGTATGAATTGCCATAGCTCTGAGTGCTATCCCTGGTTATGTCCCTTGTATTTCCAGTGGGAGTGGTCACCCCTTGACTGTCACTTTGATGAGTCAAGCTTGTTGATTGGCTGTCTCTTTGGTAACTGTTTGACTGAGTAACAGTTGCCTGGTAACTAGATTGACTGACACCTGGGGAATAAGAGTTTGAGTCTCTAGAATGGTAAGAAGAATTAGCAGGCTGAGTCTGAAAGCCAGGAGCAGCTGACTGATTCTGATACGAGTTAGTTTGACTCTGGGTCTGATAGGAGCTATTCTGGCCCTGATAGGATTGTGAGGAGCCACCAGAGTATGGTCTAGTTTCATTGGGATAACTTCCAGTACTGGACTGGAATCCACTAGAGGTGCCACTACTTCCACCTGCACTTGGAGACTGGTATGTGCTCTGACTAGCAGGGAAATTACCAGATAGAGAGCTAGACTCATTTGAATTATTTTGATAAAGAGAGGTTGAATTTTGGAATGCAGTTCCAGTCTGGTAGTTCCCATATTGACTTTGACCCGTTGATTGATTGGTGGCATTTGTTGGGTACGTTGGACTCGAGGTGAATGCTGATGACTTGTGTGATTGGTAGCTGTTGTTCTGGTAACTACCACCTGATGAGAAGCCAGCCTGTGTGTAGGGCAGTTGTGATGATGGGGATGAAGTGTTCAGAGATCCTGAAATGAATATTTTAAAATGTTTTAAGTAATATATTTAAAACCTATTTCATATTTATAGCCACATTTATTCCAAGTATATATATTCAACTTCTATCTCTTGTCTCAACATCTTTTTAATGACTTAAAATTTCTCTTTTGCTACATTAGTCTGTATTTCTTCAAAATGAAGGTAATTCGCACAATGCTCATTCAGAAAAACTTCTATCCTCAAGGGATTTTGGAAGAGCGAAAGTATATAATCATCACCATGAGCTTTATGAACAAATATTTTACATGCAAACATACCTGTGTTTTGAGAGTTTCTTTGTGATGAGAGAAGTGGCATACTGTTTCTGTCTTGAGATGTTGGGAATGGAATAGGCTCAGGTCCAATCTGAAGCAAAATAACACAAACGGTATATACATCATATAAAATGGATTTCAAATATTCCTACTATGAACAATGGAAGCTCATCAGTTTTAAACTTTTCTCTTCATATTTGCAGTAAGACGAGGGAAAGTTTGTTGTCATCATATTGAGCTTTGAAATTCAAACAATCAATCAAAGATGCAAGTTTCTGAGATTGCACTTGTATTGTCTCATAATTAGTGTTGTAACTCGCGGGGATTTTTGGAATCGAGTAATTCGCGTGATTTTGAGTCTGAGATCGAATAAGAATCGCGATTTTTCATCAAAAAAATAAACAAGAAAAAATCTTACCATTGCATGTCATATGGTCGTTTTTTAGTCCTTTTTTCAATGTTGTTCACTTGCACAATACCCTAGGTACGCTAGGTATATCAAGAGTTGTCCATATCAACCGATTTAAATAACATTCTTACGATTAATTACGACAAAAATTGAAATATTGTTTATTTTATGTTTCCCGCCACACATTGTTGCAGCACTTTCATTTCCGGTTCTACGGACTGAATTAATCATGGAATTAAAAAATAGACTCAAAAATATTTCATTTAAATTAGATTTATTACTCATATTCATTCAAATAAAAACAAATGATACACGGAACAATCATTTGTACATAGTTTCACCCTGTTTGTAAGAAAAAACAATGCGTTTGACATCGGGATTCGCTGTGAAATCGCGAATACGAATACAAATTCGCGAGTCTCAGACTCGTGTAATAATTCGCGAAATCTGAACTCATAATCGAGCCGAATTCTATAACACCTTGGCGAGACGATTCGATGACTACGTGAGTACTTATCTACACCACTAATCATAATGTACCAATGTGGGTTAATAATAACAGTTGATTTTAGAGAAAATACAGGCTTTGGTGGTGTTGGTTCAAGGTTGTTGTTAACTGGCCACAGTTGCAAGGAGTCATACCGAAGTGGCTGAAGTTCATACACGTAAATATGTACCTTGTTCTGTTGAAGGCCTGGTGGCGTGAAGTCAGTCTTACTGCCAGGTGGAGTGGTAGTTACAGGTTTCTGAAACACACCTGGGGCAGAGTCTGTTCCCATTGTGTCCAATCCTCCTATGCTAGATTCAGGTGTTTCCCTACAATATAGAAGATATAGAATCAAACAAGGAAATATTAATTGTTTGCTTTGTGTGTTGCGAAATCATGTCAAGTTGAAACAGAAATGAGGACGTTGATTTGAAATCTGTTGTTTAATTCACGTTTGAAATAATGAATTTGATATTTTTATGTAAATTTTATATTGTGGATATGAACAATACATGTATGTTCCTTTGATTTAATACCATAATGACTTTATTTGGCTGATTTAATATCATACTGCTGACAAGTTACCATCATACTTACACTGTAGTAGTTTTGGAGTAATTATTCTTAGTTGGTGTCTCACCACCAAAACCAAATGATGGAGCCTCATTTCCAAAATCGACACCGAATTGTACGTCACTAATTCCACCAATGGGGAGATGTCCTGGCATTTCAACGGCAGATGCAGGGATTTTTGATGGCGGGTACTTGATACGTGGCTGACCCTGCTTCTGTTGACGCTGAAAAGATAACGTGAGATTAATCCATTTCAAACAAACTTTCAGTTACCAGAGTATTCAGATAAATAAATATGTCACATTGAGAAAAGGTTCGCTTTGAGTGACACTCAATCAGAAACACTTCCATCCTCAAAAGATTTCAGAAGAGCGAAAGTATAAAATCATCATAATAATGAGCTACAAATTTACATAACCTGATGAAAGAATGGTGATTAAAAGTTTTTCACTAAAAAAGTATCAAAGGAACTAGAAATAAAATAAGAGATTGCAATTATCTATAAATAAATAAAAAATTCCACAAGGTTCAAGTATTTGACCAACCTGAAGGTTTTGTAAGCTGGCCTGTGACTGGCTGATTGACTGTGTAGGTCTCGGTTGGCTGACAGGTAGACTAGATTGGGAGAAATTGCCAAGAGATGATGTATTCAGAGATGACGTGTTCCCAGGTAGGGAGGAGGACTGGGTGGTGGTGCCACCTATCTGCAAACACAATATTGTATTGCTCCTTTAAAGTTACATTTTCAAAGGATCAGGATCATACAAAGGGGAAAGTTACCTTGTAGCATATCAGCCATATCTTCACAAAAAGAAAATACACTGAAGCAAAATATAAATAGAGAATATAAAACACAACTGAGTACTAAACGAGTGTGTTCTGGACAAGATTTATACCTGACAATGACAAAAATTCAATTCTTGACAATATTTGGCCACCTTTTATTGATTTTTATCATTTTCAAGCGGGTTCCAGACTGTTATCAAAATCTCAAGTGGGTGCAGTCCACTTGCTTTAATGCTAAGAAGATCATTGTTAGTTTTAAATTTGGACAAATTGAACATTTTGGTCACAAAGTTATTAATATGAATTGACATAAACTTACCCCTACAGCATTCTTAATGGTCTCAGTTGCCTGTTTAGCAAAGGCACTCATAAATTGTTGCTGTGCGTCTATGTTTGGAGGTTTACCACTACCGTCAGTGAGGGAACGTGTTTGTTGAAGCAGACTTGCTATTGGGTCATTATCATCCTTGGGATCCTACAAACAGAATCAGGGAGCTATCAAATATGTAGTAACCAATCTCTGCGAATGAATGGAACAAATGTAATTAAGCAGTGAATACAGGGCATATCTATAATATAAAGGCAGATTTTGTTTCAGATGTGGTCAAATTCACAACCCATTGCTTTTCATTGAAACTGCTGTCTTAAAAGAAATGTACAAATTATCTCTTTGAACACAGCAGTGTTAAAACTTATCAGTGGGAAATCTTTATCCTGAAGACAAATTCAATTGAATATATTAACAAAAATTGTTTTTACCAATTAGAGGTGACCTCTGAGTAGTAACCTTGACCTTAAACCAAAACAAAGTTCAAACCAGAACAACGGCAACGCCAAAGCATAGCGAATCCCATCGAACAGAAATGGCTGGCATTTTTACAAACGAATAGCAAATATCATAAAACAACACACATAAGAAAGGCCACCATTTTCAAAATGGTTGCTCACTAGCCAAGTTGTCATCAGAAGAAATAATATGCTTTTCAGTAGCCACCTCTAAAATTTTTCAAAAATCGCACACGTACTTGTAAAATAACACACATAAAAATGGTGGCCATTTTTCAAAATGGCCGACTACTCCCCAAAGTTTAATTAGAAAATGTGCCATTCTTAAAGTATTCACATATCAAATATGAACAAAATCGCTCCACTACTTTTTGAGTTATAGTAAAATACGTTAAAAGTGTGGCCATTTTTCAAAATGGCCACCTTCTACCAAAAGTGTCATTAGAAATAGACAGTGTGCCATGCTTATAGTATTCACATACCAAATATGAACAAAATTGCTCCACTACTTTTCGATAATAATAGTGAAATACGTTAAAATGGCGGTCATTTTTTTCAAAATGGCCGCCTTCTACCAAAAGTGTCATAGGACAGTGTGCCATGCTTATAGTATTCACATACCAAATATGAACAAAATCGCTCCACTACTTTTTGAGTTCTAGTAAAACATGTTAAAATGGCGGCCATTTTTCAATTTTTTTTTCAAAATGGCCGCCTTCTACCAAAAGTGTCAAAGGGCAGTGTGCCGTGCTTAAAGTATTCACATACCAAATATGAAAAAACTGCTCCACTACTTTTCGAGTTATAGTAAAATACGTTAAAATGGCGGCCATTTTTCAAAATGGCCACCTTCTACCAAAAGTGTCTTAAGACAGTGTACAATGCTTATAGTATTAACATACCAAATATGAACAAAATCGCTCCACTATTTTTTGAGTTATAGCAAAAATCGTAAAATGACGAGTAAAGGCCACCATTTTTCAAGATGGCTGCCATGTGCTTCTTTAATATCTACATTTGTAGCATTATTAATGTCCTTTATAATTTTTTTACATTTAAAACATATTGCTATAAATTACTGTAAAATCGGCACTAAAATGGCCGCCATTTTGAAATGAGCGGCCGTTTTGAAAATCAGCTTTCGAGCAGAACTTCTACCCCCATAAGGTATATGTGTACAAAATATGAACAAAATCGGGCCAACGGTATTTGAGTTATTGCCCGGACTGACGGACAGACGGACGGACGTACAGAGGCATTCCCTATATCCCTCCGAACTTCGTTCAATGGGATAATAACATAACATAACACAATAAAGCATCTATGTACCTGTAATGACTGGCTTGACTGGAACAGACTGTTGCTCTGTGTCTTGGGGGTTTGTGTGGTGGGAAAGAGATTGGATGTCTCCTGGGGCTTGCTTACTGGCTGCTGGAACAGACTCTGATTGGAATCCTGAGGCTTCGGCTGCTGAAACAAACTGCTCCCCTGCTCACTGGTCTTAGAGCTCCTATCTGGCAGCACATTGCTTGGCTGTGACAGCAAACTACCAAGGTCTAGACGCTGACCTGCAATTGAAGTATACATTTTTGGGGGTAGAGTTTCTAAACTTATCTATATTAAGTCACAATGACATCATACTTGACAGTATATTGCTCAATGTATGATTCTGAACAAAAACAATTTATATCAGGTGTGTTATTTCACATCATTTTGAGTATAATATTAACAATGTTTGACAAGAAGTTAAAAGAGTTAAACACAAAGACTGCCATGAAGTAACATGAACAGTGGCATCAAGTCCTACCTAATGTAGCATCATGCATGGCAGAGTTGTTAGTTGGGGCATCCAGTGTATTGAAGGGAGATGGAGCATTATTTGAAGGTGTTGTAGCACTAGCTGTAAACACCTGAGATTCTTTCAACTGAAATAATAAGAAATATGAACATTGAAACAATGTTACATCACAAGGCCAATGGAGATCCAAATTTTAATCCAACTATCTATTGTATACGGACTTTTTCATTTCTTTATTCAATATAGACCCACAAATGAAGAAAATTGGATACCATTCCTCATAAACTGATCGAGATATTTTAAGCAAACATCTTTTTGAATTATACTGTTGAAGTATGTTAATTTTCAGTTTCACATTTCAAGATGCATAGTTGACTATACATATACTGTATAGAAATAATCATATAGGCTCAATCAGTGCGATTCTGAACTAAAGTCTTCATGGGAATTGCAGAAGAGCGAAAGTATATCATCATCATTTCGAGCCTATGTCTCAGTAAAAACCTTTATATATTTTGCATCATTTATTTAACACCACTCTGAGTTCTAAATTTTGTAGAAAAAATACAGTGTATTATTCATTCAAGTGTCTCATTAATACAGAGTATGCATGTCAAAATGGAGCTACATTAAATCTAAGTGTTATCATTGAGTTTTAATATTAAAACTAGTATGGAAATGGTATAATTAAGAATCAATGTACTTACATCCCCTTGCCATTCATCTGCAGCCCAATCCTCCTGCTCCTTCCAGGTAGCTACAACAATACAACATAAATACAAGTAGTTGAAACACTAAAATAAAACATAGGGATAAGTAGCTTAAACAATACAACATAGTGGTGAGCAACTGAACGCAAGATAATTGTGTTCAGGATGGTGTCCAAATAAGGTTTAAATTGACTCCGTTCTTCTGCAACTTTTAGCGCAAATATCTTGACTTGAATCAAACATGAAAACGAATATTTTCACTATTTTGTGTTACCAAAACTAATTTTGACCTTCCATGAAAGAAGAAAACTGGACAATACCCTCATCTACTTGTCAAGATATATTTCCTGATACATGCAGATGAATGTTTTAAGCAAACGTCATCTTTTTGAATTATCACATTGAAGCATATGTGATGTTTCAAATTTAATTTCATGATTCATAGTACCCCGGACAGGTTGAATGATGCAGTTGTGTTTTTACTCTATATTTGCAATGGAACAACCATTCTCATCAAAATTTTCAAGATTTATTCTAGAGACAATTTTCAATTTCATGATTTTGACAGGCTTTTTTCAAAAACTTGTTGCTCTGGGTCTCATTTTGTGAAGTAGATAGAGGAGGTCAATCTTCTTGTCAACTGACATGAGTTCAACCAGATCGAACTGTTCAATACTGTCCAAAATGAGGTAAAACATTACGAATCTCCAACTTCAAGTATTTTCGGCATCGGATCCTTCAGAGATGTTAATATAGCTGTGTCGCATTCTATCATGAAATTGTCAGGGACACCTGACACATTCAAAGCATGGTACAATTAACATGCCACAGGTTTGCATGCTGAGTGACGGCGGTGGAAACCCCCAGTGGCAAAAAGGGTGCGTTATCAGAGGAAAAGTGACCCAGAGTGACAAGTTTTTCATTGGCCTAATGCACTTCAATAATATTACTGAATATGACAAAAATAAATAACAATAATCAGCCATAATTAATATGGCATCAAATATACATCTGGAAAGACTTTAGGCGGTTAAAAATTCAACAGTTTGTCAATCTTTGAAATGACATTAAAAGTTCAATTGTTCAAGCAAAAATCTGTATTTTATTGACAATGGCTTTTTGAATAAGAGCCTATTAAAATCATAAAATTAGGAATTTCGTTAGAATAATTTTTTCCATGTTGAAAATTGTCTCAAGAATAAAATATGAAAATTTCAATAAGAATGGTTGTTCTTTTGCAAATATAGAGTAAAAACACGACTGCATCATCCAACCTGTCCAGGGTACTAATTACCAAATAATAACTACATGAAATTCATATAGGCTCTATCAGTGCGATTCTGAACTAAAGTCTTCATGGGAATTACAGAAGAGCGAAAGTATATCATCATCATTTCAAGCCTATGTGTCCAGGTAAAAAACTTAACACCTGTTATGACTACAATTACAATTATAATACACTGTGAATTTCTTAATATTAATAATAACAATTAGATTGTCTTACAATTTCCATTTGTCTTCTTTTCTGTTGACATTGCCACATCATTGGACCAAGTCCCAAATGAAGTTTCTCCACCACCAGCTGTGTCATTTACATTAAATACATTGTTGTCGCTGTTAAAAACTCCCATGTCATTATTTCCATTGTCGTTTTGTCTATCAAATCGAGCTGGTCTTTCATAACGGCCTCCCCTGAAAAAAGAATATTTTATATTCAGTACAGGATATCAAAAGATCATTAGGTTTCAATTAGCGATTGAATAAGTAACAGAATCATAAAAATCAAAAATAATGACAAGTACATTGTTAGTGGTGCAGAAAATAGCCCTAGAGTCAGGTTATTAATGCAGCAGGACTCTGAATAATTGTGTTGACTCAGATTTCAATAATCTTGTCTGCCTAGTCTGTTTTGAGCAACTACAAAGACATTTTTCATTAACTTCTGTCAATTTTTTAATGTGTTGACTTCTGTTTTAGCAGCAACTAACACAACACAATTTTTTAAGCTCAATCAGTGCGATTCTGAACTAAAGTCTTCACAGGAATTACAGAAGAGCGAAAGTATATCATCATCATTTCGAGCCTATGAATTACTTGCATTTGACCCCAGATCACTTAAACTGAGATGAGAAAAGAAAGTATTTCTAAACAAAAGATAAATTATAATTAATCAAAATTACTGTTGCCTTAAAGTTCCTTAAACAACAGGCAATGTTTTTGAAAACAACAGACATTTTTCCTGTTTCCTGATGCTAATGAAATACCTGGAAGTCACGAACAATATGTCTGACATGATGAACTCACCTGCCCCTGCCTGATCCCCTGCCCCTTCCCCTGCCTCTACCTCTGTTGTCCCTGCTATCAGACCTATTCATATCATTCTCCTCGTTTTCTTTGTTTTTCCCTGTAACAAGTATTTGTATTTAGTACTCAATAATTCTTATGGAGACATCTTTAAAACATCCACTCATACATATATAATTTTAATTTTATTTGTGAGGAAGGCTCAATCAGTGCGATTCTGAACTAAAGTCTTCATGGAATTTACAGAAGAGCGAAAGTATATCATCATCATTTCAAGCCAATCATCTAGCAGCTCTTTAACCCATGCAGTTATTAACCAACAATTACAGACTAGCATTTCTTACAAAGGTTATACAATTCATGAGTAATACTCACAACTGGAATTATTTCCACCCCGGCCTCTAGATAACCGGGGGATATTCTGTACCATACCCCTACCCCGTCTAGGCCTGTTGTTTTCTCGGTCTCTGTTATTACTGAAGTCTCTGTTCTCTATATCAGGGCTTAGGTCTCTAGCTTTGTGATTTTGTTCCACTGTCTTCTGTGCTGGCGCCTTTTTCTTCTTTGTTGTTGTTTTCCATTCACCCTGCAGACATATTCAAGAAAATAAAATCTCAATTTGTATTTTACTCAAGAAGTTCAAGATAAAGATTAAATCCATGTGAAGTTGTCACTGAAACATTTAATTGCATAACGTTTTGGCCTTTAAAGAGTCAGTAAGTTTGTTATCCACAGCATCTTAATATGTCCTCAGCCAGAAATGGAGAGGAAACAACAAGGCCTTAATGTAAGTCTCTTTTAAGGTGCTTTTGGCTCATCAGTTTCCAAACTTTTCTCTTCATATTTGCAGTAAGACGAGGGAAAGTTTGTTGTCATCATATTGAGCGTTAAGCTTTGATATAATGATGTAAATACCTGAGAGTTTTCTTCCAGAAGCTGTAAGACTGCTCTATTAGCATCCTGGTCACAGTCGTGCAATGCTAGGATGACATCATCCATTCCTTTCCCAGTCATCTCCATTACCTAGCAACAATAAACACAATCTCTCATTATATAGACTAAAACTAGGACACTGGCAAGGAGATCTAGGGTTACCACATTTTCAAATCACATTCCAATGTGAAATCCCCTTAACAATATGCACTCACAAAATATGACACTTACACATTTGCTGAGTGAATGTACATTTCTAGTGAGGAAAAGTCCATGTCGTTCTGTTATCAAATGTTGGACAGGGTGGGGATAAGTATTCAATCAGTTTTCTAAACAACTGCATGTAAAATGCTACTTATGATACAATAGTAATCCCCCTGGTGGATATAGCAATATCAGAAATCTGCCTTGCTTTTGATGATTTCAATATATATTTGTGCAAAGAAATCAGTTCACTCATAAATCAAAAGATATTCCTGTCTCTATTTGTATATAATGTGTATAAAATATGACAATGTACCTCTTTGACTTTTTTCTGCAACTGTGGATCATCTGTCTCCATTTTGTCTAGGTTACCTTGTGAAAGCTGTGCTTGTCGCATTTGTTCTGCTGTAGCCTAGAGAATACAACAATATTTACATTGGAAATTCTCATCAAATATAATCTGTTTCAATATTAGCAGGCATACATGTAACTGTATAATGCTAATAACAACATAATGTGCATACTAATGAGTGCAATTAACACATTTTCTTTTAAGACTCTTCAAGGTGTCAGTGGCACAATTAGCTTTCTTATGAGTGGTTCATCAGTTTTTAAACTTTTCTCTCCATATTTGCAGTAAGACGAGGGAAAGTTTGTTGTCATCATAGTGAACCTTCCATCCTAAAGTCCAATGCATGTTAATGAAGAATGATGTTTTACATACCTGTTTAATGTCTGTTTTATTATGTGTGTGTGTCTTTGTTTTGTCTTTCCCTCCCTTTCCAGCGCGCATGTTGCTCGCCGTGCTCATTCTATACAGTATATACAAAATACTATATGTACAATATAAGATCTGAAAGTAAAATGCATTGAATGAAGATAAGGGACAATTTTCTTTATTCCTTCACTTGCTTTCCTTCCTGGTTCCGTTTTTTCGACCTAACTTCCTGCTTCCTTATTCTGATATCCATACTACATCTGTTAAACCTGATATCTTGTATTATCTATATTAGAACTATAGAGAATAACTTTATTTGTATATCAGGGACTATACAATTTATCACTTAAGTAAGCTGAAATAGAAACTTGATTCACTAGATTTGGGAGTTTGATTTCAGACATGACAGTCCTCCGTTGAATACCTGTTAGTAATATTGACCTAACTTCAGCATTCTCTATTGCATGTTTTCACTTCTGGTGCCTGTAGCATTAATATTAATTTAGATAGACAGCCCTATGGTTTGTTGAATATTGACCATCGTAAATGAAAGCATAATATGTTCAATTGTTCATTCATTGATTATATTTCGTCAATTATCAAGTGTTTTACATGTCTAAGGTAAGATATAACACTTTGATGTTGGAGCAAAATATTAAAATGATAATTTGTGTGACTTTGGTTGGTATGGATACCCTATACTATATCCTCTAGTCTGAAATTTTTTTGAAATTTGGAATGAAAATATTCAGACTATAGCCCATATATGTTAAAATTTGGGATTGAAAAATATCTGTTTACATAGGAAGTGCCATTCAAAATGCCCGACTGGGTAAATTAATTTGCATACTTGTTACTTCCCCTAGCTTTATTTCCATTTGACAATATGCTGTGTTACTTTTCATAGCATTTAATTGTACCTTACTACTTAATTGAATTGTTATCATGCTTATTTTTGGGAAGGGAAGTTTCCTAAAATTGATAATTGTGTGCCTGAAATTTCCTGTTTTTCCCATGTTTTTCCCACAGGAGGGACATAATGATCAATAGACTGAATTCTCAGGAAATTCAGTCTATTGGATATAGACTAATGGATACCCAGACAGGCCAGGAAAGCGTTTCCCGCAATTTGTTCCATATTATATCTACGACTGTATATGCCAAGAAAATGATAAAAACAAATATCCAAATAAGAACAAGGAACATCGAAGAACAGCATACAACGGTTGAATTTATATGACTACTGCAATTTGAGACAGCCGCTTCCTTTTTTGGCTTTGAGATAATATTTAGCCTGGTGTTCAGAATCGATTGAGCTAAGAAATATGTGTGTGGATAGCGATACAACACTCCTAATACCAGATGCCACTGCATGGCTAAACTGGATAGAATAATTTTACACAAATGTTGATTTTTATGGATAACCTCATCATACTCTATGTATTCCAACGTCAAACTTGTAAGCTACTATACGAGACAATTATGTTCAAAGAATAAGTAAAAGTGTTGTGAGAAAATCACAAGTGAATCATGATCATGAATGATGAAATGAAAAATCTGTCAAGAATTTGGCTCATTTTGAAGAATCACTCCTGGCTACTTTCGACCTATATGTGACTAATACGTCGATCCTAAGTGTCAAACGAGAAAAGAGGAATGCTAGTGAAACAAACAATCGCTTTTTAAACATGTTTAACGCGGTTTTGAAATCTCAGACGTGAGGAAGTAATTTTTTCAATGAACAAAAACAGTGAATTCAGAACATGTGACGCCATGCTGGAATTTTTCTTTTCTTTTTCCGCTCATATAATATAGTATACTGGATATTTCGACTCGAAACTGACCCAGGTAAATCTTAACAATGTTATGTTTACATTTTATGAGACATTCTAATAATCCATGACGTAAATTTCTATTAATTTGATAATAAAGCGGGACTACGTACCTGGTTTGCGCTCACAAAAGCAGAATTATGGTCACGTGACTTTTAGTTATTCGCGCCGCCATTTGCAGCGAAGATGACGTCACGTAATTTCCTCATTTTGGCATTTTAACAGTTTTAGCTCAAATTAAAGCAAATTTACACTATCATGATCATAAATCAATTGATACAGCGTTTGAAGTGATTCATCATTCAACTGCACATCTCAAAACTATAGCCAAAATGTTGAAAAGAGTAAACAAAGCAGAAACGAAACAGGAAAAAGAAAGGTCATTAAGTACATTCCGGAAATTACCGACAAGAAATACAGACCTGTCAACTTGTTGTACTTGTTGTCAATATTAAGAAAGTGCAAGGATCAATGATTCAATGAAAACTGTCAACATGGAGGTACACATCCATGATATCACACTGATATGATACCTCCATGCTGATATCAACAACAAACTAACTGGTTTATAGCAATCAAAAGAGAAGAGTCTAAAGGGTCATCGTGAGTCTTGGGGATGAGATGAGGGTCAGGTGGATAGCAGCTTATCCAAGTGACTGTTTTGCTACACAGATTATATTTCTCAATGTATATTGAGAAGTATCTGATCTAGCAGCAAGATTGCAATGATGATACTGACAAAAAGTGTTTTGGGTTAAGACCCGGCGTAAAAGAAATTATGGTCCCCTAGGGATTATGGTCCCCTTTCCTTATGGTCCTTACTGGCCCTGACTGTGTATGAATAATAAGGAAAATAATTGTAATTAGGTCACCATATAGATCAATAGAGAGTGGGACCAAAATTTGATAGGACCACCTACATGTACAGAGCTGTCAAGTGTCCCGCGAATGGCGGGATTATCCCGCGAATTTGACCAAAATTTGGCTTATTCGCGTGTCCCGCAATGTCCCGCGAATTCCCGCAAATGACGGCCTTGACCTCCGCGAATTTTCAAAATTGTAACAATCCCCGAGGCTAAATAATTGTGATTATATTGTGATATAAGAAGCTAAGGTTTTTGCACTTTTGAGGAGTCAAATTTACCTAATTTGAAAAGTGCTGCCGAACTCCCAGTGCATCAGATCATCGAAGACTGCTTTTGGAAGGAGCGTATAGTACACTTATAAAACTATGATTTTGATCCAAATAACATCATAGTTGGCTTCTAGCATGCCGTTTGGTATCAAAATAAAGAGGAAGAGTGCAAATTTCATTTTAATTACGGAAAAAGGGATGTATGTCACGATTAGTTCCAACGTTGGCCTTTTTACTACGCGTGTCACGGCCTTCATCTCAGAACTGAACAAATGTTAGCAAACGCGAGTTCCAAAATATAAATGTACACTGATATCTCGAAAAGAAACCTGACTCCACATAATTTGATGTAGAATAATCGAACCCCTATACGAATAGGTACATTTTGATATATAACACTATGGGGGTAAATGTTTCATAGTTGGTCACGAACGCCATAAGTGCAAAGTATTCACAAGAATTTTTGAATTTCGTGTCGGATTACGGTACTCACACCTAAAGCGTGGTTTTTGATAGTTTAATATAGTTCTATGCGTATTGTGTGGAATTGTGTTGACGTTTACTTAAGTTAAGTGCATTATATTTGATAAATCAGTATCTGAAAGTTTGATTCAAGAGTACTTTTACATTAAAAATCCCTTGAATGTCCTGCGACATCCCGCAAAAGGTGGATGTCCCGCAAAATCCCGCGAATTTAGGGCACTTTGTCAAGAAAAATTATCCCTCTCTGAAGTCTTTGGTGGTTACCCTGTTAATTGTCCCGCAAGTAGCGTGTTTGTCCCTCGAATGGCCCCGCGAAATCCCGCGAATTTGATCAAAATTTGACCTTTTAGCGCAATCACGCAAATCCCTTAAATATCCCGCGAAATCCCGCGAATTTAGGTGGATGTCCCGCAAAATCCCGCGAATTTTTGGAACTGGGTCTAAAAAATCTGTCCCGCGAGAAAATCTTTGGGGGTTGACAGTACATGATGTACCCTTTTACACCGGGGGTTTAGATGTAGGATTATAGTAATGACAGGTCCCCAACTTCTAACTAGTCTCAACTTTCGTGAAGAAAAATCTACCATTGTGAGTAAGTGTCTATTTTTGCTGCACAGTTTGAGGCATGGATCATATTTATCACTCATTTAGTTGGAATCTGTGGTATAGTACATTATATTATTGATTTAGGACATAAAATGCCATAGAATAAAATATGCACCGTAGAAAAGTAGAATTTAATCTATTATCGCCCATGTTATATTAGATCTAGAATCAAAACGCAAATTCTGGTGAGCAGTTCATCAGGCCTGTCAACTGTCCCGCAAATTGCGTATTTGTCACGCATTTCCTGAAGAATTTGAAGTCACGCCAGTTATTTTTGCGTGACAGAAAATGTCACGCGAAAAATTTGAGGTGTTCAAAATTTGGCAAGATGTAATAAAGTTTAAACCAAGGTGTTCAAAATTTGGATCAAGGTGTTCAGATTTGGACCAACGTGTCCACATTTTGAGGGGAGGTGTTCAACATTTCCAAGTCACTCATGTTAGGTGTTCCCAAGTTGACAGGCCTGTAATTGTCAAGCAAAAATGTTTCTGTAGAAAAATTTCTAAAAAAGTTCGTCTACACAGCAAAAATACGAACGCCGAAAAAAAACGTACGCATTTCGTTCGGACTTTTCACGCGAATTACATATATGTCACGCATTCCGTTCGAAATGTTTTGTACCTACCCCCCCTCCCCCCCCTGTTGATGGACATTTGAAACGCGAGCGTAACGAGCGCGAAAAATTTGAGGTGTTCAAAATTTGGCAAGATGTAATAAAATTTAAACCAAGGTGTTCAAAATTTGGATCAGGGTGTTTAGATTTGGACCAAGGTGTCCACATTTTGAGGGGAGGTGTTCAACATTTCCAAGTCACTCATGTTAGGTGTTCCCAAGTTGACAGGCCTGGTTCATATGGTTAAAATAATGAAATGTTACCATGTGTCTACTTATTAGTTTGTTCTATGTCCTCCATCCTGCTAGGTTACATTGTGGAACTCAGCCAAACACGACACGTTTCACGATTCACGACACTGAAGGCAGTATTCTGAGGTTATAAAATGTTAATCTAAAAAATTTCCCACTTGCAGCCCCCTGGAGATTTCCGGAATTGAAAAAAGTAGCGAACGTTGCGATCTTTCAACTTTAGTTCGTTGTTTTTCACCACTTTATGTGTAGTGTTTTCATTTAGGTGGTCTTATTTGAATGCATCATTTCAGGTCTTTATGAATCAATAGATCAATAAGCAGACTAAAATTACAATTCAGCAGTTTCGTTGAAGAAATCTGATTTGAAATACCCAGTGACTTTAGCAGCCCTCCCTACAATCTTTGACATTGCTATCTCGGCGTGTCCTCTTCTATAATCAGTAGCAAATGCTCGCATAACATTTTCCAAAATATTTACTACTGTTTTCCTTGAAGACATGGTTGGGTGACACGTCAATAAGTCGCATGATCCATACAGTAACTAGTCACGTGATCAGACACGTGTCACGTGACCAGTCACACGAGCTTGCAAAATGGACGATCTAAATTTCAAAATATTCTGCTAAGATTAATAACGATATATTGTTGCCTTCATCGTCATGTTTGGCTGCGTTCCACAATGTAACCTAGCAGGATGGATGACATAGAACAAACTGATAAGTAGACACATGGTAACATTTCATTATTTCGTTATTTTAACCATATGAACTGCTCACTAGAATTTGCGTTTTGATTCTAGATCTAAGGTTCAGCTGGAAAGTAACATTTTGGTAAAAAATTGCTCTACCTGCACATGTTATTTTCTGGTACAAAATTAAGTATGAAGACATGTGTGTATTTCCTTGCTTTTTTCAGGAATGTATCATTACACTGTCTACTTTTAGTAAACCTGGAAATGGGTCAACGGTAGCTCCTGTGTTGTCTGGAAACTTTGAAAGAAAATTTGGAAAAATAGAAAGTGTGAAATATCAGAATTTCCTGGAGTTCCCATTGAACTCCTACTATATTCTAAAAGAAGACAATGTAATGATACTTTCCTGAAAAAAGCAAGGAAATTGACACATGCCTTCATACTTTATTTTGTACCAGAAAATAACATGGGCAGGTACCAAAATTTTTTCATGAAAAAATCTGACACGGTCATAATTCAGTCTTATCTTATTCTTATTAAAATATACTCCCATAAATGTAAGGTTATTTTGAGGTTCTTTATTATTTTTGACATTTTTTCTTAAAATAACCTCACACCGAATAGTATTTTGATTCTTTGGGGAAATTGATCAGATGATTTGAAGGTTGAAGTCCTAAAGATATCGGCAATTTCAATGTAATGTGTGATCGATCAACCGAAACAATGCTTTATAACGGTAACAGTTGCACACTGATATTTGACACTTTGAACCTTGCATAACTTCTTTCGTTTTTACTTCTTTCACGCAAATCACGCATTATGTTGATATTTAAAAAATGTACTTTTTATAAAATGCCGATACAGTAGAAAAACAAATGTCGAAAAAAGGCAGAGTCTGAAAAAATCACTCACCTCGATATTGAAGAAAGAAGTTCCACTTTTGATTGACTGCAAGAGCAAAATTCAAGTTGAGCTTAAAGGTTTTTGTTAAGTGTGATATTAACATCGTTTTAGGCTAACTAATTTTGCACCTGATAGAGAGCTCAAAATCAAATCCAAAGCAAAATTTGAAATAATTAAAATATTCCACACGGACCTCAGAGAAAACAATTCCGGTTTTATGTTTTACAAATTTTTTCGATATCTGCTGAATGTATACTTGTTGATTGTTAAATTACAAAATAGGTAGGGTAAAGAATATGTAAAAGTCGTTTGATCTTGTCCCAGAAGCAATATTTTGTTATTTTTATCGTCTAGAATTCCTTTAATTTGGCAGATTTGCTCAATTTCAAATATTGGCAGCGATTTAATTTGGCAGATTAAGGACTGAAGTTTAATTTGCCAAATTCATGTCTGAGCTCAAGTTTTATCTTTGATCGGGCAATAAGCTTCTTCAGATCATGTGTAGGCTACTATTTTCAGTAATAAGGCGAGTAAGTAAAATAATGTAGAATTGACATTCTGACATAATTTTGGGAAAATGAGGCCTGGAATTTTAGTGCAAATAGTGCAATCATGGCAATTGCCCTTGATGTTAAGGTGGTTAGCCTGGTAATCATTATGATTTTCATTACCTTCTTCAGGCATTCACCAACCATGAAGAATGTGTTTTGTCAATGGAGTTCTATGTCATTATATTCTTATAAGTAATTATGGGCCTTATGCATATGGAAAAAACATATGGACATATCACATATGACATAAATTTTCTCAATTTGATTTCTTTTCAGAAAATGGTAAAGGTCCAGCTGAAAGATGTGGTGTTGAGAAAGTACAGATTCACTGACCAGACATCAGTATGGCGAATTTATGAGAAAATAAGAACTGAACATAGGAAAACAATGTATATCAATGCATTGAAAAGCTGGAAAACGCAACTTGTATGCATGATATTATTAACTCTAGGAACTGCTATATCTAAGACAATGTTGGTTGGATATGCTTTGGGTCTTGCCTATTTAGGTCTAGTCATATACTCATGTTACAGACTACATGTGTTTTTGTGCTCTGTTGATAATGACCTTGCAAGGATAAATCTGGACTATATGAAACAGGGAGGACATTTTCTGATAGCCACTTACCATAAACAGATTATTGGCTTTGTTGGATTAAGTAGCAATGTGGATAGTGATGATGAAGGGGTTTTTGAGCTGCGTCAGTTGTGTGTGGATAAGGAATATCGAAGACAAGGAGTTGGAGAAAAACTTCTATACACAATAATAGAGCATGCTAATTCTTTACCAAACTGCACTAAATTGGAATTCACCATTGAACCCAATGTTTCTCCTCTGGGCATTTTTACAAAGTTTGGATTCCAGCACAAGTTAAATATATGGTTTGGATATCATGTACATGGTCTGGCAACAATGAAATATCAAAGATACCAGATGAAGATGGAGTAGAAATTACTATCAGTGAGGAAATGCCTAATAAATTGGTGAATGATGATTTACCACCTACATGTATGTAGATCAGATCACTCTCAGTACTAAATTGTATGGGATGCTTCAGTAGATGTCCAAACTTGTTTAATACACTTTTTGCCAGGATAGTAGAATCCAAACAAGATTATGTCCAGTGATCTCCCCATCTACTTGAACATTTGAGAATGGGCATGTACCTCCTGAAAATCTAATTGTACGAACTTGAAAATGAGAAAAAATGGGAAGTGGTATATTCTATATTGGCCAACTTTGGTCAGAATTATGGAAATGGGAATTTTGTTCCAATTTGAGGAAAACATCCCAGAGAGAGCTCTGGATTCACATGCCTTAGAGTAGACACATCATATGTTTATTAATTTGCTTTATTATAGCAAATATTTTTTTTTGGGTCCCTTATTAGCCCAAATGGGTGAGCCATTGTTATTATTTATATCTTGTCACTAGACTCATTTATGTTAGGTGTCACAATAGGATGAATCTCACCATTTAATATGATTGATAATCGGTAGACTGTAAATCTAGTAAATCTCGTAAATCTAGTAAATCTAGTAAATCTAGTAAAATCTTGTAAAATCTTGTAAACTTTTTAGGGACCATTCATTTGATATCAATGTCAGTCTCTATGTAAGAGTATTGGTGATTATGATTCCTTTTACGACATTAGAAAAATACCTTCTCTGCATTAAAATTCAGAGTCATTCCTTTCATCAAATAATCAATATACAATTTTTTTAACAAAATTGTGAAATATTATAATAAAAAAGAATGTTTAAGGGGCTGATATGATATGGCTTTAAACTATTAATTACAAGGAATACAAGGAACATATCATCAGCAAAACGTAAATGGAAAGCATTGTAGAAATGCCATACTATACTTTATGTATAGGTAAAGCAAATAGATCAATCAGTAAGTTGTCTCCCTAGATTCCCCTTACCACAGCATTTGATTGTTTTTTTATTATTTTTTTGGGGTTGGCAAAAATCAATTTTGAAATTGCCATTTATCCATTCCTCTCACATTGGAACTTCTACAAATATTGTCAATTGAACAGCATCGCCAAAAAATAAGCAATAACTAAATTATTTGATAGGCTAAGCATTATAACATTTTGTGAGGGAAAAACAAGCCTGTGTCATTTAGATGGTACGCATTGTCCCCCCAAGTCCTTAAATGTATGGCTTAATTTGTTAATAGAGCATGCTTCTTGGGTGGGTTGTGTGTGATGATAAAATGGGTGTACCATTTGATAACCATTTTGTTATCCAGTACTAACATATAGTTGTTTTGTAACTAAATATAATGAAATAAAAGGTAGAATTTTTTCTACATATTCATTTCATTCATACAAAGGCATTTTCAGTGCTTTTTCAACATTTGCACCTATATCTTAGACATTGAATAATCAAGTTTTTACAAGATTTTACTAGATTTACTAGATTTACTAGTTTTACTAGATTTACAGTCTACCTTGATAATCATGTCATTTTCAGCAACTATGAACAGATGAATCTCATGAACATATGAATCTCATGAACATATGAACTTGTACAGGATGACCTGAACAATGTAAACCTCTAATTTTGAAATAACTTGGTGGAATCCTGTTGGTGTACTTAAAGTTTCATCTTAAGCACTTGTGATTTCTCTAAATTTCAAAGTCATAGCTGCAATATAAAAATTCCACTGTTTGCTCCATTGAACACATTATCTGCACAAGAAACCTGGGTTCCAAAAAATATTCTGAATTTGATTAAAAATTATAACAGTGTTCACATAAACAAATACAGTAAATAGATTGGGCTTAAAATACACTCCCCTCCATTGGATTATGAGCTAAAGCCTATTTATGTTTGAATTTTTATCGCACCCTAAGGTGCTATATTGTAATCAGTTTGTCGGGCGGGTGTCCCGGATAATCTTGTCCACAGCTTTCCAGCCAAACCGTTTGAGGGATTCATTTGAAATTCTCAGGGATGTTTCTACCTATGAACCTTTAGAACTGATTAGTTTTTCGGCATTCTGGGTAAATGTTAAGGCGGCCATTTTAGATTTTCCGTCCTAAAATCTTGTCTGTTAAGGCTTCTCTACAGGTTTCCAGCCAAACCGTTTGAGGGATTCATTTGAAATTCTCAGGGATGTTTCCACCTATGAAAGTTTAGAAGTGATTAATTTTTCGGCATTCTGGGTAAATGTTAAGGCGGCCATTTTGGATTTTTCGTCCTAAAATCATGTCTGTCAAGGCTTGTCTACAGGTTTCCAGCCAAACTGTTTGAGGGATTCATTTGAAATTTTCAGGGATGTTTCTACCTATGAAAGTTTAGAACTGATTAGTTTTTCGGCATTCTGGGTAAATGTTAAGGCGGCCATTTTGGATTTTCCATCCTAAAATCTTGTCTGATAAATGTTAAGGTGGCCATTTTGGATTTTCCGTCCTAAAATCTTGTCTGTCGAGGCTTGTTTACAACTTTGATCTTAGATCATATTGTAGTAAAATGAGTTTCTAGAGTATAGTATTTAAGCTTCGAGTATTGTCAATAACAAGGTTATCTGAACTCAAGAGGTGTGTCACTTGTCTCAGGAAAATCTGAACTGTAGAAAAAAAGCTGATACACCATACCTGCCAACCTACCATATTTTTACGGGAATCTACCGTAAATTTTTCGTTTTTCCGTAAAAAAATGACAAACTACCGTAAAAAAATACCATCTTTTTCCCGTAAAAACGCCCGTAAAAAAATCTACCGTATTTTTTTCGAAATCTACCGTAATTTTTTTTTTTTTAAAAACTCGTTTATTCCATGAGAACGGCAGTAAAATCTACCGTAAACTTTTGAAAATCTACCGTAAATTTTCGAAAATCTACCGTATTTCTGCTAAAATCAACAGTATTTTTGTTCAAACTACCGTAAAATTTCCCGTTATTGTTGGGAAATGCTGAAAAATGGAAGTCTTCCTGTACTGTCCCTGTAATATTTCTTCACCAACCCGAATATAAATAGGTATCGGCAGGTCTGTGGTTATCAGGTTATTGCGCATTTATCTAAGTAAGCTTGCGTGTAAGCTTGCGTCCAAACACCAACTACCACTAGCTAGAAAGAATTCGTTCTGCCATGATTTTTGTAGTTAACCAAACCCTTTTGTACACAGATATGAGCGTAGCGCCTATTACGCAAAATACGCACAGGCGTACCAAATAAATTTGAAAAAAATAAAAATTTGTTAAAATGCATTAATTTATTTGCGAATTTATTGATGCTTCCTACCGTGTCTGTATTTTTACGATTGTCAACATTTAAAGTTGATAAAAACGATTCCATCAAATAACGTACTTGAAAAAATATTTCCCGGGGAAGCAAATCGGCCACGCAATCAGGCATCCCGTGTGTGCGTACCGACTCAAAATATTGTTTTAGCGTATGAAATATGCGTAGTTTGATTTGTTAAATCAATTTGTTTACAGTACGATAAAATGTTGTATTTTTCATCAGAACACATTATATCAGTAACAAATACATAATTAAAAAATAAAGCATTGAGTTAGGGTTTATTATAAAAGTATTGTGATATCCGAATCTGAACGATGTCTCAGAGGAAAGGTTTCAGCAAATGCTCATAACAGATTATTTTTGAAAGACAATTGATCTGTACTTATTTTCTATTTGTGCCAGACAAACACATTGATATCATTAGAGACTTGCGAGTGAACAAATCAATATTTAATACCATATGATTCCAATGTTATATGAACATTATGTATGTCATTTCAATTCGTTAAAGTGATAGATCATCTAAGATGATGAGTAAAAACGTGTAAAATCCATATTTTGTATTTCAGTAAATGTTTCATTGGTATTTCCAAACATCCTGATATCTAAAAAACTGGTTAGAAGGTGAATAAAAGTGGAGATATGAATATTGTGTTCGTATTTTGAATCAATCTAGATTTATTGTAAAAGAGTTGTATTCATATACATGTACATTTTGCTGAAACATTAAAATTCAAAGTTGCTGTCAGTCTATTGTAGGCATGGTAAATGAAGAATAAAAAGTGTTTAGTCTCTATTTATTCTTGAAAATAGTATATCTATTTTTTCTTGAAAATAATAGTTTCGTATAATTCTCAGGTGGTAGTTCTGCTTTACAAACTGTAATTATCAAAAGCACTCTTGCAGTAAAATATATATTCACAATAACAAAAACAATATGACCACGTAAACATTGTATTAATATAGAAAACCGCATTGTATAAAGGTTTAACTACCGCATTTTTCAAAATCTACCGAAAAATACCGCATTTTGGCAAATCTTTGGCAAGAGTACCAGTTTTTCAAAAAATTACCGTAAAAACTACTGCAAGTTTCAAAATCTACCGTAAAACTACCGCATTTTTTCAAAATCTTCCGCAAAAGTACAGTTTTTTCCAAAAATTACAGTAAAAACGACCGCAATTTTCGAAATCTACCGTAAAACTACCGCATTTTTTCAAAATCTTCCGCAAAACTGCCGTTTTTTTTTAAAAAACTACCGCATTTTTTCAAAATCTACCGTAAAACTACCCCATTTTTCAGAATCTTTCGCAAAACTACCGGTTTTTCAAAAAAATTACCGTAAAAATTACCGCATTTTTTTAAATCTACCGTAAAACTACCGCATTTATTCTAAATCTTCCGCAAAACTACCGCTTTTTCAAATTCCTACCGCAAACCTCTGAAACTACAGTATTTTTTAAAATCTACCGCAAAAACTACCATATTTTTTTAAATCTACCGCAAAAACTACCGTTTTTTAAAAAATCTACCGCAAAAACTACCGTTTTTTTCTAAAATCTACCGCAAAAACTACCGCAATTTTGTTGAAAAATACCGCAAAAACTACCGTATTTTGAAAAAATCTACCGCAAAAATACAGCAATTTTAAAAAAATCTACCGCAAAATTTTGGTCTTAGGTTGGCAGGTATGTACACTGTGAAGTAATACCATAAAACGTGTCTCTTGAGGGTTGTTTACAGGTTTCATGGATTCATTCTAAAATTTTAGAGATGTTTCTATGGAAAGTTTAGAACTGATTAGTTTTTAGGCAGTTAAGGTGGCCATTTTGAATTTTCCATCCGGAAAATTGTATTCTGTTCAAGGGTGCGATTCTGTTCACCGTGTGGCTTATTATTTCCATATACTCTGTAAAGAAAATAATACTTTTAGGGCTTGAAATATTAATTGACATTATTTCAAATACCTCAAATTTTTTTCAATTGTTTTCAACAATAACAATAGGTCAGATATTGATGACAAATTTGATGAAGTTTTGAAAATTGTCATTCCCATGTAAACCAATGGGAAATGGTAGGTTTGTCACAAGTCATGTGAAAGAATATTCATCTATCCGAGTTCTTGCAAAAATACAGGTTAGGTAGAAAACTGAATTTGCAAACTTTGATTAACAAAAAATGATGTTTCTTCACATTCAACAAAATTGAAGGTCTCCTAAGTCTAAATTATTTTTCTTAAAAACTCTTCCATTGAAATAACAAAGGGGGCAAAAATGATCTTCAAAAATGACTTTGAAGCTCTGTAACTTTAATGTTCACAAAATAAATTTAACATTTAGCATGCAAGAAAGTTAGACAATTCAATTTTCTATTTAAACATATTATTTTGGTGAAGCCTTTACTGAATAGATATCCAGGAATCTGATTTGCCCTGAACCCACCATTTCCCATTGGTTTACATCAGAATGACAATTTTCCAAAATTCACCAAAGGATTGGTATCGATATGGAGAACTGAATTCAACAATGTTTTTCTCTTAAACCAATCATTGAAAATATTCTGTAATAAAAAACACGGTATTTTATGTAATGTTGACTGATTGACAACAATTTAATGCGAAAATTACTAAGAAATGTTTTATATAACTGTTTTTGTTAACATTTTTTGTTTTTTAATGCATTTGTTTTTGCTCCTTTCTACCAACAATTCTTGAGAATGAAATAAAATGTCTTTCCGAACCTTGTTGGAACAAAATAGCATATACAACATGTTTTTAGACCTCTCAATATTATAGTTATACAAAGGAATTTTTGGTTGATTTTAAAAAAGTATTCAAAAAATTAAAACAAAATCCCCCCAAAATAGATAAAAGTCAAGATAAACCTTTTATTTCATTAACAAGATACTTTTTTAAAATCAACCAAAATTTCCTTTGTACAATTACAATATTGAGAGACCTAAACATGTTGTGTTTATGTCGTTTTGTTCCAATGAGGTTCGGAAAGATGTTTCATTTCATTCTGGAAACATGATACCAAGAACAAAACAAGTGTTTGATGTGTTTTCTAAAACAATATAGATGAAAGTACAGTATATAGATATTTTTCAAATTATATTGTTACTATTCAAAAGATGACCATTAAATTGACGATGTGTTAAATTTTTAGATTTTTTTTATGACTGGTTTAAGAGAAGCATGTGTTCAAAATGTTCTCCATATCGATACCACTCCTTTGTCATCAATTTTCGACCTTTTGCAATTGAAAAAAAATTGGGAAAAGGACGCTTCTCGGTTTGGAGAACTAAGTTCATCAATCTAAATGAGCATTATCCCTGCTTCGGACAAATTTGATTTTTTTACATAATATAGATTTGAATGTCTTCTTTTGAATAGTCATAATTTAATTTGGGTAATATTTCTAGATTTTTCGTAAAAAAATATTAGTGCAGTACACTGATGAACTTCTTTCCCCAAATCGAGACTTGTATTTTATTGAATCAGTCTAATTGAGCGTTATCCCTGCTTCAGACCAATTTGTTATTTTTACATCTTGTAGATTTAAATGTCCTCTTTTGAATATTCATAGTTTAATTTGGGTAATATTTCTATATTTTTAATGAAAAAAAATATTAGCTCAGGAGACTGTTCTCCAAACCGAGAATCGTCCTTTAGAGGCATTGAAAATGAAGTCAAGTTACATTTCTACCTTTATCATAAGTACTTTCATTGCTGGTTATGTAAATAAAAATTCAAACATAAAGAGACTACCACCAATTAATGGAGGGGAAATCATCATTGATAGTACATAACGAAAATTTAAAAAGGCCTTAGTTAAGCTGTTTGAGAACCCCTATTCTTACTATTAAAAATGGATTCTAGCAATAATTTCCCACATGAGTGTTCTTGATGAGATTCAATCAAATTGAGGATTTCTGCAAGGATGCATTGACGTAACATGGTGACATACATGATAGTAACCAGACGCTAAGTCATTGGTCAATGGTGTATGTCCCCATGTTAAGTCAGTGCCCAAGGGGTTCACTTTATGTAAATTTTGGCGAGGAGCCTAGGCAGATATCAATATGTCCCCATACCAATCTGTCAAATTTCAATGTGTTCCCATACCAGCCAAAATAATGCCCAAAAGCCATTCCAAATGTCCAAATATAGGACCAATGCTATACCAAATGTCCAGATATAAGACCAATGGCATACCAAATGTCGTAAGATAAGACCAATGCCATACCAAATGTCTTAATATAGGACCAATGCCATACCAAATGTCCAAAGTAGAAAAAAGCTAATATTCAAACTGAAGATGGTCTTAAGAAGGCAAATCTATGAAGAAAATGATCCAAAACAACCAAAACCACACCACAAGTGTGAGGTAATGCCACGACCATTCTCATACCAGAAAGTGGAAAAATCGGACCATTGCCATACCTCAAAAATCGTAATTTGGGGGGGGCATTCACATACCAGATCCTAAAATATGGCTCCATTGGCATACCAAATGTCAAAAAATATACCCCATGTGTGCCGAGGATCCCCATCAAGACTTGCACTTTCTCAGAAGAACTCAAGATGATCAATTCTCAACAAGTGGATTCATGCTGGATAGTATTGCTAGAATTGATTTTCAATGTAAGAATACAGGACGTTGGGCCTGCTTTTTGAACTTTTTGTTGGTACTATCAGCGTTTTGATGGCTCCTGCTAATATTAATATTAACTTGTTCATATTGCTACCAGAGAACTTTCATTAACCGAAGGCAACAATTAATTGCTGTTTCCAGCTGTTTTACCCAAATTATCTGCTGGATCTGTGAAAATTATAATTTTCAATAATGTATGTTATGTAGTTCTCATTTGTGTTGTCTGTCGTCAGAAATACTAGCCTATAGGAATCCCTGAGAATTTAATATAATATCGAATATGATATTATTCAAAGTCATATGATATTCTTATTGACTGTCTCATCTCAAAGTATCTTATTGATACCTGTTACATTAGTCATGCACTTGACATTTTATTTATGCTAAAGTGTTAGTGTTGTATTCTAATGTATAAGTTGCTTTTATTTTTGCATGAGTAATTCAGCCTCCTGTCATTGTTTATTGAGTCTCTATATGTAGACTGATGTTAGTAGAGTGAGGTAGAGTGAAGTTCATTCAGAATGAGGGTCATTCAGTGAAGATGTATGATCATTCAATTTAGGTGTAGGATCATTCAATGTAGATGTAGGATCACTCAATTTAGATGTAGGAGGATCATTCAATGTAGATGTAGGATCATTCAATGTAGATGTAGGAGGATCATTCAATTTAGATGTAGGAGGATCATTCAATGTAGATGTAGGATCATTCAATTTAGATGTAGGAGGATCATTCAATTTAGATGTAGGAGGATCATTCAATGTAGATGTAGGAGGATCATTCAATTTAGATGTAGGAGGATCATTCAATGTAGATGTAGGATCATTCAATTTAGATGTAGGATCATTCAATGTAGACTGAGGTTCATTCAGATGTGTGAATTAACATTTGAAGTTTAGGAAGTTCATTCAGAATGAGTGTCATTCAGTGTAGATGTAGGAGGATCATTCAATTTAGACTGAGGTTCATTCAATGTAGATGTAGGATCATTCAATTTAGATGTAGGAGGATCATTCAATTTAGATGTAGGATCATTCAATGTAGATGTAGGATCATTCAATTTAGATGTAGGATCTTTCAATGTAGATGTAGGATCATTCAATGTAGATGTAGGATCATTCAATGTAGATGTAGGATCATTCAATGTAGATGTAGGATCATTCAATGTAGATTGAGGCTCATTAAATGAAGGTTGAAGGTAATATTGTTGACTTGTTTGCAATTTTGTAGCTTACATGAATGTTCAAATAGTTCTATTTTACTTTGACGTTTTTGATTAGCTTTTATAAAATAATTTATTGTACACCACAGTGATATTTAACATACATATTATACATTAAACTAGCATCATGTTTTACAAAATAATTTATTGTCCATATATATGACATACATATACTGTGAAACCAGTTGCAGGTTATACAGGTTTTGGGTGGGTACACTCTGTTTTATCTGCACAATCTGTTTAGTAACTGTTATTTGGCCTGTTGACAGAATTTCCATTTTAAAGAAAATAGTGCAGATAAAAATGCTAATTTTATTTATTAACTAATTTCATTATAAACCACCTAAACACAACACAAAAATAAGTCATTTTATATTTATATACATTGCTATTATTTATTTACATGTATTGTACCTCTGTCTTAATATTTTGCTGAATTATACAAATTGAAATATATATGAATTATTTCTTGTTTTTATTATTCATAGGCAATTATACAGGTTGTTTCATGAAGACCATGCCCCCATCAGCCAGCAACCTTTGATAGCATAGCTATATATAGTTATATGTCATATGAAAGCTTGTTCAATGGAACATTGGATGACAAATATGAAGCTAGGCTTGGCACCCTTCAGATAATAAAAATCCATATGTGTAGGCAGGACCTCTAGAACAAGACCATGCGGACATAACAACAAACAAGAGAAGTTACTCCGTTAGACTCGGTCAGGGTGTGGCACTTTAACCCATCTTCGTTCATTTGTTATGGTATTGAATTCATACATTCTACCAGTTTCTGAAACAAAAACACAGTTTTTCAATACACAGTATCATGGGAAACAGGAAAAATGAGCTACTATGAGGGGTGTTACATGTAAGCCCTACAGACATCTACAGGGCGTACAATAAGTATTGCTAATTTTGCAATAACTTTTGTTTTCTTGCTTCTTTCTTCATGAAACTTTCACAACATAGGATATATGTATGTAAATATATCTGACCTTATTCTATTAAAATTTCCAGACAATCAACTTAGTATTAAAAATTCATGGTATCCTTAGCAAAAGCTGGCTATGGGGCTGGCTTCATGAGGTGCTCAAAGAAGGTACCCTTTGCATCAATGCACATTTGCTGCCTGACAACCTACTCATGGTACAAATTCTTGAATCCATCCTTGAAGTGTGTGGCTAGGGAGGTGTTCACTGTAGACATCAGCTGATTGAGATTCGGGTTGGAATGGATATCCTCTCAGTTATACTATACAATCTTATTGTCATATCATAGCTCTTTGTTAGTACAAACTGACAACATCAAAATTAGACAATATCGATAGTTTTTATTCATCAAAAAGGGTTTATTTGATGTATAACAGTGATTTATCAAGGAAATCCTAAGGTTTCCCCCCATACCCATGACAATGGTTACCATAGTAACCATAACTTTGTCAATATAGAGTTGATTGTCAGGAAATTTTAATAGAATAAGGTCAGATATTTGTACCTTTAGTTGTGAAAGTTTCATGAGGAAAAAAGCAAGAGAACAAACATAATAGCAAAATTAGCAATACTTATCGACTTACTAGTACATGTATGCTACTAGAATAGTATTAATATTTACCACTCTTGGTAGTCCAATTCATATGACAAAGAGTCCAATGTGTACAACTACAATTTAACTAAATAATCAAAGGGAATAAAATGTTGAATATTACTTGGGTCCATGGCTTTCCCATCAAATCCCATATTTTCATTCTCTATTTCTGTCTCAATTTCCATTTCCTCTCCTATTTCTGCCTCTTCTTGATCTACATTGTCAACTATTGATGTCGATGGTGCTGGGCTGACTTTTATAATGCTTGAGTGGTGTTTGAACAATGATGATGTACGGAATGTATGTTCCTCTTTCTCCTCGTTTCTTGATGTTATCCCAGGCTGAATTTATAATACAATTAGTGTCCGAATGACGCTGTTGAGAAACCTACCATAGACTGACATAAGTTAACATGAATTACATATAGCATATTACATATGGACTTACAGAATGTCCATCTACGGCATTTTCAAATCAAGCAGCTCAGATCAATCTTCATTTACGGTATCACTTAAATGCCCCATGTAAAGTTTAAACCACTTTGGCTTATATCGTATTCACTTAAAACTAAATAGAGTTCAAGTCCAAGTCATAGCACCAAGCACTCATCCTTATAATTTGCATAAAATTGGTTGATAAATAAGAAATGAACTCATCCATGCATGAAAAACTCATTTTAGAATTTTTGTTCTCATAGAAACCAATGGTACAGTAATATTTGAAACATAATATATTCTTCTTTTCCACCTAGTTAGACAATCAACATTGTATTATTTATAGAAAATACAATTGAATTTTTTCAAAAATAAATTTGCACCCTAAATGATAGCTACTACAACTATAAGACAACTTTACATGGGGCCTTTAAAATCTAGTTAGTATCAAGTTTAAGCATCTTCTAATTCTTGTACATGGGTATCAAAAGTATTGTTTGGATGAAAACCTTTACTTACTGGTAGGGTGTTAGAAGTGTGCATGGGTGGCGGATCTTCATTTTCTGGAACAAATTAATAACTAATTATATACAATCCATTCCACATGTGAATGCAGTTGATGCTGATTTACGGCATTACATTGCCACAAATAACAACAAATAGTATTGCAAATTGGAGTGATACAAATGACCACCTCTGAAAGAAGGAACGAAGATTCCAATACACCGTTAGAAAGCTAAGAATGCCAGCTTTAGGAATCTGACCTCTATTTGAATTTTATGTGAGTGCAAAATTAAATATTAACCCTTCCATCACCAAGGGGTCATTTTCTAATTTTAAGAAAATCAATTTCAAAATGACAAATATCTCAAGGCCAGAATGGATTATTTTTGACCTTATTGTATTTTTAGATACCCCTATAAGTACAATTACACCAATGCTATAATTTTTAAGGGAATACAAACATTAAATCTATAAACTAGGGGTGTAATAGGCGTTTCTCTACTATTTAAGTAAAGTAGCATCCACCAAGCAAAATACATTTGGCCCCTATTGCCACGCCTATTTTCGCACACAGCTTCTTTTTACTTCACTCTACTATAAGTATAAGAATGCATAATCTCAAAATTTGAGGACCTCAAGGAATACTTTCTTAGGCATATCAGTTCATAAAGCCAATCTGAAAACAAAATATCTTTATACAGAACACCCTCATTTGAACTAAGGGGAGATGCATATTCACACAATTTATCATAGAGAGTGTCAAAATTAAAATGTCTTCTTTTAATGCAACTGAAGTACATATCATTCTTCTGTTTTATATGAAAAATCGATGAAAAATGATGATGTAAAAAAGAAACTTGTCATTGTTTTGATTGATATTTGGGTAATAATTTCAAAGAAAGAAATGTAAACATAACAACGGAAGTTGAAACATCACGATTATATACTGTTGTGTTGCTTAGACCATAAACTTTGTCGTTATGGACTTTTAGATTGGAAATACAAACCGTTTGTCAAAACACCTTTTGATTGAAAAAATGATTTTTTAATTTTAACCCTTGGTGATCTAATTTTGCATTTCGCGAAAATTTAAATGGAAATTAGATTCGAGTTAAGCTGACACTCTCAACTTTAACGGTGTACTGGAACCTTAGTGCAGGAGAGATGATATAAAAATCACTAAGGAGCGCACTCGGAGGCTCTTTTTGCACAAGTAAAACAGATCGCATTCAATTTAATTGCTTTGCTAGGCTTATTTGTAAACAATGCGGCTTCAAGAGATGTATTCGAATCATCAATGGATGATGTAGAACAATGAGAAAACATTCAGAGATATCCATGTGAACACCGTACTCTAAGATGGGAAGTTGTGTTACCCTTTGGCGTTTCAGGACGATCCCAGGAATTCAAAGGAGTGATAGGTCTGGAATAAATAATATGATATAGATCAACCATCGTGTCCAGAATCCGTACCTCCTTAAAAGAAGAATATATTCTGGATTTTGAACCCCCGCGTACGGAGGATGTAGATCTACTTACAAAATCATAAAATCAACAAATGTAAAACTTGCAATAGAGGCGTCTTATATAACGATGCTGTAAGCGTTCTTATGTGGAATGCCTTTGTTATGTCAATCGTATGCTTCTGCCTGTTGATTCATTGTATTGTTTATTAATATTATAACAATGTGTCTTGTATACCTCTTTCTAGTTTTCTTGAAGTGACAGACGACACAAACAATGATCCCTGTGACAACTACGATGAACGTGACGACGCTGAATAAAATCAACAACCAACCAGGCCATTCTAACAACCAATGCATCTTAGAGGTGACTGAAGCATTATATGCTCCAATGCCGTTTGCTTTGATACCATAGATAGACTCCAATGCGGCTGAAAAACAGGATGTTGATAGACAACTCGTAAGATGCTAAGATCCCATTATTGAGCACTGTAGTAAAATATATGCTATCACATTTGATTTCTAAATGTATCTTTACAAGGAGAGAAAACCCATAATTGCAAACCCTGGATCGTCGTCTTTTGCCGGTCTTTTGTATGTTTTGCTTAGTGAGACAGAGAATGTTTTGGCGTACTTTGGAAAACACTGCTGGGCGTTTTCAATGATTTGTCCATCTGCCATGTCTCTAACACCTCGGTATTTTTTAGAAACGTTTTACCACTTCCGTAATTTCTAGAGTGACTAGTTGAATCATCTTGTAACACATAAAGATTCACTGTAATTTCCCTGTCAATAGAATAGAAATAGACAGCGATGGATGTATAGACAGACTGACTGAACAATGAATCTCTTATCAGAGTATGAGGGTAAACCAATACACATCAAAAAAGTAACGTTAAGCTGGGACATTTACCAATATTCGGGGTAATACGTTCTTTTCCTGTATTTCTCTCGTTTTTTACAAAATTTGACTCTTTTTTAATTCGCTCACAGTTATTATCAAACACCCCCCCCCCCCCCCCAACACAAAATCCTGGATCCGCCCCTGTAATCTGTTCAATATATATAGGTTATTTACTGGGAGGGATTGAATATGGGTTTTATTCCGAGGGACAATATGATATTGACCGAAGGGTAATACGATTTTTTCATGTAATACGATTCAATACGATTTTTATTCCTTCATATTTTCCCTGGGAAACCAGCAGTAATTATGGAATAATTATATTTATGTTTTATTCGCTTATGTTTAACAAAACGAAAGTTAAAATTAAATACTACAAACGAATATTTTACCTTTCTGATCGTTGCAGTAATTTTCTTCTGTTAGATACAATCTTAGTGTCAGGACCTAGTTCTTCAACAAAATACAGCTTGACGACCGCATTTGGATACTTTGCACCGAGTGATGTTGCTAAGACGTCCGAGAAGTCGCCAAATTCTCTTATAAATACGTCCTTTGATATTGTCAAATTGATGCTGACAAGGATGTCATTTGGAGGGAATGTGTCAATTCTTACTATAGCTTCTGGTCTTGCTACCTTATAAGGAGTACCTCCATCCCTGGCTCCGATGGTTAATGTGTACATCGAACTTCGTGCCAAGTCTACAGCTGAGCTCAGTTTGATATCACCTTAACATGTTATTTTATAAATCAGGTAAGTATTTTCTATATTTTAATAAAACATGGATTATTACTATAAACCTACATGTCAATTAAGAATTAACAAAAAGAGAGTCAAGAAGTGTGTCAGTATCATTGTAGATCTACCTGTGTCTGGATTGATAGAAAAGAACGCAGATTTGGAAGCCAGGAAGTGGGTCACAAGTCCATTCGCTCCCGTGTCAACATCTGTGGCAGAAGCTTGAAGAATTGGTTGTTTCCTCTTGTCATTATAGGCCACCTCACCATTATAAAAACTTTGTCCAAATATGGGAGCATTATCATTTACATCTAGAATATGAACCAGTATATATGTTGAGCCCTTTAATGATGGGACTCCACCGTCTGTTGCACTGATAAAAATATGCATTTCTGTTAGGATTTCATAGTCGGGAATTCTTATTAGTTTCAGCTGTCCGTTTTTGCTGTTTAGAGACACATATGACTGAACCTGTACTGTGGTGTTG